>JYCQ01000006.1:0-600000 GCA_000931505.1 Hypoxylon sp. E7406B | reverse complement strand
TAAATTTCGAGGCTGGTTTCCTTTTTTCTTGATGTCGACCCAGATACGAACTCATGTAAAGCTCTAGCGAGAGTAAATAGATGATGGGTGGTAGATTGCGAATATGGATATATTTGATTCGACGTCATGATAAGGTCGAGTATCACTGAACCAACTTACCAAATGACATAACCTGCGACACACCAAAATACTTGCCTGAGGTAGTAGGTACCTATGTTACCGAGATGAAGTCTTCCTATGGCTTCAAACCGAATCAGCCCTATTCATTTTAGTTTTTAATACTGCCCCCTTTTCCTCTGAAGTATTCCTTCCTGAGTTCGTATTCTTGATCCTCCCTTGCCTTCCTCATCACGTGCTTCGGGTCTGGACAAACCCGGGAATAATACGATAGAACTCGCGTCGTGCGTACCAAGGCACGCGACAAGAGCGGCTGCATAGGGAATTTGTTCACCAACCCGAGCGACCGGAGCGGGTAGGCATCTAACGCAGGGCGGGTACGACAAGTTGTGCCGCACCCTTGGTACCGACTTATGTTTGTTGGAGTTGTCTCTCTCTTAGTATGTACCCAGTCCTCTTTCGGCTCTGCCGTTTTGGCTCCAACGCTTGGTTGATGACCTTCCCCAATGTCGGCCAGCGGTGAGCCCCGATTCCTAAAGTAGAAAATAACCTGAAAATAACTTAGTAGCATTGCGGGGCCCATCCATCCCATGCTCGTGTGAAGATTCGACTTGAACAGTGTGAATATTCATTTTCGCCTCGATAATCGAGTCTCGGTTGATTGTCTCACCCAGCGAGACAAGCTGGCTTTTATAACATCGAATACTGACTTGTCACTAAGAAGCCAGTACCCCACCAGTTGGAAAAAAGTGAGAGTTCATAAGAGACAATAGCCTTTTTTTTTCTTCTTAATGTGTACTCGGCAAATGGTTCATAAAACGGGTGCTGGGATTAAAGTGATATATGATAGTTGAAAATTGAGGAGAGGAGGAGGCGGCCAAGGCGGTCGGCATTGATATGTAATTTTTTGTCGTTGAAAAAAGGGATATGCCTAGCCGGCTGTCATACACTACGTAATAATTGTCGAAAATAGAAAGTGTCAAATTCATATTGGATGTCGCCTCGAGTCCAATGAGTAGACACTCGGAGTTCCCTGCTTGGACATTAATCCGTTGACCCTGTTGGGCACATGGAATGCAGAGAGAGTCGAAGGCGGGCATGTGATGTACGGGGTGTGCTACCTGACTACGGGGTGTAGTACGGGGTTGGCTTGGGAATGTACATGTAAGAATGTCCAAAAATGGCTCTTGCTCTCCAAGAAGCCCCCCACTGTCCGGACTGCAACCTTTCACGTCACGCTAATGGAATCGGTGGGTAAGGTACATTGGATGCGACGGTTTATACACTACATGCGCGTGTAGATGAATGTGGATATGAATGTGTGTGCATATATTTTGCATGTATAATAAAAGGGCAGGCACAGGTGGGCACAAGTATGTAGGCACAGGTAGGCGCATGTCAGACTAGGGCACTTCAATGTACTCATGCATGGGAGGTGACAGAGAGTGTGGCGTGGTCGTCATATTGGTCCGCTATTTGCATTTGTTCTCCACCCGCGTAATGGGGCATCTACCTATCTCTCTATCAGTTGCCCCTTCCCCGTCATCATCAGCGTGGAGCATTGGAGCACTGGAGCACTGGAGCATTTGATCATTGGGGATCATTGGGAAGCATGGAGCCTGAACTTGGTCCTTATCTTAAATCTTATATCGATCGATGTGTGCCAATGCGTGGCCGTCTCTCCTTTGATGACATTCCAAAATAACATTTTGTACATTTGCGGTGCTGTTTTAGTCTTATAAAGACTTTCAACCTACTGTCAGGCACGCAAAGTACAATACATACAAGGGAACCTTCATTCCCCCCCTCCCCCCTCCACTTCTATTCTTCCTCTGACCCTCCCGTATACCATCGATAGCCGCAAGCCAGGATCACTGCCTTTGAACCATCTTGGCGCCCTGTTGAAGATCCGCTGTCCCATCCACCCCCATCTACAATACCTGTATACCTCCGCTGCCTCCTGATTTATTGAGCCAATAGGAACAGGCTGCAAACCAAAAACAGAAAAGCAACACGGTTCATTTTAGTGAGCCCCCAAACCAAGGCGGTTAGGCTCGAATCAGCAAATGACTTGAATMCCTCCAACAACGATGCGCCCTCCTAATTCCCCMCCTGCCTCTCCATTCCTCACTCCAGACCGGCCTCAGATCGACCAAGATGCCTCCCTCGAGTCTCTTCAGCCGCAAACTGTTGGACTCGACCTATCCGACCTCGACAGTTCTATGAGTGACTACCAGTGGCCGCTGTCCACCCCGACCCCCGCCGCGCATGCCGACCTCGACATCGCTTACGGAGTCCAAGACGGAGATGACGACGAGTCCAGTAGCGACGACGATAACCACGACATGTTGGATGCTGATGTTGAAGAGGGCGGCGTKCCCCTAGACAATGTTCATATGGAGGATTCAAACGATCAGGTCCTTGTTATGACGTCCTTCGACAACCCGCTCTTTGTTCACCATGATATCCCTCAAACCTCGGTTCCTCTTTCGCCACTCTTCGACGTCGCCGCCGACACTCTAGCTTTCCAACCTCAACCCTTGGAGCCGCTTCCACCATTACCAGACGTTCAAGATCTCGAAGATGAAGCCGATCCTGCTACTACTGGTCTTCACCCCATGGCCCTGAGCAATGCTAACCCAATGTCGCTTGGGCCAGAGAATCCACACGTCATGCAGTTCCTCGAGCTTTGGGAATGGCAGAGCCATGCAGATAGCCAGCTTCGAGCAACCGGTCCCGTCCCACCCATTCGACAAATCCGCCGCCTAGCGCAAGATTGTCCGCGTCGGGTCGAATATAAGCAGCTGAAGGGTGATATGTACGACTTTCAAGGCATCAACTGGAGGGATCTCGGCGTAACAAGGAAAATGGCGCGGTGCCGTCGTATGGCAACTTTTCATAATTATGTTAACAGGTCACATTCCGACTCGTGGCATAATGGTGCGTCTGATAGGCTGCTAAGGCCTGTTGAGAACTATGTTCGATACAAGAGCATGGATATCAGACGAGACGTGCGCTTGTTGCATTTCCAGCTTCGCAATATCTTGGGTGTCGCATCACGGACCAGGGCCTTCTACCCAAGCTTCACTTCAATCAAAGAACATGACCCCACCACGGGTAGGGATAAAACAGCAATGCGCTTCGATCATCAAGGCGCCGCTCACATATCTACCTTAACCGCCAGTGAAGATATTCTAATCGCCGGTGGCTTCTATGGATCCTACCATTACCGATATCTAGACTCTACCGGAGGCCTTGAGGCTCACGAGGGTCAGTTGACAACCCACAACAGCGGTATCACCAACCACGTGCAGCTTCACTCTTCTCGGCACTCATCGACACCGTTGGCAGCTTTCGCGTCCAACGACTTTGGTTTCCGAGTGGTAGACTTGTCTACAAATAAGATTACATCAGAAATCATGTACGACTTCGCCATGAACTGTTCTGCACTAAGCCCGGACATGAGGCTTCGTGTCATAGTGGGAGATCATCAAAATGTGCTCATTACCGATGCGGAGACGGGTGAGATTCTCCAGGACCTTGAAGGTCACAGGGACTTCGGCTTCGCTTGTGACTGGGCGCCGGACGGTTGGACCGTTGCCACGGGAAATCAAGATAAGAGCATTAGAATATGGGATGCCCGCAAGTGGAAGAACAGTAAGGGCGAGAGCACCTCTATTGCCGTGGTTCGGACCGAAATGGCCGGTGCCCGCAGTTTACGTTTTTCTCCTCTTGGCTCCGGGAAAAGAATCTTGGTTGCCGCTGAGGAAGCCGACTTTGTCAATTTGATTGATGCTCAGACTTTCAATACGAGACAAACAGTGGACATTTTTGGTGAACTGGGTGGCATCGCGTTTGCCAACGGTGGACACGATCTCATCGCCTTGTCGTGTGACCTCTCCCGAGGAGGGGTCATGCGATTGGAACGATGCGATGCTGGGGCAGAAGACACGTTCAGTTATGCTCACAGGAAATATCAAGAACCTAGCGGCTGGKGGCGAACCCCTGGTTATGACTGGATGCAGAGCCCAGAGCAGATCGTGGCAACTCCAACATCGCAGGAGACTCTCACGCAGAAACGACGACAGGCCGCCATGTTGGAAAACTGGACCTTCTAAGGCGGCGTACATACGGCCGAGAACGAGAAAGGAATAATGGAAAGGCGTTTGGAAATATCTGAGCATTTAAATGGGCAGCAAGCGACGGCATTGGTTCACTGCTTCTCTTCCCCCTACTTTTGTTTATTACACCCCTCACGAATCTTCTTTTCATCGGGGTGCTTGGAGGGCATTGCGTACATTATATCAAGAGAGGGACGTGTCGGGAGAACGTAGCCTTTTGGGAGACAGCACAAACAAACTTTACTTTGGAAGTGGCGGAGCTCGGTGGACATAACCGGATTGTTAGTATATAAGTGAGAGGAATCCATGGTCCGCTTTTGGAGTTGGCTTTACCTACCTACAACCGCTACTTCTCAATTCGACGGTTCAGCACGGCCGGGCTGACTCGAGCGCTCAGCGAATGCGAGCGACGGACAGACTTGTTACGATGGCTGAGCAAGGGCGGGTCGTCTTGTATTGATACATACATCTTTATGACATACCTTGGGACGAGATTGAGGGAATGACTAATACGTTGTTGATGAAACTTAGATATGGCTTCTGAGGCAGATCGAAGAAGGATATTATATATATGCTCTCACATTCAGATCTATCGCAATCTATCGTGCGTACATACAATTGCTACAGGGTGGGTTTGCCAATATGCTTGCTTGGTTCAAAGTCTGCTCTTCTCTTCCTCCCCCCACAAAAAAAACATATGCCTCCAGGGATACGTAGATGTAAGGAGAGGTAATCCATGGAGCATGGGCCGTCGATCCGCCCTCGGTTCTTATAAGGTAATAGCATGAAGATGGCGTTGAAGTAGTTGATAAGATTAGGTACGGGATTAACTTTAGGTAAAGAGGCATCAGCGTGTGGCTGGCTGACTGCCTTGACCCCTTTTTCCTTATCCAGTCGTTCGATACTCGAATTCACCTCCCCCATGTTCACATTTATACATAGAGTCTTATAGAATGACGTGGGGTTTTCTCTCAATCTAGTAGGGGTATGCGTCTCTATTATAGGTCCAATCCAATTAATGCCGGCATCGTTGATTATAATAGTAGAAAATACCATGGCAATAAGTAATGCATGCCGGAAGACCGATGGTGAAATTCCCGGGGTTCTTGTAAAGGGGGGAAAGGAAAGAAGCCAGAGAGCTGGGTCGAGGCATTAATTTCCCCTGATAATCTACAGGGTTTGCAGCTCTCGCCTTAATCCAACAGAACATCCTTGATCTTAAAAGGAGTTGAGAAGACTCTACGGCATACGTACCAACCACTACCTTGTTCAACCCAGAGTGAGATAAGTGATAACGTTCGTTTATGATGTAGATTTTTGTTGAAGCTATCTAGCTACGGGTATCTCCTTTTGACGCCCCAGTATGTCTGCAATGTGTTGAAAGTTCCAAGAGAGAGAAAAAAAAAAAGGCCTACCCCTTCCATGCAAATGTGCCATTCCTTCCCTTTCCTTTCCTATACTCTGTGCAATTCCTAATCTTTATAGTAAAAACCCTTCTCTGTACCAAAATCGGGAGAGTTAGACTCATCCCAGCACAAAAGAGAAGTAGAACAAAACATCATCCACCCATATTCACATTTCACATCTCACGTCATTCCTCATTTCCCCTCCCTTCTTTCTATAACACTAGTTGTTGCCAACCCCTCCGCATAGACGTGTGTGTATCCCTTGAATTACTTATAATCATGGTCCACGGCCTTACGGGGAAGCTCCCCCCTTCCAGTACTTGGTGGGCACGAAGGGCATCTTGGTGACGACGGCCTTGCGGGGCTTATTGCGGACAAGGACGTTGACCTCGGTGCCCGCCTTGTGCAGGCCGTCCTTGATGTACCCCATGGCGATGTTCTTGCCTAACGTCGGGCTAGGGCATCCGCTCGTGACCACACCGACCTCGTTTCCGTCCGCATCCACGATCTTGGCGCCTTCGCGAGCGGGGGCACCTTCGACGGTAAGACCGATTCGGCGTCGCTCCACGCCGGTGCCTCCCTTGGATTTCGGCGTGAGTTGCTTCAGGATGACGTCGGCTCCGTAGAACGCCCCTTTCTCGATGTCGGTCTCGGATCGTCGCTCCTTGGCGACGATCCAGCCTAGAGCGGCCTCGACGGGCGTGGTGTCGTCGTTGATGTCGTGGCCGTAAAGACACAAGCCTGCTTCTAGACGCAGACTGTCGCGAGCGGCCAGGCCAGCCATCTTGACGAAGGGAACTCCGTCGGGATCAACGATATTGAGAAGCGACTCCGCCACAGCGTAAGTATGCTGCGGAGGTACGGAGATCTCAAAGCCATCTTCACCCGTGTATCCGCCTCGGCTGACGAGGATGTTCTCCGCGACGTCGGCCTTCATGTCCTCGCCGACGGCCGAAGGGGAGGGTTCTCTGTTCACCGCGAGGCCGGCCCAGCGGCATTGACCGAAGAAGAAATTGGGAATATCAACCTCCTCAGGATTGACTAGGATCTCGTTAAGGACTGTCGCGGCGCACGGGCCCTGGAGCGCAACGAGTCCCCAGTCCTCCATCACGGTGTGTTCGACTGCGGGACGGCCTTCTTCCCGCCACTTCTTGAGTTCCTCACCCAGGTATGACAGGTCCTTATCGCGGCACCCAGCGTTAGTGACGACGTAGAAGGAGTCTTTGCCTAGCTTCGTGATGATGGTGTCGTCGACAATGCCACCGCTTTTAGGCCACAGGATTGCGCTGAGGGTGCTGCTGTTGACTTTTAGAGTCTCGAGGCCGGCGGGCGTGATGCGTTGCAGGAAGGCAGTGGCGCCAGGGCCGTTGAATCGGTGCTGTACCATGTGTCCAACGTCGAAGAGCGACGCTCGGCTTCTCGTGTAGCAGTGTGAGGTGCTGACGGGCTGGTCGGCATACTGGAGGGGCATGTGGTAACCGCCGAAAGGCACCATCTTGGCCCCTTGGGAACGGTGGAGCTCGTAAAGTGGTGTCTTCCTCAGTTCAGGGGCTGTTGCGTACGCGTTGGAAGGGACATGGTTAGGGCCCTTTTGGCAAACATGGCTGGGGAGAATGCCGGCGTGAGAAGAGTAGGGCTGTCGGCAAAGAATTGCTCCCGTAGGCTTGGCCGGGAATGCCTCTATATTGGCGGCGCGGGKACTGGAGATCAAGGCATTGCGGTTGAGGGGTTGGTTTTGAAGCCGCGGGATGAGCTTCTTAGCTCGGACGCAAAGTCGTGAAGCGCTCATCTTGTCAATTGGGTCAATTGGCACTCAATTGAAAGGTATCGACGGGAAAGAAGCGTTCATCGGAGTCAGCGATTCAGAACCGAAATTATGGTGGTGTTTTGTGAGGGGAGCTCGGCGACGAAATAAATTGGAATTATCGGCTGATAACGCGCCGATTGCGGCTTGTGGTGGGGCAGCTGCTTACCTACAGGACCGACACATACCGTTATGCCGATTATCGACTTAAAACTACAGTCGCGGCTGATAAGCTTCCCCAGGGGGTTTAGCTATTTCTGGAAGACACTCTGACCGCCACAGTGTCTGAGCTTTTTCGCATAATTGCAAAGCCGGAATTCCCATCATTGTCTTATCGGCGGAGACTGGCGAAATTATGGGAATGTATGTCGAAATTTAGAAACACGTGTTAGCGACAACAATCCATACCTACTATGTAGGCTGCCAGGCTGCTAGGTAAGGTAGGAGTTGAATGTAACCCCCGGCATGTTTTGAATTACATACAGGGCAACGATTAGGACTTTGGGCTGATACAGCACCTTGCATAATAAGMCTTACGGTGTGGTTTTATTCACCGCTACCGTGATTTTAAGCAATCGGTAGCACTCGAGACTTCTGATAGTCCGTCCCGAGCACTTCCAAAGAAACTCCATTTCAGACGTCTATGATAGTAAAAACTACCTAGATGATAGTTACCATCACACGTGCAGCCAATGGGCACCCGCAAATAGATATCAAAACCCTTGAATATCATACTCTAATACCAAATACCAAAAAAAGCTAAGCCAAAACTTGTGTTGCCGCAACTACTACTGTAAACTACGATGCCTTCCAATCTCGTTCTATCTCGTAATGCCAGCATGAAAAGGAAAAAAAGGGACGATAATTTTGAGAGCATACCCCCCAGCCGGGATTCCCCATGGAAACCATCATAAAATCTTGGACGCAGTGTTGATCATCAGTCTTATTAAGGAGGAACAGTAGACGAAAGTTTGTCTTCAGAACGAATAAAAGCAGACTAGGTGCGAGGCATGCCAGCCCCTGGTAGCGTGACCATTTCGCATCAAGTTCTCTTTTTCACGTTCCGTAATACCTTATCAATTCGTACAGATTCCATCCCAGTACGCCACTCCCCCTCCTTATGCTTCCAAAATCAAACTTGTGTCTTCACTTTGCAGGAACCACCGCAACCGAAGAGAGCGAGAGAGGGTACCGAGATGAGCGTGATTTATGGACTATATCGATTGCTCCGGGAATATGACTTTGCGAGTTACAACCGACCCATAAACATTGAGGGAGAGGAAACATGGTGATGCGAGTCGGAATGGGGAAAATGACACTGCGCCTCCTCCGTTTACTGGTGTCCAGCCTTTCGGAGAGTGGTGGMAAGCCACTCAAGACCCTCATACAGACCATCTCCAGAAGTAGCGCAAGTTGATTGGATGTACTGTGCCGAATGTTAGCATACGATATAAGGGCAAGCTAGAAAGGGTACAACGAGGACATACCCAGGCGCGCTGTCTCAGGCTGTGAAGACCGAGCTTGTCGGTGATCTCCGCAGCGTTCATGGCGTTCTGTAGCAATTATTAGTAAATCCTAATGCAGATCTTGGTTGCCAAGACGGGGGAGGAAACGTACAGGTAGATCCTGCTTGTTGGCAAATACTAGGAGGATGGCATCTCGGAGTTCGTCCTCGTTCAGCATGCGCTGCAACTCCTCCCGAGCCTCGACAATACGGTCTCGGTCGTTGCTGTCAACGACGAAGATGATACCCTGGGTATTCTGGAAGTAATGTCGCCACAGGGGACGAATCTTGTCTTGTCCACCAACATCCCACACGGTGAATTGGATGTTCTTGTACTCGACCGTCTCGACGTTGAAGCCTGGTAGTTGCGACGCGTGTCAATAATCAAAACAGAGGCCAGCGATGTGAACGGCTGGTTGGGTGGAGCATACCGATGGTGGGAATGGTCGTGACGATTTCACCGAGCTTGAGCTTGTAGAGAATCGTGGTCTTTCCGGCGGCGTCGAGACCGACCATTAGAATTCTCATCTCCTTCTTCCCCCAGAGCTTGTCGAACAACTTAGAGAACGTGAGACCCATGGTTGCGACTTTGATAAGAGACCCAGCAGATATCTATTATGGTAATGAGCCCAAGGCGATGTCGCGAAATCTGGACCGAGAAGGGGAGAAGTCAGTTTATGATGACAAGAAAGGATGATGTGATTGTCTGGCGGCAATTGGCACGGCCAGTCGGGATTTATGGGGCTTTAGAGGTCGTGAGGACAGATCGATTGGATTTCAAAACAGCGCAATGACTCGGAATGAATTGACGCTGTTGGCTGTGATGCCCCGTATTGTTTCTAGGCTGCCGCAATAGGAGACCAGAAATGAACAGGTGGGCCGAAGTATTACGAAGTTGATTTTAGGTCAGGTAGCGAGATAGCGACGCACGGGTATGGGTATGTATAGGTGTAGGTATAGAGGGTGCAGGTAGGCAGGAAGGCAACAAAAAAAAGAATGCCTCTTTGTATATCGGGAATGATGCTGATGCGTGGGAGTCGGTGCAATGGAACTTACTATTCTGCAACAATGAGACCTGCTCGGCGAAGGAGAGATCTCGTGGTGATGATGGGTTATCAAAAGGGGGTGATGCGGTGGATTGTGGTTGGAGATCGGTGAAGAGAGAGTAGTGGTAGTGGTAGTGGTAGCAGTAAATGTGTTTTTCAGAAAGTTAAGCAGGTTAGGTAAAAATGCAATGTGGCTGGAGACAGACGGACGCCCATGGAAAGGGACGTAATTACTTGCCTGCAGGTGCCAGTTGCTGGGCTGGCTTGGCTGGACCTTGTATCTTATTTTTCTTAGTCGCCTTGATAAGGTAAAGTGCTGACGGTAGGACTGGGGGCTCCAGGTACTCTGATACACGGGCTGTACTTGGGAGGCCCCCCCTGTGACGGTCAAAACTTTCAATGTTGCCCGCGACTTAGCACATGTGCACTTGCAGGTGCTTTTTTGCAGTCGGGCAATTCCGAAAAGGTGACAGTCACGAGTCTGTAGCGTGTTGCAGCAGAACAAGTACCCCTCAGGTACCATCGTCCTCATTCTTGTAACTCGGAAAAAACACGCTAAACCGTCCCGAGCCTCCACTTAGATTCACCCCCTTGCCAATCGCCAAAGTGTCCATCTCAAGCCTCAGAAAGCTTGTTGGTCGTTCGTGTCAAGTGTCAAATGTCAATGCCAAAAAGACTTTATTCAGGTCCTCTTTAGAAGTGAATACTCGGCAACGTCAACTCGACCCAACCCACTCAAACACTTTGGGTTTCCTGTTGCCGAGAAAAAAGAAAAAAAAACATGTTGTTTTCCACTGCGACCCTATTAGCTGCGGCCAGCTTCCTGCAAGCTGCGCTCGCCCACAATATCCAACTTCCCGCCCACGGGCGCGAGTGCTTCCACGAAGAGCTACACAAGGACGATGTTATGACTGTCACATTCCAGACAGGCGACAGGGAATTCGGTGGCGCAGGCAACCTCGATATTGACTTCTGGGTATGACGAGACCTGTGAATTAGAACGAAGGTCCAGTGACTTACATGTTTTTTTCTTTGCGACTACAGATCACGAATCCAATGGGCCAGTACGAGACCTTCCAGAAGGACGTTTCGAACGGCGACTTCTCATTCACGGCTAAGCACGACGGCAAATTCCTCTACTGTTTCGGTAACGAGCACTGGGGTTCCAACAGCAAGGAGGTCTCGTTCAACGTTCACGGTATAGTCTACGTGTCGGAGGCCGATGCCCCTCAGGACCCATTAGAAAAAGAGAGTATGTGTAATCTATTCTGTTACTTAAGTGACGATGCGATGAATAAATTGCTAATTATTCTACAGTCAAGCAACTTTCCGAACTCGTCGACCAGGTCAGAGACGAACAATCATATATCGTCATTCGAGAACGTACCCACCGCAACACCGCCGAAAGCACAAACAGCAGAGTGAAGTGGTGGAACTTGTTTGTAATTGGCGTCGTGGTGGGCGAGTCTCTATTTCAAGTCTGGTGGTTACGAAGGTTCTTCGAGGTTAAGCGAGTAGTATAAGCTCGTGCTGGCAAGTGGAACTCTTCGGCTACCATCTTGTTTCTAGGAGGTCTGGCGTATCGTGGTTTGGCATTGACACGGCGGATTCCAAAATGATGGGTAGGACGTTTATGAAGTAAAGCATCTTGTACAATGTGTACAGTAATGAAGAGAAGACATTTGGCATGTTACGTGTAGCCCCCAGTTCATTGCGTATCACGCATCGAACTTGGATGTGAAATTACGCGGATCTTAATCTGACCCTCTTGTTGGGTTAGAGCAAGTGGAGTCAGCTATTCAAAGTTGAATGTGTCTGTGTGTCTAACTATAGACGTGCAGTGATTTCATCTCCTATTCACTGCGAGGGAAACCGTTGAGGCCAATGAGTAGCTCAGGTGACCCAGCAATTTCCTCCTTTCTTGCCTTCAGCTCTTCGACGTCCCATCCGGCAAAGACAAACTTGTTCTTCAGGAACTCAGCCTCCTTGCTTGCAGCCCAGACGAGGAAGTGAGCAGGTAGGTTAACTAACTCGTATCAGCAACTTCATCCCCTATCAAATTCCCAAATGAGGAAGAACTTACTATCATCACCCGGCCACTTCATCCCAGACTCATCCACCATCTTCCGCCCGCCCTCGGATTCCGTCACGATCCCCGGGTGGATACTAATAACACGCAAGCCGGGGTTCTCAGCGCCAAAGTACTCCGTAACCTTGATCGAAGCCAGCTTGCTGGCCGCATACCCCGACATAGGCAGCCCGCCATTCGCCGGGAACAGCGCGCCCGCGGTGCCCAAATGCAACACCACGGCATCAGTGGCAGCGTACTTGGATACACATTGGGCTAGGATGGCTGCGCCCTTGACGTTGATCTCGAAACCACGCCACCACTCGTTCAGATTGGTGGAGGTTAGGGGCTTGAGCGAAGGCTGGTAGCCAGCGCTGTTGATGACTACGTCGAGAGAACCAAACCCAGACTTGGCGCTGGCGAAGGCCGCGTCCATGCCCTCGCTGTTCGAGATGTCCACGGTAAAGGTTAGGACTGTCGTGTCGGGATATTGGGCAAGAAGCTCGGCCGCTGTAGAAGATAGGACAGCCTCACGGCGGCCGGTGAGGGCGAGGTGCCGACATCCTGCTTTGAGAAAGGCGAGTGCGGTCGCTTTGCCAATGCCTGCGGAGCCACCAGCGATGAAGATGGACTTCGACGCTGCGGAAAGCTGAGGGGGGGACGGTGAGATGGCCTCATAGGGCTTGGTGTGCTGGGTCTTGGTGTAGTTCATGATGAAGCGTGGATAGGCGTAGCTTGCTCAGACTAAAGGCAACGAGACGGATTAAGGACTGGTTTCTTGGATGCTTTATAGTTGTTGTTAATCTTGGCTGGGTAACAAGTCACCTCGAATAGGTAGCTCAAGGAAGACTATATATCCGTACATCCTGGCATACATCTTGAATACATTTGTAAGATGATCCTATCCGCGGAATGAGAAATCMCCTCTCAATTGCGACATGACAGATTAATCAGCCTTCCTCCCAGCCAATTCAAAAGGTATTGGTTGTAGGTTTTCATGGATGTTAATGTCTATAGCTATTGCTACGCTTTGTCATAAGCGATGTTGAGGGGCGGAACCATTCCGCTGTCTATCTCACAAGCACACAAGGACCAACTCCTGATTACGCAGCGATAGCAACCCTCTAGCTTAAGTCCCGAGATTCGCAAGAGGAAAACGGATAAGAGGTAGGTAGGTACTTTGGTCGTAATAATGATTATTAATTTGTTATACCGAGTCTCATTTTGTTGCAAGGACTAGTCATCGCGTGTTGCGTCTCTTGGTAGGCATTCTCCTATTCACCAACAACTTCAACTTGGGGTAAGTGCCCCTAAATATGCATAGTGGCGGTCTACAGGTACTCAAGGCGCCACCGTCAATAGCTTCAACAGGCTGAGACATGCATAGCCAGGGCTAAAAGCCACAGAGCCACTGAAGATCGGTGTAGAACAGGTAGGTTTCACTGGACGATCAGTCAATTGCTTTTTGAACAATGCCCTCGCTTGTCATTGTAATAAACCCTTATGGCATTTTAGCACGAACCCTTTTAAATTTTCTCTACTCCAAATCCAAAATCCCCCCTTTAATTACCAACCGCGGAGATATACTTGGTCATAGCATCCATGCGCTCGCTCGTAAGCTTGAGCGAGACCCTCAGCAGCTCCTGCGCTACCTCGTTCTCCTCATTTTGCAGCCTCTCCCAATTTTCCGTGTCCATAACCCACACGACGCAGTCCTTGACCGCCACCACCGTCGCAGTCCGATTCGTCTCCGAGAAGAACGGAAGCTCGCCGCATGTTGTACCTTGAACAATGGGTTCGGATAAGCGGCCCTGCGGCGTCTCGTAGTCGGCTCGGAGCTCGCCTCTTTCCAGGAGGTAGAAGCCGTTGGCGGATTCACCGCGCTGGTAGAGTACAGTGCCTGCAGGGTACTCCTTGCGGATGAAATATGGCTTCGCCCTGAACCAGAAATCTTCGTTTTTGTCGCTCACGTCGTAAAAGACCTGGAGCATTAGTCGCAAAGGCTCACTAATATTTTGCCATCTTGTTGACCGCCTCATTTCTTGTTGGTTCAGCACGTTCCTTGCCGCTCGATCAAGATGATCTCTCCTTGGAGATTGCGAAAGGAAGTCAAGCGACTGGCCAAATTGGCCTTTGTTAGGTACGTCGAGGTTAGTAGCTGGCGCTGGCCGGGAAATCCTCAGAGCTTCTTGACGGGCATAGAAGGTCTTCAGCTGCTCATTCTCACAGCTCTCCAAAGCTGAGTTCAAATCAGGCATGAACATAACATTAGGTCCATCGGCTCCCAATCCTACAGCCCTCAAATCCCGACCAATTCTGCTTTCCGCGTCTTGCCCACTAATGAGAAGGTGCACTCCTTTCCCGTCCAAGAGTCGATTGATGGTCTTGAATCCTTCAGCTGCTGAATAGTCGATACCCGTAACATGCCACAGGTCCAGAATTAGGTATTTGATGGGATGTTGCTTGAAAACTTCATCGGATATCAGGCTGCGGATCTTCTTCTCGACACCGACGATGGTGCCAAAGAAGAGGAAGCCGGACAACTTAATCACATAGGTTTGGCTACCAACCTCTTGCAGGTAATGATGCTGTGAGGGGTTTCGTCGGACCATCGAACCGACTTGGTCCCCAGTGTAAGTTGCTCGAATAGCCGAGACTTGAGATGCGTGAAGAATGGCTGAAACGAATGCAAGGATTATGCCGACAAAGATGCCGACAACGAAGTCATAGATTCCCATAGTAAGAACTATCACCACGATCTGCGACAAACCCAGAGTTAGTCTCAGCGATTTTAAGTAAGTTTAGCAATGGTTGAGTATAACTTACCGTCAAATACTCCAGCAGCTTAAGTTTCCGCCTTGGGGATATCAGAGCATCCAATAACAACTCGAATCCAAGGACAAAAATCAAAGTGCCAACAACCATAACCGGGATATAGCCAATAATCACTGGCCCAATCGTCATAACGCCAAACGTAAGTGCTGCTAACATGATACCTGCCAGACGGCTGTCGCCGCCTGATCTCATAAAGAATAACGTATTTGCAAAGACCAGGTAGTTTTGGATGCTACCAACAAGTCCAGATAGGAAGTTTGAATAGCCATGCAGCTTTAGCTCATGGTCCAAGTCAAGGTGGTCTTCTCCAGAAATTTGCGCCAAAGCAGGCACGTTGATAGGAACATGAAGCACGCTGAAGAAAGTCAAAGCAAACATGGCTCCTACACATTCGAGAACTGCTCCCCAGTGGACCAGGTTGAATTCTATCGACGCCAGTTAGTAACGAGCCCCATTCAAGAAACTGTCTGTAAGCTTACTGTAGAGTGTCCAGAAGTACCACCAAGGCTGCCCAGCTTCAGGCGCCTCGAAGATCCATCCAGCTTTTCTGAGATTTTCCGGGTCCAAGCTGTCTATCGAGAATACGAAGAAATAAAAGAATATGGGCACACATAGAATATAAATAGGGAGAAAATATTTTGAGGTAATCTTCCTCTGGAGGCCGAAGAGGATAATGGCCAGAGCGAGAGGGATAAGCCAAAGGGGTAGGGTATCCGATTGAATCAGCCTTCTGCCGGTGTCGAGATCATAACGGAATTCCTCTAGACGCGCAGAGACTTCGAACCCCGTTGCGATTAAGAACCATCCGACGCCGCCGATACACCCAATCAGAATATGACGAGGGATGAAGCCCACGACGTAGCCCAATCTGAATTTCCCCATGAGAAAGAAAACAAGGCCTGTCAACATGGAACTAAGAGCAAATGAAGTTATCGTTGTAGCGATAACCGCGTCCGGCTGATCCTCTCCTACTATCGATGTGATAGTAGCCGCCATATTATGAAAGAAGGGGACAACCTCGATCTAGATAGGTGAGCAGAGTATCCACAGGCATCAAGGCATAGATCTTACCAGCTCTGAACCGACACCACCCCGGAACAAACTACCAAACGAGAAGGTCAATTGCGACATAATTGTGCTGACATAGAATATGGATATTCCAGCCGGCCCGAGGTTTGCGAAGATTGGATTGCCTAGCGGGAATAAGATCATTCCTAGACATACGGTCAGACCTATTGAATCGCCAAGTACACCATCCCAATTTCTACGTACCGTAGGATAGGGCGTCCAGTATGTTGAGGAGGAGCCCGACAATCACAGCCGGCAAGCAGTGTACCGGATCTACTACTACCCTCTGCCAAACAACCTTCCTATCCCAAGTCTTCGGGTTGGCGATGCCCTTGATGGCACGAATCCTGCCTCGAATGCCATCTCTAAGCAGCATGGACGATGGCGCTATCTTCGGTTTCTGACTTTCGATATCGTCAATCTCTGTGATGCTTCCCGGAGACTCCGGCCTACGCGATATCGTCCGGAGCAGGGGTGTCCTTTCTGAAGCTCCATCGTCTGGATCCGAATGAGGTAGGCCTATCGACGGTAGCAGTTGGTCGGTATACGGAATTGCGTGACTCCCATTGCCTAGCTCGTGTGGGGATTGGGGCGGAGAGCGTCTGAGCATGCTTGTGAGCGCTGAGGGTCCTGAGTCGGGGTCGGCCTCTGTCCTGGATTCTAGCGACGAGGGCTCAGAAACCTCGTCTATAGTGTCTGTGCTTGACGCTGGCAAGTCCCCGGCCGATGGAGATTCATTCTGGGGGACTGGCTGGTCGAGGCCTTGGTGGGACGAGGTAGACGATATTCGATTGAGGAATGACGTGCTCCGCCTATCCTTCTTGTCAGATAGAACGTATGAAGCGAGTTCGGCGGTGTCCTCGCGAACGCTTCGAGCAAAACTGGCACTGTCCACAGGAGCTACAGGCATGTTAGTCGTAAACAGCTTTGCAATGCAAGCGTTCGCACTTACATAGATGGTCCCTAACAGAACCGGGGACGAAAGACCTGGTGGGCTCTCTATAGCTATGTGAGTTTAGAGAAGATGAGAGCGGTCGCAGATCAGCTGCAGTTAGCCGCGAGCTTTGGTTCGGACTCAGTATTTGTCCTGGGACATCTACTGGGTCTGGCTGGGATGTAACGGAAGAGGACCTTCTCCTCCATGAGGAAAAGCCAAAAGACGAAGCTGCCATATTGTATGGTCAAGCGTTCGCTAGCTCTCTGTGATGGCTATATACATTGAGAGCCGGTTACAGTGCGCGAAGTAGGGAGCCAGCAGGGTGTTAGTCGTATGTAGGAGGGCCTAAGTCGGACCACGGATTGTCATCTACAGCAGCGGGATATACGCTACGTGACGAGGCAATCGAATTATATGGCCTGCATAGGCGCAGGTATATAGCGAGGTATTAGCTGGAATGAAACCATGGGCGAATAGATCTGAAAATAAAAAGGGTATGTATCCTCGAAGCAGCAAATGTTGTTCGATGATAACGAGAGGATCTAAAATCTAGACCTCACGAGATAGCTACCAAGGACTTCGATAGTCTCCGTTTGCGACGCTAACCGCAAGAGGTAATTAGCAAGGGATAGTTACGTAGTTCGCATGTATCTCGCAGGCTCGTAGAAAACTCTGGCATGTGGTCCGCTTCGAAACCGACAGGGATCTGGAGGGGCATCTCCGGTTCTAGAAAGGCCCTGAAAGACTATTGGTGGCGAACATGATCTGCTAGCAATTGGCACGCTATGATTTGAATTAATAATATTATTGGGCGAGACGAACTGTTGTATAATATTTTGGTGTCACAAATCGCTATTCGCAAACGTAGGGTCGACGACACTGCCTTGGTGGATTTGTTTGTCGCCAACTACCGTGCGGCTAATAAACAGAGCTTTGGCCTTGGTCGCAGTGGTGCTCGGCCCCTCATCCACTGGTTCCAAGAACTTAGGTTGCCTTTGGATCCTGAAAACTAGGCTGCATGATGCAAAGGGGTCGTCCCCAAGCCACGCAACCCTAGCTGCGGATACCGTCTATGCTCCCTCAATGGATTGCTGAGCACCTCCTGGCATCCCGAGTATTGGACAGTATAGATCGGAGATTTCAGCTGCTGTTCTTTGTTCTCTCTGCTCAATTTTCACGTGATTCTCTCAATGGGCAGAATACATTGTAGTCCCTGAACATCTACCATCAACATCACTTAGCACGATCGGAGAGTCGAGCAGTCCGAACTAGGTAAACACCTAGAAGGATGATATGCAGAAACATATCTCGATGCAAATCCGGGGCGGAACTCCTCCCGTGATGGCCATGCATGTGCACATCGCAGTTTCAATCCCTTCGGCTGCTCCACGATCACGACAGGATGGCCGAGAGCCGCTCTCTCACCGTGTTGGTCGATTACGTACAATAAAGCTCTGGTATTCGTCGATTCTTACTGTGGTACCTGTTCAACGGGACGGGCCTTCGTCTATGTATGCGACGCGGTTAATACACGGCCAACAGCCAGCCCATGGGGCGCATGCGTAGAAAACTTTTGTCGTCAGGTGTGAAGTTGGATATTTGCAGGAGCCTCCAATTCTCCCCCACATCCAATGCTCCTATTCGCTCCCCGCAAACTGTCGACCTCCAACCGACCGCTCGCACGTCCAGCGCTGTGTTCCGTTTGGTTCAGTCGCCCTTACGCCCTGGCGCCGTAAGCTTCGACGCTCCAATTGGGCGATGCACTTGTATATGTAACCCATCACTATTGTATTCATTGTTGTGCGACTATGAGCAATCGTCTGTGTCGGATTGTTCGTTGCTCCCTCGGATAGAGGACAAGCTGAATCGATCGTTCCACTCAGCCACGTAAAACCCCCTCCTTTGATCTGCATCGAGTTCTCCCGGGCATATCATTTGCATTCGGAGTTAAAGGCATACCACTGAAAGTTGAGTTCGGCGCGGCCCCTTTCATGATTGGTTCTTGGACGGTAGGCCAAGCACCCCGTCGTACCGCCCACATTCGATCGTCATCTGCGCCTCTCTTGTTGTGATTGATTTCGTCAGAATTTGCAAATCCATTCTGTCACAGAGTAACTGGAACAAGGCAATAAGGCCATTCCTGCAATTATGTTGCCAGTCGTCCTAACATGCAAACAAGCTTCCGGGGAACGACCTTGTGCCGCCGCGATGGGAGCTCCATGCTTCGGCCTAACCATATGTAGGAACCGCTCGCACGGAGAACCAGTAATACAACGCAATTCGTCCGCCTTGGGTTCGTCAGATGGCCAGAAAGGGTGCTTCTCCATTGGGGTGGTGTTTTAAATAGACAGACATGGCTCCCTGGTCGTTCGCTTCAACTGAGCTTTTGGAGATACCCTTGGGCGATCAGTCGTTCGACATCACCCTGTCGAACGTAGAACTGGCTGTTTTTGGTCAGTGTAATTGCGCTGCGTCGACGCATCAGCATATATTTCCTTATTACTGGCTTTATTACTTGGCGGGGTAATCTTACCCATATTCGGTCTGAATTTCTCCCGCATCCTTCAGCACCCGGACGTCAATGAATAGGTCACGAGGGGGTTCTAGACTGCCTGTGAGATCAATATCTGTCCACTGGCCTTTATAGGCAGCCAGCAGATCGCTATATTGCCGCACATAGTCTTCCTCTTGTGGACTCAAACTGCTTGTACCGCCGTCCCCGGCTCCCATGCCCGGTGCGCTGGCATTTCCACCCTGGCCGTCTCTAACTTGCTGCCCAGCAAGATCGACCACGTCGTAGCCTTTCCAGACAAGCTCTTCTAGTCTGTCTGTTCGTGTTCGGTGGTAAGCGAGCAGGCAACGTTTGTTTCTCCGCATAGATAGATGGTTCACAAGCAGGGTGCATGCCGTAGCTGGATCCTCGTCGGGGTTGAAGGACCCCTGGAACGGTTCTAACATGTCCTGGACGTCTTTGTCTAGATCGCGGACCTCTCGCGTGACCGCGCGGACCAATTCGGTCTGGTATGGTGGTAGATGCGCCAGGTTTTGAGTTCTCTTCGCATGTTGAACCTGATAATACTCAGCTCTAGTTCGTATATGATAAGTAGCACCTGGTATTTTGGGTTCTTACGAGTTTATTTCCCAAGTCTCCGTACATTGTTACTAGATGGTATGTTTGCAGGACTGTTCGAACAGATTGGATAGCCTCTCGGAATTGTTCCGAACAAATCAAGAGAAATGAATGCGGTTATACTTAGGGGTTAGAAAGACGCGTGTATAAATGTTAGGACGCGTTCCTATTCCGATTTCGAGAATTGAGGCGGGGKCAAATTCAAAGATGATAGTTGAAGGGCCCCACGGTGGGGTCCAAGTACCCGGGTACCCCCCTAAGAAGACCGAGGGGTTGGTGGGGTCGAAGCAAGACAACCCCGCTATGAGCTCGAAATTTTATTTTTCTCAAGCTGTATCGACGGCTATAACGGCGCAATTTATCTCGTTACTTGTGACAAGTGACAGACGAGCCTTGGTTGAGCTTGTCCTTCGTTGCCAGTGGTCAGTGACAACATATCATTTGTCTGGTCATCCCAAAAAGTCAGTCCGAGTCATATCATCAACCTGTCGTGTGCGCACTAGCCAATTCGCGAACTGCTCCATTTATACTGCCATAACCTCTCGTCCTGACAGAAAATAGTAGCATTAGAGAACACACAACCACCGTCGCGATGTCGGAATCTCAGAGAATCGCAATACTCTCCGTCTTTGACAAGACTGGTCTGTTGGACCTAGCTAAGGGCCTTGTGCAACAGAATGTCCGAATTCTGGCATCTGGGGGCACGGCCAAGATGATTCGCGAGTCTGGATTTCCAGTCGAGTAAGATGGCTTGCGATTAAAAGTCTGCGCCTGCTCCAAACTAACTTTGAGAAGGGACATCTCTGCCATCACGAAAGCCCCAGAGATGCTGGCGGGCCGAGTGAAGACTTTGCACCCGGCTGTCCACGCCGGCATCCTTGCGCGCAACCTTGCCTCCGACGAGAAAGACCTTGCTGAGCAGAGTATCGACAAAGTTGACTATGTCATTTGCAACTTGTATCCTTTCAAGGACACTATCTCCAAGCCCAACGTTACTGTCCCCGAAGCTGTGGAAGAGATCGACATAGGAGGTGTTACACTTATCCGAGCTGCTGCCAAGAACCATGCTCGTGTCACGATCCTTAGCGACCCTAAGGACTATGCTGAGTTCCTAAAGGAACTCGAGAGTGGCGAGATCAAGGAGGAGAGCCGAAACAGATATGCGCTCAAAGCATTCGAGCACACAGCCGATTACGACGCTCATATCTCTGCTTTCTTCCGTTCGCGATATGCCGGCGAGGGGCAGCAGTACCTGCCCCTTCGATATGGCGCCAACCCCCATCAAAAGCCTGCTGCTGCATACACGACATCCAGCAACTTGCCATTCAAGGTCCTCAACGGATCCCCCGGCTACATTAACCTGCTTGATGCTTTGAACAGCTGGCCGCTGGTGAAGGAATTGAAGGCAGCCCTCGGAAAACCAGCTGCTGCTAGCTTCAAGCATGTCTCCCCTGCAGGAGCCGCTATTGGAGTTCCTCTAAGCGCTGAAGAACGTAGAGTCTACTTCGTCGACGATATTCAGGGCATTGAGACCTCAGCGCTCGCTCAGGCATATGCTCGCGCTCGAGGAGCTGACCGAATGAGCAGTTTCGGAGACGTCATTGCCCTAAGTGACGTGGTCGATGTACCTACTGCTAGCATCATCTCCAAGGAGGTCTCTGACGGTGTCATTGCCCCTGGTTATGAGGAAGCCGCATTGGCGATCCTCAAAAAAAAGAAGGGGGGCAAGTACCTTGTGCTGCAGATGGACCCCGAGTACCAGCCCGATCCTACTGAGGTCAGAACTGTGTATGGCGTGACCCTCACCCAGCACCGTAACGACATCGAGATTTCGCCGGCTTCTTTCTCTCGGACAATCACGCCGAAAGACTTTGCTTTGCCGGAGTCTGCTGCTAGGGACTTGACCGTCGCTACTATTGCCGTGAAGTACACACAGAGCAACTCGGTGTGCTACGCCAAGAACGGACAGGTCGTCGGTCTCGGAGCAGGCCAGCAGTCCCGTATCCACTGCACCCGGCTTGCCGGCGACAAGGCCGATAACTGGTGGCTGCGCTTCCACCCCCGTGTTCTAGGCATCAAGTGGAAGAAGGGCACCAAGCGACCCGACAAGAGCAACGCTATCGACCTACTGGTCAGCGGCGAGCTGCCCAAGGACGGCCCCGAGCGAGAGGCATTCGAGTCGGTCTTCGAGGAGGTGCCAGCCGCATTTACCGAAGAAGAGCGCAATGATTGGCTCAGCAAATTAGGCGACGTCGCCGTCTCCAGCGACGCTTTCGTAAGCCATTACTAACCCCTGCCATTCGTAGATAATCCGCTAACCAATATCTTAGTTCCCCTTCGTCGACAACATCTACCGTGCCCACCGCTCCGGCGCCAAGTACATCGCGGCTCCCGGTGGTAGTCAAAATGACTCCGCTGTTTATGAGACGGCCGAGAAGCTCGGTATTGTCTTCGTGGAGCAAAACATCCGACTCTTCCACCACTAAACAGGGGAAGTGATATTACCACACAATGGCGTGTGTGGACCAGGCAAAGGGATGGAGGGATGCTTGTGGCCGGGATAGACAAAAAAAAAAGTAAAATCAGAAAATAAGTAATATGCGAGGATAGATACCCAATGTGAAAGGGGCAAAGGGTAGAATGTGTACTCGAATGATCTAAGGTCATGGGGTTTCCTGTACAAAGCTTCGAAGGTCGCTATAGTCAATCGATCTCCTATCAAAATGATTCAATATGTCAGAGACGCTGTAGATGAGGCACATATTAAGACGATGCATTTAGAAGCATGCACTGCAAAATCCATCTGTGCTTGGGCAAACAATTTTATTTGTTGCGAAGACAAATCTAGTTATCACGACAAGAAGAGTCAATAAAGCTGACAGTATTCAGGGAAGTTTCTCATTAGCTTTTCGTGCATTTACCCTGGCACTACGACCTCTATAGGCTTCGTCTTGCGAGAGAATTTTCCCAATGTCATATCACCCGCCCAACCTCATCAGTCATCAGGCATGTTTCATAGTTCTAAGTCGTATATCATGCATTGAGAGTCGGCGTGGTGATGAAGCCCTCAAGCGAGAACCGTTTATATCTTCATCATGGCAGCCTGTTGACTTTGTTAGTATGTTAAACAAGTGTTTAATGGTGCATTGGCAACTTACAACATCCGTGGACTGGACGTAGTCCTCAAACCCTTGGATTTCCTCCTCGAGTTCACCGAGGGAGACCTTCTCGTCTTCGACGACAAGGTTGATTTGCAGCTTCTTGATACCGAAACCGACGGGAACCAGCTTAGAAGAACCCCAGACTAGACCATCCTTCTCAATTGCACGAACAGCCTTCTCAAGGGCAACCATATCTGTCTCGTCATCTGCCAAATCCGTTAGTTCTAGAGTTCGGGCTCGAATTGGGTTGTAAAATCTTACCCCAGGGCTTGACGTCCAAAGTGACCATGGACTTGGCGATGGTCTTGGGCTTGGCCTCCTTCTTGGCCTTGTAGGCAGCCAGACGCTCCTCACGGACACGGACGGCCTCAGCATCTTCCTCCTCATCGTCACTGCCGAATAGGTCGACGTCGTCATCCTCGGCGGCAGCAGGGGCCTTAGCGGGGTTCAGAGTAACGGCCGCTTCGTCAGGTCCATAGACAGTGTAAGGCTTGGAAGCATCGCCAGGCAGGGTAGGGAACTCGTCCTCAAAAGATGCGATGTGCTTGTACCATCTCGCGGCGTGGGGGKACTTCTCGGCGTCGGGAGCGGAGCTGATGGCCTTGAAGACGGCAACATCGGCCTGGGAAGGAGAGTATCTTTGATGAGTCAGTCAGATAATCCTTCGTGTGAATCGCGGTTTTAAGCATAAACAACGAAGATATCGGTAGGTTGATAATATCAGAGATGCACATTGTGCTATTGTATATGTCCTCATTTGACAGGTCTTGAGTCTGCTCAGAAACACGGACCAATGTTTCTCATCATGAAGGGTGATTGGGCTCGCAAGGCATAATCGGCGCGGAGGGGTACGATGGCTTCATCGAGGCGTCGCACTAGTCGGTGGCGCTTGCGTATGAATGGGATGATTATAGAAGACTTACCCAGTGACATAAGATCGGGTGGTCAACCAGCTGTTAAGGACTACATCGCCGTTAGCCGTGATCCTAATCAGTGAGAGTGCTCAGACGTTGGATTTCGTCACAACGACACATCCACGGTCAGTCGCAATTCGGGAAACAAGAACATACCGGCTTGACCAGCGTCGCTGAGAAGATCGGTGAAACCCATTTTTGCTTGGCTTGAATAGAATGAGAGAGAAGAGAATCTGTGGAATGAATCTCGGGGGTATCTGCAAGAAACGAAAGCTGGTGAAGAAGTAGGAAGATGGTAAGGTGGGGTTTGAGTATGGCGGGACAGTATTTTGAAATTTTTCGAGTAGGGTGGCCCAAATCAGCCGGAACCAGCCACAATTACCCCCCACCACATCTGCCTGCCCAAAAAGGTGCACGGGTCCAGATCTGTCTTACCTACGATTACGCCACAGATTGGCCAATCAGCGCCACAGCTCGCCACTAGACTGCCGAGCACTATCTTATCGCAGACCCCCAATCGATAGACGTAATAACTGGAGCTTTAGCAGCCCGGAGCTGTGGTTCGATACTTCGAGAAAGGTCCAGCGGCGACGACCGCAACTAGTCTGAAGCTCTCGTGGCGTGGTATTTCAAACCCTTTCAAGGTTTGAAGCTTCTTTTCCTTTTTTAAATGCTTTCATAAACAAGAGAAGTCTCTTGAACTGTTTCAACCATCGAATACTCATCTACTTGTCATAAGTTGATGCCTCACAATGCTAGCAAGAAGTCAACTACTTAGATCTTCAAGACGAGTCGCAGACGCTACATCAAAAGGACTCGCACGACTTAACACATCACCTTCATTACTTTCTAGGGCTGCGCTCGTGGGCACAGCAAAAGTACTATCTAATGTCACACCATCTACTCCCGCATATCGAACCTATGCCAATGGCAGACCTCATCCTCCGGGCGGTACTCACCGCATGAACATGGGCGGCGAGCCTGAAAAGCCTGCCCTCGAACAATATGGTATCGACCTTACAGCAAAAGCGAGGGATGGAAAGTTAGATCCTGTCATTGGCAGAGACGCCGAAATCCAACGTACTATACAAGTTCTATCGCGACGAACGAAGAACAACCCAGTCCTGATCGGAAGTGCGGGAACGGGAAAAACAGCTATCCTAGAAGGTTTGGCGCTGCGAATAGTACGGGGCGATGTCCCAGAAAGCATCAAGAACAAGAGAGTCATATCGTTGGATCTGGGATCGCTCATCGCTGGTGCCAAATTCCGAGGTGATTTCGAAGAGCGATTGAAGAAGGTCTTAAGCGAGGTCCAAGAAGCGCATGGAGAAGTCATTCTGTTTATCGACGAATTACACACTCTCCTTGGCCTCGGTAAGGCTGAAGGCTCTATCGATGCCTCTAACCTGCTTAAACCGGCTCTATCCAGGGGAGAGCTACAATGCTGTGGTGCTACCACACTCGCTGAATACCGGATGATCGAGAAAGACGTTGCGTTAGCTAGGCGTTTCCAACCAATCCTAGTTAACGAGCCCAGTGTAGAGGATACCATCAGTATATTGAGAGGTATCAAGGAGAAGTATGAGGTGCACCACGGTGTCAGAATTACAGACGGGGCTCTCGTGGCGGCTGCTACATATTCCAACCGTTACATCACCGACCGTTTCCTTCCCGACAAGGCTATTGATCTGATGGACGAGGCCGCAAGTTCGTTGCGCTTGCAGCAAGAAAGCAAGCCAGAGGACATCATGCGACTTGACCAGAAGATAATGACGATTCAGATCGAGCTAGAAAGTCTGCGGAAAGAAAAAGATGTAGCTAGCCGTGAACGACGCGAGAAGCTCGAGGAGGATTTGAAGAAATTGCAAGAAGAGCAAAAGACTCTGAGCGAGAGGTGGGAAAAGGAACGAGCAGAAATCGATGCCTTGAAGAAGATCCAGGAGGAACTAGACAGGGCCCGTATCGAACTCGACCAAGCGCAAAGATCAGGCAACTTCGCCCGAGCCTCTGAACTACGCTTCGGAATCATTCCGAACTTGGAACGGAAGCTACCCAAGGATGGTGAAAAGGGACCAGATGCTCAAGGCCCTGACACTTTGATCCACGACTCGGTAACAGCTGACGATATTGCGAACGTTGTCTCGAGAATAACCGGAATTCCCGTGTCTAAGTTAACATCTGGACACGTTGAGAAGCTGATACACATGGAAGACACACTCCGAGAATCAGTTCGCGGCCAAGATGAAGCCCTGAAGGCTGTTGCCGACGCCGTCCGTATGCAACGAGCTGGTTTAAGCGGCGACAACCGCCCGCTCGCATCGTTCTTCTTCCTCGGTCCTACTGGTGTGGGTAAGACTGAGCTGTGCAAGAAACTCGCTGGTTTCTTGTTCTCAACCGAATCCGCCGTAGTCAGATTTGACATGAGCGAGTTCCAGGAGAAGCACACGATATCACGACTCATTGGTGCTCCATCTGGATACGTAGGCTACGAAGATGCTGGTCAGCTCACAGAAGCAGTACGGAGAAAGCCGTATGCCGTCCTGTTGTTTGACGAGTTCGAGAAGGCGCATCGCGACATCTCCGCTCTGCTCCTCCAGGTCCTTGACGAAGGCTACCTCACCGACGCTCAGGGCCACAAGGTTGATTTCCGAAACACAATTATCGTCCTGACGTCCAATCTCGGTGCCAACATTCTCGTTGGCGCTGACCCACACCATCCATACAGCGAGACGGAGAACGGTGAGATCAGCCCGGATGTGCGCAAGGCTGTCCTGGACGTGGTCGCCGAAAACTACCCGCCCGAATTCCTCAACCGTATCGACTCGTTTATCGTCTTCAAGCGTCTCACCCTCGACGCCCTGCGGGACATTGTCGATATCCGGTTGAAGGAGCTGCAAGAACGCCTCAATGACCGTCGCATCACGCTCCAGGTTGACGACGAGGTCCGCAACTGGCTCGCCGAGCGTGGCTACGATCCTAAGTTCGGAGCTAGACCACTCAACCGTCTCATCACAACCGAGATCAGCAACGGTCTCGCTGATAAGATCATCCGGGGCGAGCTTAAGAGGGGCGACAAAGCTTCGGTCCGTGTTAAGGAGGATAAGTCGGGCTTGGAAGTCTTCCCTGTCCCGGCAGCGGTGGAGGAGGGKGAATCTAGCTCTTCGTAATTTCTCCCATATATATACGGTGTTCATAATCGGTGCGGAACGGGATATTGAGAATTGGGTATGAAAATAAACGATACCTAAGGTATTTGATACAATGAGACCATGATGAGGATATGTTTGCCGAGCTTTTCGCCTCGGATTGTATATACTGTACACATATATATGTATGTATAAGGCTGTCTAATTGTATAATGATATTCCACTCGAACTGCGTTGCTCTTTTTACTCATGAGATCTATAGCATCTAGTACCCAGTAACTAACCAGACCAATCATCTATGCGAAATGAAATAAGCCATCTCAAATGGTGATGCCTCCCCCCCCTTTATATTTCATATATCGTCTCAACTTCTACGTTTTCTTAATATATAATGCTATATGGATAGTATATGTATCCCTTTCCGACGCGAGTCCCTTATGTAGCCCAATATCCACCCTTTCCCCTTATCCCTTATCCCTTATCCTCCAAGTCATGCATATCCCGCATCCTTATCCCATATCCATATAC
This sequence comes from Hypoxylon sp. E7406B, assembly GCA_000931505.1. NCBI lineage: Eukaryota > Fungi > Ascomycota > Sordariomycetes > Xylariales > Hypoxylaceae > Hypoxylon > Hypoxylon sp. E7406B. The sequence continues at coordinate 572,215 of JYCQ01000006.1, read as the reverse complement.
CTTATACCCTATACCCTATTCGATACAAACGAACGTACCGCTGACCATCAACTCCGATGCCAGCTCACGCTTACCCAATCTACATAATAAAAAATTCGCGTTGGATGCAATCAGTAGCCCAAATACCTAACCTAACCCAACCCAACGACCTAACGGCTATACCAACCCTCACATCGCAGTCCCCGGCCTCTTCGTCTCATGCCCAGCATCCGAGCCGCCATAGCTAGAATTCGGCCGCGACCGCATGAGCGCGGACCGCAGGCTCAGCGACCCGAACATCTGCTCGTGGAACCCGAGCATGCCCGCGCTGCCGAACGAGCTGCGCTGCGTGTGCAGCGCACGCGGCGGCGGCATGTCCAGGTCTACGTCTAGGTCCTCCTCCGGGTCTGGGCTCATGTCCAGCGGCTTGGAGATAGGGACGCGGCTAGGGCTGGGGCTGGGAATGTTTACGTACTCGTCGTCCGAGAAGACTTCGGGCGTGGCGGCTACTGGGGACGAGAACGTGAAGTCCGGCTTCGATTGCGCGAAGTCGTTTGCGGACGCTTCGTGGCAGTCGTCTTCGTCTTCATTTGTGTTTTCATTTTCGTCCTCGTTTGTAGCGGGTTGCTTGGTCTGATCGGGGAGTTCAACCTCGACGCTGGGGGTAGACGTCGTGGCCTCCTCTTTGGAGTTTAAGGGCTCAACGTCAATCTTGCTCGGTTCTATATCTCGCGTATCTTCAGGTAATGTAGAAACCTCCGGGTGCTCAATTTCTGCCGTGGATGTGTGCTGAGCTTCTATTGTGTCTAGTGGTTCCTTCTGATCAGAATTTTGACCGGCAACTTCAGTGCCATCTTTCGGTAATGTTCCAGTAGTATCTGGTGCAGCAATGTCGTTCTGTTCTTGAATGCTTTGGCTCATGCGAAGGGGTGATGAGGTGATCGGTTTCCCGGCGTGTCGCAGTGTTGGCGAAGGGAAGGGCGCACCTTTCGTCAAGTCGTGGTGTGCTTCGGCGCCGATGCTTGTTGAGTCTCTACCTTCTTCGTCGTCGCTATCGATAATGGTACTTTTATGATAGTCCGCTTCTGCACTCAGACGATGGGTCTTAGGTGTGATCACTAGTCTCGTTAGTAACTGATTAAGTAAAGGATTGCTGAAGTATTTGGGGTCATGCGGTCAGTTCAACAAGCATGTCGCTTCTGAAGGACCCTCAAGATGGTGTTTCTCTTCTAGAGAGAACAGTGAAGGAGGAAATGAATTTGAGTCGGACTTACAGAGACTGCTATCAGGGGAAGAACCGCCACCAAACTCTAAGCTGGGAGTTGATGAAGCAACCGAGGCCTCGTAGGCTGGCTTTGATTCTGGTTCTTCCCAATTACTTGGCGTTACTGACCTCTTTTCTTCAGATCCTTTCGTCTCGTTTACAGGGTTTCTGGGGGAAGCTGGAGCCGAAGATATACGTCGTGGATCATCACCAATAGGCTCATCGGAGACGGCCTGCTGTGAATTTTGTTCATCGGAATTCACGTGTAAACGAGAGCTTTCCGGTTCCATGTAGCCATCTAGCTTTGGTACCAACGGAAAAGCTCGGGCACCCGTCGTTGGGCAGATTATAGCCGTCATCGAGGATCGCCGAACGGGTATAGGTGGTCGGCATTTTGAAGGAGATGGCGGCGGGGAGACTTCGTGATCAGTATCCCCAGAATTGGCCGCAGCGCATGCTAGGTTGTAGTCCTCTATCATGCTCTTCGAAACAGACGTGGCAGGACTAGTCCAAGGCCGTGCGGACTCTTCACGCTGCTGCGAAGTGTCCTTGGAAACTGACTCGATGGTCTCGACTCCGCTGGTGGACGTCGAAACGTCTGCATCGTGAGTAAGGGTCTGTTCCAAAACGCAGACTCCCTTATCGGGCTTCCCGGGCTCCTCTTCTCCATCGTCAAGCGTAAGTGTGTCTTTGCAGATCATTGCAATATCCCGCTCAACGTGCTGTCGAAGCCGGTCCAAGACATAGGCCTTTGACTTTCGCGACGATTTTGCCTTTTTCTTTTCCGTCGGCTCAAATGGCTCTCGAGCGACAAATGTCTTATCTAAAATGAAATGACCTCGTTTGTGAGCTGTCATTCGGACGGAAATGGCGTTGCCTCGAAGTGTGTCAGCGACACCAGCTTGGATCCGATCCAATACTGCCTCAACACTCCTCCGCGAGTAAGTGTTGGAAGAGTCTAAGAGAAAAACGAGCGGTTCATCGAGAGACCAGCCCCGGCCGCGAAGCTCTGTGATCCTAAACTCCAAATCATTCATTCGACTGATCGTATCATCAGTAGCATCTCGAACAGCACCGAGAGCTGATTCCACTTTGTTGACGAAGGTCAGACAATTTTGAGCATCCGAGCAAAAGGAAAGATTGCTGTTGCAGTGTATGGTTCGCTTCAGTTCGGGGAACTGGGGTCCGAGATTATTCGTGATTGAGAAATGCAGGTCCAATCCATCATTATCATGGTGCCGGCAGTCTTTGCACCCGTCTAAACTAATGCATAGATCATGGACCTTGTCGAACTCTTGTCTCTCTGATCTCAAAACACCTTCCAAAGCGTAGGAGGACTCGAAGAACAAGTTCTCAGCCCCTATTGAGTTCAGAGGCGCTGTCTGGCTACTATTGACTTCGACGGTAGTATGCCATTCGGGGAGTTTCCGACGTTGGCATCGGCTCGTGAAGGAGAAGTTGATAGTGTAGCCAGGCACCGACTCGAAAGCCTGTGATTTCTCGAGGAAATAGGAGCGTGGTACACATGATAGGGGCTGAACACGGCCGGCGCGGTGCGGAAACTTCCCTTGCTCCTCCAAGGGGTCATCTCGTACTGGGCCATCTTTCCAGACGAAAGCTTCGTCATGATGTCGTAGAAACAGGCCTATTATGTGATGGGCCGATATAATTATTTCTCTTGCAGCTTCGGCGGATAAGAGTTGTTTCTGGTATGACTTGAAGGTTCTTGTAGCCCAAATCTCAGACCAGCCTCTGATGATGTCGACCTGAATCTCGTATCTCAACGGTTTATCGGAGCCACTAGCAGCGGCGTACTCCATGGCGGTTGAGTCCTTACGAGTGATTAACTCATAGCAACAGTGATCCACGCGTCGCAACAGGCCTTGGCATAGTGCCTCGGTGGCTTGTAGGGACGGTGACGCCTCATAGTTGCGGGKGTACGAGTAATTCAGCGGTTCATCGAAAGTAATGGTGACTTGAACGGCGAGATTTGCTGCCACCGGCAGAGAACTGCGCGGTGAGGAGACCGGCTTCGTCTCCGGGGTCTCGTGGGTCTGAGGGGCTTCGGGTACGAAAGTGGGCTCCGGCATAGGTTCCTGGCTCTTCTTTTTTTCACGGCGGTGGATCCTGAACCTCTTCATGTCGTGAACGAAGGTTCTAAGTTTCCCGGGGAGGGGCCCCGACTTGGACCCGCGTTTTGACGCATCGGACGCCATGGTATAGATCCTCTTAGGGGGAGAAACGAACGAATAAACAAAAGAACATGTCTACGAGAGTGGGTTACGGGGAGGGAGAGGGTATGTCACACATGGTGTACAAGTAAGAAATAGACGCCAGTGATGCCCAAGCAGCCCGGTATTCGCGGCTGTCAGTCTGGCCCAGGACTCATAACATGCCACATATTACGAGATCCACCCGCCGGCTTCGCGATGCTTGGCCATGCGGAGGAATGCAGAGGAATGCAGATGGTCTGATTGGGGGCTTCCTATCTGTGGGACTCTGGCTGTTTCTAGTATTTCATGCTGGGCTATTATGTGAGAAAGTAAAGCATCATGCTGGACGTACCGACGCGCTCTGGCACTAGCCGGGCAGAGTCGGGATAGGCGCGGGAGGTAAGGAGGAGGTTACATCAATCCAATCAGCAAATCGCTCAAGGACAACACAATATCTGAACAAGGCGGCGGTTCCCGGTTGGGTATCCGTACGACAGTGGGCTGAAACAGCGCGCGGAGTAGAACAAGTCAGTGGGGTGACTCCCATTCGTCCGACGCTGACGCTTTGCTGTTCTCCTGGATGTTATTTGCAGGTGATATTATTACCAGGCACGGTAGGATATATTTTCCTTCATCATTTTCGAGATATGATGAATAAGTTACACATTGCGTGAAATGTGAGACTTACCTGGACGAATTGCCTGCCAATTCCAAGGTTATCCATGGATATGTGTTGAGGTGTTTGCCCCCTAGTGTAGCGCATATCGCTCAGCGGGAGGCACGTATCCATGGACTAGTACGGCATGGTATGGGGACCTTATGGGGACCTTGTGGGTACTAGCCGGTTTATGTATGGTGTTCGGCAGACACCGAGACCCAGTCATGACCCAGTTACCAGAACCGCGGGACGAGCCCCGTACTGAATATCTCCACAGCTGCAACCTCCATTGAATTCAATCGAATCGCATTGGTCCAACTCAAATATAGCAGTCGTCATTGCGAATTGATTCTAGAAAATGACATGTTATACTTAATATACCTACCTGGCAGCCTGGTATTTGCAAAAATGAATTTGGGCTTTTTGTTAGTATTATAGCAGAAAGTCAATCCACCTTACACATAAGAACATTATGCTAAGGCGGAGAGAAGCGTTTAGATGAATTGTGAATCACCATTGAGGTAGCCACTCAAGGCCACAATGCGAGATAGACATATATGAAAGAGAGTATGTGCGAAAAGTTGCTTCCTGGAAATTGATTCCTTTTTCAGGCCTATATTAAAATATTGCTGCCGTTTCAAAAGGTGCTGCCATCCTATCCTTTGACTTGTGCTGTCTCCATCCTAGGCTCCGTCCATATACTAGCTCTTTCTACATCACATGATGCCACGAGCTTACTGTTTACAACTAGAATATTCGCTTTTTCCCTTGTCTAAGACGATCAATGAAGCCGAGAAGGACTTATTTTCTCCCAGTGCACTCCCGCAAAGGTTCTATTCATGAAGCCAACAAGACACATGTAGACAAACAGAATGAAAGGAACATATGAGACATTAATAACAAGTTGTTCATCACCGCCTAACAAGGCTATAATGATATCTACAGTTATAATAATAGCTTCTAGTCCGCTACTGACCTCAAATATGTTGCCAATACCAGATGACTACATCGACAATAAACAGTCATTTACGTCGACATACAGACCAAAAAGCACAAACTGAGCTTATTGAACCTCTCTAATCATGGCGGCCGCGACGATGAGAGCTAGTGTGGATACCCGCGACCTCAGCAAGCACCAACCCCCAAAACAACGACGGCCAGCCGCCAAAACGCTACCTACGATAGACTGGGACGAATACTTTGAGGTTGGAGACCTCATAGATTGGCAGCTCTTCCTGCTTAAGCTAGGCGTCGTGGGAATGTTCACAAGCAAGAATCAATGCCGAAAGATATGTATATGTATTTCCTAGATTACATACGTACCTCCTTACCAGGTCTGCAGCTAACCCTCCACAGGCCCTCACGCATGTTCACGTGAACATAGTGGACCTCCTCGAAGCTATCAACGCAAACAATCGGCCTCATTTCTTTGAAACTCCACGACAGCTCCGCGAATATACAAAAAGAACCAAAAAGTTCTACCCGAAGAGTTTGATACCAAAAGGCAATCCAGTTCGGTGCCTATTTGTCCAGATCAATACGAAGGGCCGACACAAAAAATGAGTCAATGGTCTGAAAAGGGCCATGGGTCTCTTGCTGGATATGAATCTGAGGGAGCAACTCGCAAAAAGGCATGGATATCATTTGTTTGCAGCGCAATGCCGCTTTCTCTAGTCTATCTGTCTAGCTTCGGATCTCCCATAATCTGACCTTCCCCGCGTCATTACCAACAGCTAGCAGATCACTCTTTCTCCCAAATGCGACGTCTGATATTCTACCAAGCGGCGTCTGTTCCGTTGGCCAATTCCTGTAGACTGTGCAGCTGGGCAGGTGTGCTAATCGTAGAGCGTCTTTCTTGTGTTTGCTGGCAAATGCCAATAGTTGGCCATCAGGGCTGAACGTGAGAGTTGTGACGGGCGTAGTAAGCTGCATAAGCCTTCGAGTGGGTTCGGGGCGCTCTTTGATATTTAACTCCTCGTCAGACGAAGGTAATATCAAATCTTGTCGATCGTATATGTTTGTGACACCACTGTTCGAGCCAATTGCTATCCATCGGTCTCCACCGAGAACAACAGGGCCATTACGGCCTCCCAATGCCATTACTGTTCCGCCGTTTGAACCTTCATCGTTCCAGATTGCTAGGAAGCGTCTTGTAGCCATACTCCATTCTCCAACCTGGCCACCCTTGCCCAGAATTGTAAGACCATGGCCATTGCTCCACCAGGAGAAATCCGCAATTCCACCTCTGCTATCGAGCCTAGCAGCTGCAATCCATTGCATCGTGTTAACGTTCAGAATATTGATAATACCACCACCTTTTCTTGTCGAAGCAATTAATCCGAGATACTGCCCACAAGGACTCAGCTTAAAGCGTTCCCACGTTCTCTGCTCCAATCGGTGACCTTGTATCTTGTTGGTCTTTTGTATCGTCCCGGTAGGCAGATCCCACGAGTGGATGTATCGTCGCCGTCCAGCGAAGAAAATCTTGTCACCAGTAGGGTACAGAAATTCGGCTCTTCGAACCGGCACTTGTTTGACTTGTACTGATGTTAAGAGAGGGTTTGGCGTTGGGTGAGCAGTTGGGTTGATGTGATGTAGGTGCATCACGGAAGATGTGCTGGAAGATAAAAGGACTGGGTACTCTGGGTGGAAGGCAAGAGACGTGACCTCATCCTTATGTGTGTCTGGTATATCACGAGATCTCTGAATGTCAATGACCTCCGGACGAAGCTTCCTCGACTTCTGATCCTTGGACTCTCTTAGCGTACTGGCATCCCGGAGGAACTTATCCAGCGGCAGCGCAGATGCTTCAACATCCCCTTCCTCATTCGCCTCGTCTTCTGACATATCCGAGTCGCTTTCCGCGGCAGTTGACCGTCTCCGACGCTTAGTCGGACGTTCATCAGCCTCTCGTGCCCATGCAGGTAGAGGATTCAGTCGCAGGTATTGTTGCCGAAGCCTTCTGGTATATTCAGTACCACTTATAACATCTTCTGCCTCGCTGATCCGTAGCTTTCGCAACTGAGTTGCGTCAGCTAGTGATATGGTCAATCGCTCGTCATCACTATCTTCCCAAGCAGGCTTGTCCTTCTCAGGAATTTCTTGAGTCTTCACAGTTGATGCCACAACAAGCTCTTTATCACCGCTAGGAGCAGCTCCCCTTACGTCGAAAGTAAAGAGATCTGCATCGTCCACGTCCTCTAAGCCAGTCCCTGGTTCGTCATCTTTGTCGCCAAGACCACCAAAGCGAGCATCTTCGTCGTCGGTCCTCGATTCGTCTGCGAACAGATTTTCGCGGAAATTGGCTGTATCTCCGAGCACAAACCGTTCAAGTTCCTCTTCGTCCGAGTCCTTGTCGATCACTCGCGATTGTCGGGTCTGTAGCGCAGTTTCTTCGTCGCTGTCAATGTCGGAGCCCTCTTGGCCAGACGATGATATAGGATCATCGTCTTCCATTGTATCTATTGGGCGACGTGGAGGCATTGTGAATCACCGATTGAATTTGCTTGTCGGAGTTGAGCGCGACAGAAATTCCATCGCAACATGAACTGAACTTTTTTTTTCCTATCTCACGATAAGCCTATCGGGGGCACCCGGTCCACTTTTCAGCGCCCCTTGCAGCCATGGTGGGGTCCCCTAACTTTAGGAGGCTGGAAGTGTACATCATCCTTATAGTGATCTTCCCACAACAGCAACTATGAGCATTACAATGATCTTAATGTTCCCTTCTCAACCTGTTTCCATCCTAATTTTCTACAAGAATCTTAGAGCAACAACTAAACCCATATAGTATGTAACAAAGGTGATATCGTAGTTAGGATGCTGCTGCAGCAATCAATTCGCTTCTCAACATGCCCAGGTCCTCACTTACAGACTGGGAGCTACGAAGCGTCAATACCGCGCCTTTTTGGGCGATGTTGACGAGATTTTCAACCCTGCCTCCTTGTGCCAGACCAGCAACCAGCACGCCAAGGAATGTGTCGCCAACCCCGTTTACTGAGACGATATCATCAACTTGTTCCACTATCGGGAATAATCTCATGTAGACGCCCCCAACTTCTGAGTGGTCATTAAAGCATCTCGAGAGGATGAATTTCTCATATGCTGGGTCAAACAGGCGAGGGTCGTCCTTCTTCAAAACCATGGTCAACAGAGCGCCAAAGTTCCCCAATTTTGTGATGATAGTTGGGATGTATGGGAGAAGCTGGATGACCTGCTGCGGAATCCCGGAGTCCGTCATGTCGACAGACGTAAGCTTGACGAAGCGATCTCTAGCGCCTCTCATGCCAAAAGCGTCGATGATCTCCCACCAACGCGGGTCATCGAAGTACTCGTGGCGTTGCGCAGCCGCGTGCATAGCTGCTAACTCGTACTGATTAGGCGTCGCCAGGTCAACACCCGGTTTCGGAAAGACTCCTAGACGTTCAAGACCTATTTCACTACAGAATAGGCGGGCAGCTTTTTCCTGGGAAACTGGCTCGAAGGCTATGCGCGCATGATTTTTCTTGCCGGACTCTATCCAAGTCCGAATGTCACGGTCTGCCCAGTTCCCATCGACCACAAGCCACTTAGGCTTCGATGCCTCTACTATAGAATCCCAGTGTTCTGGGAATGAGTGCGAAGCAATGATGCCCATGTCTGCCATGCCAAGAACTAGGTTCTTATTGGCATCGTTGATAGCCACATACTGGGCTGTCCGGGTAGATGGGTATTCCTGGCGACTTAATTGTCTGATACATGACGTGTCCATGCCGCTTGATTGTAGCGACGAGTGTATGGTTGAGCCAGCCCTGTCTCAGTCAGAAGTCATGCTATTGGAGATCGACTTTTAGGACTCACAGATCATCACCAATCATGCTGCAGAGTCGCACTTTGGGGTTTTGCATAACTCTCTGGGCCGCAAGCGCCACGTTGCGACCAACGCCGCCTATATATTGACCTATATGAGCTGGGTTTGATGTATGCAGATGAGGAGCAGGATGTTCTAATGAGTCTTCACCAGAATAGTCACAGCATAAATCTACAGCCACGGAACCGGCAACCATAACATCGGCTTGAGAAGTGACCTACGATCGTCAGCCTAATTCAGATTATTATAGTAGTTTTGGCCGAGCTGAAACATTCAGGAGCATATTTAATCCACGACATTGCAATGTAGTAGGGAATGGAGATGCAATATAAATGTTCTTACCTCGGTCGCTTTTAATGTCTCGCCTATGGAAGTATCTCTACCCCCAAAGGATTGAAAACCACTTTGCTGTGTCACCCTACTCCACATGCGTTAGACTTAGGAAGCACAGCCGGGAGGAGCTCAAAGCTCACAATATATTAGACGGTATGACATCGCTTGCAGTAAGCCGCGACAAGGCGACAGCAATCTTGGTAGCACGTTCTACATTTGCCCGCACCAAGACCTTATTCGCTAGCACGCTCCTCTCTTCACTAAGTTCCCTAATCCTCTTTAGAATAAAGGGTGTGTTTTCACTGCCGAAGGCGCCCTGCTGTGTCGATTCATAGACGGCCTGTTCAATGATAGCATCCATCTCACTCCGAGGGATAGAGAACTCCTCAGGTATCGGGTTAGCAAACAGTATTCCAGACTCAATGCCTAGCCTCTCTTGAGCCAAGATTATAGCAGCCGCTTGCTCTTCGGTTTGGACAACAGAAGGGCTCTTGACGCCACTATCTCGTGCCCAGAACGCCGGGAAATCCACGGCGCCTGTCCGGCCATCTGCGAAGGTCGATACTAGCACACCTTGAGTTTCCAAGTACTCCAAAGTTCTCGGTATATCTAGAAAGCCCTTGCAACCGCTGCTGATAACCGCCACCCTCGTTCTACCGAGCTCCGTAAGATCAGCAGAGATATCGAATGACTCATGCCCACCACGGTGTACACCACCAAGGCCACCAGTCCCAAAGACTCGAATTCCGGCAAGTCTTGCCAGAACCATGGTACCGGCAATAGTGGTGCCTCCGTGGATCTTATTGCCCGCCATGCCCTATACGATACATTCAGAGATAAGCACAAGGCATGGTCGCATAATGTGCAAATGTGCTGGGTCTGCGGGGTTTGACACATACCATGCCAACTAGATAGGCAATATCTCGTCGAGACACCTTCTTTGGTGAACCCTCAACCATACGGGCCACTTCGTCGGGTAGGAGGCCGACTGTAGGTACACCTCCTAGGATGCCAACTACGGCAGGGACACCACCATTTCGTCTGACGATGCCTTCCAAATCCAAGTCGTTACCTAAAGCTCCATGAGTGTAAATTGTTGATTCAAGCGCGACCACGGGTTTGTTTGTAGCCAGTGCGTCAGTCACCTCCTCAGATACTCTGAGGACGCCTTTCAAAGCCGCCAAGTTGCCCAGGCCAGACGTTTGACTTAGTTTCCGTGAGCTCGAAAATAGTCGGTGGTGAGTACGGGTAAGTAAAGTACGCTGGCCACCATGATTATAGCAGGCCCTAGGCAATAACCACAGCCGACGTAACAAGACCATGGCAGGCAGATTTGAGCTCCTGGTCTAGGGTCCTAATAGAACTGCGGTAAGCATAAGAATCAAGCGAGTCAAGATCAAATTAGTATGGACCACAGTCTTTATGATTCCTCATTATATGTGCATAGGCGCCATCAATATATCGCCGAATCGGATACTATAGGGCGATTGATACGCCCTTTGACATCAACGTGAGCACTGAAGTAGAAAGGTGCGATACCAACTCCACTGTAAGGTACAAGGATACTTCCACCTTACCTTATCGACGCCACCTAGGACAGATCCAGACCCACTAGCTTGATCCGCTTAGGTAAGTAATCCAGGTATGCATTTTATTCTGAAACGGCTGGGGGGKCCATCTTCAGCTTCATCGTCATTTTAAAACCCCCGCCTTCTCGATCCTAGAATCGGTAGGACGGCCAGTCTTCCCGGTGAATACCTTGTATCAATCATCTTCGATTACTTTGATATAAAGAACATTGTTAACGAACAGAACTCAGATCTTGAAAGAACTTGTTCTACTTATGGATCAGATTATATTCGTCTTTGTCTATGAGAGTAGGGAATTTACGCGGATTCTCTATTCGAGATACCCATCAGCTTCATTCATGCTAGGCTCCCTAAGGGTCTCATGACACGGGAAATCTCACAAATCCGCCCGCTTGCTAGTACAGGGGTATATTGTCATCTAGATCTTAACATAATGCCACCCGGCTGCTGCTTTTCCCTTTCCCTGCTTCTTCGTTGATCTACTATCCAATAGCGACGGTGCTATAGCTTGCAAGTATATAGCTAACGCTCCCCACCTAGTGATGTGATATTCCCCTACATTTTCGTCCCATTTCCATGTTCTAAACTATGTAACTGCATCTTGAAGTGATGCGCAATCAATCTAAATGAAAAACTTACTATATCCCGTCGCCTTCCTTTCATCGCTCGTGTCCGGGGCTAGAGCCCTCAACTTTACTATTGCCGGCGGCCAAATCTTCACACCCGGTTTTGCTGTTCTTGATGCGCCTCAACCCGGTACTCCTTTAGGCGGAGGTACGTCCCCCTAACGCAGCCGAAAACCGGGTCAATGCCTAATACACCTTATGCAGACACTATCGAGGTAGCCCTCGACGTAACTGCCAATGGCAAATTACATCTCCCTCCATATAGTGGCGACAGTCCTAGTCGGATAAACAATATCACCATCTTCCTCTACAGCTATGTCACGGGGAGAAATTTCACCATAACCAATGGGACGGCGTCGACGAACAACGTCAGCTTAGGGGACATTATGCAGTCCGAGCCGGGAAGCACTGTCAAGCATGTCAAGTGGAACTGGCCAGACTGCCTAGTCGGTGACGGAAAGCCAGAGAATGCGGATAGTGATCGCGGCGCCTACAATGTTAGTATATGGACTCAGAAGAGATCTCCTCTCTCCTCACTTAGACCCGATTACTTACGTCCTAGCTAGATATCCATTCGCCAAAACTTCAGGCTTAACGGCGAGGACCATTATACTATCTTCGATGTTCCAATTTCAGTCACGAATAAGATAGACTTCACAGGCAACAACCCCCCTTGCGACTCGGTCAATAATCCTCTGCTCACGCCGGAGGAGATCGACGCCGCGTCCGCCAACAGCGTCGGCATCTTGTTCGCGCCTGGAGATTCGACTGTGGTTCAACAACCAGACTCTACTGACGATAACAGCAACGGGATCGGTCCTACTAAACCAGAAGCAAATCCGGGAGAAGGCCTTGGCGGTGCTGGCGCTCTCGAACAGACGTCGGCGGTATATTGGATCTCTTTGCTGTCAATATTTTACTTTATCGTATAATTTCATACTCTCGCCCAGAATAATTACAACTTTCCAATGTGTCAATTCTCATTTAATGGGGCGAGCATAACCACTGAGCCTCATATGTAAACAGCAGCTTTTTACGCAGCTGTACCATTTCATCCTACGTATTCGTCCATCGTATTAAGTTGTTTTGCATCCTAATCGAGTTGTAACAGCCTATCTCTTTTCCCACGAGCCTCCTAGCATATGCTTGTGCAAGCAGGTAAGCTCTAGATACGTTCTCGGACCATGCGCCACTATGCGAACGTTTCCCAGGGGATGGCAATGCTGTTGCGCGAGGAGACTCCTGCCAAAGGTCGCGATATACATACAAGCGACAATTGTTGGTCTACGCCGCCTTATGTCCCATCCTCTCAAGGGGCCCATAGTTCCTAAATCTATGCCCTCTTGGGTCGAACCTTTGCACAGGCAAAGGGATATGTGGGTACGATCAATACTGTACTCATGCTTGGCGTCACGAACTCCTAGCTTACTAAGACTCTATTTGGTCTGGGTTTCAAAAACACCCGTAGCGGTTGGCTTGGATAGAGTCCAGCGTATTCCCTCGTCCATTACCTTGTTCCATCGGTTGGTTTCTGACAGAGCGGGAAATACGGTTGCAAAACCGTGTGGTAGTCCTGGAAACATGTGCACATCTGTTGGTACCCTAGAGCAACGTCAGCTACTTTTTAACGATATAGAAACACTATTGGCATAGGCTCTGGGCTCACCCAGCTTCGACCAACGTTTTCGCATATAGCAGGCCCTCGTCCCTGAGAAGATCGAGCCCTGCTACTACGCACACTGTTGGAGGAAATCCCGCGACTTGCGAAGATGATGCGTGGCCAGGGTTCAAGCGAAGGTCGTTCTCATCTGGGTTATCAATCTTGAGCAAGTCCTGTGAAACCCGTAGTTAGCCATACCTACTAAAGTACCTAATTGATGCACAAAGAGTGCAATGTCAAGTTCACGTACTGTATAGACTCGGAAAGTAGCCATCGAAACTATTGGCGCATTTCGATTCTGGTTTATACAAAATTTCGTTGGGTCTTTGAACTTTTGAGTCATCGGCCCATAACAGTCAATGTTGATCAGAGGGGGGACCATTAGTATTTGGCCTGCAATGGGCGCGCGTGATGCAGACAGCCGACCCAAATGCCTCTGGAGCACGAAAGATGCAACGAGCTGCGCTCCTGCTGAGATGCCTCCAAGAACAACCTGTTGTGGGTCGCCGCCTAAGTCTTTGATATGGCTGTGTAGCTATTCGAATGAATCATGGGTGTCATTATATGCTGTAGGATATGTATGCTCAGGGGTATGTCGATAGCACACGTTCAAAACGACAGCTTTGGTGTTCACGGCAATACGAGAGCAAACAGCGTCTTCAGAGGCATGGTACCAGAAAAGAAGCCACCGCCATGGAAGTACTTAAAGACCGGGAGTTGTTGGGTGTTGTCGGAGTCCACCGACCTATAGCTACGTGTCAAAAGATTGGATTCATCTCAAGTCGGGATGGTATGATCACGCATTCGGACCAGACGTGCCAAAGGTTTCAGTTGGAATGCCGGAGCAGCGTCCCGTTTTGGTGGAGAGTAAGTAAATCGTCGGAAACGGCGGTGAAAATAACAAGAGGTCGTGGAATGATTATTCCTGGTCATGCTTGAGAATACAAACAACAGGGTGATAATGATGTGGCTAGTCCACGTTCATATCCTTTGAGCAAGTCAGTTTTGTAGAAAATGTTGGGTCGACTGGAAGGTATCCCTTGCTGGCGCTAAAATGGGCTATTGAGACACAGCTTCATCAGTAACTAGATCAGCTATTAGCAGAGAGGATTCATATTTGATATAATTAATCTCATCTATATTTGACCTATGGGAGCTGTGCATAACTACATGATATTGAGTATATACAATAACCCAACACGCGATTACTTGCTAACCCATATGACCCCTGAGCCCCTCTGCAAGGGGGGCTATTTTCTAATTTACAACTCCTAACTACCTAGGTATGCAGCGTTTCTTCGGTTGGAGTGGTCGCTAGATACAGATGTCTATAAAGGGAAACGCTCTGTAGTTCGTTCCTGTTAGTGGAGATATACAACTCCTTTAGGCGGAGTCTAAGCGAATATCGAGAGTGCTTGGCAGGCGGAAAGACCATATACTCCCACAAGCCCCGTCTGATGGGAAACGTTTAAAGCTTCGGCTTGGGATTATCCTTCCTGCCTGCCTTGACGTGTTTGGAGAACTCGCCCTTGAGCAGATAGTCGGGGTATTTCATGCCAGCATCGAGGCCGACGGCCATGCCTTTATTCCTCCATTCGGCGCCATCCACTACAAGAACCTCACCAGATACATAGTTCCCCGCGTCACTGAAGAGGTAGACGGTGGCGTCTGAGATGTCTCTGACTACACCGAACCGACCCAACGGAATGCCAGATGCGGCTTCTTTTAGATTGACCTTGCTACTCGATAGTCTCTCCATTCCCTCGGATCCTTCAATGCCACCGGGGGCGATGACATTGGAGGTTATGCCATACGGGCCGTATTCCAAAGCCACGGACGCCATGATGGAGTCAACTGAGGCCTTTGCAGCCATCACGTGAGCTTGCATGGGCATGCCAGCATAATGGAAAGTGGCAGAAACGTAGATAATTCTCCCACCTGTTAGTCCGTCCTTGTTGGCTTTATTTCTAGCGGCTGATTCGATGAGGTACGGTATGGTGGCCTTGACGGTGTTATACGTGCCAAGGACATCAATTTCCATCACCGTCTTAAAGCCGTTAGGTGTGAGCTTTGAAATAGGGGCAACAAAATTGCCCGCGGCACCGGCTATGACGAAATCAATGGCGCCAAGCTCCTTAACACATCTTTCGGCAGCCTTGACCAGATCTTCGGGCTATGACATGGTTAACATGTAGATAGATTGCTGAGGTCCATAGTCATACGTACGTTCCTCACATCACATCCACCTATCCCGATGACTTTTGCGCCTTTGCGCGCGGTTGCAATGTCGGCAGCAGCCGCTTCCGTCTTTTGCTGGTTACGGCCGATGATACACGCATTTGCTCCGAGGTGGACCAGGGCTCTCGTCTGCGCGCTACAGATGGATCCAGCACCTCCGGTCACGAACGCAACACGTCCATCTACATGGGCAAGCATCAGCCGTGCAATAAGTGGCATTGTATAGGTATATATAAACTAACCGAATATGCCCTGCCTCCAAACGCTGCTTACATATTCAGACGGCGGTACTGGCATCTTGACGGACGTCGCGCAAAGACTGGTAAGCCTACAGCTAAAGGAGTGCTTTGATATTATGCTAGATAAGAACCTCGGGTAGATTTCGAACAAGCTAAGGTTCGGTGACAATATATAGTGGAAAGTAATAGTAGTATGACGAGATATTCTCAAGGAGACAATAACGATTGCAATAAGTATAAGATGAATGAATACCGAGCTCAAACAATGCTGATTAGAATATGAAATGTGTTAAGGGCTAGATTGAGGTGTGACAAGCCTCGGCTTGCTAGGAGTGAAGATCCACACAACGCCACGAACGGGATTATATCCACTTATCTCCACGACTGCTGTACGTAAGCGGATAGGTTGTTCCTTTTTGGGCATAGAGGCGTACATGTAGTGTACCTTTTAGAGGCCGTTGTCCCGCAGTCCCGTAAATTGTTAGTACATACATATGTACATGTTATACCGAGCTAGTGCTGAAGCTTGGACCAATTACGTATCATCGATATGCCATTTGCAAAGGGAAAGGGAAAAAACCCGCCTAAGAGTCAGTTCTCGGCCCCTCCAGTCATCCGAAGCCTATGCTATGCCAATGACAAGGCGACATCCCCAAGCTCGCTGAAGACCTGAATCATTCATTGTTATTTGCCCACTTTGGGAGTGCAACCCTTTGACGCCCAAATCTAGCCAAACATTATGTGTTAGTTGTACATACATCTACCTACGCTGCTACGTACCTTAGGTAGGTAGACTAAACGCGCACCGACCTCTGCACGCCCTCTTCGACTCATCCATACCACTTCATGCGATATTGTACGGCAACATCCCAGGCTTGAGTCTCTGACATCTCGAATCTCACTTCATCCATCTGTCCTCGGTCTTCTATCTCCTACAGAGGCCATGGCATCGAGAAAGGTGTCCGTCCTCAAGTTTGTAGGGACCGTTTCGTTGGGTCTGTTGACGGTAAGTCGAACCATTTCCGGATTTGCCCCTCCAGATTCCCCCGCGTCTGGTATCACGATGAGCCACTTGTTTGGCCCATCGCCTCAACAACGAAACCCCAAGCACTTATCCATTGACCTGGCGTCACTTAATGCACGACTAGATACTAACTGATAAATTCCAGGGTACTTCGTATACCCTCTCGACTCTGACGATCCCGTCCCTCCTTGAGCTGCCCTCCGCCTCAGCCGCGGCCAAGGCTTTCCGATCTCTCGCATCGACGGCAACAACCCACCTCAACGCTCTAACGACCCTTTCCGGCTCAGCCTTCCTACTTGCCTTTGCCCTATCGCCCCGAGGCTTCAGACATCCGTACCTCCTCTACACCTCCTTGTTCTGCTTCGGGACCCGCCTAACCGACTATGTGACGCCATCGTTCTTCGGCGAGCCCACATCCAGTGCCTCCGCCGCCGCCCAACGACGAGCAGCACTGGCGCAGGCCCGCAAGGAGAAGCAGACTTCGCGAGGCATGGACGCTAGCTACGAGGTTCTCGGCGACTCCCACAGCGACGAGGGTGTCGTCAGTGGCGAGGAGCAAGACGAGGACTACAACGGCGAGGAGGTCCGCAGCGAGGTCGAGTTCTTTGTCCGGAATCAGCTGATACAGACAGCCATGGCGGGCATCGGGTTCATGATGGCCGTCGTCGGCATCTGGGGAGACGGCGCGCTCGGCGTCACGGAGACGCTGATTGTTGAGTTTTGAGTAGGGGGGCGTACGAAGTCTTGAAGATGGCGAAGTAGGAACTCAGATGATCTGATTCTCGTCGTTCGTTCAAGCTATGGGAGGAGGCATTTTTCAGCTATTGGGGTTGACGGAATGTCATTGATGTCATAAATATCCCGGGGGTTTCAAGGAGGCTCGTTGAACAAGCTTTTGTATATTCTGCGCTCTCACCTCCCCAAACACATCTGCCCACGCACACGCATGTAGTACCAAAAGAAACACCAAAAAAGATAGCATGATATACGCACCTGTTTCGGTATCGGTATACAGCACGATGAGGCCATGTTATTATTCCATGTGATCTTTATGAATCTATGATGAAGATCTATTCTATGTTTCCTACCTTTATAATTCCAGTAGCTCAATTTTACGCGAGGACAGGTATGAAAGCTGTGGCTTCTGCTCCAGTAGTGGAATGAGACTTATACATAATAACGACCGTCGGTGTTTAACACCAGCCATATAGTTCAAGTTATGTAGAGCCCGAATGATTCTCATCACTATCCTACATTAAAGTTTATATAACAATGCCGATTTTTTATGTATGCTTTGAGTTCGAGAGCCAATGTCCGAATGCAATACGTTGATCAATGTGCGAGACTCACATCTGCCAAGTTTTGTTCATCCCGACAAGAAACCACTTCAGCACAATATGTTCATAGTGCTAGAATATGCAAGAATATCTAGTACAACGCTGTACATATAAAGCCAACCTTACATCTTATATTTCTTCACTACCTAGTTACCTTGAACTCACCTGGCCAAATGAGACGGAGGCCCGGACAGCAACGTTCAGTATAACTCAATATTCGCTGTCCTCTGGATTTAGTTCATTATGTAAAGACTTATCATGGTGACCGTAGAGCCGCATCTCCGTAGCGAGTTGTCTAGTTCTAGAACATCTCTTAGGAAATGCCATGTGGCGATGATGCTCCGGATACTGCAGTCTATCCGGAGAGCCAATCCTGTATGCGTCTCTCGAAGAAGCACACCGAGCGCGGTAATTAGAAGGCCTATCAGTTATATTACAATTCAGAAGTGAGATATAATTAGGATCCAGACACAGTAATTATAGTATCTTAGATAATAGCCTGTGGTTAAGTGAGCTCTGTATGACCATCAAGGAATAAAGGCTAAATACGTATTGGTACGCCGAACCAGCGTTATATATGAGTTCTTGGAGAAGGCCAAGTAGATCGTTGGGATCTCCAATACTCATTTTTCGAAATCTCCAAAGCTGGAAAAACATTTGCGTATCGTGAGCTCGATCTGAAGCAGAACCGAGTCGAAGCATAAGACAACATGCGCGGACTCAGAGCTGGACGTGCTACGCTTTGCTTCTCTCTGGCGGGACAAGCAGCGTTAGCCGCTCCTACCAGCCTCCAGGCAGCTTCCTGCTCCGAACTGTCAACATCAACGCCTAACTGGAACATCACGAACGCGGCGTCCTCGGACTGGCCCGGCGGTGCCAGCGGCCGAGTCGAGCTATTTGCCCGCCACATCCCCACGGGCGTGCTGCTTGACTGCGATGTAGAGTACCGTCTCGATCAGACGACTGGAGAGATCATCGACTACGATCCCACCGTGAGCCATGATTGCATCAACTTCAGCCAAGCTCCCCTGAACACGTCCGTTACACTCGATATGACGAACTTGCAGCTAAACCTGAAGAGCGTTTGGACCTGTGAAGGAGACGATAAGACGTATACGGCGACGGGATCGGTGAAGCTGCAGAGAAATACGTCTCCGGGAGCGTGCCTGGTGGAGCCGTCGCAAGTTGGGGACTCTACGACGTGCCCCATAGCCGATGTGTCGGTTGAAGGAAAGCTCGTGGAATAGTTGTAGCGGTTTCCGGCGATTCGTTGGGCTTCAGTTCAGGGGAAATTGCTTAAGGGCTGTTGTTTGAACACGGACAATGCTGAGATACTTATCAGAAGATGTTGGCAACCACCATATCCTAGACGTTCGCTTCATAATACCCATTTAACTTTGCAATAATCACCATCATTTACGCAAAAAAGAAAACAGCTACTCATTAAAATAATGACTAGGATACTTCCTAGTAAATCACCACTATTAAATCTACCTTGGATATCTCCCTTCCTCGTACTCATAAAGTAATATTCAAAATAGAAATAGGCGTGGCTGTAAGAGAGAAGTGAGCTGAATATTATGTATAATAAAAATATCGGCTATAAATCTAATAAGTCGAGCAAGAGGATGAGCGTGAGTATAGGATTTCGTTGATTGGTTTATCTCCAGTGAAGTGTGTAGCATGAGTACGTTGTATCTCAAGTATATGCGAATTCCCAACGCTTCAAAGTCCGAAACTCCCCGAGACTAGCACTATATCGTATGCTTAAGCGTTAATAGAATTAGGGTTCTCACTTCACGTAAGCCCATAAGCCTCGCATATACCAGGCAACTTCCCCCGTAATCACGAATGGCGCATGATCAGAATCTCATGCCCCAACCGTCTCCTCCGTCGTGCAGGCACCATCGTGCAAGACCTTGTGCGGAGGCCCAACGTTGTCTCTCACAGGAACCGTCATGGCAACCGTCTCGTCGTTACTGGGGTACTGTGTTCGATGACCCCAGGCCGAGATATCGCTCGTATCATCGGCGAAAATGAGGCCGTACTTGCCGCCGTATATGACGGCCTCATCGGTGCCATTCGGCAAGCTCACTACATCCAGGATCAATGAGACGTCCTCGACCACTAAGTACCGAGAAAATCCGCTCGGTTGAGAGAATACTTACGGTGTATGACGCCGCTAACGAACCATACCCATCTGCACAAAAGAGAGATCCCCCCGTAAGCAACCGTCCACGCGGAATTGTCATATAGCAGGTCAGGTATAGTGGTAGACTCACTGCTTCACCGGCGCACGATGCAAGCCGCCGTCGAATCTCGGCGGGATCACGGTGTAAGTCGCATTTGACAACTCGCCCATATCCAGTGTCTGCGTTCCGGTCACGCCGGGGACGTCGGACGTGATGAACGGCGTGGTCAGCTGCCAGCACTCCAAGACCGACACATTGTCTCTGCCCGTCAGCGCCGTCAAGTTCAAGAACTGGTCCGCGTGCGCGACGCCGAGCATCAGGGCGCCGAGGAGGGCGGATAGGCGTGCCATGTTTGTTTCGAATAAGTCCGTATCAATAATTGTGTTGCGGGAAGCAAAAGATTGATGAAGGACGTATGACCTGAGGTAGGTCTGTGGTCGGTGAGGCAAGTTTGCCGGAAACGAAAGAGAGCCACCAACAACAACAAAGAACTTCTAAACCTCGACCGCAATTCCAGCAAAAAAAGAAATATATGGTGACCCTTGTATATTACAAGCAAGGGGGTATGTACAATATAGGTAGCCTATGGATATTGGTTCCCTGGACCTGGCTCGGCTACCTATATTTACAAACGGATCGGCGTTGCACCTACCCGGGAGCCTGGAACTATGACAAAGCGAGCGCCTCTTTGCTGGCCACAGGAGGGAGACTTCGGGTCCCAACTGAGAGACAAGCCAATAGTTTTCGAGAACTTCGCGAAGTGATCCCGACCTAGAACGTGGATAGGGAGGGTGCTGAAAGAAAAGAGAGTATATGGATGAGATCAGCAAGACTGCCGTATTGGGACGGTACCTGCCATTGCATTCGTTGTTTAGCACGGGGGCAGCTGGAGGGAGGGGGCGGGAAGATTGCGCGCCTCGTATGAGTGCACCAATGAGAAGCTGGAATTGGGCTTTCCTTGTAGAACCTCATCTACCGAGTAACTGTGTAATCCCTAGAGGTAAATAGCGAGCCACGCAATTTTTCAATTCACTTTCGATGCGGTCAAGTGCTTGATGTCTCTACCTGTCTCTTATAAGAGCCTCTGCTTCACACCAGGTCTCTCGAGCGAGCACCTAAGTCTTGCTTAGGGCTCTGGTATTACCGACGATTTAAGATAGGTACCTCCTAAGTTACTATATTGATTGAGAGAAGCATGTCCGCATTTTTAGACTCCTCGTCTAGCTCGCGCAAGGAATTACGGTTGGCTCTTATATATAGCCTGCCAAACTTGAACTGTTAAAAAATTTGGTATTCTAGCTGTATACACAAAGGTTGTTCGCAAAACCATGCATAATACATATCCACAGGATGTGGATAACTGGGCTGTGGTTCGTCGTCTCATCGCACGCATACTGCCTCGACCTACTCCTTTGCTAGAGTTAGGATCAGGACGTGCTACCTTCATACCACATCACCAGCATTACTGCAACCGTAACTATTTACCAACGCCACTTTCATCCAATTGCCTCGATTAGTAAGTTCGCTTGAACGGCGGGACAGCCTTGCATTCGTTCTCGTCCAAAGTCGTGCCAATGACTCGTCGGTATCCAAGATCGACTTTGCCATGGGGCTTCTTCTGGAAGGTAAGAGTGTGTTTCATCCAATTCTCGTCGTCTCGTTCGGGGTAATCTTCTCGGGCGTGAGCACCACGAGATTCCTTTCGGTTGGCCGCAGCAGTGGCGGTTTGGGTGCTGTATAAGTTGTTAGCTTATTTCCTCGCCTAAACTAGGGATATTTGACAATACTTACGCGCAAGTGAGCAAGTTTCTTAACTCGAGAGTCTCAACAAGATCCGAGTTCCAGATCATGCTGCGGTCCTTGATTCCAACCTGCGAGAAGGTACCATCGATCTCGGTGACTCTCCTCACACCTTCGTCCAAGCTCTCCTGTGTACGGAATACGCTCACATCTGTCTGCATAGCCTTCTGCATGGCGAGTCGGATTTCGGCTGTGCTCTTAGGGCCATCGGAGTTGCGGACCTGGTCGAGAACCTCAATGGATCCGGCACCAGCGTCGGCGCTGATGGGCTTAGGCTTGGTACCGGGTGTGAAGTTGTCTCGGATGGTGTGCGAGACAGCTCGTCCGAAGACAACAAGATCCAGGAGAGAGTTGGCACCAAGACGGTTGGCGCCGTGAACAGAGACACAAGCAGCCTCACCACAAGCGAACAAACCAGGAACAACCTTGTCATTGCCCTTCTCGTCAATAGTAAGAACCTCACCAGTGTATCTCGTGGGGATACCACCCATGTTGTAGTGGACGGTCGGTAAGACGGGGATGGGCTGCTTGCGAACATCGACACCAGCGAAGATGGCAGCAGTTTCAGAGATACCGGGTAGACGTTCGGCGAGGATCTCGGCAGGTAAGTGGCTCAGCTGAAGGTAGATGTGATCCTTTTCAGGACCAACACCTCGTCCCTCTCGGATTTCCAGGGTCATGGATCGCGAGACGACGTCACGACTGGCCAAATCCTTTGCGGTGGGGGCGTATCGTTCC
Source organism: Hypoxylon sp. E7406B (assembly GCA_000931505.1). NCBI lineage: Eukaryota > Fungi > Ascomycota > Sordariomycetes > Xylariales > Hypoxylaceae > Hypoxylon > Hypoxylon sp. E7406B. The sequence continues at coordinate 549,476 of JYCQ01000006.1, read as the reverse complement.
ATGAATCGTTCACCTTCGGAGTTGAGGAGGTAGCCACCCTCACCTCGAGAACCTTCCGTAATCAAGCAGCCAGCTCCGTAGATACCAGTGGGGTGGAATTGAACGAATTCGAGATCTTGGTTGGGAAGTCCAGCGCGGGCAACCATTGCCATACCATCACCGGTACAAGTGTGCGCAGACGTGCAGCTGAAGTAGGCTCGGCCGTATCCACCAGTGGCCAAAACGGTGTTCTGCGCAAGGAATCTGTGGAGGGTACCATCTTCTTGGTTGTAGGCTATGACACCACGGCATTCTCCATCTTCCATGATCAAATCGAGGGCAAAGAACTCAATGAAGTAGTTAGTGCTGTGTCGGAGGGATTGGCCGTAAAGAGTGTGTAAAAGAGCGTGACCCGTTCGGTCAGCAGCCGCACAGCATCGGTATGCCTGACCACCCTTTCCGTACTTCTGGGACTGTCCACCGAACGCACGTTGGTAGCTAGCGACTGAATGTTAGTAACTGCGGTATCCGATGCAGGTCGGCGAACGTACATTTTACCATCTTCTGTTCTGGAGAACGGGCAGCCGTAGTTCTCCAACTCAATGATGGACGCGGGAGCCTCTCTCGTCATGTAATGGATAGCGTCCTGGTCACCGAGCCAATCCGAACCCTTCACGGTATCGTACATGTGCCACCGCCAGTCATCCTCGTGCATGTTTCCTAGCGCGGCATTGATACCACCTTGTGCGGCGACCGTATGACTTCGCGTGGGAAAGAGCTTGGATATACAAGCCGTGTTGAATCCAGCTTCCGCCAGACCGAATGCCGCCCGCAATCCGGAACCACCCGCGCCGACGACGATGGCATCGTATTCGTGATCCTACGGTCGAGTTAGAGACATTCTCTATCGCTGGAGAGAGCGGTGGGATGTGCGACGTACGATAACGGGGTATTTGTTGCTAACATGTACCGGCGCTTCCTTGGCCCGCAGTGGGTTGTTCGCGATGATCCGAGCTACATGCGGCGAAAGAGTCAATTAGATGCCAATTCAATTGCAGGGCTGGAGGGACGACACATACAAACGGGGCGCGTGGACGAGAAGGTTCTGGCTTGGCATCTTGCTGCCCGAGAGAACTGTCAAAGCGGGAGAAAGTCAGTGATACGATGCCAACCCCAACTCGGGAGCCGCCGAATGCGATTGACGAGTTGGGTAAGCAAGGGAGAGGGAACTCACGGCGGAGCCAGCGGCAAGCCTTCTCAATGCCATTGACGAGGCCATTGTGGGTAGAAGTATATATGGAGGAGGGGAGAGAATGGGTTTCACCAACAACGGCGGCGGCTCTTCTCTTGTCCTGCAAGTTGTCGGGAATGGGCAGAGGCAGAAAAAATAATGATGATGCCGGCGAAGTTCAACCGCAGCTTCCAGACGATTGAGAGCTGGTCCAATAGCGTCGATTCTGATTACCGAGGGATAATAAAGCCGGGCGTTTCCACAGGCGTTGCTCCAAACTATCGTACCCACACCCTACCCACCCGCTCCTGCCCAGTGCCAGTGCTAGTAAGCACTTTAGCCACCGATATCATCATCACGTGCTTCGACAATGACCGTCTTATTCACCTAAGCGGAACTGTCTTTTTCTTACATAAACCGTCTACTGGATGGGAGCTACCGAACGGAGGCATTGTTCTAGACAATTGCAATATCTTACCCTTTAAAAAGGGTGAGTCGGTACTAAATGTAGCCTGTGCTTGATAGGCAAACAAGATCTGCTCAAAGCCGAATACAAACCAGTTTGCCTCTTGGTTGTTGACAATGCCCCTGTAACCAGTAGTTCACGGCCTTGAATATAAATGCAATTACCACGCAAAGCAAATATGGCAGTCAATACACGAATTGGCCTACGTCAAGACTCAGCAGAGTTCAATACCAGAAGTAGGTATGTATTAATCTCAAGCTTGCCACTATGGTGGGCACAACGCGGCTCCGCATTCCTGGGTATACCAAGAGGGTAACCCGTCCCTCTAAATAGCCGCTGAAATAGTCTAGGTAGCTATACATAGTCCGCTCAACGTGCCCTGAGGCATGGTGAATGCAAATGTCTCTCCCTGCTCTCATCTCCCTCGTTCACCCTCGTTCACGGACGCAGCCAACCAAAGTCGCGATACCCCTATGCTGAACCGTAACTCCGAAACCCTATGTTCGAAACTATGCAAGGTGTCTCTCCTAGGGTGCCAGCACTTGCCGTAGCATCTCGATAAAGTTGTCTTTCAAGCGATGTACTTCACTGACTTCTGGTTTCTTCGGTTCMCCGGCGCGAGCCTTGAGGCGATCCTGCCTCTTCGCCCTCCTCCGTCTTTCAGCTTCTATGGGGTCCAGTTCGTCTTCTTCCTCGGCTTCGGCTTCGTCGTCTGATCCGTCGTCGTAACTCATATCTTCTAGATCCATCTCGTTAAGACCAAAGTCACTGGCCTGGAAGCTGGTCATACCCGGCATACCAGCATCTATACCAATTCCACCTTCGGCGGCCATCTTTTGTCGAGTCTTGTCTTGGTGCCACTTCTTGCGAGCCTCTTGCCAGGCGATGAGCTGATTTATCTCGGCGATCGCTTTATCCTTGTCTATACTTCCACTTGCAACCCCTCCTTCAAAGAGAGCATTGATATCCAGTGCTCCACCTGCTGGACCCTTTCTTAGGAATTCCAAAATGCCCTCAATCCAGCCCATGAGCTGTGTGAAGAGGCCGTTATCATGGGTGTGAACCTCGTGGACAAATTTGTAGAAGTTGTGCTCGTGGCGCTGACACAGGTCAATAAATGCCTGTACCGTCTGATTAGGATCAGCTGAGGCATCCTGATCTCTACATTTTTCGACGACCTGTACCAGTGTCAGTAGGTTCGAACGTAACTCACGGCGTCCACATACCTGAATCATATCATCGATAAAAACGGCGAAATCAGTGATGCTGTTATATACGTTGGCCGACTTATAAACTCTCACGAGAGGTTCATAGAAGATGGTGAAAAGATCCCGAAGTAATTGTAGAGTGACAGGTTCCTCAATCAGACTGAGCATCATTGCCTTGTCACGCTGTCTGGTTTGTAGTTTCATTAATTGCTTTAGATAGGAGAAAAGTTGTGCACCTTGTTTCAATTCCTCATCGACATTCTCAACTGCGTTGTTGAAAGCGACATACGCGTTGTATAGTCTTCCAATCTGCTCAGGGGTGAGCGCTGGCTCGAGAAGTTCGGAACGTAGGATGGCAACAATGATGTCCACATTGTCAGACTCTGCTTCTTCTCGAATCGTGACTTTGATCTGTTCTTCAGAGTTCGTGAACTGCTTGAGCTTTTGCACAAAAACATCATCTCCAATCTTGGCAGCTAAAGCATCGATGGACTTCTGGTAGCTCCGAATTCCATCGTTCAAGGTTAGTGAGAAAATGCGTTGCATAAGAGAACGGGACCCGAAAGGCTGTGCTAGGAATATGTCGAGGACACCAGACATAACGGCTGCAGGGTTTGCAATTCGAATCACGTTCTTCAAGATCGTGTAGGGGATCAGGGAGTGAATGCGCTTGAGCTGTGCAAATAGCTCTGGTGAGTTGTCTTCGGCGAGGAAAAGGTGGTAGATGGTCGCTGCAACTTCGATGCGAAGCCACTCGGCGAACTTCTGATACTGAAGGCTTAGATCTTGGATGGTTTCCTTTTCTTTGATTTCTTGCAGAAGCATCGTCAACCCATTGCGCTCTACAATGTCTTGGCGAAATTGCTCCATATACACATCTAACTCCGCAGCTCTTCTCCTTGCTATTTCGTAGAATTGCCTCTGCTCTTCTACACGCTTCTCGTCAACAGCTTTGCGCCGGATAATATCCTCGAGATCTTCGTCAGTTGGCGTAATCGGATCGTGCGTTAAGAATTGTTGCAAGGCTTTGGTTTGCGCAGTTTGGGGATTATGCAGCAGATACCGCAGGAATGCCCTTAGTGATATGCGCTGATTCTCACGCCACAGAATCGCATTCTGGAAATGTTAATTTTCTCGTCAATATGGTGGACTGGGAGAGGAACAACATACATCGAATTTGGCACTTGTAGCTGGGCTCAGTGTGCCGTCCATACTAGGGCGCGGCGACGCTCGGCTTGAAGCTACTGATTTGTTTCGACGATGATCTCGAACTGTCAAATTCTTGACCGAATCTGTAAGTCCATTGCTTTGAGAAGGGGGAGCAATAGTAGAAACGGATGAGATAGACGAAAGGTCAGAGTCATCACCGCCATCGGTCATACGCGACAATAAACCTGCCGCAGATGTGTCCGACTTATTTTTCTTCGGTAGCGGAGGCAGGACTTTGCCTGGGAGTTCCGTTCTTAGCTGTCTATGTAATCGAGCGAAATCACCGTATCGTCTGCCCACGTAGAATTCAGGTTCGCCTTTCCTCTTAACACGTAATAAAAATTCCTAGAACAAGTCAGCCTAGGAACAACTCTGTTAACAGATGTCAGGGATTGCGCACCGCATGCTTGTGGCGCCGAATGTTTCTCTTGATAAGTGTGATTCGCMCTCCAGCAACGTTAACGTCCCAGCCGTTAACATAGTTCCCTTCGGGCATGGTGTTCAACATGCCAGTATCGATCGCATCTCGGTCGACAATCTCCATCTCTGCGAATCTTATCCGCTCTTCGAACCCTGAGGCCGTAGGCACCCCCGACACCATCATTAGTTCGACTAGCTTCCGACATTTTAAGGCTAGTTTGCGGCGTTTGGTCTCTTCTAATCGGTCCTCGGAAGATGAGATATTCTTGCTGGCAAACGACTCGAGAAACTAGCTCAAAGTCAGCTTCACGTAGGGCGCAATGGACTAACAATTGAACCTACAACTTGTAATTTGTCCTGCCAGAACTCTTTCTCTTTCGCCTTATCTAGGAATGGAAATTCTCGTACGTGATGTACGAATATGTAACGTAGGATGGGGAGCTCAGAATCGTAGGGCGACACCTCTCCGAAGTCCGACTTGAACGGCGCGCCAAATCTACGAAGGGCGGTGGGTGAGTTTAGCTCAGATATTTCCCAGTTGACTTGTTCGGATATGAGCTCTCGTTTGAGGTCTATTTTGGACGTAGTGATTAGCCTGATTGTAATAGAAAGATTGGTCGGGAGGAGGTACGCACAATGCTCTTGTTTTCCGGTCAGGGTCTGACCTGGAGGGGCAGGGGAGCTAGTAGCAGGACCGCGGGGCGCGCCATCTTGGGCGGCATTCGCAGCAGACATTTCTAATGCTGGACTCGTTCGTGTTTGTGTCCGTCCTTCGCAGTCTAAGAAGATGGGTGGGAGTAGTTGATCCTTCTCGTACTTCTCCTTACGTATGTATTTGTTCTCTTTGACGTTTGCAGAGCGCGTATTGCTATACGGCCGGGTGGATTATAGCGGGGAATCTCCAGAGATGGGAATTGACGTAGTCAGCAACACACTTCTATTTTCTCGAAACCTGTAAACTCGGTTTAAATGAAGCAAATCAACATCACACCGTTGAGATAGGGGKATTGTAGAAGATAAATAATTATAAACAAGGAGACGAAGAATAAAGGCAAACGGACAAGGGACAGGGCTTGGACTTTGGAGGCAGTGAAAGAGTGGAAGTGGAAGTAGATGCCTTGTTCAACTAACAGCAAAGGGATACATGTTGCGGAGGTACACACGCTACATGCAGTGGTATACTGTGCCTTCTTTGATGACGTACTGTCCTCATTCACTTCCCTGGGTCCTTGTGATCAAATTGAGTTCGAGGCCTCGAAGCTTATCTTAATTAAAAACAGCCGAGACCAAAGACCCGACGACTCTTAGATCCAATTTCATAGGCGCCGTTGAACAGTAGCGCTTGCCGTAACCCAATTGGTGATTACGGCACCCCAGTTGCAAACATACATGTAGCTTATGTGCAAAGTGGCTTAGGAAATGACGTCGACAGGCCATAATCAATTAGGTGCCCCACAAACCTTAGCTCTGACGCACAGAAGCACAGAGTACATACTGTATGAGCGGGTTGTACTTACACGTGTAAGTGTTCTTCACCTATAAAACTTGCACGAAATAGTTGGGATGGCTCGAGGTTCAACGTTACTAATAGTCTGAATAAAGACTCGCAAGGGTTGCGGCTTACGAAGCCAGATGTTGCGGTACGCCCTTAGTAAGGCACTATCATGTTGAAAAAGCAATGTTCATGTTGCGCACAAGCTCCACAGCTTCAGCTGTGCAGGGCTGAATGCCAAGTCTTGATTCGCGGAGGTTCCCACGCGGCTAGAACGGCATACATTTCGAGTCAGCTAGTGAAGTTCTACGTTAGGTACATGTATGTATCCCTATCACTCCATTCCGAGTTCCGATTTGGTATTAAACATGTGCAAATCACTTTCCTTGTAACCGTACGCCGGGTAGGTTTCCTGGGAGTCTGATAATGGAATGAGAATTAACAAGGAACTACCACACCCAAGCGAACAAACTGGTGATAGGTACCTGCCTATATATATAATATATATATATATATCGACAAAAGGGGTGAAGTCATGATGAGATAGGCAAAATTGTTATCGTCAGTGAGAATGCTAAGAGCGAGTATCACAACCTGTTTGACAAGTGTGGTTTGTTCGGTTAAGCGGCACTACTGTTTATATTTTCCTAAAGCAAACTTCATGCCAAGGGAGCCGTTGAGGGTATCATTATTTCTGTAGGTATTAGTTTCTGTTATTTGGGGTATCAGTCGAGCCAGATGACCAAAGCATTCTAGAGCTCCCTATTCTCTAACTTATAGCTCATCAAGAGCTCGGAACACATCTTCCTGGACAGGCTGGTCACCTCTCCTAGTACTGAACGCCTGCCTCACCTCATCCACCACGGCAGCAATAGTTTGGCTTTGGTTACCGGTCATCTCGCCTATGCCGGGTCTTCCGTATTTATTACTTGATGCTGTGACCGCGGGCGGCGATATATCCTCAGACGAAGGGGTATACTGTGATCCGACGAAGAGGAGTAGTAGCGAGAATATCACTATGGAGGTAATGATCCATATGATCTTCAGGCGTTTTCTTGTTCTCTCTTGCCATTCTAAATCAGCCCTTTCCCAGTCCTCGATGCGCTCTCTCACTACATCCACCCGTTTACTGAGGCTCTCGACTTTTTCGCGACCGGCGTGAATGCGTCCTTGGAGTTCTTCGATGCGTTTCTGCTGGTCATCAAACTGGCCGAACGAGCCTACCTGCTGCTCTAGTTCGTTTACTAGTGCTTGTGATTCCGACTCGAAGTTCTCGTTGAGTTCCTGCGACATGCCCGCAAGCTCTTTGAGAGCGACGACGGTGCTCTGAAGCATACTGAGCTTCTCTAGGACAGCGTAGTACGTTTCATCCAGCCGTCTCGTTGTTGTAGTCGAAGCAGTACTCAGTTCCATAAGTGATTTTCTTAACCCTCTATTGCGATGTCAGTTATTAGAATATTATAGGTGGTGGAGCTACGAACGCTATTCTCGATGCTACTTTCTCCCTTTGCTCCCGCAAAAGCTCTTCTTGAGTCATTGGAGTTGGTTGGGGGGTGGTAGGCCCAATATTACGTATTGCATCATCGGACGCTGGGTTTGCCATGCCGATTCTTAGTCCCGATTCGGAATTTGCATATGGAGTTGTGCCCTCAGATCGTGGTAGCTCGAGTGAGCCTCGTGGAAGTTGAAGCATAGGGGTTGCGGACATGGGCGTGTGGTCATCATTGTCGCGATCCTTTCGCTGATGCAGATGATGTAAGTGGTGATACCGGGGCAACTTGATTGGCGACGAGATCTCGGTTATCGATCGTTTAACTTGGTGACGAGGCCGCTGAGGTGAGGTAAGGGCAGGCTTAAGGAGATCTAAATCTTGATTTTTGGACATTTTGGCGCCGGTACTACCTAGAAATGTAGATGGCCTAAGGTAGGGCAGCCCTTATTTAGATCACAGTAAAAAAAGGCGATAGATGCACTATTGCACATTGAGATGTGCATGGAATATGGATGTAGGTGTAGGCCAACTGGGAAGAGATGGGAACGAGGGCAGGCTTCCATTGGATCGGTAGTTGTAGAAACTGGTAAGCTCGCAGTGGCCGCAGTGTGCACCCCCCACTACGGAATCTTCCGCGCTTTCACATGTCACGGCCAAACTATTCATCTAGTATCATTGAAGATGTTAGGTTACACGAATATAATAGGAAGCCCTTCTAGGAAGGAGACTATGTATATATTCAAGCATCGGAATGGAATTTCGACATTGGCTGTAGTTGCATGTTTACCTATTTATATGCTAACTGTCGCGAGTAGGTGCCTCATAACCATTGCCAACCTTGATTCGGCCCTCGCCTATCTGTTTGCCTCCACCATCTTAGATTCTCATCTAGGTGATACTCCGCGGCTTCTGGCCCGGGGGGGTATACAGCTGAGTCCTCGGATAGAGACGAGTACCTCTCCCTTGCCTGAACGATAGCTGATTAGGACCATATCTCATCTGATTTCATGCAAATAATCTCCATAAATAATACTGATGAGACTTCAGGTTCCTTGTCTGTCGCTGCTGCCGCCGCCATCTTCAGTCGACTCGCTTATATCTTGGTCCATACCCCCTGCTTTCTTCGTACGTAAGGAAGTGGCTTATCGTGAATATAGGCAATTCTCTTGCAGAACCCCCAGCAGCAGCTCATGAATTTAGGAGCTTGTTGCGCTTCTCTTTTCTCTTCAGACGCTCGACTCGTTTCTTATGCATCTTCTCTGCCATCTTCTCATACCGCTCCTTCTCTTCTTTCGCCGCACGCTTCTCTTTGATGGCTTGTACTCGTTGCTAAACAATTGTGTTAGTTATGCTCGACCGGCCGCACGACTACTCATTAGCGTCGGTTGTACCTGTCTTTCAGCCTCCTTTTCATCCTTCATTTCCTTTTCTTTCGCCTTCGTTGCGGCCGTTGCCATGCGCAGCTTGTTCCGTTTATCGTAGGGTGTTAAGCCGGAGCCTGGGCGGAACGCCTTTCGTGGTGCGTGCCATTGCTTCCCTGCAGATGATCTGTATAAGCGTTGAGTCGAATACGAGCAAGTAATCATCCTCACCATTCTTGCGCATGCCCAGAAGCTCTGGCTTCTTTTCAGGTGCGACGGCAGCACTCGACATGATGGCAGAGGAAGTCTGAAGAGAACAATGCTTCAAACTGCCCGCAATGTATGAATCTCTTCCAAAATTGCGACCAGAAAATTAGGATGCCGGTGTCCCACCTGGAGACTTGGCAAAAGAAGAAAACTGGAGCTTATCCGCATCAATTATTCTCCGCTTGCCAAAGCCACAATGGTGGGTCCATCCAATTCCATGGATGCAGCCCTGAAGGGTGTAATGCGCAATGAAGAAGTCTAATTGGCTGAACACTTGTACCTGCATTGAGGTTCTTAGCCCCTACATTGAAACAGGGTGAATTTCCAGGCTACTCGAATCGGATATTTTCTTTTTGTTTTGTTGCGCCTACGTGTACATAGCCATCTTGTGTACTATTGTGTTATGAAACCAGGCAAGGTGTATTGTTTATTCCGAGCTCGGCTTGCATATGAGAATTTGCAACTTCGCGGATTTCTATTTTTCACCAACCACAAGAGATCTCTCACTAGAGACTGATTTTGAAATCCATACTCACGTAAATATAGCATAGCACATTGTGTGTTTTCTATTTAAAGTTAACGCAATGACCTGTGATGGGGACTCAATGAGACTAAATCCTTAAGGCTTGTCGAAAAGTTCATCGCTGTGGATATATATGACATCGTCTTCGGTTTGCGACACGATTGCGGTACAGCGACCAAGCCCCTGCTGACCCTTGCGGGTTGGATATCACGAGGCAAGGATCTCTCCGCAGAGGATTCACTAAACCTGCCCGAGGACTGGGTCGCTTGCCAGGCCTGTCATCAATTATCACTTGACCCCCAACGGGCAAGGGGCCATCCTGGTTAGTATTCCATCGCCGCAGAGCGCTCCGTGTCCGTATTCAGAATTGTATACAACATGGACAATGAGGCTTAGACATAGCCGCCAGCAACACGCGTAGGTAATAATTTCAAACTTGTCGCTTGGGTTTTAAGGTTTATTGCTGGCAATGTTTTAGGCGAGATTAATTGTTCATTTGCCGCGGTATTCTTAGACCCAGGAGATGGAATCGGAGATGATGAGCGATTGTTGGCCGACCATTGATTTCAGCTTGTTTTTGCACAGCTAGCAGTGAGGTTCGTTATTAGTTTCTTCATTCTAAAATGTTCCAAATCTTAGAAACATCTCAATGGATTGCTGGAGAAGAAGCACCGGCGCAAATGCGACCTGATAGCGAGATCGACTACTGTTTATCCGGCCAAATACCCACAGACTCATGCAGAGTTATCTGAGCGCCTCGAATTGGTCCAGGTTGGTTGGTTGTAAACCATGGAGAGCTAATGCGACGGCTGCTTATGGGCTTGCAGCAGTGTGGACGGTAGCAAATCGTGGCTACGGCTAGGCCGGCTGCCTGCTTTGCGCTAAAAAGCAGCCGACTTGCGTGGGATGCGAATGGAGACTCCCAAGTATCTTGGCTTATTTTGACATTCTGCCTTCCTTTGGCGTTTGATCTGCTCGCACCTAACTTGGAAATCTGGATTTTTGGCTATGGGATTCGACAAAAATGGCTTACGCAGAGGGACGGGAGGCCGCATGTATTACTTTGAACGGCACCACCAACTTGCATTTTTTACGAGGAATCGTCGATGCAAGTGGCAGGATGGGTATAACAGGTATAATACATACATGTACATACATGTGTAGGATTGATTAACCTAATTCTGAAGTCCCCCTCCAGCCGCAGATGCAACAAAACAACCAGAAGGCAGGAGAAACGGGTGAACGATAACCAAGAAGGGATAGGGTGCTGCAGGGGAACCCCGAAGACCCAGAGTTTACGTCCGAAAGAGGCAAGCGGTCTCTTCGACAAGAGCTGCGTACTGTACACTACTGTACACGTAGATGCATAATTTCCCAGGGTTTCCAGCAGAGATATGCTTGCTGAAGATACCTTTTCAGGGGGGCTATCCAAGAACCACCAGGTTTTTCTAAATGAACCCTTTCCAGGGATGATTCAGTTGTTTCTGCTTGTCTGATTGACTGAGAGCTACGGAGAATAATGAAGCCCACCCTGCTATTCGTCGCTCGCTTCTGTATTGTCAGGGAGGCTAGTATTTCCTCCTATGAGCTGCGCATCGCAATAATTCGGTATGCACTTATGTCGTTCATAATGCTGGGGCATGGGGATACATGTAGCGACAGCAGAAAGGAAAAGACAACATCGAACGGCGCATACCGCGACGGTGTATACCGCGCTGATGTGTCCCTACCCATTTAAACATTTAGGAGGGTCGGCAATGTTTCCTATCTCCATGGTTTGTTTGTTCGTCATACCTCGCACGAGCCTCAGTCAAGTCGTAAACGGCACAGGTAGTTGCGGTCATGAGGTCATTGGCCACTTAGAATGGGCATTCGAGGTCCGCATCTAGGTACGAATTCCGCGTATGGATGTGTGGACGGGCCAACATCCTCTTACGAGATTATCTGGGAAGCCGTAGTGAGATGTACACTACCTAGTCTGCTAGTCCACGTAGGCGCAATCTTCTGCAGGGTCCCTACGGAGAAGCATCCCCTCGGTGTGACTGCAGATCGTGTACAACTCCGTGCGTTTAGTGTTAGGTGTGTACTCCCACCTGGCGACATGGACCTTATGTAGCAACCTACATACATTCATGTTCTTATTAGGGAGATAATAAGTCGTGTATGTACTTTGGTTGTTGTCCTCGCCAGTTCGAGACTCTAGTCCGTCTTGGATGGGAGCTTCTAGTGACGTGTAGACAAAACTTTCTTTATTCAGTCCAACGATTGTCAATGGTGGGAATCCGAGTCAGCTGCTATGCAATGCCATTGCTTTTGCTACGCCATTATTACCTAAGTAAAGCAGGCCGTAGCGAAATAGCAATAAGGCATGAAAAATTCATAATTCCTTCGATTGGCATCATTTCGAAGACATTTTATTTTCTTGATTAGATCAATCTGTTATTAGATGTGGTACCTGTAGCGTCTCGCGGCAAGTGCAAGCCACTCGTGAAAAAAGTAGGTACTGTACCCATGTACACCTACCTGGCACCCAGGCACCTTGTAACCCCCGTCCCTGCAAGCCCGAGATCCTTATTACTTATTACGTACAGTACAGCGTCAAGAGACGTTTATACGCACGGTCCAGCCGGCCACAACCCAATAGCCTAACAGTGGCTTTTTTCGACTTTCACACTCCTGGCATCGTCTACTACCTACGATAATCTCCTCAATCCTCCTCTCTCCCACCTCAATCCTCAACCGCCACCACAACCACTGGCTCAATTCCAGCAGCAAATCTCGTCCCCCTCAGATTTGCTCTGGTCTTGGCCGTCCGCTCCTTTGACAATTTCTTCAATTCAATTATCCTACATCTATCCTTATTTGTCTTGCAGCCAATTTGTCGGACGGCATCAGAACGGCACACCCTCGCCCTCACCGTTATTTTGTTTCCGACCGCCAACAAGACATTTCGCCTCGCGCCCACGACGAGGTACGATTTTGTTCCTCAAGGCTACAATATCTATAGCCTACCTGTTTGTTTTTGTTCGTTGGGGGACTAATCTTAACCCACCACCCAGGCGTCTTCAGATTGCGACCTCGCGCATCGCCAAATTGTCATGTCCAACTAGGCGCTGTCCCGACGTCTTCCGACCGGTATAATATTCGGAAGATACTCTATGCTATTCTCTCGTATCTAATTTCTTCACGGTTCTCTGCCGCGGAGCGGCCTGAAGGAAGATGGCCACCGCATTTGTTACCAATCGCCCTACCGAGACGTCTACGATGAGCGAACTGGACGATGTGCATTCTCACCAGCTTCACATTACAGCGCTCCAAGATGACAATATGGCTCAACCGGCGATCCCTAGCCCTCACCCTTCCCCGCGCACGAATTTGCCACCGCCGAACCCGCACTTCGTATTCCCCGCTCGACCTTCTTCGGCTTCCGCGCCTTCATCGTTCTCTCGGGCGACAGGTCGACGACCTCAGTCTGTTATAGAGTTGCCGAATCGAACTCTAGACTTTTCGGGAGAGGCGTCGAATCCCCCATCCCGATCTCCTGCTCTCCCAGACTTCAGCTTTAACCCAAGCGCCAACCTCAGCCCAGAGACTGCCGGTCGTCCTTCGAGATCTCCAGCCCTTCCAAATTTCTCATTCAATCCGGGTGCAGCTCTTGCGCCCGACGAGTCGTTGCTGAGTCCGCCGCTTTCTCCGCCTTCACCAATGTCTCTGAATCGCAATGGAAATGGGCATAGACGAGGTGGAAGCGAGTTTGTAGGCGGCAAGCTTAAGGCGGGCCAGTCAATTACTGTCATGAGTACGAGTCCAACCAGATCAGAAAGTGGCTTTGCGTCGCCCAAATTGTCGCCTGCAGATTCGCATCCAAGAAGAGGCCATGCCCACCGTCGCTCTGGCGCAATTTCTAGTCATGATCTCACTATGATACTGAAGCCAAACCCATCCTCGCTAAGAGGCAGTAGTGCGCCCACCAGTCCAGCCGATTTTGGGGAAAACCATCGCAATTTCCCCGAAACGAAGAGCGAGTCCTCTAAGCCCGAGCCTGTTCAACCACAGGTGAAGGAGGTGATTCAGGAGGCGCCCATTCCCACACCCAGCCAACCTACTTCACAGCCGGAGCCGTCACCAAAGATGAATCCCCGCTCGCGTGTTGGATTCTCCGATACACTTGAGTTTATCCCTCGACCTCTGTCATTAGTCTCAACCGATACGTCAAGTACAATGACAGTTCGTCCAGGCCACAGGGTCTCGGGGAGTATCTCCTCCATCATTTCAGCGACAAACCTAGCCTCTGCAGACCGTGATCAATCAGGTTTGGTTGGATCGCCCGTTTCTCGCACAAAGAATGACTCGCGCCCCAGCACTGCTGGTGCCGTGTTAGAACGATCCCCGAGCCTTCTTGTGCTTAATGGAGACGCCCATTCGCCACGCAGGCGAAATTCGATTCCATTGCTGATAGGACTCCCTAAGGGAGATTCCGAGTCTCCTGCAAACTCGAGCCCCTCAAAGACCCCTAGGAGATGGTCGTTTTTCGGTCTCGAACCATTTGCGACTGGTAGCTTGCCGATAAAGTCACGGTCAGCCAGTTCGAGCTCATCCGAGACGGTGGAGAAGAATTTGGAGCCGGCAGTTCCATCCGGAAAATCTGCACACGAGTCGAGCTTAATTGATGGTATGTCTCGTACAGATAGCAAAAAGTCTTCGGGGAGAAAGAAGAAACAGAAGAGGGTCAGATCGTGGGCTGGCTCTATTCTGACACGGAAATCCAAATCACGATCTCACAAATCAAAGTCAATGCGGCGCCGCTCGCAGACTCCACCAACTCGAGAGGTTGAAGATTTAGACGACAGTTTCATCGACATGTCTGAAGCGCCTGTTGCGCCCATGGTCATGGTGACTGAGCCTACTCAATCCGAAGCTGATCCGGTTATTCCAAAGCCCATCCGAACACACGACGATGATGCTTCTTACCCTATGATTGATCTTGATGCGGCTCTTGGTCCATTCAATACTCCCACCAGCCGTGACCCGCAGTGGGAGGAGGCACAGAGAGCCGGTGCCCCGCCAAAACGTCAGCTTCACAGCGCTGCTGGCTTGAGAGGTTTCAGCGGTCCAGGGATGCATTACCACCGCCGTGCTGAAAGTGCTCCTGAGATGCCTCCTTTTGAAGCTGCGCGATTCGGCATACATCGATTCGGTAGCACCTCGACCATGGCGGACGTGTTTGAAGAGGATGAAGAAGAGGACGAGGACCTGAGCGCGAAGACTCCATCAGACGAATCTGCTAGCGAAGCTCGAGATGGTTCCGCTGACGAATCTGAGTCGTCATCCAATAGTGAGGATGATGCCGCTTCGACACCTACGCAAGAACGCGAGCCTAGTCTAGTCAGTCCGAAAGACATACAGCAGACTCTTGCTTCTGTCAAGCGTAAAGGTAGTGGGTCAAGCTTAGATATGCAGCGACCGGGATCTAGGTTGAGGACCGAGAATGTTCCTAGTGGTCTTCGCGAGGAGATTATTGCAGAGGAACCTAGCTACGTCACATACAGGCGAGAAAGCAATACTCCGGGTACCCCAGTGGCACCGTGGGCCTCGGACTCGGAAGCGCCATCTCCCCGCCAAATTATAAACAGCGACGTTGACCCGCTCGACGTGAACGCTGATATGCTCCCTGCTCCCTCGGTGATGCCTAGCACGCCTTACTCAATGAGTTATTCGTCATCATTCCCATCGCCTCGCTCGCCGATGTCCTACGATACTCAAAGAATTTCAACCGCACGATCCTCCGTTACTGATGAAAACAACTACCACTCACTGTTAATGGGCGAACCAGGTCCCGAACTAGTGCGAATATCAGTCGAAGTTCCATCTTTAACAAGTAGCAATTCGACCATGACCCGGGATAGCACCTTTACCCCTGGTGTCCGGCCTAGAAACATGCCATTCCACGACCAGCGACCAGCATCGTTCACTTCTACTGCGTTCGGTCGTCGAAGGTCCAGTTTAGTCAGTCTCAGTCGGTTGATTAGTACTGCCCATGGGGGAGAACGAAGCAAGCTGAGTATGGAAGTACCTTGCGAGACTGAATCGGAGAAGAAGCCCAAATTGAGCAAATCCAAGCGCCTTAGCCGGATGATGCAGTTTTGGAAGTCGAAAGGGTCAACTGAGTCTTAAGGGATACTTGGCTAGCTAGATTTCTCCATTGCAGGCGTTCACGCTCAAGCCCGGCGCTCGCAACTGGACAGAGGACGGCCAGCAGCTTGGCCTTCGCTTTGGTCCATCATTTACGGATACGATGAATTTCATGTATTCTCATGTATTTCTCATTGCCCCAAGGAAACCGAGTCCAATCCAAATGGACGGCTCCTTGGCAGTAGTTGAGACACTCTCACTCACGACTTTATTTGCACAACATGTATTGCTCTGTGCGCACATGAAAACCCCTCATCACCAGGGTTCAATCTTACAATCGTTGTTTGGTCCTTTTTTTTATTATTATTATTACGAACGCATGACGGCACCTCAAGCCATTTCATGACCATGACTCGTTTCTTAAAACTCGAGTCTCCTTTCGTTGTTTAGCAAGACGAAGAAACTGAATGGCCATCTAGGCTAGTGAAAAACATCCCACCATCGAGAAGGATGGTGGCTTTGATTTCTCTGGACATAGCGCATAGGAGGCATGATATGGATGGAGAGGGTATCTGAGGAAGATGTTCCATAGAACTTCAAGTCAGTTGTTACATAACCTGCACAAGTGGTTGCTCATTGAGGACTACTTGATGGCGCAGGTTTGTACACAAATAATAGTGAACATAAATTTACTATGCATGAACCCTATTATTTTCAATATTTGAGGTCTTAAAATCTACGTGCTCTCCTTGAAATATATTTAGTTTCTAGTGTAGTCAGTCTCTTGTTCAGCGACCACTACACAACTTTGTATGTTTTCTGTGGACGTACAAGAACATTAAACAAATACTCTCACACTTACCGAGGTATCTCCATAGGAGCTAAACAATATAGGAGTTGCCACGTATGGCTTAACCGATATGGAAGATATAATTCGAGACTCGTTTACACTTGCATAATATCAGGCTACGTAAATACAAGAAACGAAGTTTGATGTTTACAAATGTAACACGAAGTATCATATCATGGCTCGTGTCACGATGTTCCCGTCGCCGTCTGACCACCGAAGCGAAGGACCTCGGCATGGGCCGCGACCCAATCAAATGGCGGACCCCTGTCAGGGAAAGTGCCTACCGAGACGTCGGTGCCGGAGCTTTATTATTTTGGGTACCTTTACCCATAGCTGCCAAGCTGCTGCATGCTTTCCCACCGGTCTAACTGAACCATCGTCAACGAAATCGGAAGATCTCTCCAAGACCCAACTGAGATTCTTTTCCAGTTTCCTCCTTATCCGCAAGTCATTATTTGTTACTTATTTATTTTAATCTCTCTTTTTTTCGATTTGTAGGAGGGTATAGATCACGTAAAGCCAAATGTCGTCTGCTGTGTCAGCGTCCTCCGCGCGCAACGCAACGAAGCGCCTGCTTAAAGAGATCGCGGTCTGGGAGAAGGAAGCGCCGAATGAGACGGGGATCGAGCGCCTGGGACCCGTGAGCGAGGATGAGTTACTGCACTGGGAGGCCGTGATTAACGGACGGGGCGTCGGGTTCGGCTACGATGGTACGTTCTCCCTCTCCCTTCTTTCCCCTTCGCAGCGCCCAATCCCCCATCACCCGCCCGACGTCATTTCAATGCACTCGCATCATGAAACCCGCCTACCTACTACGTACTGTATAGCTCACAAGCACTAAACAGAAGGACGCTGGCTCCTCGACATATCGATCCCGCCGTCGTATCCCCTGCAGCCGCCCAAGATCTCGTTCAGGACGCCGATCGTGCACCCGAACATCGCGCTAGGCAGCGGCGAGATCTGCTTGGACCTGTTGAAGGAGGCCTGGACGCCAGCATATAGTATCCTCGAGTGCGTGCGCGCCGTCCGCATGCTACTCAGCTGCCCCGAGACCGACAGCCCGCTCAACGTCGATGTAGCAGCTTTGATACGGGGCGGCGACGCCCTCGGGGCCCGCAGGCTCGTCGAGTTCTGGGTCCGTGACGATGGGGGTCGGTATGAGGGGAGATGATGCGGATGATATGAATAAGGCAGGCAGGATTGGCGGGKGGKGATACGGGAATAAGTTACTATAATTAGGCGAGGGTTGGGTTAGAATCGTTACGGCAAACGGGAGAAGGACGGACAATCACACTTCGATATAGGCTTCGATGATGAGATGAGGGCACTACTGCAACTTGGAAACAAAGGGGGGTCATCAATCAGGACACAAGCAGTCAATAGGGACGAGGAGACGGAGCAGGAGCAGGCGTTTGTTGGATTACAAGATCTCGGGTCACTGCCTGATGTACGACCCCGATATCACACTGCTACCTTAATTTGACGATAATACGCCGCTTGAGAATGTTTCCACAGGGGCACAGGAAGGGGTCCGTTCTACTGTACGAATTTCCAATGCGCCCAAAAAAGCGATTGTGCCCAGTCGCCCCCTCCTCGTATTGTTGTTATACCCGTTGGACCCTCGCCTGATGTAACAGTTTTCTTGAAAAGCAATGATTCCCGGCCTGTGATGCTGCAAAGTAAATATCTACAGGAAACCTTCTCTTTAAAAAGCCACACAGCCCTGTGACGGCCGCGGAGCGTTTCAGTAAACGGCATGCTTCGTCGTCGCAAATAATACGGCCACGCGTGAACTCCTCATCTCCAAAAATGCACCGTTCCGAGACTCGTGACAGATTACAAGGTTCGTTATGACAAAAAGGTATTAGAGCCGCATTTTATTTCCGTCTTCTATTCGTTGTAATGGTAAACCTACATCATAGTGTTAGTCTTGGCTTCAGAGAGTACCAGAGCGGGGGTTTCGTACTTTGTAGTTAGGCAATCCTGTGGCGTGCCAGCCTAATCTCCTCGCCATTTTGGCGAATCCTTCCGTCTCGATAAGGTGGTAGAAGGGGAAAGGCGGGAACATAGCACCATCGCGGTGGACATCTGCCTTCACTAGTAATGCAGTGCCACCCACGCCATCTAAAGGCACCTCCATATTCTTTTCGTCTTCCTTCTCTGCCATGTATGCCATCAATGCTCGGTAGGTCGCCATCTCGGAGTATCCCTCAAGGATGATATCGTCCGGGCCCATCTTGGAGGCAATCTCCTGCGCGGTTGGGCTATCTTGCCAGCTGTTGAAATCGTAAGGCCGTTCGGCGGGCTTGCCCGTTTCGGGATCGGTATATCTCTGGTAACAATTGGGTACAATGATGGGCTTATCGTGTGCCGCAAGATCTTGTATCAAGGTAGGTGGTGTCTCGATAATATCTGAATCCAACCACAATACCCACGACGTATCGGCTCCCAAAGTCGTGAAGAGCAGCGAATTCCGCGCCCTGGACATCGAGGCTCGTCTCGCCTTCTGATTCTCCATCTTATGCCGCTCGCTTTCGTCTTGTGATGTTAACGGGGGGTCGAAATCCTGTCGCTCAATGATCACGCTCCTAAACCGCTCCTTGGCAGGACCCTTTTGTGTCTTGGTAATCTGGGCCTGTAGCGCAGTCGTCGCTGCGTTGCCCTCCTTGTTCTTAGGTAAAATAAAGCCCAGCGTGACGAGTTCGCGAGGGTATTGTAACTTCAAGAGATTATCCCAGTATTCTTGGTAGAATCGCGCCATCGGTGTAAGGATAAGGACATTTTCCCGGTTACCGATGGGATCTGGGGTGATTGTAACATTATTCAAGTTGAAGCGCCGCACAGGTGGTCTCTCGCCGATGAGAGTCGCCTTCGACGTAGGCTTACGGGTAGGTCGGATTGCGTTGGCGGATTGCGAACTCGAGCCATTATGGGAAAGGAAGTAAATTATGAAAAGACACAATATCGCGCCGATGGCTAAGGTAACATAATTTGTCCTCCGCAGGCGGACCGGCCCCATCGGGCGCGCCATCGTGTATCGATGTTGTCTCCCGGATCAGGACGTATTGCAGAATGCTAAGGACAGTGTAAAAAGGAGTGATGAACGAAAACGAAATCACCAATTGGCACGGGCCATCGAGGGCGTGCAAATCGAAATGCTATCGGAGTGAGGATTCGCAGAGGCTGAGATTAAGGGCGCAGGCTAAGTCGTCGGGGGAGAGGCACGCCGGCAGAGGGCGACGGTGCATAAGTCGTCGAGGTGGTGATGATGAGGCTGTCGTAGTAGAAATTTGTGGTTAAATTTCCCATGGCGACTTGCCAGATAACACTAAACTGGAAATCGATTCGAGTCGTTGGCAGGTACATGCACCTACTAGGCTACCTCTAGGTAGGGAGGTACCTAGCACGCCTGACTAGCTAGGCGAAGTACAAACACGAAAGTGCAGGCGTTTAGCAGGCACTCCCCTTGGTGACTGGTTACAGTACGAGGCGGGTAGCCTTTAGCGCAACTAACGCACCTACATAGCGCACCTAACTGCATCAGGTCCACTCAGCTCATTCATGGATGTATCGTATCATATTAATCCCCCACGACTAGTACATCACTGATGCTTGTGACGCACGTAGCATTAGGTAACCGAATCCATTCAGCCAAAAGCCTGAGAAAGATAGACTAGGTGAGAGTCACTCATAAAACACGACTTACTGCTATCTTTATATATTATCATGCATGTCAAAGATTAGGTAGGGCGTGGAACTCTGCTTTAGATAGGGTAATTGAGCATTATCTAAAGTATTGACTTGAACGCAGGCTCATCGATCGTCCTCATGCAACACCTTTACAGTTCACCGGACAGGTCTATAATAAATGCCCATGCGTAAGGGGGTGTCTCTCCTAAGCCGGAGTTATTCACTGATAATCCATCCATTGATCCTTCCATGAGCAACCATGTTTTAGTCAATAAGTCCAATGTTCCTAACAGTAAATAAATAATTAAACTCTTCATTTGTTGTCTATTCGCTGAAAAATGCATGTTGCATTCGCATGAATGTTGGCCAGAAATGGCATTAGTTCTTAAAACGATAGGGTCACACAGCTTTGCCAAGTAGAAGCCCATCAATTACACGTGCGCTTCTACGACCAGTGACAAATGCTCCTACAAGAATATATGCGACAAGCCCATCCTGCCTACCGTAGTAACAGTTGAGCGCAAGCGTGGAGGGTCCTGGTACGGATGTACTATTGTAGTCTAGAATGGGGGTGGTACCTGTGTGGGGCTCAACCAAGGGCCAATCAGTGGTGCAACAGTGAGACGTTTTGCTTCCTCAGGCAGGCCAGGCCGGCCTATGGATGTACTGTACCTACCTGGACTTAGCTTCTGTTGGAGCCCCGGCCAAAMCCCGCCGCAGCCAAATGCACCAAATGCGCCAGATGCAGGTGATCTTCTCCATATGTGCCTACCTACATTAAACTTAGCCTGCCTTTACCTAGACATCTTCATCCACTCCATCTCCGTCTCCGTCCCCTCTTCGACGCCGAGAAAGGCAAGATTCGAGGTCACCAGATAGAAGACGCCCCCAAAGGTCCCTTTCCTTCTTTTTAGCACTTCGCGTCCCTGGAACCCTGGGAGCTTTCCTATCCATTAATCCGACTGCGCTTCCCTCCGCAGTCCCGCAAGTCCCTGGCATCAGGCTTGTCCACCACGGCTAGATCCAAATGCCAGGTGCCGCTCATATCAATGCTAATGGGCTCGTCCACCGCCAGTAGCATTCCGGCCAACTGAGGGACCACAAACACTACACCAACCAGTCCGGTCTTCTACCCCAAACTTCCCGCCTCGCCTCGCCTCGATTGTGCACTCCTCGAGAGCACGACCAACCCCAACGAGCCAGGTCATTGCGGAAGCTCGGACGCTTCAAAACTAACTCGGTACGACACACGGCCCGCATAAGGTTCAATTTCTCCTCAACACCTACCCTGCTGTCGTTCCACAGCAGTTCCAAACTGCGGTCACAAAGCACCTTGGCGTGTTTCTCCCTTCACAGCACATTCTTGATTCCCTAGGTCTATTCGCGTCTGAAACCTAGATTCGAAGCTTGTACTTCAGACGAACCAACAGTTATCTTTCATCCATCCATTCAAAACTGTTGCTTTTCACCACCTGAACAGACTGGATTTACGTACGTACCGTTCAGGTCACACACCGACTCCTATGAAAACACAGTGAGGTAGACCGCCCAGGCTGTTCCCGTTGGAGATGGAGCCCGTTCCCGAGACTGAGCGAATGGAGGAGTTTCGCTCCTCTCCTCTACCTACTCTCCGTCTGCAGCAGCCAGCTACGATTACCACCAATGATATGGATCCTAATCGCAAGCCTCTCGCCCTACGTCGATCGACTGAACCTCCTTCACCAAGCTCGCCATCTTGGACAACTGCCACTGCTCTCCCGTATCGACCTCGAACCACTTCACCTCTAGCAGGTTCTCATACACGGTCCAAGTCTATGGCGAGTCTTGCACCCCCTACCATCGGTCGTACACGATCTATGCCAGGTGTCGACGGCTCGGGTCGTATACTTTACCCACCGTTTCGTCCGGACAGTCCCTCAGGCTCCCCTAACAGAAACCGAGCACCACGAAAGCCTATCGATGAAGCGTATCCGACTTCACCTATTCGCTCTTCGGTGCTAGACAATGAGAAGAGGTTCGATCCGGATGCTCCAACGAACCCCATTGTCACTTCTTTCGGCAATCCGACTCATCGGCGAACATCTTCGCCCTATCGGTTCGGAGTACTGCCACCATCATCCAGTTCATGGTCTTCTCTACCTGGAACTCCATCGGTTGGAGCAAGTTCACCTTCATCCAGGGTCGAAGGCAGTTTCAGCTTTCCCAATTATCCACTAACCTATTATCCATCATCGTCTGTCCCATCGACGCCAAGTTCCATGAGATCCCGCAGTCCCAGTATTTCGAGTCTAGAGACGATTCCCGATTCTCCCGATGCCGAGGAAGCTGCCTTGGAGGCCGAGAGAATCGCCCAGTTGAAGGCTGCTGCGGATGCTGCTGAGGAAGGAGATTCCGGAGAAGCAAAAAGTCGGGGTAGTTTGGACATGCCTACTCGCGGAAGAACGCTAGGTATCGGATCAAGAGACAAGCGCAAGCGTTGGAGTGTCTGTGGAGCTGAACGACGCGGCGATCTCGATTTGGAGACGATATGGGAGGATTGAGAGTTCCCAGTCGCACGGAGACGAGTGAACAACTGCTTTTACACGGCATAGGACAGAGCATGAAGGTGGGTCCTGGTCAGGTCTGCAAGCATATTTTGATTTTAGGTCACAGGAAAGGCAGTATGGCGTTCTGCAAAGGCTGCTTGATACCCTATTGCGTTGCATTTCATAAGGAGACATGTCGTCACGAAGGTTAGCAAGCATTGTATTACGCATTACGTAGCTTCGACAGCAGGATTCGGAGCAGGCAGGCAGGCAAGAATTGATCTTGGTTCATCCGCTTTACCCCTATAATGTGACTTGGCTTCTCTGGAGAACTCGCTTTTCAGCGTAAGGTGACGTGATTTCAATGTATCTTGGATAGAGGCTTATAAGCAGCCCTTACTTCACGGGAGTAAATATTTACTTACCTAGGTAGATAGGAGAGGGTGATAGGCAGGTGGTGCGATATATAGCCCCTGACCTAGCATTCACTGACTCTAGTCCAGTGACAGCACGCTAGTTTATATAAAACCGTATAAGGCATTTTAGTAAGAGCATATGCCTACTTAGGTACCTAATTGTCGATACCAGTCTCTTTCGTTGTAGGGTATAACGTTACCTCCTGGGTACGCATCCATGTGGCTTTTAATACATCTTTGGTTAGCATAATTAAAGTTTCAGAAAACGCAGCCTTGAGAGAACAGTGTTTAGCATTAACGGCACCCTTATTTCAAAGAAGCTACATCGATCGTATGCCGGGCACATAATCTCTGGTAAGAACTTCAAGGCGTCGTTTCTTGACGGTTCTCAGTGGCATACTAAAGATTTCAGAATCGGATAGTCACTTAAGCAGACCCAATCCGTTTGACTCTCAGAGTAGGTAAGGAAGTCAGCGGCTGATAAAAGAAGCTGCAGATAGTAACTTACAAAGCTCAATGACTGCGGTAGCTTGTATGAAATTGTATGGCCAAATATCCATTATACAGGAATAAGGCACCTGTTAGGATAGGATAAAGCACAATAAGACCACATGCTCACGTGGTCACCTCTTCGTATGAATATGTCTATAGCTCCTGTGGGTCCTGATGATCAATGGCTCGGCCGTTCATAGCAATCTCACACAGACACTCTTGAGACTTTAGATTTGATAGTTTGACTTCCTGGATTACTCTAGCTCCCAATACTAACCAACCCCCCAAACACCCAAAAGAGCTTAGGATTATAACATGGAATTTCTTGATTAATCGAGTATGTCGTAGGGAAATAGTTAGACAAGGTGCCTAATGTAGTCGGGCTTCTCGGTCTACATGGAGAGCGAGCGTATCCCAAAAGCGTCTATCCTCGTCATTGATCATTTCTAACATTCAAGTCACTTAAAGGGTCATTTAAACATACCTACCTAAATTACCTAGAGTTTCTCGTAAATTCCTAAACTCCCATGAATAGTCGCCTCGGGGACGCACTTAGGTGAGGGCTAACCTAGTGTTTTTGTGATATCAGTTACATCGAATACTCGCTATGATACTACCTACTCCAGACCGTCGTAGTTCAACCCGGGCAGCTTTCTTACAAGTCCATCAACTTCCTTACTAACGGGGAATTGAGTGGCCAGGGGGATCTGACACGAAATATCGTGGGTACGACCTAGTATACAGCATATTACAAGTTGGCTTCAACTTCACTACTTTTATTTTCTGAGCAAAGAGGTCTCTATTATCAACTAGAGCGGCGATTCGAGCACTCTAGCTCCTATAGACAATGATCTGGATTACCCGACGGGTTTCCCCACCACGTCGGGAACGGATGAGGCGTCCCACCAGCGCCAAAGACCGCGAAAGAAAGAATGAAAATCACCAACTGGGATCCTCCGTCCAATGCCGCCCCGATGAGATAGTTATACTTGTTGTAAATGTTCGGGAGCCGACGTCTCAGCCACACTTGAGAGAAGACGCCGACGGCAATAGAGGACCAGATCCACGAAGTGTTTCCGTAGTAATTTAGACCGGCGTACAATATAATAATCGGCGTGTTGATGGGCCAGTCCTTTAGACGTGGATACACTTTGATCAGACCCCAGTGGAAGAACGGCACGGCAAGGCCGATGACGAGACCGAGAGGGACGATTAGATACGGTCCCGACGCGCTGTAGATTTGCTTCGCTAGGGCCCACGTGACCGCTTGGGAGTTGAGGCTCTGCAGGATTGAACCGCTCCATACGTTGTTTCCTTCGGGATCAAGGAGTATTTCTCGCTGGCTGTTTACGACAACGGTCATGACAACGTAGTTCAGGCCTGCCCCGAGGAGAGTGCCGTAGATTTGGGTGAAAAACATGATGCGGTGAGGGACCTTGGTATATTGACCGACCTTGAGCCAGTTGGCCAGGTTAACCGCAAGAAGAATTACCTGATGGGACCAACTGGCGAAGTATAGGTTTGCCAAGGGGAGGCCAGGATGAACTGCACCTGCGACCATTTTGGAGATCTGGTTGGTTGATACCCCGTTCCCGTATAACCCGTATAGGATACAGGAAAAGGGGGCGATAAAGGCCCCTAGGAGAAGAGCGATAATGTAGCCCCAGACAGGGAGCGTGGTTTCGCCTATAATGTTCACAGCCAACCCGGCAAAGAAACAGAGGACGAAGAGAGCGAGGTACCACCACTGTGGTACTTCCTTGTACTTCAGCATCGCTTGGTAGTGTGGATCAGGCTGAGTTCTGCTGCGCGCCTGCTTCCACGCGAGAACCATGTCTTTTCCATAGAATATGATAACATGGGTTATCAGCGCCCCTATCGCCAGGTTCTGCGTGAAATACCCCCAGACTGTTGAACTAGTTAGGGATGGTAGACCGACTTCGTTTAGCTTGTCATAGTCAACAACGCCTCTGTCATTCAAAATCGCAGTTGGGTGGAAGACAGTGCCATTGCTCGAAAACAGTGATGTTGACATGAAAGGGAAGCTTTTTGCGTTCCAAGTGTTGCTGTAGTACAACCCAAGCAATGCAGCATATAAAATCACATATCCGATCCAGGTATTTAACTGTTGCTTTAGCGGTAGTGACAGATACTGGCTCTGAATGTATTGCCAGTCGAGGCCGAAGTTGAGGATACCCAGCCCTTCATTGGAGGAAGCTCCACCGAAGACATGGGAGAAGACGGTACGAGTACTCTTAGAAGCGCCCAGTGATGCCAGACAGAAAATCGAAATTCCACTAAACCACGTTATGATATAAGCTGGAAAGATCTCCCAGACGGCAGCAAATGCAAGAGCCCAGCCAAACTTTCTAAGGCGTTTCTGGTTTGCACGTCGATCAAAATGGAGATTCTGGAACAGAACCACCTGCGGAAGGGTTGACCAATACACCATTTCGGCCGGATAGACGATCAGCGGCCGCAGCAGGCCTGCTAAGACGAATCCACAGAGCGAGATCGAGAACGTAGCGAGGACGGCAGTGGATGCAGAGACACTTCGATCGTAGAAGAGCCGTTCCACCGCATATACCTCGACTCCAGACAGGCCATTGTTACCAGAGGAGGCGATAAGCGAGGCCACGACGTGCTCTTTGATGCCGAATGGTTGCCCAAAATTCAGGAAACTAAGAACTTTTCGCAGGGTTTTCCCTTTGAATCTGTCTGGATGAGGAGTTGATAAGGCCCATGCCTCGCCAAAAACGAAGACCAAAACTGCCAGGTATAAGTTTCGGGAAATGAATAAGTTTCCTTTTGGAGAGACGACGTACGTTGTACGAAGACGAACGAGACTTGCACCTGAAATGGCTTGAAGATATAAAGCATAGTAATTACGCTAGAAAGAGCAGTGAAAATGGTGCCCAAGACAATTGACCGGAAGGTCAACGCCGGGTCCCCATCGTCGCGATTCGATATTAAGAATCTCGATACGTCGGCCCCTATTCGGGTATGTCAGCCCGGAAATCAGGAGAAAGGAATTATATATCAATTACCATTTCGAATAACTGGATGCCCTTTAACATACTCGACATCATCATCATGCTGAGGATTTTCGACCCCATCTTTGTCTGTATCGTGTGGTGAGGTTACTACCGGCTCGTCACTAGTGGGKGTTACAGGCGCCTCTGTAACTGTGGCTTTTTTACGCGTCTTGGCGGCACTAGAGACGTCCTTCAATACGGGCGAGGTTTCGATAGGATCCGACATTTTCTAGAAAGTATATGGGAAATAGTCAAGATCGCCAATATAGGCTTTTAGTACTAATACGTCAATACATACCTAATGCATGGAAAGAATGTATGGAACCAAATTGGAATGCAGATTATAGAAAGTCCGGCATCATATACTGTCAATTGCATACGGCCCTTTTTATGTACCTGGCCCATCTCGTACGTGGTTTCCGGTAACACCCAAAATGTGATTGATGGTGCGATGTTCAACACGAATGACGGGTGCCCGAGACTATGTTTCCGTTTTCTGCCAGGATCAACMCCTGCCTATCGTGGACAAACCTTTTATCGATGGTGCGTCTAACGGTGGGCTGGAACGTGTTGGTAGGTCGGGTATGGTCTGCCGTTGATACTTAGGCAAATGGCATCAGGATACGGGGTGATGTCGTGACCAAACATAAAGGTTCCACACCTAGTCGGAGCACATGCCGAATTGGACCTGAGTATGCTCTTTGTTTCCATCCTGTATCTTACGCACGTAGCAGATGACATAACATGAATAGGCTATATGGCGTGTGGAAGGAATGATATTGTTTGGAGTAACGTAGCTGCGTGGGTGGGGGTTCCGACCCGAAGCCGGTATCCAAACTTCACTCACTATTGTCCGGTAGAGTTATTGCCAAGACGGAAAAGCCCCATATTTATCAGTACACGATCGGAACTGAGAAAAGCTGGGAGAGGTAGATGCATCGGAGTGCGACCTGAATGAGTCAGCTGGAACGGTTGTGTTCGTCTCTCGAGTTTTCTTTGTCCTCGAATCTGCGAAATATGGTAAAGGATATAGGCGCCAAGCCCTCGGCTGTGGTAGTACAGCATACTTGCCTAGGCATTGGATGTACTGCGACTCCATCTCCCGAAGGAACCCCTCATCGCAATTTGGTACACCCATGTATTATTTACTAGGCCGCATTGGCAGAAGATAAGAAAGATCCTTCGAAGTTAGAAAAGTTGCCTAGAGAAAATAGGGTTTGAAAACCGAGGAATTAAAAATAACAATAAAAGGTGCCGGCTGCTCATTTCGCAGTTAGAAGACGCCACGATTTTGCAATGTCTGTTGCGTTAATCACGGCCGGTAGCGCCGGACTCGGGGCCGCAGCCACTCGGCTCTTCGCCAAGAATGGCTACCGCGTCGTCGTGAACTATGCTAATAACGACGAGAGGGCGAACAAGCTCCTAGAGGAATTACCGGCTTTATCTAGCTTGCCTAGCGACGGCGGAAGTGAAAATTCCATCGCCGTTAAGGCTGACCTAGGAAGCCAAGACGATATCAAACGCCTTATAAAAGAGACGATTGACAAGTTTGGCCGTTTGGACGTCATCTTCTCCAATGGTGGTTGGACTCGCTTGTAAGTTGCTTTTTCACTCAAGTGGCTTGACGCAGGATCTCCGCATACCCGCCCTTCGGAACAAATGACCTTTCCTACGGAAACCGTTAACATGCTAGTTCAAAGTCGTGGTATGGATAGCATCGATGATAATGCGCACGAAGACGAGTGGGATCGTGCCTTCAACGTCAACGTAAAATCCCATTTGTGGTTAATTCAGGCTGCCAAAAAGTACCTCGACGAAAGTGAAGGGGCTTTTATTACCACTGCCTCCATCGCTGGTGTGATCCCCAGCGGAAGCTCTCTGGTAAGCAGTGTCGGATTTTATAGTATGAGATTAGGACTCATTATATCATTGAATAGGCCTATGCCGTCACCAAGGCGGCACAGATCCACTTAATGAAAGCGCTCTCCGTCATGGCCGCCCCTAAGATCAGGGTAAATAGCGTGTCTCCTGGATTGCTACTCACGGTGAGTTGCTTCTTGAGATACTTAAATAGACAGCTAAAGTGTCTAACAATTGATTCTAGGACTGGGCAAGCTGCTTCCCCGAGGAGGKGAAAGAGGCTCACCGACAAAGAACCAAGCTTAAGCGCTTCGTAAGCGTCGAGGACGTCGCGGAGCAGGTTCTTACTTTCGCCAAGAGTAAGAGTACGACGGGAGTAAACATTGTGATGGATGCAGGTTTCCTTCCCTGACCTCGTCACAAGACAGAACTCAGCTGGTTCTATGTCCTGGCGTTTTTCGTATATGGGAGGAAAGGCATGTTAATCCTCGCAGCAAAGATGAATACAGTGATGCTTGTCGTTTTTTTTGTTCCTAGTCCATACTAGAAAGCCCTTGAAATGTACTTGTTGGACGGCGTCAACTTGACCTCAGGACGTACATATATGTTAGAAGCAAACACCAGGCCACAGGTCATTTTAAACCCCGGACCATGAGTCATACAGGGTTCGAGGCAGGAGACCCGAAAACGAATCTTGGCGGTACGGGGTCACATGCCCCGATCGGGAAATCATGCGGACATATTGTATTCCGTAGTCTGCCTCGGACGCGGCTCATCAATGATCATAAGTCAGCAAGTTCCCAAATCCACGGATGCGGTAAGTAACCTGTATTAAGGCTGAGAAATGTTTGGGTGGAAATGTAAAAATGTGGGCGCGAATCTGAACATTCCCMCCCTTATGCACATTCCCAGCCAGCCACGTGGAGCTGCCGTGTGTGGCTGTGGACCCCCTAATGTGCTTTAATGCAATTACCCATAATCAGCCTTCCCGTCAGCTGGGTTCGATGACTTTCCTTGTGACACTACCTACATGACAACGCATCCTCTATCACGTTGTGTGCCTATTTCTATATTTTCATATTTCTGAAGCCCTCCCGATTTTGGATAGGTATCAACCTAGTGGTCTGGGACTTGAACTTATCTCTAAAACCGAAGATCTATTCACTATCTACAACAGCTCAAAGAGACGTCTGCATCCAATCCTCCTTCAGACATCGGACGGCAGGGCTGACGAGCGCTACGGGGTGGAATGGAGGCCATCTCCAAATGCCTCCAGGCTCCGAGTGAGCCGCGGGCAACTGCTATCATCGCGACGACCGTAGTGACTACGGTCGCGCTCATTTCGCTCACTCGGTTTGCGCTGTGGCCTAAGAAGCGTGCCGTCATTCCCGGTCCCTTGACGACCACTTTTCCTAGGCTATCCAAGGCCGAAATTGCCAAAATCCCGTATAGTCTAGATACCTTCCCTGGCGCCAGGGATGTAGTTACACCGGTGAGCATATTCTCCGCCTCTATCATCTCGATCATAACTAACACTAGGCTTCTAGTATGGCAACATCCGTGTGTATGAATTCGGGCCTGAAGATGGTCGCAAGGTTTTATTCATCCATGGAATCAGCACGTCATGCATGACTCTCAAGGATATTGCGATACCACTAGCTGAGAAAGGTTGCCGCGTCATGCTTTATGTAAGTGCCCTCAGAAAGCACTCATAGCGAAACCGTATCCTATGAAGCCATATTAACGGGTCCCAGGACTTATTTGGACGAGGCTTCAGTGATGCGCCTGGCGATGTGCCGTACGACACTAGGCTGTTTATAACACAGATATTGCTCGTACTGGCATCCTCGCCACTATCATGGACTGGCGAAAATGGCTTCAACCTTGTCGGCTATTCGCTTGGCGGCGGCATTGCCGCCAATTTCGCTGCCACGTTCCCTCACATGGTAGAGACGCTTATACTTCTTGCGCCCGCCGGATTGATTCGTCCAGAAAACTTCGGGCGCCTGAGCCGACTCATCTTCACATCAGGCATCGTACCAGAGCGCCTTTTGCAATGGCTTACTAAACGTCGTCTACGGGAGCCGATCGCCTCGTCCGTGTCCAAAAAGGTCAGAAAGTCCTTTTCTAACGGGTCGGTCAAGTCTCCCCTCCAGAGTGAATATAAGGAGGATTACGTCGACGTCGCCGTGCAAGAAGCCAGAGATCCCGTGGACGAGCCGGCTCAAACTCCCTTTGAGCACCAGGTCATCAAATACGTGCATTGGGCGCTTGACTTCCACGAGGGTTTCGTACCAGCCTTTATGTCGACGATCCGATACGCTCCGCTGATGGACCAGCATGACTATTGGCGACAGCTCGCTAAGCGAAAACCGGGAACCACAGCGGTACTGCTCGGGAAGGACGACAACTTGATCCAGAGGGACGACTATACCGAAGACGCGCTTCCACTTCTCGGCGGCAAGGACAACGTGTTCTGGCGCATCGTACCTGGTGCGCATAATTTCCCTTTTACACATGGACCGGATGCGCTAGAGCGGATTTATGAGTTCTGGGGCATGAAATAGAGCAAGAGGTATAGAGGACGGTTTTCTGGGCGACTAACATAGACTTGAGCCGCTAGAGATTTTGTAATATAAGCCAATACCACAGCCGCGATGAATTATAACAAGGACGACGTATTTTACATGAAGAATCGTATCATTACGTACCCGATTACAAAGATATTAACGTAGAGTACATTTTAGCAGCATTCCCATTCTCTCCGCGAAAGTCATAATCCCCATGCCGTTAATCGCCATCATAAATACGTCGTTTCAATTCGTAACATTCTTCTTCAAGCATCCATCGCGTCCCGTCCGTTGAGCAAAATGATACAAGTCGAAATAGCCACAACATCGTCCAGCTCTTCGCCATTAAGAACCAGCACAGCATCCTTATCGAACCCGTAGCCAGCGMCCCTGCCAATCTCGACGCGCTTCTGGTTAAGGCACTTATACAAGATACCCACGCGGCCGCGCGTCATGTCCCAGAAGTACGGGATGCTGTGTCTAACGAAAGCCTCGTGCTTATTCTCATCGGTGCCGCGGCCGCCAACGGGAGCGAGCTCGATCTCGTGGCGCGAGTGCGAGCTGCCGGGCGGGAAGCGCACGGTGCTGGAGCCGAAGGACACGAAGGTGATGTTGAGGTCGCAGACCTTGTCGCCGGAGCGGCCGTCGGTGATGGTCTTCAGCGTGCGCATCATGTTGCCGGAGCTCTTGATCTCGTAGGCCGGCGAGCCGTTCTGCATCTGCTTGCGCGCCACCTGCTCCGCCTCGTCGAGGAACGCGTGGCTGAAGTCGCCCTGGAACGGCGCGCGGATCTGCCCCGACAGGTCGATGATTTGCGCCGTCTGCTTGAAGTGGATGCACCCCTTCAGGTAGAAGACGCGCGTCGGCTTGAGGACTACGTCCTCGTTGATGGGGAAGTCGTCGGGGKGGAATGGGTGGCCCATGGTTTCTTAAGGCGCTTTCTTTAGTTGATGGTGGATACAATTGTGATTGTAGTCTAGTAGAAGTGAAAGGTAGCTCCCCCTTTTCTGTTTCCTTTGCTATGTTACTTGAGCGACCTTCGTGTATTTCTCGAATTCTGCAGCTGATATTATGGCAATTACGTTACATTACCTGAGTTTATTCACACGACATCTCAATTCGTAGCGAAAATCCGGCGCCGCGCTGCCTTATAACGGGCATCCGTAACACGGGGTTTGGGTGGACGGCCGTCGCGGAGGGCTGTGACGTCACCCCGGTCCCATTACCCTGATTTCCGCGCATGGCTTCTTACCAAGTCCAAGTTTTGAGGGCAGAAATGTGGCGGCCACTGGCGTCACCGAGACTAATACGAATCCTATTGTGCTCATGCAATAGGCTGGATGATCTCGATCTGTGTGGCTGCCATCTCCCTGGCATTGTCGAATTGTGGAATGGGTGTGTGAGGCGTAATACGCGGTTCGTCAACTCACATACATGTAGGTATACTGCAAAAGTAACTGCGAGGAACCAGGGAATGGCTTGTATTTCATGTTCTTATTAATACCAACATTGAATGTAGAGACTTAAAAATATCCCTAGGCCCGCGAGCCTGGTAAAGGTTCTGCTCATCCAAACTTTAAATCATGCCATAATCTTACTCGCTCAACCCCTGACGTAATAGGTGACACCAGCTTTGTGATACATGCGATAAGCCTCCTATTCAAGAGAGTTGAAATTTCAATTGGCATCCGAAGGTCTCGACTCTTAATATAATTTGGCGGGAAAGCGAGTTTGCTAGTGAAGAAGATATATCGTAAACGGAACATGCTAGCCTGAGTAATAAATCGTTCGATGTCCTATACTACAGTGCTTATCTCTTATCGAAAACGTCGTCCCCGTGGAGCGCCTCGGAGAAGCATCATCTCACGAATAGTACTACATATGACAACGAAAGACGCTCATGCTAATACAACTAACCGTAGAGTCTAGACCTCTTAATTTACTGTGAGACGTGGACATATGCGCAGTACGAGTTTTCTCTCAGCGGTTTATCTAGTAGTTTAGTGTGATGGTTCCTTTCTTCACCTTCACTTCATGACATTGTCAGAATACTCGAGCTTTCTGACGGCGCCGTAAAACAACGTAGGCAGCTCCGGTCGGTATCTCCTGTTAGTTTCTAGAGGGGAAAGTTTTGCGAATTTGCGCATACATGCGACTGAATATGGATGTTACCGAGGATTTTAGTCCGTATAGAGCAGACGGCAAGCTGGCGAGTTGTCTACCTATCCATATGTTGAAAATTAGCTGCTGACTTGATATGTTGCTATAGTATGGCTTTGTCTGTGTGGTGACTGGTGCCTCACAGCCTGTCGGTCAGGCCATCATTGAAGAGCTAGCAGGTTCAGTCAATGTATTCAAAAACCTGCACAATAGAAAGCTAACAAAAACCTAGCTCATGGTGCAGCCTGTATATACGGTAGATTTGGCTTGACGCATTCTCTGGCGATTGACCGGATACATGTAATTAACGGCAACTAGCATGCGATAGAACTGCGAGCTCAGGCCTGTACAAGGAGCTCGTTGAGAACCTGGCCGAGGAATTCCCGAATTGCAAAGTCATCCCGTATCCTTTCCACGTTGCTAAAGAAGACGAGACACTTGTCTTGATAGATGAGGTCCTCAACGCTTTTGGCAGGTTGGATATTTGGGTCTGCTCTTCGGGCCTACTGGGTCCCCCTTCAATTGCGGCCACCACGCCAGATGACCTGCAGAAATGCTTCGAGGCCCATTCATTGGCGCCTTTCTTCGCATTGAAATACGCTCCTGCCGCGATGGCTAAGTTGACTGAGAAGAAGGCCTACCCGAATGCCGCGCCGAAAAGCCAAAAGTACGGCAGTATTATCGTTATCAGCAGTGTGGCTTCTGTTCATGGCGGATGCTGGGGTCCGTGCTATACTATGACATCTCACGCAGCTCTTGGAGTAGTGAAAGCAGGCGTCGCGACTCTGAAGGGTACTGGGGTGCGGATTAACTGCGTAAGTAACTCCGGGGCTCATCGTCATTCTCTAAATCCATATGTGCCAGAGTAGAGAGATTCCGAGACCATTCACGTTTTTCTTGGAATTTCATTACCTTGGAGGATGGCGCAAACAAGAGGAATGCTGACGACGATGCATCTAGATATCTCCGGGACAAGTCGACATTGGCGTGGATCTCCAAGGCGTAAGTAAGCCTGCATCCGAAGCCGGTGGTGTAATCGTGACATTGGATAGTTTGACATGCGAGGGATGACCTCCCAATTTCCGCCGGCTAGTCTTCAGAAGCCAGAGGTGAGATGTTAAGTCGCTGATATTGTGCTTCTACTAACTGGTGGTTTAGGCGCAGCGAACGACGATCGGCCTGGAGAGAGCTGGGCAGCCTCAAGAGATTGCACGCGTTGCCGGCTTCTTAGCTAGCGGTTTCTCGTCTTACGTTACGGGCGCAAATCTTATCGTAGACGGTGGTGCATCGTAAGGCGGCCTTGGTTGGCTCTTGTCTGTGGTGTTTGCCAGCTAACCTGAGTTTTACAGTGTCATGAACCCATTAACGATTCCCATTTGAGGCCTGCAACAAAAGCAAGGCGTTTTCAATTTGTCTTATAGTCAATATAAAACACGAACAATTATGGTTAGGTATACAGTGATTGTTAATGTCAAGCAAATAGGCTATTCTTAGCAAATACACGTAAAATGCCTATGAGAGTTTGAGTGGAAAAGAAAGTTCATGCCCAACCGGATCCAGTATTGTGATCAGTCCTTATCGTGAGACAAGTACTGATCTGGTCGTCTGATAGGCAGGTACTTCCCGCAGATAAGATATCCTCACTGCCGTAGCCCCCATTCTGCCCATTCCGGCGTCGAATTAAAGTACTTACGTAACAGCTTAGTAATGAACCTACTATTCTACTCTCTAGCCGTTGGAGACACGCAGACTCCCTCCAGTATCGACACTACTTCATTTTTTTCTTCTGGATAGCTGAGGGAGTACACGATGCCTTCCCAATTCGAGAACGTCTCTAGCGCGGACAATGCCTTGGTCGACGCTACCTGTAAAGAATATGGGCTGACGAAGGACGAGTTTAGCGAGCTGCATAAGCGCTGCGTCGCCGCTAAAGCAACCGCTTATTGCCCGTACAGCAGATTCCGGGTCGGCTCAGCTATCCTCTCTACCAAAGGTGGCTATTTCAACGGAGCCAACATCGAGAATGCATCATACCCGGTCGGTACATGTGCCGAGCGTGTAGCTTTTGGCAAGGCTGTGACGGAGGGGCACGACAGGATCAAAGCCGTAGCTGTGGCCACTGATATCTCGCCTCCGGCTAGTCCATGTGGAATGTGCCGTCAATTGTAAGTTTGATATATATTACTTTAGGGCCAAGTTAGCTTACGGGAATCTAATTGCCAAAGCATCCGGGAATTCTGCGACCTAACTGTTCCTATCATCATGTTCGATAAGGATGATAATTATACGGTAAAACGGCTTTCAGAGGTAAGATGACCAAAGATATCATTAAAGATGAAGATTAGCTAAGGAACGTACGCCTACATAGTTACTGCCCTTGTCCTTTGGACCTGAAGCTCTCCCTCCGCCGGGACAACACAATGTATGAAGTAGAACATCGCAAAGGTTTAAGCATATGGTCCTGCATATTGGCGCTGGGGGGTCCCATGTTGACTCGTTTAGCTGTTGCGTCGAAAGAGATGTTTCCATGGAGTTTAGCTTATTGAGATTGGAGTGTTTCTGGAAATCTTCAATTAGCCCGTTGGCCTGGGTCAGTGCGGGGGTTGGGGAAGAGCTATAAGAGATCCAATAGATGTTGTTTTATTGCGTCCATGCAGTTACTTGCCCATCGCACACCCATGCGCTTCTGTGCCGTCGTATATTTGAACAGTCTCTACCAAACATATTTTAAATCCATCGGATGTTCATCGGCCACTTCAAAACTAAATAGACTCAGCACCTACATTTAAGATTGATATCGATTGGATCGCCATATATGTATAATTTTGGGGCATAATAATCGGATAGAAGGAACCAATTCGGCCCTAAGATCATGTTGTTGGATCATATCTCTTGCTAAAGAATACCTATCGTCTCTGACTGGTTCGCTTCTAGGTGATATTCCATGCTGTAACTTATAATCCCTCACACCGTATATTTGGTCTCCATTCATACCTAACCCAGACATGACGGCATATGTTACATGTATGTAGTTGAGTTGAGGTCTTTCGAAAGTTGCTCAGAGCTCGCCTGAAATTAGACCCCTTCCCCACGAGGGACCGTCCCCGGGATTTGTAGCAGCTAATGGAGAAAACCCCACACGAACCCTTGAACGATCTCGAGGCGTGCAAGCGCGCCAATCAGAGGCCTGGCTTGTCGGACCGAAGAAAGGTTAGCTTGCGCATTCCATGTTGTGTCGCCTCCGCAATTCCTTCTAACGGGCGACCTACCCCGTATCTATAGCCGTGATGTGGACGCACTACTGTAACATTACCAAAGCAGATGTGGAGAAACCTATGGTCTGTTTGTCTTGAGAGACCACGATAGGCTGGACCTCGCACTGAAGGATCTGGGAATCTGATGAGAATGTGACGTCGGCTCCAACCGTCGAGCTCACCTAGGGTGAGTTATTGCACCTATAGCAGCTTTGTTTGCCTCCGTACTCCATATCGCAAGTCTGGACCGGTGGCTTTTTGTGAAGCTCCCCAAATGGAGTGTCGTCCGACGCGTACTCCCCTGTACGGCGGAAAATATCCGAATGGGTCTAAGATTGTCCATGCTACGCAGTAAGCACGAGGAATCTACGACGGGTCGCCGTTGGGTGTCATCAGATGCATGCAATGTGAGTTTATTATATGAAGGGTTCACCCCAAGCTACCACCCTTCCTTCTTGGCTCTGTTTTCACGCGCCAATCTGTCATCCCATTCTGTGACGATCCCGCGAGGAAAGCCGTCAAGATGTCGAAGCTTCCAAAGATCAGTACGTTAATGTTAGTTCTTTCTCATGTGCGCGATGCTAACATGTCTCAGCCAATACCTACTTCATGGCTATTATAGCCACGGTGGGAGGTATGCTCTTCGGTTTCGATATCTCATCCATGTCTGCCATCGTCATTACCGACCAGTACCTCGATTATTTCAACAACCCCTCTGGTATTATTCAAGGCGCCATTGGATCTGCTCTCGCTGCTGGGTCTGTCGTTGGTAGTTTGATAGCCGGCCCCATTTCCGACAAGTATGGACGCCGTGACAGGTTAGTCGATAATCCGCATCTGCATTAACTTGGATACTGTATCTTATCATTGTGAAGTATTATGTTCGCTTGTATCTGGTGGCTTGCTGGGACTGCAGTTCAAGTATCTACCAGAGGCTTTGGCTCGTTGATTGCTGGTCGTGTCTTGAACGGTGTCTGTGTCGGTATTACTTCTTCCCAAGTTCCTGTTTACCTCGCCGAGATTGCCAAACGAGTAAGTCGCACTCTATATAAGCCGGTATCAAAGCAATGCCTAACGGTATATAGGATTCTCGGGGTCGTATTATCATCATCCAGCAACTTGCTATTGAATGGGGTATCTTGATTATGTACTTCATTGGCTACGGAGTGAGCAACCCCCATAATCATCTTTTGGGTTCTTTAAGAAGTGGCAGTTACTAACTATGAACGTTCCAGTGCTCCAAGATTGAAGGCACGGCGTCTTTCCGGACCGCGTGGGGAACACAATTCATTCCCTGTGTCTGTCTTATGATCGGTCTTCCCTTCCTCCCCCGATCTCCCAGATGGCTTGCCAAGGTTGGCCGCGAAGAGGAAGCAATCCAGACTCTTGCCGATATTCAGGCTGGTGGAAATAAGGATGACCCCCTTGTTATTGCCGAGTGGGAAGAAATCTACACTGTTCTTAATGCGGAGCGCGAGACGATTCAAGGATGGAGGAAGTTCTTCGTTAACGGCATGTGGAAGCGAACTCTGGCGGGAATGAGTGTACAGGCGTGGCAAGTGAGKCTTCTGCGACATGATCCCTCTGAAACAATAAGAAACTAACGCCTGGGTAGCAAATGAGTGGCGCTAACGTCATTGTCTATTACATCGGATACGTCTTCTTGATGGCCGATCTTCAAGGAGATGTGAACCTGATTTCTTCGGGTATTCAATATGCACTCTTCATCATGTAAGCCATCTATCTATTCGATATATCACAATATACTGATTTTTATAGCTTCACCACTATTATGTTCTTCTTCATCGACAATACAGGCCGACGATCACTGCTAGTCTATGGCGCCATCGGTATGGCCGTCTGCCACTTCGTCGTCGGTGGCCTGCTTGGCACCTACAGCATTCCTGTCCCTGAGGGTGTCGGCGGCAACCACAATGTTGTCATCAAAGTTACGGGCGCCCCCGCTCATGGTGTCATCGCATTCAGCTACCTTCTCATCGTCGTCTATGCGCTAACCTTGGCCCCGGTTGCTTGGATCTACGCTGCTGAAGTTTGGTCACTTGGAACTCGTGCGACCGGTATGTCGCTAGCTGCCGTGTCTAATTGGATTTTCAATTTCGCTCTGGGGCTCTTCACTCCTCCGGCTTTCCTCAACATCAAGTACAAGGTATTCATTATCTTCGGTGTACTTTGCGTCGGCGCCGCCATCCAAGCCTGGTTTACTTATCCCGAGACATGCGGCAAAACTATTGAGGAGATCGAGTTGCTATTTGCCAAGGGTGCGCCACCTGCGTGGAAGACTAAGAAGGGTGGCTCTCGTCTTGAGGCTGAAATCCAGGCTGTGTTGAACCGCAAGGAGCGAGGCGAGGACGTCCATACCGATGTTCATCCAGAACTTGAGAAGACCGCATCGAGTGGGGTGGCTAAGGAGACGGTATAAGGCATTATTCATGCTAACTTCGATATGTTATGGGATGTAATGTAACCTATGGCTTCCTCGATTTAGGAGTAGGATTTATGATCAAAGAAAGAATTTAGCTCAAATATACCGTATACCTTAACTATACGTAAACCATCTTTTTCCATATTGATTTCCTGGATACCTACATGTATGTTTTAGCGGTTTTTTGCGTGAGCGATATAGTCTTAAGGAAACATTTCAAAGGCATTGGTCTTGGTACGTAAGTAACTTTACGGATATAATTCTGTTGTACAGCATCTGCGCTTACCTACATGTATATGTACATAATATACCTACCAGTAGGTAAGTTTGCTCCCTGTGATGCACCTGCGAACCTTACGGTTCATTGGGAAACCCGTAGTCCTTGCATGTTGCATTTACCGAACGGGTGCCTGAGCTAAGTACCAAATTGGAACTGCCCCACATCCGTTCCGGTTCCCCTTGCCCAATTCCCAATTCCCAACACTGCACCGACTCAGTTCGAGACCTCAATGCGCCAGTACGCGGTCGGTTAGGTACATTCTTCTCCTGATCCTTACCTCTTTTTTTCCTCTTGCAAACCCGCGTCGCGTAGCTCACTTCAGCAGCTGATCACTTCCGCTCTAGCAAGAACTGCAACCCGTGCGTATGTCGCTGTATACTATACCTGATCGTTATGCATTTATAGTGTCTTGCTGAGGTTGATCAGCCGTTCAGCAGCCACTCCGCGCTGGCTTATACCGATTTACCACCGGCGATTGACCACTCCCCGCCCTCTCAGTCGGGAACCCTTCCGATCGTAATCCATCTACCACTACTATGGACCAAGCAGACATACCGGCGCTGCTGTCGCGGCTCGCTAGCGACGAAGATGCCGCGCGAAAGATGGCGGTTTTCAAGTTGCAATCCTCCATAAACGACCCTTCCTTCGCCGATGTTTTTATATCTTCCGGTGGTCTCATCATCCTACGACGCTTAATTATGAGCACGAGCGGTAATACACTCGCATACTCATTACAGAGTCTTAGCCGACTACTGGAGGTGGATATGGGTTGGGATATCTTCGAGGGTCCAACAGCAAGCGATTTGGTCGAGCGCATTGTTGAACTCATTGTCACAAATCCGCTAGTCAATATTCTTCGAGGTGCTATGTCTATTCTTGTTGCCCTTGTCAGTCATTCGCAATCGACATCGTCAGGAGGACATGCGCCCATAACATTCGGGTTTCGCGCGTTAAAACCGGCGGTCGCTGTCTACCCGCAATTCTTCGAGCTCGTCATCCAACAATTGAACTCAGCAGATCATGCCCTCTGTGCTAATGCCCTGATGCTTATCAACGCCCTCATAAGGGATGCTGTCTCGAACGAATCCAATAACGAAAACGGCAAGCCAAGTGGTAGCGGCGAAGAATGGCCCAAGTTTATAAGGCGGTTACAAGATCTAGGCCTAATCAAGTCGGTATACAACCTGATGCAAAGTTCTGCATTACAAGACCTCGCACACCCACTATTGGAGTTCCAGTCTCTTACTAAGGTACTGCTCCAAAAGTGGCGACAGGTCCAGGTTGATGTTGAGCGGCCGGAGCATAGGAGGGCGTTGAAAGGACTCCACCTTGCAAGCGCACCGAACAGAGATCATGTAAATGGAATGGGAAAAGTAGAAGAGCTCCAAGAGTCTGGAAAGAAGGGCAGTAGGAGACATAACCCTGAGAAATGGAGAAGACTCGGCTTCGAGACGGAAAGTCCGGCTGGAGAGTTCGAGAATGCCGGATTCCTGGGCTTGATGGACCTTGCGGATTTCGTTCGAAAGAATGAAGACGCGTATCAGAAATTGCTCTTGGAACAATCTACTAAGCCACTCCACGAGCGTTGTCCGATTGCCAGATCAAGCTTAGCGGTCACGCTCATCCTGTACGAGCATTTCGACTGCGATAAGTCTGAAATGGAAGATTTAAGGGGCTACCAGCTGTCAGATGGGAAGCACCAAGACAAACTCTTCCGCCCATTACTCCTCCAGTGGTCTAGGTTACACACAGGTGGTTTGAATGCATTTTTTAAGTTATGGAAGTCTACTGGTGCAGAACAGGACGATTTTGAGAAGGTCGCAGAGCTGGTCCGTATACTTGTTGACCAAGTTGTAGGGCAGGCTGGTCGATCGAAGGATATCTTGGAAGTTGAGGATGACCTAGTTGAATACGATTTTGGACGCCTACGCGAGCTACAAATGGAGCTCCTGGAACTCTCGTTCGACGACCAATGGGGTCAACATCTCTACAAAGTGAGAGAGAGCCTGAATCAAGAAGCCCTTACATTCATCAAGGAGCAACGTATCAGATGTCTGTTGCAAGGCTCCTGGTTTGCAAAGCCAGCACCACGAAAGGATAGCCAGGGTAACAGCTTCGGAAATAATCGCCGCGCGGCTAATGGCACATTATGGAGATACGCCAAGTTGTCACATAACCGTCGCTATCTACACTACGCCGATTTCGCATTGCGAACCGGCGGGGAGCCAAATTTGGATTCGCTGAACGAGAAGGTAGACTTACGGGAAGTCAGCTCTGTTGCCTCCAATGTGTCTGTTCCATCCAATGAGGCAGGAAATGAGTCGAGCAACAGCACAAAGATCACTATCTTCGGTTACGTCGACCCCGATGAAGCTCGTAATGCTAAGGACTCGAGCGACATCAAAGAGGAACCATTGCTTACCTTACACCCTCTGAATCATAGCCTGGCGTCGGAATGGCTCGATGGTTTATTGATGTTGCTTGGACAGGCCCCGATAACAGCGGAGACCAACAAGCTAATCAAGCTGGTCCAAGACTACGGCATGAAGATCCGACTACTCAACGTCCGGATGGAGGCTACTTATGCGGGGCCTCCGGAAGGTGCTGGTGTAGTCCCGAGCAGGGAGGGGCTCGACGACGACTATTGGTATGAGATCTGAGGTGGTTTCGTAAAAGTGTGCATTGGCTTGTGGTTGAGTCGCTTGATACTGTTGTTCTGGCATACGGGCGCGATTCACATTTCATGCTGCCTTGCGATCTAGAGCACAAAGGTGATATTGCTGCACTGGTTGCTAAGCCAATGGACGTTCAGAGACTCGCCCGCAGGGGATACCACGATGGTTCGTTTTGCTGGGGATACCAAATTTTGATTTTTTTGTAACGTGCATAGAGGATATACCCATGACTGAATTGAGGCTTGCTGTTGTAAAGAATTGGCTTTTTATGCAGTATACTTATGTGCTATGACTGCCCTTTCTTATGTAAGAGCCTATGCTGCAGCTCCTCAGCTATTAACGATGGACATTAGTCAACTGTGTATTGCAATTAGCTTATTTTGCTGTCAGTTCTAGACTTCTTTAGTCCCCTTATGTAAAAGAGTCTTTACCGTGTTACCTTAATCAAGTAGTTTATGTAAGGCCTTTGAAGCCGAACGCTCGCAGTTGACTGTCTTAAGAGGCTACCTATCCATTAAGTACATAGGTTGCCCCGCCCAGCGAGTGCATCGACTTGTCTGGTCCATCGCGGAGTATTGGCGCGGGTGCTTCCGTGCCCCACTTTGCCTCAATTTTCAGCAGCAGCCCCAGCCACCGTCAATGTACACCACCCTCAGCAGGTACATGACCTTTATCAAGATTGGACCCCGCCCCACTGTAGTCTGCTAAGCTTCGATCTCTCGTCATTGCTGCAACAACAACATAAAGTATCGAACTGCAATCTTCCGAGAAGCAGATCCACCGGTACTTGTCAATTAAGTTTCCATGGCCACGACTAGAACATTTGTCGAAACACTTCATTATCTGGAGGCTTGAACACAGGCTTTAGGTAGCCTTCGCAGTAACCATGCGACCGACGCAAGTTCCCAGCACGCCGTCAAGCAGCAGAGCTCCATCCAAAGGCCTCTTTCGAAACGGAGTTTGGCACTGTAAGTCATGGCTTGAAGCTAAACTCAACTGCGCTGCTTAACCCTAATATTTAACGTTCTGCAAAGATAAAGCTAACTGATTTCTGCCCAATCTAGGCAATTGTATACCTCGCCTCCCAGCAGTCCTGCTCCAGGTTAGAAAAGACACGCCCAACAAGGGTCGGTCGTTCTACACCTGCCAGAAGGACAAGGACAAGAAGAACAAATGCGATTTCTTCTTGTGGGCGGAGGATGCGTACGAGCGCGAGATCGGCTCGGTCTTGACTAATGCGCGCAGCGAGGTTGAGGGCACGCCGAGCCGTAAGCCTAAGAAGCGACAGCGGACGCTCCATGAGAGCATCACTCCGGCTCAAGAAAAGCGACACTGGTCTGAGAAGACGCCCGTCACCAGTCTATCGGAGCTAAACCGCATGCTTAACCCTGGAGGAAGCACGCCCTCTGCCACTACTAAGAGCTCGACGTTGAAGAGCAGCTCAACGCTGAAGGGTAGCTCTAGCGCTGCTCCGGAGCCGGTTTCCTCGACAGATGACGAGGATGAGCAAGATCGCAGCACGCCGTCGGTGGGATCTAAGAGGAAGCGCTCGGATGTCGAAGAGTACAGCGACCTCTCCTCAGGCGAAGAGGAGGAGCTCGTTGCCCTGGCCACTAGTTCCGTGCAAACTCAGAACAAGCATCGCAACGCATTCGAAACACCCACAGTCAGCAGAACCCAGATGAAGGTCGAGGACGGCATGCCGACGCCCCTCACCGAGAAGCCCGTCCGCCGCGTCCTATTCGCCGACCCTGAAGTTAGTACTACGAAACGCTCGCGCACGGAGGCCTTCGTCTCTGCTTCTACTCCTATTCCCCCGCAGTCATCCCAGTCACCCGCTTCCACCCCGTCTTCCTCGCAGCAGGGGTCCGGAAAGGACGTCACGCAGGAAGTCATGGCGCTGCTTGACGGCCAGAATCTCGACAACCACGTCCTACGCAGTGTCCGCAGCACACTCGAGAAGCACGCGGCGAAGGCGAGAGGTCTTGAAAGAGGGCGCGACGTCTCTCGCGAAGCTGTGAAGAAGGCCGAGGCCCGGGTTGCAGAGCTGCAGCAGCGGATTGCAGACCTGGAGAACCAGAGAAAGTTGGATGCTGAGGCGAGGGTCAAGTTCAGAAGCGACCTTATGAAGTTGTACCGCGAGAGTTAGGCGCTAGTTGAGTAGGCCGTGGCATGAGTTGGCTTGGCGTTGTTTGTATTACGAGGCACGATTGTTCATTGCATGAAGGAGTAATTCGGCTTGTTGAGAGGATACGGATACCCCTGTAGTTTTGTTGTTGGCAGGAAGATAGGAAAGACGAAGACACTGTCAGGAGTCTGCATTACATAGATAGGTATGGACATGATAATGAAGAGATGGCATCGCTTAGAACCATCGGAATAATAAGTGTGTTATTA
Source organism: Hypoxylon sp. E7406B (assembly GCA_000931505.1). Lineage (NCBI taxonomy): Eukaryota > Fungi > Ascomycota > Sordariomycetes > Xylariales > Hypoxylaceae > Hypoxylon > Hypoxylon sp. E7406B. Next base: position 505,049 of record JYCQ01000006.1, on the reverse strand, counting down.
CAGCTACTATCCGAGACCACCGTGTCTATCGTTAGGTCATAATTTTGAGAGGTCCGCGAGGTCTAGCATGGCTTTAATTGCTTTCAAAATACAAATATCGCGAGGCCCTAGACCCCGATTCCAGTATGACCCCTAGTCTCATAAACCGCCCTTGTAATCTTGACTCTATCCCGAGAGTCGTTAACCCTTAGAAGCAAAGAGTATACCTAGTCGAATGGTATCCTACGTAGCTCTCCAGCACCATGCTTCTTCGCCGCCTGAGCAGCTGCCACAGCGCTGGGCACCTTGATACCACAGCAATCGCCCCAACTGTTGGCATTATGTACGTGTCTCACTCCGTCATGCTCAACCACCACTCCTCTGCCTTCGACTTCGTTTTCTTCGTCTGCTACACTTGCTTCGGACTCGGTGCTCATACCCTCAACAGCAGGAACCAGTGAACCAAATAGGAAGTGCTGCATTACTGGCAGCTTCCTGAGGACCTCTGCCACGAACATCCTTTTCATACCACCTTCTATCTTGGTCCAACTCTTTGCTGAAGAAATGTCATCTAACATCGGACTATGCCACCGCAGGCCTTTGACCGTCTTCGTGCTGTTGACAAACCTCACCTGCCCAAGATACATGTAATCATGGCCAAACTCCTCGAGGGTCAGTTGTTGGTGTATTGCCAACGGAGTAATGAACGGGTGATGGAGAAGCTGGCTAGCCCCGAAGAGAAATGGCAGAAACTGGTAATCATCCAAACCCCAGACACCATGTGAGCCAGCTGGTTCAAGGTAGTAAGTCAACTGGATTGTCCGCATGACCTCCAGATAGCGGACAAAGACCTTCAGAACCAATGCCTTAAAGTCGGCCTTGGTTAATATCTGTAGCTGGTAGAGACATAGCAGCCATATTATGAAGTTCAGTTCGTGACCTGAGCCGTAGTCTATCCGGGTCCGGTTGCCAAATGAGTTGTTGAGATAGGTTTCCACCTCTGCGATGGCTTCCTGGGTAGTCAAGCCGAACTTCTGGTGCCAAGAAGGACTTGCAGCTTTGGCCTTGTCTAGAAAGGTGCGGAATACTTTGTTTCCAAACCTCGATTCTTCTGACTCGTCTGGGGGCGTTTCTAAGACTAGGTGTTCCGCTTCGTCAAGGATACTGAGAATGGACTTGATAGCGGGACTACATTCATCATCCTTGACAGCAGATATTGGAGTATCGACTACAGCATCCGAAAGACCAAAAACGAAGGCGAGTATAAGAGTGTAGGTTGGTGATGAGAGGAAGAGCTCATGGTCCTTGACTGATAAAATTCGTCGAGTGGGAACCTGAAACGTATGAGATGAAAGATCCGGAGGTGAGGGTAAAGCGGGCGTCTCTGGTAGTGGTAACGGGTTTGCAGGTGCAGGCCGTCGCCGACGTGGTTCCAATTTGGGAAGCTTGTCCCTCAGATTCGTGATCGTTGGCGCAGAATTTTGAGTAGCCATGTCTCCTTACGGGTCCTAAGATTTTGGCTGTGTACTAGATGTTGACTGAAACTAGGTATTATTCATGGAGTCGTCACAAGATGGCTAAGATCCATGGGTTGATTATAAAGACCCCGAATCTGTACGCCACAGCTGCAGTTGCCCCTCTCTGATGTATTAATGAATAATTCATTTATTGAATTAACGTAAGAATTTGGTAGAATGCTCTAGGTACCTTCTCACTGGTTTTAGGTACTGCGCCTCGAGAACAGAATGCGCAGGTGCAGCTAAAGGCGGGGCTGAGATACTTGCACGATACAAGGGTCCACCTGCTATCTAGGTCGATACCTGATTGAGAAAAAGTTCAACCCATCGTCATCTCTCACCTTACGATCTCCAACGCATACACTTCAAAAAAACGAGAACTGTCGCAATCCTGATCAAGATGACGGTCAACACTGAGCCAGAGGCGTTACTGTCTCACCTTCAAAACGCCGACGGCTCCGCTACCTTTTCTTACGCCGGGTACACCGTGGTTGGGGCAGTAAATGGGCCGATCGAAGTGCAGAGACGAGATGAGCTCCCAGAAGAGGCAGCAGTCGACGTGATCGTACGACCGGCTGCAGGGGTTGGAGGTTCGACTTCCTTTAGAACTGCTTACGGCCTACTTAAACATCAGCTAACGCCTTTTTTTGTAGGCACAAGAGAAAGGCACTTGGAATCATTGATCCAGTCGACTTTGCGCCAGATCATCCTCGTAAACAACTTTCCGAGGACCCTTATCCAGGTCATTCTACAGGTCACCACAGCTCCAGAAAACGAATATGTAAACGCCAAAGTCGTCCAGGCTGGTTCGGTAAGTTACACCTCTGCACAACGTTAATGGAGATACAGTATGCTGATCTTACGTGTGATGCTTTAGAACCTATCTATCCTACCCGCCCTGTTGCAGACTGCAGTGCTTTCTCTTCTTTCCGCCGCCCTCCCGCTGACGGCGACGTTGACATTGACTTCGTTGGCTATCATTGCGGATGGCCAGTCGAAGAGGGTGGTCCTAAACCCTTCGCCACGAGAGATTGAAACTTCGGAATCATTCCACGTCTTTTCGTTTACTTCGCACGACGAACTGATACTAGTAGAAAGCGAAGGTAGCTTTACAATGAAGGAATGGGACGACGCCTTTGCAGCTGCTCAACGTCAATGCTGCCAACCGGCTACCACAAACGATGGCGACACTCTCATGGATGATGGCAGTTCAGCCGGCGTGAACTTGAAGCAGTTTACCCGATCCGTCCTTGAGGAAAAGATTGCGTCGGACCTGCATTGGAAGTGAACAACGCTGCTTCCAGCCTCGCGTATCACACCACGTATCAACACGTGCCACGAGATGTATTCTAGGGACATGATTGGCTAGAGTCTGGACGGTGAAAGCACCAGGCCGCCGGTCTGGAACCAGCCAATAATTACTCCGCAAAGAGCCTGCCAGCCTAATTATGCTCAGACATGTTTGATAATCCCGACCGGATACATTGCCTCTGAGAAGATTCGGGATCTTCTACCAGGTATGGTGGATCATCAGGTTGAGTTGGTAGGGCCCTTGTTTACATTAGCATGGCAAAATGTTGATGAGATGGGTCCTTTTGGTGGATGAGCGGGAAAAGCGGCATCTCTTCTAGGAAGCTAACGATCAGGTAGGCCTTGTTGATACTTGCCAAGAAGTCCAGCAGGCAGGCCAGACTTATTAACGAGCTTGCCACAGGGACGCGTTTGGGGCCTCGCAGGAGAACGAGAACGGCGTTTCATCCTAGTACTCACAGCTAATCGAGTGTTATGACGACGACATGGCACTCTTTGATAAGCTGCGTCTGCGAATAGCCACTACGCATATAGTTTCTAGCCACGTTTTGTCAGTTAGGACTTTTACAAGGTTCCGAAAGGACCGGTTGACAACCCTCTCGAAATTCGAAAGATTCTTTGATCCATTGGAGATTTTATCGGTAGGCTGGCGGCTAATAGTTGTTTCTGGGTGTGTGATCTTCGCAGGGTAGGGCGTTTTGCTCGACAATGTTCCAGACGCAGGATTCGTCCTGAAGTGAGAGGTCAAAACAATTCGGCATTATGCAGCTATGCTCGCAGGAGATCAAGGAGGCTCAAGAGCCCCCGTCAACCTGCGGTTGATTGACCAGTTGCATGAGAGGAACCCGCTGCAGACAGCTTCGAGCACCGGCAAGCCCTGTGTTGGGAAGCTGGCAAGATGAGACGAGTCTAATCCCCTTATGCTCTGTTCGCTTACGGTACCCCTGCCTCAGGGCTGTAATGTGAGACCTGGCGCGAAAAGGCTTCGCAGAAACTGTTAGGGAAAACAGGAGAAGTGCTAGTATTGGTGGGTCAAACCACCGCCACGTACCCCCAACTCTCGTTTTCATGATCTTTTGCGATACAATACGCCGTGGTATTATACGGTGTGGCGGCGCTTCCATTCGGCTTTTACTGCTATATACGGATATGCGGAGTTACAGTCCACAAAGTAGGTGCACTCCCCTTCACACGCCTCTTACCTTCAATCCGTCAGCTGTCTTCCTTCTGCGAAGTACCCTGGCTGTACTTCCCAGACCCCACTTGACCGGGACCCTTACCTGCCCCCATCAGGTCTTGATGCTACTCCACAGTCCATGCACGGGGCTACTGAGCTTGTTGGAGCACCCGCTCAAGCATCCCCACATACGGTCCTCCATCTCTTATCGCTAGGTGATCGATTCATCTTAAGAAGTGAGTACATAGAGCACGAAGACTTCCCGAGCGTCTTGTCTAACTGGATCTTCAGTCACCTAGACCCAAGCCTTTCTCTTCTCAAAGCTGTTTGTGCAAGCAGCAAAGCAGAGCTCTGGAAGTTCTTGCAACTTACCTCCTCAGTCTCTGCATTTTCTAACTGTTTCCCGGCCTGGTTGCTTCTTTCGTTTCTACATACTATCTATATTCTGTCGTATATACAATTTTAGAGTTGAGCTCGGGTTCCTCTATTTTATTCTTAATAGGCTTGCCACATAGACCTCGAATTTTTCATTCTGTCAACCTCGACGTTATACATCCATATCTCGAGTATCCATCGCACATTCACTACCCGCTCGATACCCAGTCCCTCAGCCACCGGCTCGATAATAAGGCTCGATTGCCGCCGATTAATATCCTAATCACAAGATACGTCCAATTCGGTCTAATCGAGCGGGTTCTCACATCGTCCGGACTTTATTTCCCAGTACGACATAAGACAGCATTGCGTCACACGTTCCGCAGGAGCAAGAAGCCAATTCCATCTCTCGGAAGAACTGCCGCTGTTGTGACGAGACTATAATCACGAGACTAGTGCATTACTCTGGTACAATCTAGTGTAAGTGTCCTTGATGTGATTTGTCAAAGACAATACAGCCCTTATGCTGCCACTACATGAATTTCCTTTTGTCAAAGTACTACTAGGGTTTGTTTGCCATGATTATTATTATAAATTTGGCATTCAGCTTTTTCCATGCTTTGTCCACGTGTTATCCTATATTAAATACTCGGTGCTGACAAACTGCAGCTTTACAGAAGCGGCTTTTCGTCATACAAAGTCGAATCAGATCGAAGACGGACTTAAGGGTTCCAGTCCACTGGGTTCTGCGGTGTTCAGTCAATCTGCACGATTCGGAAATAGCACAGGGCCTTTGTGCATCATCGGATTCGGTCTTTTTTGTTGAACCGTCTCGATACGCGAAGTACCTTTTTTACTCGGGTACAGCTCGGCCAGGTGTTGCGCTATGTCTAATTTAGGGTTGATGGGGTCTCCAACGATGGGGGTACATCCTGCGCTTAGCGACACTAATGCGCTAGAAGGCACTGCTGACAGCGGGGTCGGTGTCGGTGCCGGCCCTGTTACTAAGAAGTCGTCCTTCGTCGCCATTTCAGACCACCCCCTGCGACAGTCTTCGCCTGCAAACTCCGACACTGCGCCCCAGATTCCTCTAAACTCCCTTCAATCCCAATCTCACTGCGATGCTGACCTCGACGACACAAAACCAGAGCATTCCGCTCTAGCCTTGAAAAGCTCTGACGCCAGTTCCAAGCATCAATCGTTCGGCCACCGCAAGAACGCTCCCTCTGTCGAGGCTGTCCCGCGCCAGACTATCATGAAAGCACTGGCTTCCGTCGCCCGAAACAATAAGCCTGAAGCCCTTTCGTTGAACGGAATGTTGTCTGCACACGCCGCGGGCGATAAGCGCCCTTCTTCCTCGTCCCAGCAGCTCTCTGACGCCCTTTCCGAGCTTGCCGCCCGCAACATAACCCCGACTACCGCATTCCCTTCTCTCCAGTCGCCATGCTTTTGGCACAACCGATTTGACGATGCGGTCGATATTGATAAGGTTTTGGAGGAAATCAAGAACGACGAATGTATGTCGCACTCGAGACTCGTCCAGACCGCTACGGGCGTCCGCGAAGTCTCGAAGCAATTGCAGCGCCGGCCTATCCGCCGCGCTGTGCGCAGTGTCATGATTGTCACAAAGGCTCGCGACAATGAACTAGTTTACCTAACTAGGGAATTGACCATGTGGCTTCTCAGAACACCTCGGTACGGTTCAGACATTGGAGTCAATGTTTATGTTGACGCCAAACTACGCAATTCTAAGCGCTTTGGTGCTTCTAGCATTGTGGATGAGGATCCTCGCTTCCAGTCCATGCTTCGCTACTGGTCCCCGGACCTTTGCTGGAGCAATCCGGAGAAATTTGATCTTGTCTTGACTCTTGGTGGCGACGGAACCGTCCTGTTTACTTCCTGGCTATTTCAAAGAGTTGTTCCTCCTGTTTTATCCTTTAGCTTGGGAAGTCTAGGCTTCTTAACGAGCTTTGAGTTTGAGAAGTATAAGCAGCATCTCAATCGGGTCATGGGTGAGGAAGGCATGCGTGTCAATCTTCGCATGCGATTTACGTGTACTGTCTTCCGAAATGGCGCCTCAGGCCAGGAAATGGAGGAAGGAGAGCAGTTTGAGGTCCTTAACGAACTCGTTATCGACCGTGGCCCGTCTCCTTATGTCTCCAACCTCGAGCTCTACGGTGACAATGAGCTCTTGACCGTCGTCCAGGCCGACGGTTGCATTTTCTCAACCCCTACTGGATCAACGGCTTATTCTCTTTCCGCTGGCGGGTCTTTGGTCAGTCCTGATCTTCCCGCCATTCTCCTTACTCCAATCTGCCCGCACACACTGTCTTTCCGGCCTATGGTGCTTAGCGACACCATGCTTCTTCGAGTCTCCATCCCACGCAACTCGCGTGCCACAGCCTACTGTGCTTTCGATGGAAAAGGCAGGGTAGAACTGAAGCAAGGAGACTGCGTTACCATCACAGCCTCCCAATACCCTTTCCCCACAGTGATGCGCACTGGAACCGAATGGTTCGACAGCGTTTCGCGTACGCTTCAATGGAACACGCGAGCTGCCACTCAGAAGGGCTTCGAGAGCAAGTCAACGGGCCAGTCGGGCTCCGTCAACGGAGAAGACGAACCAGAATGGGACATAGATACCGATTCCGCATACTACGCAAGTGAAGACGGCAGCATCTCGGCGAGTCCATTACGAAGACAGATGAGCCTCTTAGGCATGTAGAGAGAGCATAGACTTAGAATTTCGGGCTAGAGCTAGATGGCGGCATGATGCAGTTATGTTTATTTTCCCCGCATAAATTGCGGGAGGGTTAAGGTGATCTCGATACACCTCGAGGAGTTCATTGGCGCTGAACCACGGGTTCCAACGGTTAAAGCAAACCAGGGCTACGTCCCCTGCGAGCGGCTATTTTGTTTTTGGGTATTCAACTACGGACAATTATTTGTTACGAGCACTGTCTTTACAACGCCAGTCGCAACGATGGCGATTAGGTAGACCCCGACGAATGAGATTCACATGAGGCCTATACTATATTTGAACTGGAACTGTGGTACGTGAAATTGCTGCAGGTGAATCATTAGTGAATTCAGAATGAAACAAGGTCTAGTCAATTCTCAAGGGGGCAGGTCCAGCTGCGACTTAGCCATCCAACATTGTGTGGTACAAGTTTCATGGCTGTTCGGAGTCGGACTTATTTTGGGCTGTGTGAAGCTGATGATTTGATTTACAATGTCGGTGCCTAGGAAGCGGCTAGGCCGAGCGCGTCCGCCTTTGAATCCTCGAGAGCGAGAAAGCCTGGGGGCTGTTGGACTAATCTAATGTGGCATGAAGTACCCGGCTTATGTTAGGCAGCCGCCACGGAATCCTGCGTCATCTAAAAGATGATCTACCGACATACTAAATTAAATATAAATAAATTTAAGGTTCTTATGGTCATTATAGCGCAGTGGATGGTGACTTGAGGGTTATTTAATGTTGTCAGTTTTTTGGAATTGCCTCGGCACGCCATTTATGATTAATATACCGCTGTTATCAATAACATCTACACTTTCATGGTAAGATTGCACATTCCAAACCTACCCGAGACAATGGAAGAGAACCCGAAAGCCTGGATCTCAAAGACGGGGAAGTCGTACACGGGGGCGGCGAGGAGCCCGTGCCATGGCACATAGTAGTGCTTACTATTGTTCTCCTGTACTGGAAAAGATAACATTATCGAGTGGGAAGTCCGGTGCGGTGTCGTGGTGCGCTCAGTCGCAAGTGTACGAGATGCTTTGATATATAGCTGTTCCCTCAGATGAATACACTTAAGGGTGTTAAGACAAAGATGTTGAGGAAGTTGTGGAAATTTAAGGTGTTTAAGTCGGTGGAAGGATCATTGGGGAAGACCGAACTCTTCTCGATAAGGAAGAATATGCATTAGGTAATCCGTATTTATCGGGGTTAAAGCTGGCCGGAATGTTAAATTTAAGAGGTGGGAGCTTATGAGAACTGTGGGCAAGCATAGAGACGAGAGAGGAAAAAAGGATGGTTGTGAGAAATGAAGACGAATAAATCTATGACGATAGACACCTACCTAAAGCATATTGGCCTTTGAAAGAGAATTTGCGGTCCCCAAATGTCAAATTTTTGTGTTACCCAGAGATGCAAATATGTATTTGAAAACAACAAACACGAGTTTCTTCGTTGTTCCTTTTGCCATTATTTGAGGATTGGAATTGTGCAATGAAGGGTCTAAGTCAGTTTATATTACCTTAAGTACTCTATTATACTATGTTTCTACTTATAGCCTATCTTAGATCTATCATATCTCGATTGCGACCTACCCACTAAGCGGTTGGTTGGTTGGTATGTGCTTTAAGATTTCCCCTCATGGAACTTTACTTTAGCATTGCACGTAGGGCGACCTACTTAAATATACTTAATTAAAATGTCCAATTCTAGCTTCGCGGGTGGCTGGAAAGTTGGAGCTTGGCGCTTCTCTTCTCTAGCGATTCATGCATTTTAATTAGCGCATTCCATCCGAGTTTTACTGTTTTGGTCATAACCAGAAGAATTTCTGCTCGTCTACCTGGAGATGTCACGCCTCAAGTAAATAAGTTACCCTTTTGGGACGACTCGACACGCGATTGGGGCGGTGATTGGTCAATCCGAAAGTGGCCCAAGCTTCTGCACTGGATTTCAAGACGCGGTCTTGATTACCCAGACTGACACGCCAAAGGGCCCACTATGATCTATTACTCCAACGCCAGCCCAGCTCTTTCTCGTTCTCTCTCCTCTGTCCAGCATTACCACCTCTCCAACTTCACTTCTCGACGTCACCGCGAGGATCATACATTAGGTACATACGTATCGTAAAGGGACTTGTCTCTCGTTTTCACTTCCTGTCCCGCTTTCTTACTACGTATATAATGCATGGTTAGAATACATAGTCGTTACAACATGTCACACTCAACCGCGTCTACMCCTCCCGCCATGCCACCCACCCACGAATCCCCCGAAGGTCGAAGCTCTTTTAGCTCCCAGAGCAGCAACCCGGACTCCTCCACCATGTCATTCGAATCCTCTTTCCGACTAGAATCCGGATATCCCACACACGACTCCACATCCGAGAAACACCCCAAGGGCAAGCGGAAGAGAACCACGTGTGTACTCTTTGTTAAGCCCCTCGTAGCTTAAACCATTGCATTTGCTAATCATAACATTTATGCACGTGTAGAACTCAGGACAAAGCTATCCTCGAAGCCGCGTATAACGCCAACCCGAAACCCGACAAAGCGGCGCGTCTCGACATAGTGAGTCGCGTCTCGCTTAACGAGAAGGAAGTCCAGGTTAGTTCGGCCCGTGTATTAGAGCAACGACGCGCAGGATATCCAGTTAGAAGTCGCGTCTCGGTTGTTTTGGTCTAATATCTCTTTAGATATGGTTCCAGAACCGTCGCCAAAATGACCGTCGAAAGTCGCGTCCTCTTTCCCCGCAAGAGATTGCAGCACTTAGATATGGTGGTGGGGTCCAAATCTTGTCCTCTGACTCCGTCCCCATGCCAATCGCCGCGTCGAATGCACCTGTGCGGCCGGGCGACGCGTCTAGTGAGGATGAGAAAGTTCTTGAAGTGGAGAAACTGTCCCCCAGCCCCCAGAACGCGACACCAGAGCGCTCCGCCCCATCTTCTCCCAAATTAAGCGGTAAAGACCGCCCTATGGAGGAACAGACTGCGAGACGGGAGTCTGAGAGCTCTGGGAAAGGCACGCCGCCCTCGTCACAGAAATCCGAGCCCGCGAACTACTCATTCCAGATCTCGTCGACCCCAGTCACGTATTGGCAGAACCGACGAAGCCTTGACAGTTCCTTTGTAACTCCCTCTATTTTTGGGCGAACCGGAGACGACTCGTTTAGGTACGCGTTGTTCACTTTATGGATCGGTGCAGGGCTAACATAACGTTAGGATCGATTCGTTCTCGTCTTCCTTCGGATCAGGCGCTAACAGCTCGCCCGCCTCTATTCTTCCACCGCCCTCATCTTCCTCCCAGGTCCGCCTGTCTCTTTCTCTGGATGGAAAAGCCGAACTGGTTTCCTCTCAACCATCTCCGCCGTGTCCTGCCCAGTTGCAGTTGCCGGGAGAAGCGGACACGTTACCTCCAGTCCGTTCCCACCGAACTCTCCATAGAAGCCGGAGCGCCCTACCCGGAATTACTCTCCCGCCTATCTCAACTCTTACTGCCCATCTTCCCCCGCAACTCACCCGGGGTAGATCGCGGGATGTTCATGCCTGGGAATCCTGCTGCGAACCTGACACACGTGACGAGCTTACCAAACAGGCTGAAGATGAATCTTCTGGATCTGCAGTTGCTGCAATTAGCCTCCTGCGATCCAGCAGCAGCTCCGCTAGTCTTAACAACTTAATCCACGGCCACAGCAGCACGACAAATGTGCTCCAATCTAACCCTAACAAGCGGAACGCTCCACAAAACAAGCCGTCTCACCGAGAAGGGACAACTAAGAAGGCTAAGCTCAGCCGCGTAACCAGCAGTGTGGCGCGCATGCAGAGCCTGCCACCTGCGTCAGTGTCTCTAGCTGATACTGCAACTTCAGCGCTTGACCCGGAGAAGAAGCCCGGGAAGGGTAGCCTAACCACTATCCTGAGCCCTGGTAACGACTCGGACAAGGAGAACTGGAGCCCAGACGAGGACGGCAACCCCCAGCACGGTCGCCGACGTCCCTTGCCTTCTCCTAAGCCGCAGTCACAAACCCTAGCGAGCAAGAACCCACGCCGCGTCGGACGCGTACTTGGCGAGCAGGATGGAGCTGCCAGACGCTCGTTGCTTTTCGGGAGCAGAGCCAATACCGCGCCGTTATCGAAATCCCGAGATGGGGCGATGCTGATATTCGAAGACAAGGAGAACAGTAAGACGCGAGATGGCTCTAAGGGCGACGACACTGAGACGGAAAACCTTCCAATGCAACGGGAAGTTAGCCCAGGCAAGAGCGGCGATTTGGACTGTGTTGCCGGACTGCTATCGCTGAGCCAGGGAAACTGGCGCTGAACCTCTATATTCCCCTTTGTTGAGGAGAGCTAAACTCCATCAAAACTACTTGGGCAGCCCAAAAACCGGTATATGGTGATCTGGACCCTTACTACGTTACATCCACGTGAGAAACTTCCATGAGTTCTGCTCTAGTCCGTGGAATTCAAGTTGGCGTTTGGCAGAAAAAGGCAAGGTTGGTCGGTTGGTTCGACGGAAAAAAAGTGTTGTTGAGGGATATTGTATCTCTGGCTTCGGCCTGGTCTCGCGAGTTGGCGGGTTTTGTACGTTCCCATCCTTTCTGTTGCGGCGTCCTTGGGGCTAGCTGCGTATAGGTATAGGACCTGGTGTTTGGAGGGTCTGCGAGCTGTGTAGGATGGAGTTGTTGGCTATGTGTGTTGTGTTGAAAAGGCTCTACAACTGGTAGCTGAGTTATCGAACTTCGATAGACATTCATTGTCTATTAGCATGCCGTAGAAGAGCTAATACTAAAATCAAATCAAATCAAATCAACAATCAAATGAGCTCATTGAAATCGATCTATGGATACGTAAACCCTATGATACTTATAGGCAATGATGTGTTCGAGCCATGCTTAGCACAGAAATATCTACGAAAATGCTTCAGAATTTCCAAACAACCAGATTCATTAACGCGTTGGTATCTCATCTATCTCATAATTGTACAATAAAACTCGATCCAAATGATCAAGTGTACGACGGGAATTCGGGTGAAGTCCAGTCCAAATCAATTCTTTTCCCCCGCCCTTTATACATCCCCTCCGGGTGCTCTCTACCTATTAGGTATCAGGTACAGGAGCCTACAAACTCGAAAGCACACTTTGTACACCAATACTACGCGCGTCATCTCTGCTCTGTATGAACGCCTTGAAGTCGGCCTTGACGAGCTTCTTAGCAGCAACGCTGCTAGCGGCACCAGCAGCCGCCAGGTTCCTCGAGCGCTCGCGCAAAGCTTCGGGGCCGATGATAAATAGGTAGCCGATCTCGGTGAGCAGTTCAACAGCTGCTTCGACGTCCTTGGATAAGGGCCACTCCTTCAGAGTCGCGACGTACTTCGCGATGTCCTTGGTGACCATCAGACCACCGGTGGCGTTGACCTTGAACTTCTTGAAGTGCTCGAAGAGCAGGCGCTGAATCTCGAGGGCCAACTCGCTGCTAAAAACCTCGAGGTTGGCGCCATCGACGGCTTGGCTGATGAGCCGCGTGCATTTAGATAGGAACAGGCAGATTTGAGTACAAGTGGGAGTTTGTAGGGACTCGATGATGCTGAGCTCGTCCTTGGGTAGGAAGTCGAGTTTCTTCTGTGTGGCAAGGGACTTAGACACCCAGTTTACGATGACATCGACGGTGCTCTTCATGATGCTGCCGGCCTTCTTCTCGATGCTCTCGATGCCCATCTTGGCTTGCGCTTCCATGCTTCGTCGCACCGTGGTATTGGACTCGGCAAGACGGATGAGCACCGTGTTGGTGAAACGGTTCATCATGCTGCTGATTGTTACTGCAGGTCGGACAGAAGGTAGATAGCTGAGATCCGGCTCCGTCTTCACGTTCTCCTGAGATGTGGCCTTCTCAAGAGCCGCTTCCAGAGCCGTCTCCACGTATACTTGGCCCATATTAGTTAATAGGAGGTTTAAGAGTATAGCGACGTCCTTAGGAGTATCGCTCTGGCTTCCTAATTCTAGTGTTCGTCGAACACTCTCGGCAAGCCATGTCAACATGCGTTTAGCATTCGCTGTAGTTAAGACACCCTCAGATTCTGAAACTTCGATCTCGTTCTTGTTCTTGTCTGTATCTTGGACACCGGCCACCCTCAACATCATGGCCTTCTGCGTCGGGGTGAGATCGGATGACTCAAGTCGCTCTAGATATGCGTCCTTAGCTGATGCCATGAGCTGGTTGGTTTGTTGGGCTAACGAAGCCATGAATCCGGTCGGTGCCTTCTTTCTCCTCGAATGATAGATGTTGTACTTGAAGAGAAGCGAATTGAATAATTCTTCTAAACTCTTCTTCTCGCGCTCGATGTACGAGTTACCCACTATGTAGGGGACGAATAATTCTTCCATCTGCTGATCGAGTGTTTGTGATATCTGGGGTGAACAAGGTTCTGGATGTTCCGTAAGGCCATGAGCCTTCAAATCCTCTACCAGAGCACCAATGTAACTTCTGGAAGAGTGGAGGGATCGAAGGAACGCTAATGATGAGATAGTGTTGGCCTTCTCCAAGACCATTTCTAGTCGTTGCTGTATCGACTGTTGGAATACTCGTTGTATGAATTTAATCAAAACAGTCTCGTAATAGGGGAACGCTCTCTTAATGATAAAGGATTCTTCCTGCATGACGATTTTGACTTCGTCGACGAGCGACTGAAGACTAGGCTCAACACCGGGTGGTTCGGAATCAGGATCTGCTAGTTGGTCCCAAGTCTCTCCATCCATTGTCACCTCATCGGTGATGAGCTGGTCCCTGTCGATGAAAAACTGGTGCTGGTTGACGAAGACCGCAATAACACTAGCCCCTCCGTTGAAGTCGTAGAGGACCTTAGCACACTCCTTCATATCATCGAAGTTCTGTTTGCGGTAGCTGTTGTTAAACTGCTTAAGAAGGTCTTGCTCTAGCGTCTCGCAGAATTTCTCCAACATCTCTCGGGTATTATGTCTCTTCTCGACCGTGTCAGAGTCGCCATTTGTGGCGCCATTGCGGTGTAGTCCGTTCGAATGACCCCAAGCGACAGGATCCAATCTTTGGCTAATTTTCATCAGTTGATGTGCGATGACAGCACATCTCACTTTGTTTTCGGAGCCGCCATTAAGTTGTATATTTTGCAGTAATGTGAGCTCGCCGAATTCACTGACTTGAAGCCAGCATTGTACCAGAAAGTTGGCGTCCTGCGCCCGCCTTCGTTTCCTGTCCAACTCCTCTAGCTTCTCTCCTATCTGGACCGCGATGTTTCCGCCTCCTTCGCCCCGACTAGTTCTCTCGTTCTCGTTGGGGTTATTAAGAGTGAGATCTAACGCTTCGAATTGGTCGATGGACTGTTCCAACTTGCGACCAAGAGTATCGACAGTCTGGTCATGTTGGGTCTCTGCGCGGCGAACTTGGGATAAGAGGTCCGATTCTCTTGCCTGAAGCTCCTCTGATAGGCTGCCTAGGCCTTGTAATGCGTCTGGGAAGACCTTGTTAGCATATAGTTTCACAGGAGCAATGGGGAATGTAGTAGATCTTACTTTCGAAGGTCCGGATCAACGGTTTTGGGTCGAAGGCTTGCTGGGCAGAGCCGGAGCGGCGATTAGAAGATAGAGCACTCTCGGCAAGGTCGTCGACGAAATCGCGCACAATGAAGTCTTTATTCGAAAAATTCTCAACCGTAAAGCTGGGCGCCTTTGGGAACAGGGCTCGCGATCCGGAACCTGTCCGCTCCATTGCCATAAGCAGGTTTGGGAACTGCGTCTCGTAGAAAGCGTCCCTGAATTTCCAGGCACATAGGGTTGTTTGGAGAAGAAAGAGGACCACGATCAGACCCTGCGGGAGGTCCTTTAACTCTAAGTAGGGCAGCTAAACCTTTTCTGCCCCGCAGAATTCTGATCCCAAATGGTCACTGTCGCTGTTTATTCAGATGCTGATTCCGATCGCGTTCGTGGCGTCCAAGGCGTATGGACGGATCAAATGAACGGCATGATGCCGCGCTGCACAGTATCGCGCACCTAGTGCGACACTGTCTTTAGAGCTCCATGCATATATGCAAGTAATGGGTATATGTAATATTGAGAGATGTACGGCGACGCAAAGTGTCTTGGCGATGGCAACCGGTCGGCGAAAAGTGAAAGTGAAAGGCAAGGGKGAAGGCAGGGGTAGGAAAGGCGTCTGGGCGTGCGCCGCCACTTTGGCTGTGGCTGAGTGGCTAGCCTTAGGGAGCTTTGACCTGATACGCCGCCCTAAACCCGGCCGCTAACCAAAACATGCTACTGGTATACTCGGTAGCTGAATATCGAGCAGGTGGCCTGTCGCTGTTAACATCTGATCGAAGGAATTCGCAGGCTTGCCCAAGCCTACTCATTGCGCGTCAAAACGCGAATCTCCCTCTTACAGTTGAGGCTATGCGAGTGTCTATCCATTAGAAGCACACTTATTCTATACTCTCACATTCTTTTCCAAGGGTCATCACATGAACTACGGTCATTCGCAAATACCTTCACCATGTCGTTCGCTGCCAAGGATATAAAAGTCTATAGGGAAGACGAAAAGGTCGGGCACAGGAACGTTGGCGTAAAAGAGCGAGAAAGGCTTGTTCAGGTACGTGCTCACTTTCACTTCGACTTCGTTAGACTTCGAGTCCGCATCCCGTGTCTTTGGCTAACATGGATGTCCGGCCGCTGTAGAATTATCTCCCTGATCCGCCTAGTCGAGCACGAAGTCGCAGTCGCAAGAGAAAGCATGAGACGTCCCACTTTGGAATTAGGAAATTCCTTAGATCTCAACTCTATTCGTTCATGTACATATTCGTACACGCAATCTTCTCCGTTTACATACGCATCCGCGTAGCATACCATGCCGTATCCCTCCGAATCCTCTCCATCCTCAAGTACCACCATAACACGCCAGATTATGTTCGAAGAGACGTCAGCACCTTGAAGAGGCTACCGAAACATGTCAGTGTAATATTAACCTTGGAGGATGGCGGGAGAGCAGGGGATGCCTTGGAGAAGTTGGTCAACGAAGCTTCTGAAGTGGCAGCATGGTGCGCATCAGCGGGCATTCCTCGATTATCCATATACGAGAGGACAGGTAATGGATCCCGAAAAAAAAAAAGAAGCTAGGCTCAGAAAACTGACAGTATAATCGACAGGAGTATTAAAACGCTATATGCCGCAGACGCATCGTGCCCTGGTACAGAAACTTAAGAGTTGGTTCGGGAAACGTCAAGCGCCGCCGGTCTCCCTCTCTACCCGTGGTGCCTCAACTATCTACACTGCGAATCGGGAGTACTTTGCACATGACCAGGTCCCCTTAGAAGTTGTCCTTATCTCGGAAGATGATGGTCGAGAGGCGATGGTAGACCTTACTAAGGTGCTTGTTCAAATGGTCCAGAAGGAGAAGATAACGACCAGTGACATCACGCAGGACGTTCTCGACAACGAGCTATCTGAAGCCGTTATGCCGGAGCCAGACTTACTTATCTCGTTTGAACCTTATGTCGACCTCCAGGGATACCCACCGTGGCCGATCCGGCTAACCGAAATATACTGTGCGCCTGACAACCAGGGTGTCGGATACCAGGTATTCCTCCGAGGACTGCGGAAGTACACAGAGGCGACCTTTAAACTTGGGAAATAGATGGCATAGATTCAACTAGGCTGCAGAGCAGAGCATCGCTTAATTTAGCTTTTCATGGTGGTTCTCGGCAGCATTCTCATCGATAGACAGATCAGAACGTCGTAATGATAGTAACTTTTACTATGTCCCTCAAGAATTTCCTTAATGATGTTATACAATTAGCCTACCCCTTCTCTATGCAGCTAGTCATGGAGAGCTCCTTAAGATAAGGTTCTGCGCCGGGCTAAGTAGTATGCTCAATACAACTAAGACTTCCGAGCGACTAGAACAGCAATTTGAGTTCATTAAATACACGGTAGATCCCGAAGTAATTGTCTATTTATTAGCCTTATCTATTTATATATGAATGATCTCATAGAAGTTAGATGCCTAGGTATTGCGTTAGATTTAGCTTTCATATGTCAATTACGCTTTCTGGTCCCTCAAATATTCATGTGAACCTTCATTTCAATACACACTGCTTACGAAAATGAAGTCTTAGCACACTAGTAAGTGATTCATGATCCTCGGCACTTTTCTAAAATTTCCGGAACGTCAACTTGTAGCGAGCCTTCTTAGCCACAAATGGCCAGAGTATTCTCAGTGCATGCAGCCTTTCCGTCCGATATGACGCATGCACGTCACACAGGGCTTGCAGCCGCGGTCAGCCTTGCATCGCTAGCGCGGGCCTAATCCCTGTCGAAATTTTGTCGATCCCGGGCACATTATGTATGTACTGGGCACTCTTCTCCCGCCCGCACAAATCACCAAGGAAGAGGGTCTATCCAAACTTTGCGCCTGCGCATCTCATAGTCGCTCTCGCATAATATACTATGACAGTATGCTAAACCCTCAAAGCTCGCTTGTTTGGTTTGGCTATTTTGCTCACAGGTCACAGGATACCCCTCCTGAGGAAGACGCCATGAGTAGTCTCCTCCGCCCGCCAGTCATCCGGTCCGCCTCTGGCGTACTTGACCGGTCGCTGTTCTCCAAGACAGTCAACCTGGCTGCCGCAGCGGTCGCTGAAAGGAAGAACATTTCGGCGTGGCGTCAGAAATTGCAGAAAGACAACACGCTCCTGGCGCTTGAGCGAATCCATAGTGTGGTGCCTCATCCGGACCAAAGCCTTGCGACTCAGGGCACGAAGTGTCTCCTCCTGGATCCGAAAATTAAGGCTGAAGGTAAGGTTTGAGCGAATGCGCCCCGGTTCTTTTAAGGGTTCTTAGTTTTAATGATGACGATCGCAGTGCCTGAGACGTGGACCCCTGCCATCCAGGAGGGTGTAGCTAGTAAGGAGATAGGGGKGATCCCTTATGACTTGTCGTTAGACTACGACTACTGGTCTTACGGTAATACGCATGCTCACAGCCCCTGTCATGAGTGCTCCGGTTAACAGATTCTTCTAGAGGATGTAATGAAGTCTCTGCTACCCCCTGATCTGCGGGACGAGCATGATGGCATTCCTGGAGGCTTCAACCTAGCGGGACACGTCGCGCACATGAATCTAAAAGACAAGTTTTTGCCCTACAAAAAGCTAATCGCGGAGGTCTTGCTCGACAAGAACCCTTCAGTCAAGACGGTCATCAACAAGATCGCCAACGTGGGAACTGAGTCCGAGTTTCGGACATTCGCGTATGAGGTTCTCGCGGGGCCAAACGATCTGAATGTTGAGGCAAGGGAAAACGATTGCGTCTTCCGATTTGACTACTCTAAGGTGTATTGGAATAGCAAGTTGGAAGGCGAACACAGGCGGCTGATTAATCTCTTCCAGCCTGGAGAGGTTGTATGCGATGTGATGGCTGGGATTGGCCCATTCGCAGTGCCGGCAGGTAAGAAAGGCGTCTTTGTCTGGGCAAACGACTACAACCCGGAGAGTTATCGCTACCTCGACGAAAACATCAAGCGGAATAAAGTAAGTGGCAGAAGTGGAAAATGTACTGTGTTTATCGTATACCGAGTTAACATAACCCTTCCAGGTCCAGCAAAACGTGCGGCCATTTAATCAGGACGGTCGGACGTTTATCAGAAAAGCAGCCGATCTGGTATATGCAGCATCCAGGAATGGTGAGTATGCCGTTTCGGGACCGAGTAGAAAGGACCAACGTAGTCGGCATCCGAAGTCAAAGACCGCTGGCAAGGCAAGACAAATCCCGGAATCTAAACGTACTCCCATACCTCCGACAATTTCTCATTTCGTAATGAATCTCCCTGCATCCGCCATCACTTTCTTATCGCACTACCGTGGCCTATACGCCGGGCGAGAGCAGCTCTTTGTTCCTCATACGGATACGAAGTTGCCGCTGGTCCATGTCCATTGCTTCGCGCCCAAAGCAGATGACGAGACCTCTTTGATAGGCATCTGCGAGCGCATCTCTGCAGAGGTCGGCGTAAGCATGAAACTAGGTGATGCCGAGAACGCCCACGAAGTGACCGTTCTGGAAATTAGGAATGTGGCGCCAAACAAACACATGTTCTGCGCGTCCTTCAGGGTGCCCCCTGAAGTGGCATTTGCCGCGCGACCTTGATCAAGACCGAATTGGAACTCTGCGCAGTAAATAGACAATCGCCTCGACGGCTTACCACTTTAGGTGTTGGGAAGCACCTAGGATCTGCAGAACATTGCGCCATAAGCATGTGAAGATACCCAAGAATAGCGCTGCAGATCAGAACTTCTAGACCTGTGTGATTCGTTTGATGGCGGGACTGGCCGCAATGGTGGATGGTTGCATAGGGCACTGCATAGGAATGGGATGGATGGGATGCTAGACCCCGTAGGAACTATGTTGCTTGTTGGCGCCAGGCTTATGGAAAAGCACGGCGCCGTGGAACGTTTCGCATGCAGCGCGGATCATCAGGCCCGCCGTAGGATATTATGATCCGCACCCATTCTGCGGAATACTCAATTGACGTGTGTTACGGCGCGTATCGCCTCCGGCACCGCACCAACCAGGGGGGAAACAGCGAGAATCAAGCCTATCTAAATATTCCTCCCTTGTCGAAAGAGAGAGCTACTATCTGTGTCGAAATTGTATAGATGAAGAGGAGGGGGGTTCGGTGCGATAGCCGAAAACGTCCATGCAGATAAGCTTGCATAATTGCAACTCTGAGTTTGCGTCTGTGGCTGGATTGAAGAGTCCTATTGGATAACCGTCCTGAGTCTTTGTTAATAGCTGCTCGGCGCTAACTCATCTTCATGCTTAAAACCAGGTATATCAGCAAGGAAAACCGACGCAACTTGCAGCAGCGCAACTTGTTAGCTTCCTGCGGCTTCATATTAGTATCATGCTGATCCAAATCCCCCGACTACCAATTTGCTGTCTGGAAGATTTTACGTGATGGTTATGTCGGATAAGAGCACGCGAGGCTAATGCTGCAATGGCTTGATAACCCCAGCCMCCCGGCCATACGCGAAGTCTTGTTTAAAATCCGAAACTTCCAATCGGGACTCCATCCTAGGCCGGAGCTTTATATACACACAGATGGACCGAGCTAACGACATGGGTGGCCGGTAGACCGTTGTTCTTACTCCGTTCTGGTGCTGACAGGCCGGTTATAGCCATAGTGTGTACGAGGGTCACGCAAGGAGAGCTTTATCCAGGTAACCCCGGACGGTGAGCACTTATCGGTTCGAATATGCAAGTAGAAAGAAAGTGGAGAATGTATGCGAATCCGGGCTGCAACTCTGCGTCTGGCCTTGTGTCACATTCCCTTCGACAGAGAAGAGCCTGAGGGAATATGATGCGCCGTTACTCGGCTACGTATTCGCGACTTATGACGAGAATAGGTATTTCTTCCATTTGCAAGTTGATAAGACAAAGTAACAGGAATGCATTGATACGCTGCCGAGGGAATCCTAAGCCACGGGGACAATTCATATTTCTTCGAATGCGAACCTATAAATGCAGGTGACGATGCTATGACGGTACCGCGACGTTGTGAACAGCCGGCAGTATGGCCCGCTGGATTGACGTCGGAGCTTTTGGGCAACTAGATGAATATTCCTACCCAGTGAAGGCGGAATCCGTTCCTGCCGAGAATGCTTCCGCTGTCCATTAGGAGGGCGTGGAGGACATATTACAACACACCACGTCTCCCATCCACACCGGTTAGTAGTAGCAAACAAACGGACTGCGTACCGATGTTTCGGCAGATGGCAAATCGGCACAGGATCTGTAGATTTGACTTCGAGAATTAGTTCCGTCGGACACTTATTACGTTCGAGACCATCGTAAGCTTCGGGACGGCTCGAATTTGTGTGCCCGCAGGACCCGGCATCATGTTCTGATGAAGATCTCAAGTCGCCGTGTTACCAGCGGAACGGCTGCGACGTGTCAAGGATCATAGCTGTTGTGTACTGAGCTGATCGTGTGGGAGCTATCTCGCTAAGGTAGGTGCCATAAGATAGACAGTTATACTTGCATAGAAGCAAACTCAGTCCAGTGGGTAATGAATGATACGTATGTAGGGGGCTGAGTAGGTAGGCAGGTCACTCTACAGCCTCTGAGAAGTCAGGTTTCCTATATCTGCGAACTGATAAGAACCAGGACATACTGCAGTTTGGTACGCTCCAGCTAACCGATGTTAGATCCTGCAATATCGAGGCTAGTTTCGGACGCGGTTAGTAAGTCATTTATTCATATAGCGTCTTTACGTAGGATGCCATATAGAACTTGGCTATTGCCCATGAACGGTTGGGCTTGAATTGTAAATCAACGTAACACACCTAGGTAGCGACAAGTATTAGGTTACGATTCTTGAGACCATCGAAGTGGCCATTGTTCTTCGTTTAGTATGTAATTTGCCGTCCTAATGTTTGCTATCCAATCGCGAGATGAGAGCGTTAGTCGACGTCATAGTATCAATCGGCGTGCAAAGAATCAGACGTCGGTCAATCTCAATCGAACCATAGCAAGGCTTGTCTGCCGATTCCCTGGCTCTGTCTACCAAGCATGGCAATATTGCCAAGAAACCCGCGGGAATGGATTGGCTGCTCTTTTGACCTTCCCACCGGAGTCGTTACTATTGTTCTGGTCGATAATCAACTTTGGATTCATACTGTCTGCAGGGGACTTAGCAAACCATTATCCACTAGAATGCCCATCTCGTCGTACAATTTAAGACTTCATGCACTCGCCGTAAGTTGTGATACTTGATACATCCCATAGAGAAGCTAGGAATTTGTAGCAGTTGCGTACTTGTCAGAGCTACCGAGATCATCAATCTCCGGCCTAGTTATGGCTGGTTGCAGACTGCAGGGACTAGGGCTAGTGCAAAGATGGGGAAAGTTGGAGTAGTTCGTTGGCCGTATAGTGGCCATGGTTGGATCTAGGTATAGTATGATATAGCTGCAATGACGTTGAAGCTTGATATGGCAACGTAAGAGTAGACCGATCTGGGCCAGTTTCCCCAGAAACTTTGACAAATGGAAGATGTTAAGTTGTCGAAGCTACGGTTCGGACTCAGCATTGGAGATACGTCACACGAGCCACTGCGGGGGTGGGGATTGGCGTTATGGATGTGCAACTTGGAAGGCGTGGAGTAAGAGGTACATACAGTATGTACACCGTGGTACCAAAACGGTTATGCCGTGATGTTATGTACCTAATGTTGGCCGTTTTCATTAATCGGATAAGAGTGTGGAATATGTTGGTAAAGTTGGCTGTTAATTCTTCATTCTTTGCTTTATTCACCTCGGAAGTCGTCTAGAAGCATGCCTTGGGAGATAGGCAAAGCATTGAGTTTGAGACGGGAAAAGGGGACGAGCAGATCTCTCCTCCTGGTTAGATAGCGTAACAGGCCGTCGGTAGTCGTTCTAAGACTAGTAGAAGCGAATTGCTCATATTGAGATAGCATGTGCATAGACGAATAAAAATTGGGTTGTGTGGCGAGACTTACTACTAGGTAAGTCTCTATTCCTTGAGTAATAGTCACTCCCGATATACCTATAGATGCTATTGGTTCAAGACCAATATCGACGCCTTAAACTTACATGCTTCGTAACAAAAGACCGAAAGCTATCCTCAAATAGAGAAAGCCATGGCTCTTCAAATTGCGTATTAGTCTGCCTATAAACCCGTACCTCCCCGCTATACACAGATGTATGTGGAGTATTTGATGTAAGAACAACGGCCGTCTCCTGCAAATCAGATCTAACTAGAAGAGTTCCCGGAATGTTTACATAAACACGGCACTCACGTTTGATGTTTGCACTGACACCCCCTTCTCACTTCCTTGCGGCCGCTTCTCGCGTCGGTCCCCTGCGGCGTTGACGGAATAGGCTTTTCTAGCCCGTCCGGGGAAGATAACCTACACACCCCATCAAGGTACTAAGATTTGCTGATCCCTTTTAGACCTCGTGGGACTCGAGATCTAGCCTTTACGGTAGCTTTTTGCTACCCATAATGGACTTGGCGTGAAGATTCTTAGAACACATACTGTACTCCACAGATTCTTACGTGATCGAGTTGGAATGCTCCAGTCCCAGCGGCCATGGAACTTTCGTATGCGTCCGTTCGCGCCGAATCGACTTAGCCGAGTATGGTTTCCGAAAGAAACTTTTTTTTCTCTCTCCCTCCCTCTCGTTTCTCTAGGCAGCCCCATAAATCAACCGAAACAAGGAGAGGGGAGCTGAAGAGAAAGAGAAGTTCTGTAGAATCCAGAGACGACCCATTTACGCGGCTTATGGTCTAGCCTGTGTTCCACATCATTTTTTTTCTTCCTAGCGAAGTGTAAACTGAGACACTCTAGATTCGACCCATGCAATCCACATGAAGAATCCACACTTCCGCCGGTTCTGATTTGGTATTTATTTTTCGAACTCGGCCATTTTCACGACTGCGGTCTTCAGTGGCCATCGACCAAGACCAAGACAGGCGATCGAGTCTGACCGCTCACGGAAACAACAACCCACTTCCATACATTGGATGTCGCAAACTGTGATGCTAAGGAGGTAATCAACTGCGGTGCAACTCGTACATATTGGGCTTGCATGTGTCGTACTGTATGTATGCAGCCATGTATGCATGCGCCATGTATATGTATGTGGTTTATGTGCGTCCGTGGGCGTGTAGGTTGAGTAAGGTATAGGCGAGTAGCCGCCTTAGCTAAGATACCTGAGTGCCAATGCGACTTCGCCTATCTCAGGGTGCACATGTTTAGTTCCAGTCGTTAATGCATAACCTCCTGGCCGTGGAACTTATCTTGTTCGCATTCTTGCTCTTCTCCACTTCTTCTTTTTCTAGTTCCGGCGCATACATTAGGTACATGCTGAATAGTGGACCTGAGTTGATGTTATCAGCCCTCGTAGTTCATACATGTACGCAGAATCCTGTGCCAAACTTCAGGGAGATCCCGGCTTTGCTCTTGCATTTGCGTATCCCTCGCAACCCGTGTCTGTACGTCCTATGTACGTCCCGGCACTAGGCACGATAGGAGAGTAAGGTTCCAATCTTGCGAGTGGTGATGAATTACCTGCTCACGTATATGTAGGTCCTTACATTAGGTGCATGTACATGTACTTATCTGTATGGAGGCTGCCTTTAAGGTTACATGTACCTAAGTGGTACATATGTACATGTACGTGATGTATGGAGTAATCCGTGGCACGCCGCTAAGAAATGCAGATAACAGGATTAATCATAGACTTGCCTGCGCAACTTACAACCTTTAATCCCTGGGGCAGGTACCTTAATGTCTTAGAGCCATTCGTCCTTGGACCTTATTATTTCCTGCGTGCATGCAATGTAGTACAGGCAGCGCAGAGGTAGCACAGATAGAAACCCCTCCATTATCCTTCCATCCTTCCTCCTTCCTCCTTCCAGACCATCCCGTACATGTACGCAGTACGTATCCTCGAGCCATCCATGCCACTCTCCCCCCAGCAAGCCACGCTCCGTGACTGGCTGGCCCTGTCAACTTGCGACCCCTCAATCCTCCCTGCACATCCTTGCTACCTTCCGATCTCCCGGATTTCCACCTTGTACTTGTACTAACCAGCCTAGGGCAACTTACTGTACTAACATTTTTGCCGCGGACTGTTTTCGATCCAATGCTGCGGTCCATTAAACCAAACCTCTTAAGCCTCTTATCTGGACAGGATTCCTCCCACACACACCTCCCCGTACACACTCCACACATTCGAGTTCACGATTCCGATTCTCCATGTACGAGGTCTTGTCGTCGCCGTCGATATATTCGCGTGGTCCTACCTGAACAATCGCAATCTCCTATACCATACAAGGTGGAGTTGTATATCGGCATTGCCGACATAATCCCCCGGTTGCGCACTACCTTCGACCTGTCACGTCATCCGGAAATTCCCCAGCCAGGCGAAAGCTTCCAGTAGTGATTCGGGACTGTTGGCACATTGAGCGAACATCATCGTGAAGGCATATAGTCGTCTTATCAGAGACGATACTGTCGTGCCCATGAAGGACGGCGCCAAACCTATATTGGAGTTGTAAGAGTCGGAGGACCAGGGCTCTTCTTTTGCCCGAGGAAAAAAGAAAATTTTCGAGATGGCTGTTGTTCTCCCTTCAGAGGACAGCGATCCTTTCTCATCGTCGGCTTTGAGGAGATCTCATTCTCAATCGAAATTCATGTCGAAACCAACACAGAACTTCCACACTTCGGCTCCTACGCCGAAAATAAAAGATGCCTTCCACGAATCCTATCGCGATGCCTACAGTCACCATACGCATATTGCGCCCAGTTCCAGCCCTTCCTCCGCTCCATCATCTCCTCGCACACTCCAGCCCGAATCTATTGATCCGTCGTATTCTTCCACGCCAGCTACCAACCTATCCCTAGATGGACAATGCGAAGACGATATCCGCATTCAGCCCGAGGATATCTTTGTTCCCGAATTTGACCGTAATTCATATTTCGGCTCACTTGAGGATCTAGAGCCACCTCCGAGTCCTCGAACTGGGGACTCTTATACCGTATCTCCAACTGACCCTGAAACATCGGCAACCCCCTCACGTCCCGAATCACCGGGCTCCTTAGAACGTGCCGAAGATGACACAGCCGTAGAACATCATCCTACTCAACACGTTGACTACCTGTCTCACGATTGGAGGGAAGAGGACATTTGGTCCTCTTGGCGATATATAGTCTCCAAGAGACGTGAATACAGCAATGGGCCACGGCTCGAAAACGCATCCTGGAGGACCTGGATGAAAGCCAAATATAAGCTAAAAACAGTGACTCCGGAGACACTAAATTGGTATGTTTTTCTCTTAACCTCACAGTTCATAAATCTTACACACCTTTTAGGCTTAAGGATTGTGACGTAACCTGGTTGTATGGACCTTTACAGACTCGCCACGGGGAATTGTTTTCCAATGATGCTGAGCAAGGAAGCTCAACACTATCGAGATGTGACTCCTTTGTAAGCAAGAAGCCTATTCTCAAGAAGAGGAGCATGTCAGAGATTATGCTACAGCGGTCACTCTCTTCTTCGTCCCTACTGAAGCAAGCTACGGCTGCGGTCCAGGCCCAACAAAAGGATGGGCCTGTCCGTGTAGGTCGACCGATATTGCAACGCGCCACCACAGATTACGTTACCTTTCCCTTTTCATCTAGAAGGAGGAGTCGGCAAAACACGAGTATTCTACCTTCTGCAGTGTCTTCTGGCATTGTTTCACCTTCCTCGGAACGAAAGCATATTCACTTTGACGAGCAGGTCCAACAATGCATTGCAGTTGACGTGAAGGGGGATGACGAGGATGAAGACGAAGTAGAACACTGCCGTTGGGGATACGGTGACGACAGCGACTCTGATGATGGTGCAATTATGATGAAGAAAACCAAGACGTCAAAGAAGCCTGTCATCCCACGCAGAAGATCACCGATAAACACGCCTACCGAGAGCAAGACCATTGCAATGTTGCCTTCGACGACTTTGAAATATAGAGAAGACTCACCAAACCCGGAAACTGCGATGAAGCACAGTACCGGCCATTTAAGGAGTCCCATCTTGTCACCATCATCTTCACAGGAGACGTTAAGACCTTCCAGAGCATCGGGCTCACTTTTCGTGGAAGATGAGGAAGAATTTGGACGAGATGAGAAGAGTCCAACTCCAGTATCCAGTCCAGTAGAGGGAGTGTCGTTTTTTAAACAGTCTGCTATCCAACGTTCAGGAACTATGAATGGTTCCAGTGGTGAACCCGCAGGCATGCGTCGGACAGAGAGCGGTATGTTCATGCCATTTGAAGAAGGCGACGTTCAACCTAATGACGGCATTATTGGCCGGGTGATAGACACGGTCAACACTGCTCGGGACATCGCCCATGTCATCTGGAATGTTGGTTGGAGGAGATGATCAAAATATCTCCCACGACATAGACCTACCGAACTTGGGGTAGCTAAGAACCGATGCTGAGTCTTCCACCGGGAAGACAGATGATTCCCGGTGCCATCCCTGGCGAACAAACTACGCAATCGCCCAAAGAAAATTGCACACTACGTGCAGTCAACTGCACAAAATTCACCTGCCAACGCATCATTCGGACATCATCAATCAAAACTGCATAGTATCTGGCATCTAGCAGGACGATGGTTAATACGTTAATATCTTTTTATTCGGGGAAATCACTTCCAATTCACACAAAACTAGGGTCTCAAGGGGGGGCTGGAGTACGGAAGATAATTATTGCAAGGGATCGGTATCACGGCACACACGAGGATGGTACCCCTTCAGCGGCGATTTTAATGGGCGTTATATGCACTGATTACTATCGGAACTAAACCGTAGGCGGGCGAAAGGATAGCTGGGTCAAATGAATAGATGGGGAAAAAAGCAATACTATCAAAATGCGTTTGCGCGGGCACACTTTTCGAGAACTCACAGCTTCGCTGGTCTTCCTGGTGACGTAATAGTGAGAGATATACGGCTTGATGCAGCACACAGTACGCCATAAAGTGCTTGCCAAGGGATTGGGGGGAATGCCTTGCTGTTCGTGCTTCGACTGTATTTTCTCACATGGAAGCGCCGGAGATGTGGTAGCCGCCACCATAGGGGGTCTCGAGCTTTGATTTGCGGCCTGGTTTATTTTAGAGCCTGGTAGGCGTCCAGTAGCTAGCTTTGCTCAAGCATACTTAAGTAGTGAGACAATAGGTAGCTCACCGGGCTTGATGATCATGATACCAAACACGAGGGTTCTTGCAGGTTTTCGTGAAGTTGATAAACTACCTAACCTAGGAAGTAGGTATGCTGCATGAGCGGTGATGGTGTGTGCATGTTGATATTCACATGCTAGACTCTGTCAAATGAGGCTCCAGTCGTTCGTAACGTCGATCCGTATGTAGTGTCACTACATAAGATGGCGCCCAATAAACCTCGAACCCCCAAATCTCGTGCTCTCCTAGCAACGCAGTTCGTAATCCGTGGCAACCCGGTCTATAGGCAAGAGTTGGAGAACAGTGTAACGCGGGTGTGCAATAGTAATGAAGAAATACGTAAATGTTTCAAATCCTGATCTGTCAAAATGCGGGCTTACTATACATTGTATATATACATTGGGGGAGGCTTTACATTCTATACTTATGTATGTGTCTACCGACTGGCAACCACTCATGTCTCATGTCTTAGATCGCCAACTATAACCTTCTCACTGTCTCAAGCTCGGAGCATCTCCGTCCTATCGCCCTCCGGGGCGACAGCCAAGTCGTCCCCGCTCTTCTCCAAGACCCTGAGAGCCTCAACCAGGATCTGGTTGGCGTGGACGTTGACGTTCTTCAGCTTGACCTCGTACATGTCGCCGACACGTATGTCAACCATCCTGATCACATCGTTGAGGGCGTCCGGGCGCAGAACCGCAGGCCTCTCGAACCAATCTAGACGCCCTATGCAAGATCGCTTCCCGTGGACGTGCACGACGTGGAAGCGGAAGGTCTCGGGGATATCAGCTTCGCCGAATCGCCACGCGCGAACGAGGGCCTGCAGGATCCACTGGTCCCCGCCGTCTCCGCTTATCAGGGCGCGCGCCTGTTTCTCGCGTACCCGGATCATCGGTAGCATGCGATCTAGCTGCTCGCGGCTGAAGGGCAGGAAGCTGTCATCCTTGTTGCCCACGAGACTGGCGCCGCGGCGGCGCTCTTCCAGAAGCGCGGCCTCGATCTGCCAGTGCACGATCAGGTCTGAGAATCGACGCAGTGGCGATGTAGCTTTAGTGTACATGGACACACCGAGGGTGAAGTGTGGCCCCGCCGTCGTAGTAATCTCGTCACTGCCTATGAGGGCGCGCAATTGGCGCCACTGGTGCTCGTCTGGTCTGATCCCTGCGTGCAGCAGAGGGTAGAATACGTCACGCGTGTACTGCTGCACGAGAGCGGCGTGTTGCATGGCGTGCGGCTGCGAGCGGAAAGGAATTGGAATTCCGCGCTCGTGGCACCACTGTGCGGCGGTCTCACCCGCTAGCCGCATGGCGTTCTCGACTAGGTCAGTCCCCGAACGACGGGAGTACGCGATGCGGATTGCAGGGTCCCCAGGCGAAGATAGGAAATTATCTCGCTCGTGCTGCGGCAGATGGTCGAAGTAGGCTTGAGCTTCTGGTCGTGGCTGGAAGAAAGGTGTAGCTCCTCTGCTAAGCCGCTGGGCTTGGATAGCTTTTCCCAGTTTCGAAAGTAATGCTAGCTCGTCCCTTTGGTGGCTATTCAAATCTTCAGGCCGAGTCATCCGCCTTGGTGCTGGCTTGGGGTCTGGAATAGGGCCAAGGCTTATTTCTGCACCTCCGACGACGGGGTCCTCTCGGTGGTCTTCTATTGCTGTAGCAACATCTTCGCTAGTCATGTACACGACATCCTTCAGAATCCCAGGAGTGATTTTGTGCTCCAGAATGGCACCGTCTTTGTCTACCAAAGCACTGAAAGTTAAGCAAGGCCTATCCGGGGATAGAGAGAATCTTTCTTGGCTGATGCTGCTGGGTAGCATGCGCTCAAAATGGCCAGGCAAATATATCGTTTCTGGAATTAATTCGGCATACTTTGCGACTGGGGTCTCGGCTTGGATTGATGAAGCCGGGTCTGCCACATGGATGTGCATCCAAAATTGGTTGGGATCCGAAGTCCGCTCTAACGAGACGGCGTCGTCGATATCCATGGTGGACTCGGCGTCAATGCAGTAAGCAGTGACGCCTTCCCAGGTCTTCCTCATAGGGGCCAAAATATCCCCCTTCAAGTGGCGATCCAACTTGTCGGAGTCAGGTCGAACGTAGCCTCCTCCTCGCTTGATCTCTACGCCTGGGAAGCGTATACTGTATCGAGCAGGTATTTCCCATGACGGTATCCAACCGACCTCCTGTAGAAAGGACCAACCTGTCGAGGCGGACAGAGTCTCAGCGTCCTGGTATCTATCGAGGGCTTTTAGGATTGCAGAGCCATAGCATTGAAGCCGCGAATAACTTGGAAATTTCTGGTAACAAGCCCATAGTTCTATAAATTGTAAAAGTTCAATATCTGTCGTGGACCACTGATGTGCGGTTGGCGCCGGCGCCGGCGCATTCGCCGTCGATGGACCGATGATGCCGCTCTTTGTCCATTGTCGGGTTTTCCGGCTTTGATCGATCAACCTACGAGCATTTTTGATGAAGTTATCGACTGGTGATGAACCCGCCTCCTGGCGGTTCACCAACAGTGCGTTACTTTCCATATAGTCTCGCACTAGCTCCTCTGCCCTCTGTACGATGCGGACTTCGGACAACGGACTAACTTCGAAAAGATACGATCGCTTGTGGCCGGTCTGTCTAAGTGGCCGAAAGAAAACCTCGTCTTGTAAAAGGGCTCTGTGTACAGCATATAAAGCATGAGGCTCGAATTTTCCGTCCTTTTGATAAGATTCAGGAAGCAACAATTCGGCGATTTCGTGTAGAGTCAAATATCGATGCTTCACTGGATCGCCAATGAAGGCGCTAGATGAATCCAATGTGCCAGCATTCGCCTGGTATATAGCTTCGGCATCCTGCGAGAATCGAAGCATCCTGCGTAGCAGTGTGGCTCCCGTGGCTCTCGAAGGGTTATGGCCGAGGTCCTGAAGAGCATTCATGGCCTCTAGCGGCGTTGCACGAGATGGCAGCTCGTTGATTACAGGCTCGAGCTCAGCTGGCTCAACAAATTTATGGACGACGAAGAGTGTCCTGACGCCCAGGCCGGTGAACCACTTGCCGCTACTAGTATAGTAGTGCTCATAGCCATTGAAACGACCTAAGCAAATGGCCAGCATCGGTCGTCTCGAGCCGTCAGAGCTCAACTCGACCATGTCTCCAGGTTTTAAGTTAGCGTCATCGGAGCGCAGGTCCCCTAATTCATCTCCATCGAACAATGGTGAGGTAACGTCAAAGGTGGCCATGGTCACGTTCTGCGGTCGAGTGATTGTATTTGACAACTCGCCTGAATCGGCGTAATCAGCCAAGATGGTTTTCGCCTCATCCTGATGCTCTTCATCCCATATCCGTAGACGTTCTCGGATGGGGAGCTTGCTTCTTCGCTTTTCTTCCTCCTGTGCACGCAACCGGGCATCTGAAGAATCTCCACTTGATGCGGGATGCTGCACAGTCGCTAAGGCCTGTAGCAGCGTGTTAGAGCCAGCACTCTCATGATAGCGGATGAAGGGGTTGACCACATACTCTTCCCCAGAAGGGGGTTTTGGCTCTTGGCAAAAGTCTCGCACCCGATCTTGAAACAGCTACACCGGATGCGGCCCTTTGACTGGCACACCTCCAGCATACATAAGATGTCCTCGACGCCTGTAACATCATGTCTACAGGTGGTAGGCGAATGGGAGAATTTGTGCAGTGTATAGGATTCAGTTGTCTTGGTTTTTTTCGTGGCAAATTTGGTGGTTGCAACTTTTCACCATGACTGGGGTGGGTCCCGCCTCCCTCGGCTGCCAGCTGTAATGAACCACTGTGACAGCTGTGCCCGGCCGTCCTTAGCAGCATTGCAGTCAATACACCCATCTACTACACCATTTATGTGGGGCACGTAGTATATTGTGTACATACCTTACCTACATAGAACATACATGCAAACGATAGACCAACATTGAACGTATACAATTTGCAAAGTATACATGTACTTACATACCTGTATACTTATTTCAATTATCTTAGCTGTCCTCTGGTAATTAAACAAGAGAAACCTACTCATTTGCCACATTTCTACCGGAAAATCGAACTTCCAAGATGTGTTCTGCCGTCTACCCAGCCTCTTCAGTTCTGCTTTCGAATGTCTCACAAGGACCTACCGAAGATATGCCTCTTGCCTTTCAATAAAATCTTCTAGTCACCGGCTGGAACGTGAAAGGAGCTATTAAAACTTGCTTAATTAATTTGCCTTCGGGCCTATATAAGCAAACGTTATGTCATACTCTCAAAGACTGGACCATCGTCTTTGTCCAAAGACTGAGCTCTTCTACCTGATTTCCGTCCTCGCGCTCATCACCTCGTCTCTTCTTCTGATTGTCTCCCTTGACGGTTTGCCCATTCTACATACACCTCTCTATCAACGAAACTCAGGTAGTGGAAACATGGCCATTAAACACTTTGCCCTGTTACTGCTGGCCGGCAGCGCCTTCGCGCAGATGTCTAGCATGGAAATGAGCGCTATGTCGTTAACAGACATATCCCCCACGACTGATACCACTTCGGCCTCTCAATCAACCGACACTTCCGCCGATATGTCCGGTTCTTCTACGACAGCTGCAGAGGGGAGCTCAACAGCTTCTATGCCAACCGAAATGAGCTCTTGGACGTCAGCATCGTCCAGCGAGAACACTAGCGAGGCTACATCAATGCCCATGGATTCGACCATGCCTCAAAGTACCATGACCGATATGTCATCCATGATGACTGGCACGTCAACGATGACGGGCATGCCAATGAGTACCGGCGGAATAATGCCAAACACTACCGGAACTGGAGGAACAGCGGTGCAAGGAGCTGGTGTTGTGAACAGCGTCTCTGTAAGTTCTTATGATATAAGCCTTTTTTTAGTATGTAACTAATAGTTGAACTCAGGTTGGGCTATTCATCGTGTCCATGACGCTCACTGCCTTGATACAGCTCTAATGAGATTGTCTCAAGATATTTATTCCTCGGTTAGGCAACGCGACTCTATCATATTTTTAAGTATTGGATAACCGAACCACGCTCTTTCAAATAGCCTTTCGTATGCCCAAACGCCTCGGATATCCATCAACCGATGGGAGTCTAGGATGAGGGAATAGGACTCTAACTAACCGCTCGGCCTATCATGGGACACGTCGACAAACGACTAAATTCTCTTTTGGATACATCCACAAATCTAAAACGATTATTTCTTTGGAATATGGTAGTCCGGGAGAAAGCATCATGTAGTTGGTTTCAGTTTCAATGTAGTCTACAATGGGCCTACGGCTCGAGCACTACGCTTCCCCTTAAAGTAGGAGATAATGAAAATGGATAGGCCTGAACGTCACAAAACATGGAAAGGACTCTTCTCTTAAAAACCGACTTGGAAGTAATTTCATGTGAATTAACAATTTAACAAAAAGTACCCAGACAGCGCCAAGCGCAGATTCTTGAGGCTCAAAGCAGCAAAGATAAAGGAGACATACTAAAGCAATTTGGTAGAAGGCAACTGGCAAGGAATGATGGGATTGGCACTCAACACACCCAAAAGAAACACGTTATTGAAAGCTTGAATAATGGGGCTGTGGAGGATTTGCATGATCTCGGCCTTCGATGGATTGCTGATGCATGATCTGTGAAGATTATTGCCCAATTCACCGCTCCTAGGCAGTGCTACCTCAAGTTGCTAAGAGAACAAGGCTGATTGTGTTATGCCGGCATTATTATTTCGTTCGGGGACGATATACGACCCACGTGAATTAAATACATGTATCATTACAGACCAGCTAGTTTCCCCGTGACCAGAGTTGGCAGTTCGTATTACAGAGAGGCTATGTCGAGCCCAAATTTGACGTCTGCCCTGAGAGAAGGCTAGACTGTAGAGTTTAAAACGACGGGGACCTGCGCTAATCTTGTTCAGATCCACACTTCAGCTAACACCCTATTAAGGGGTTCATCAGGGCTCAAGGCTTAAGCGCGGTGAAGCATTTCTGGTAGAGGGCTCACCCTGCTCACGTAGGATTAACTGCCGTAGGTAATAATACCGTAATAATAGGAGAAAGGAAGCTAAAATCTACGTAGGCTATTAGTCCATAAGCCAATGTAACACGACCAACAACCGTCTATTGCACTAAGTATACGCTGTCGGTCAAGATCCTGGGGTTGGTGTGTCTCACGGGCACTGTACAGTACGGAGTAGGCGCAGGGTATGGAGCCGGACAAGATAGATGGCCACTGATCATTGATCAAAGATCAGCAGGCGCAAAAGCTTGCTGGCATCTAAGATCGCTCGACCGCCGGGTATGCAGGCCATTCATCATCTTGCTTGTTAGCAACTTAGCTTCTACCATGCTTGCCATGTCAGCTGTACGGAGTAGGAAGTTGCTAAACAACGGTGATTATTCCTTCGGATCGGAATGACGTGGGTTATCGAAATGCAATTGAAGACAGGAGGGAACTCAGAGCCAATCAAACAGAGGCTAACTTCCGGACGAGAAAAAGGAGCGCCATCTCATTTTGCCATTTCCCCATGTCCATCTTGGTTCTTGGTTGTTGACGCGCTTGAAGCTCTAATAATAATTGCCCACGAGGGTACTTCGTATAAAAGGTTAGTCCTGGAAGAGCCAGCTGCGGCTCTAGTCCCGAATAGGTCTAGTCAGGGTCGACGTTCATTTCGCTTAATGGGTCGGGCAATTTCCCAGGGCAACAAAGGAAAGACCGCGAGTCCCCACAGAGAAAAAAGGGTCGCCTTCCAAGAAGGGCAGACTTTACTGGCCGAGGCCGGACCTGATTGGCCAAGGGCACAAACACTTTATGAACACACTCTGAATCGGGACAAGCTTCCACCCTGTCCAACGCCCCTTATTCACCGTTTTCTCGAATGAATCCTTCCAACCCGGTCAAGTGGCCACATCTGAGCTTGTTGTTTTCGTCCTAACGCACCGAGTGAGCCAAGATGGACGTTATTTTTGCTTAATTCTCGGGTTGGTCTAATGAGCGGCGAGACACCATGGCCAACTAGTAATTCGTCCATGGAGGATTCCGCAAGGTGCTTGTTGTTGTGTGTTGTCTGTGCGAATCCGACCAAGGACGGGGCACGGTCGAACAGGCACCCCTGGTCAGGATCCATCCATCACAGGAACCATTTGCAGAAGATACAGAAAATGGAGAGCAAGGGACCCAGGATCAGCGGAGACCGACACTGCCAGTGCAGGCCCCCCATTTGCTCCATTGCCAAAAACAACCACCAGGTAAAATTGGCGCTGGGCAGGCCCTGAAGCCATGGCGCCCTAATAAAAGTACAAGATCTGCCGTTCCCATGATACCCTCCTTTCCTTCTCTCTTCCTCACGAAACGACCCTCTTAATGTCGATGCCGTGACGTGAAAGCATCTCCCAGCTTTCGTCCTTGTTTTCTGCGTATCCTACCTACCGCTTCACTCATTCAGCGGGCACTCGTTTTCACGATATCACGAAAAGCAACAAATAGCTCTACATTTTAAATTCGCGCAGCCGGCTACGGTCAATTGGAAATTTGGTACCGAAGAGTTTTCGAAGAGACGGCTATCATGAAGGCTACCTTTGCGGCTGCCGCTGTTGCGGCTCTTGCCGGTGGTGTTTCCGCCGGCAGTGTCCACCACCGACACGCTCACGCCCACGATGCGATCCGCGCCCTCGAGAAGAAGGATTACAACAACGGCACCTGTGGATGCACCACCATCTACAGCACTTACTATGGTGAAGCCACTCGTACGTGCCGAATCGTCCCGCAGTGTAGCATTGGCAGTCATTTCTAACGCGCATATCAGTTTCGTTCCCTCCTGTCCCCACGAGCACTTCCACCCCTGCGCCGGTGTCGACTACGTCCACCGCCATTGTCGTCCCGACGCCCGTTCCCCAGACTTGCTCGACTACCGGTGTCTACACCTTCCCGGCGACCACCGTTACTCTGACCGAGTCGACCACTGTCTGCGTTCCCTCCACTACCTCCGTCCCCAGTGGTACCCACACCCTTGGTGGTGTCACCACCGTGGTCACCACTGCCACTACGGTCACTTGCCCGTATGCTACCGTCTCCACGAGCGAGGGTGTTACCACCAGCGTCATTGAGACGACTACCTACGTCTGCCCCTCTGCTGGTACTTACACCATCGCTCCCACCACAGTGACTGTCAGCCAGCCTACTACCGTCACCATCCCAGCTGTCACCAGCTACACTCCTGGAACTTACACCCAGC
Source organism: Hypoxylon sp. E7406B (assembly GCA_000931505.1). Classification (NCBI taxonomy): domain Eukaryota; kingdom Fungi; phylum Ascomycota; class Sordariomycetes; order Xylariales; family Hypoxylaceae; genus Hypoxylon; species Hypoxylon sp. E7406B. The sequence goes on along the minus strand of JYCQ01000006.1, from coordinate 468,987 downwards.
CCGAGGTTGTGACGACCGTTACTGAGACGAGCACGGTTGTCTACTGCCCATTCGACATCCCTACCCCTAGCGCCTCTACCMCCCCTGTTCAGGCTCCTACCAGCTACCCTGCCATCTCTGTCTCTGTCTCCGTCCCTGTCTCCGTTGCTCTGCCGACGCCATCTTCTTACCCTGCTTCTTCCGCCCCCTCCAAGCCTAAGCCCACCGGTACTCTAGGTGGTGTTTCTGGCAAGCCATGGGGTATTTCGTACACTCCTTACAAGACCTCTGCCGAGAGTGGATGCAAGAGTGCCAGTGAAGTTGCCAGCGATATCGCTGCCATTGCTGCCGCCGGTATCAAGACCATCCGTGTCTACTCCACCGACTGTGACACCTTGGCCAATGTTGGTGGTGCCGCCGCCGATCATGGTGTTAAGTTGATCCTCGGTATCTTCATTGACTCTCCTGGCTGCGATGCCCAGAACCCCAGCGTTTCCGAGCAGATCAGCGCCATTAAGAGCTGGGCCCAATGGGACCTCGTTGAGCTCATCTCTGTTGGTAACGAGGCTGTATTCCACGGTTACTGCGAGCCTTCCCAGCTCGCTGCCCTCATCACCAAGTGCAAGGGTGAATTCAGCGGCTACAACGGAAAGTTCACCACCGCGGAGACTGTCAACATCTGGCAACAGAGTGACTTCTCTGCTGCCCTCTGCCCTGTTGTTGACGTCACTGGTGCCAACGCCCACGCTTTCTTCAACACAGAGACCGATGCCTCCCAGGCTGGCCAGTTCGTCAAGGGCCAGCTTGACATTGTTGATAATATCTGCTCGGGTACCCCCGGTATCATCCTGGAGACCGGCTGGCCCTCGCAGGGTTCGCCCATGGGTCTTGCTGTTCCTGGCGTGGCTCAGCAAGCTGAGGCCATTTCTGGCATTGTGAAGGAGTGTGGTGACAAGGCTGTCCTGTTCAGCTTGACCTCCGACCAATGGAAGGATGGTACCACTCCCTGCCACTGCGAGCAGCACTTCGGTGTCGCCCAGCAGCTTGGTATCAGCCTGTCAATTAGCCTATAAGCTCATGTGTGCTCTCAATGACTCATGAGTATTATACTGTACATTGTTATGTCTTTGTCCAAACGGTTGCAACATACATGCTCTAGCCACGGAGGAGTTTATGGTTGGATTAACGTTGAGGTGGCCAGTCTGGGTAGCCTTCTGCTCGTCTGCGTCCCTAGTTCCCTTTGTTGATTGGAGCGATGTCAAGAGTGGACTGGTGGCGCAAGCAAAGTTGAGGCATCTTCGAGTCGCACATTCTAGGTGCCACAATACTCCGGCCTGTCCAAATGTAGGGTCTGATTCATAATGTTGTAATCTACTAGTGTCTATTGTTGGATAACGCTGTTTGTCTTTAATCTCTTCCTAGTGTTGCCGTTAGTGCTGTTCTTTTCCGTGATTGCCTTCCATCTCCATTGATGTGATGTGAATTCATGGGCCACCTTGGATCACCATTCTTCCAAGTTGACTTGGAGCAATTGAAGGTCATTTGATCAGCAGCTTCTCGTAACTTCGCTCTGTTAGTATATTCCTAGGACGTTGTACTATTACCAATCCCATATTCTAGTTAAGGCTATCTTGGGAGGTATTTATAGCATCTAGCTTTGTGGTGTAATTTTCTAACTCGAGGTCCAGGATATTTTTTCTTACACGGCAGTGTTTTAAAGACTCGCAACCTACCTAAGGTATCCTTAATATCTCTATCATTGTTACTGTTCCAATATCTTGCTTTGCTAGGAGATGGGGCAAGGACGAAGGAGGTAGGAATGTCACGAGGCCGACCATAAGATAGGGAAAAGAACGACGTTGTTGCACAAGGAGCTACAACTTATCTGCTGGAGAAACATACATACGAGTGACCGACTTTGTCTACACACTCTTGGGCCTCCCTTACGACGTCCGAAGTATCCGAGACGCCCTAGTGTAACCCCCTTGAATCCTGACAGCCGCTCGGTTGAATTCGTATATACATAGATACCTACCTACCTTAGTACGGTGGTAGCAACACAGATAAATAACCAGGTCGATGGTAGCTCAATTTCCTGGTTGGTGATATGAGTTTGAAAAACTGGACTTATCTATGTCAAACCAGCAGTTCAGAGTTGACTGGCTGACTCTCCTTGTAGAAAGGGGTAGCCGGGTAGCATTCGTTGCAAGTAAGCGTAGAAGACGATTCATAGGACTAAGTGAGGCCCGGATAACCAAAAAGGGGCAGTCTAGATATTATTCAGATGTATGATAGGCTGCCACCTTCGTGTGTAGCATGTTATTGAAGTTGCGTATCCGATTCCACAAGGTTCTCAATCCAGGACGATATGCTCCATCCACCTTTGTTTTCATCGCTCTTCAGAGACAGCAACTGACTCTTGCTAGAAGTACCTGGTTCTGGTTGTGACTGTCTGCCCGAGTCCCTCGCCGGTGGAATATAAGATAACGAATCATCCCAATCTACCTTCTTCGTGGGGGTCGAAATTGGACTAGACCACGCCCCGAACTGATCTAGCACATCCATTCTGACATTGTTCAATAAAGCATTCGGCACGGCGGGCCCAGCCCATTCTACTATATCATGTGCAATATTGGGTCCGGTATGATCTACATCCGCTGTAGGTGATCGACTGGACACCGGAAGCATGTCGGATTTGAATTGCAGGCGCGTGTTCCAGGGTACCAAGAGACCAGGACTATCGCGGGAGGATTCAACATCATCAAACACCAAGGGTTGTTCATCTTCCACATCCCGTCTAGAGTCAATTCCCGAGTCGCTCATAGTGCTCACTGCGCCTTGGGGTTCGTACTCTTGATTTCCCATATTGTATTGTTCCTGTTCGTCTAGTGCCTTGAGACGCAGAGAAAAGAGACAAAGGGTTTGAAGATGCTTAGCAATGTGAATAGCGGTTTTCATTCGAGCTGACTTGGCCGGAAGTTTGTGCAGCGTCGCGGTCGAATCGCCTGTTGTATCTGCGGGTGATGAAGTAGTAGATTGTGGTTGTTCTGATGGGATATTAAACCTAACCGTTTTCCTTTGTGACTTTTCTAGTCGTCTACATTTCTCCCTCACCTCTGCCTCCTCCTTTCCGCTACTACGCTCTTCCATACCTAGAGTTTCTAGTTTAGTTGCTTCAGCTGGCAAAGTTTCTTCCTCGAATTCGCGGTTCTCATTAGCAGCTTGGTCATCTTCATCAATTACAAGGCAGCATAGGGGACATATTCCTCCAGGTCGTAGCGCTTGCACTGCGCTTTGTTCTGCAAGAACTCTTATTTGCAAATCGTCGAAAAGACTCCCGTGAGCGTCATGCATATGTTCTTTAATTAGCTGAAGTCTGTCGAAGGTCAAGGGTTTGATGTGGTCGATATCGCAAGACCATATCCTAGCGTGTACCTTCTCTACCCATTGCTCGGAATGATGCTCTTCCATGTGTCTTTTCCATTGTTCGAACTTCCCGAACTGAGGCATGGTTTCTGCACATTCCTCTGAGAGACATATGTAAGGGAGTAAGTCTCTATCAATATGACGTCTAGAAGGCTTCGTTAGGACGCGTTTCTCTAGTTGAAGAACAAGCAGGCAGTATCATACCTCCACCACTTTAGGTCCTCGAATTGAGTCACGTTATAACATTCGAAGCACCATTCGCATGTCTTGAATCCTGGGATATCTTCTCTTGCTGGCGGCTTCGGGTAGCTCCCACCCCGGATCATAATCGATGATGTCTTCTGGCTAGTTGCCTTTGGAAATTCAGGTTCGCCTATAAGGATAGACGGTACCGTTTCGGATAGAAGAGGGCCTGTTGCATCGTCGGGKATCTTAACAACATCTGTAGGCTGATCTGACATAGTGAATAGAACTTCATCTAGTCGCGTTCCGATATGAGCCACAACTGGCTTAGATTCGGGTGTTGAAGGCTTTTCAACGGAGTCGTTTCTGGGAAGTTCTTGACGACGAAGTGCAAGCTTTCTCTGATGTTCATGTTTATATCTCAATTTCGCATACCGCAGAAATATCGAACGCCCTAAGTAAGAAACTAAATTATCATCGGCGTCGGGATACATAGACCGAACAATCTGCCATGAAAGCTCTTCGAATGACGCTTTAGCCTTTTTCTTGACAAAAAGTCCGACCCTTTGTTGAAGACTGGTCGTAGATGACTGTCGTATTGCGACTCCTAGACGTTCTAGGCGATCAATAGAACGTTGAACAGCACTCTGTACATTTAAAGCTGGGGAGCTCTCTGTTGGATCCGATGCTGCAAAGTTACTATGTCGTTGCTCCGGTGCTATGTCATGTTAATATGAAGAGTCCAGGAACAGGTGCTGAAAACTTACATAACTGAAGATTTCTCTTTATTGAATTTAGTATCCTCAGTACTAAGTCTCTCACGTCAATCGCATCTTTCAATCGATTGTCGAGGGAAGCAGATTCGGGTGCGAATACGCCTAGATAAGCAGTCCAAGCGTTAAAGCGGTAATGGCATTCTCGGAATACTCGAGCGACCGGGGTCGACTTAAGCTCGCCATCTTGCTTAACATGCTCGAGGAGTAACTCGTGGCACTGCAAAGCCAAAGGAAATATCTGGGAGCTACTATCCATCCCAAAATGGTATATCCCATCTAGGATAGCAACATGATGAAGTTCTGAGGTTACCAATAGGACCACTATTGAATATGAAGCTGAAGGCTTTGACTTCGGCGAGTCCGAGATAAACCTGCAAACGTGATAGGTGGACGTAGCGAGCAACCCCTCAGAGAGCTGTGTTTCGACTTGCTTCTTCAACTCCAGTATTCATCTTCTCCGGGTTCCTAAACCAGTCAATACTTATATATGTGTGTGTCTGGCCATGTACCTATTCGCAGCTCTGTATTCTTTAGGCTTAAGGGCTGGCACATGACGCAACTCGAAGATCTCGAAGAGTGGAGGGCCATCCAACAAGTTCTGCCGCTTGCCTACTCGCGTGCACAAGATGTCCTGGGCAAGATTTCCGGAGGGGACAGGGCCTATTATGATACGATTGACGAGTTCTGCCAGGAGATACAGATGGTTAGTCTTTCAAGTCCGCAAGGCTCTAATCTCCCTCACGCTGCTGTACATTCGTGCAGAGATAAGCTGAATACGCTTCTACAACTTTTCGAGTCCTTTGTGGATAATGAATCACTCGAAACCAACCCCCCATCTTTTGGAGGTATGAACGAAACATCATCGCCATCACCCTTCTCGGAAAATATGCGGCGTTGTTTCCCAAAACTCAGTAAACTTCTCGAGTACAAAGCCGAAGATATCGATAGAAGATCCGCATTCTGCTTTCATTCATCAGAGAGAGTCATATTACATCAGATTATTGAGTCTATCACAGATATCAACAGACTTCTTACTTCTCTTGCCCCGATTCCTTTACGTTCCTTCGCGCCACCATCAATCAGGGAGAAATCCGCGAAATTAGACGACGGCGTTCACAAATTCATAGAGAATGTGCTTGACAAGCTATTGGAACTTTTCTCTGGTTGCAATTATAAGGGTCTCCACCAGGTAATGTTGCAGGTTCCCGGGCTGCATGAGCTGGGCAGGCATGTTCTTCCCGCAAATCTGAACCTGCTCCTTAGCTCATGTGCAAGATACGGGAATAGCTCCAACCTCTGGCAAGGGGCTTCATGTCAATATACTCCGAATAGGTACGTGTTGCTTGCTACCTTCGTCATGTTACATGACCAATGAGAAAATATTAACATGAAATTCAGAAGTAATCTTAGGGATTTAGATAGCTCTTTGAATGATACCCTACATGATATTTGCAGCACTATCGAACAGTCCCTGTGCCTTCGCGAACATCTCCGACTTTACCTACTAGAGGAGAGGCTTTTCTATATAGGGCGTGCCGAGAGTTGCGTTCTGGTCGATAACACGACACCCGGCCAATCATTATACGAGATGATCGAGGCAGGCTGTTTCCAACGGATTACTTGGAGTTCAGAAAATAGATTCACCATATGGGAGAAAAGAAACCTCGCGTTAAATCTTGGGCTTCTTTTCATGCACTTATACGGCTGCAAATGGACCAAGTATGGGTGGGAATCAGCCAATATGCATTTCTTAGCCTCTTTCGCAACACACCAGCGTGAGAATCTATTGCAAGACCCCCCGTACCTCAACTGTGGCACGAATTCAACAAGTCCAGTCAACAGACTTGAACATCCATTCTTCCAAGGGGATTCCGACTTTTTGTCATTTGCAAAGCTTCTCCTGGAACTTGAATTCGGCGAAGAAATTACAGCAACGCAACGCGATAAGCTTGGTAACCCAAGTTTATACATAACCCTGCTTGTTAGCCTTGACCAAGGACGAGTATCGGCGTACAAATACTATACTGAAGCTATTCGCGGCTGCTTGCAGCTTTACAGGAACCCTGCACAACCAGACTCAGTCAGGGCAAAAATATACACTGAGGTTGTCTTAAACCTTGAGAAGGAGTTAGCTTGTTTAGAGAAACCATCAGTCCCACGGGCCTTTCTACCAACGACCAACGACATAGCCCAATCATCGAAGGTCATTGACCATCGCGGCATTATAAGCCAGTTCCCGCATCCATCAGAATACAACGAAATTCCAACGTATAGCGAGACAGTGCAATATGAACGATATGGGAATAATACCACGACTTCTCAGCCTGATCTTTCTACTATATCAACTTCCGCCGAGTTCAGCAGCGCCCGAGCTCCCCCAATACGCTCTAGAACAGATCCACAGACATCTCAACCAAGCCGTAACCACGATCTCCGCCAGATTTCTAGACCGAAGGAGTTAAATTCTAAGAGAATACGCCCTGACGATCGAGAGCCTCCGCCGATTCCTACAGGCCTGAATTATCATAGAATATCCAAAACTCGAAAGTCCACATCTTTAGCTAGCAAGACTAGCCAGCGCAATAATTCCAAGGGTACTTCGAGGATGCCCGATCTACTGCTTTGCGCGCTCGGGTCTAGCAATATGGTGAACCTCTTCGATGGGTCAATAGATTGTCTAGATTCTTCGTAAGTTACTTGATTAAAGTGTTGTAGATTTAATGTGCTAACCTAGATACAGCCAGAAGACGAGCGCAGAGGAGTTCTTTGCTTTATACGGAATCTTCAAAATGAATGTTCTTCAGCAGCATATATCTCTTGGCAACGATTCACTGCAGCCCAAGGCTAAAGTCTCGGTGTGCGTCATAGACACAGGCATTGACAAAAGCCACCCGGCTATTAGGGGGGGGATACGACGCGATAGCTTTAAAGAGTATCGGAGCTGGATAGGTGCTCAAGACGACATTCACGACGAATACGGCCATGGGACCCACGTTGTACAGCTTATCCTCGACGCGTCAGACAACGTCGATATATACGTGGCGAAGATTGCAAATAGCGTGAATATTGAAAGACGGGATATTGGCAAGATTGCAGAAGTAAGGTTCTTCTACATCCGCCAGTCTCCCTGATGGTGCTAAAAATGGTTGTCCAGGCAATAAAACACGCAAATACTGTGTGGAATGTCGATATCATCACAATGTCATTTGGATTCAGCGAAATGGACCCGGATGTTGAAGAAGCTATAAATGAAGCTATCAAACGTGGTAAACTTCTTTTCGCTGCTGCAGCAAATCATGGAAACAATGGCGTGAAGACATATCCGGCAAGGTACAGAAATGTCATATGCGTTAACGCCTCCGACGGAAAGGGTAAGGATGGAAGAATCAGCCCAGCCGTAACCACGGGTGCTGACAACTTCATGACATTGGGAATTGGCGTCCCACTCACCTGGAAAGGGGCGAGAATCTACAAATCAGGCACCTCCTACGCGACCCCTATCCTAGTTGGATTTGCATTGAACATCCTAGAGGTCGTAAGAAGGAGACTGGGCGAGAAGGAATTCGAGCGGTTAAAGAAAGGCGACGATTTAATGCGACGCATATTTCAAATGATGAGTGTACCCGATAATGGTTACTATTTTGTCGCCCCTTGGCGTCTATGGGAATCTAGAGCGCCAGAGCTCGTTGATGGACTTATTTGGCACGAACTGTATCATTAGTAAGAAGTATTTACCTATGTACTCAATGCTACCATATTTCGATTTCACGGGTTAGCGAAAATTTCGTCAAAGGCTGAGGCAACAAGGAATTACATATCCGAATCATTGAAGCAATAAGACTTTCTAGCAAGACTGTAGCAATCGAGTATCTTGTACATAACTCCAATATATCTCTTCCCTTTTCTCTCTTTCTCGTTGAATACCTCAATCAAATAGTGTCTAGCCTCAAATGCCGCACCGTGCCAAGTCGTATCGTATAAAACCATTCATCAATAATATCGTCCTCTTATTCTACCCTTTTTCTTTTTTTAGCCCAATGTACCTTAATTGAAATCTTGAAATGATATCAAAGTATTGTACTATGACACATATGTGTGCTCAAAGATAGCCTATTTCAGCTCAAAATTGGTACCTAGGTATCTTTCCATCCCCCGAGCGTACATGCAAAAGACGTGTGGCTTGCGGGGKTTTTGAAGCTGGCGCCCAGGAGATACTCACAGGTACATAATCTATATTGCATCTAAATGTTTGATTCTGTGTTTACCGGCTCAATCTTCCTTCGCGATCTAAAAGCACGTGGTATAAAATGGAAGTCCCAACATACCGTCGAGCTCCGAACTTCTCTATTCCACCAAATGGGCCTCTGAAGCTAGGAACCGTAGTGGGAGACCTCAAAGAGCTTAAACCCCTCAACGAATTCGAGCAGATAGAAATACCGCAAGGCGGCACGTATCATACGAACGACAAGGGTTTCACCACCAGTCTTGAGAAGACTCGCGAGCATGAATTTGGGGTTCTGGCTCGCATCCTATGCATAGAAGGTCTAGGTGGCGAGGCTAGTACCAGTCATCAGAGGAATACCGAAAGCACCATTTACATCCCCGAACTCGAAACCATGTACTTTTACCCGTCAACTGAGTACATAAATGCTACACTTGCACTCGAGGATGTCAAAACGTACATGGAAATCACAAGGAAGAGATACCCAGTTTACATGATAACAGGACTCAAAATCGCCCATGGTGCTGTATGGTCTACTTCTAAGAATAGCGGCTTCGGAGCCGCTGTGGAAGTCACGGTACCGGAACCCATCTCCGCAGTCGTTGACGTGGGTCCCAAAGTCGGGTCTACGTTCACATCGAAAAAAACAACCTCTGTGGAAGAAGCCGGTTCCTTCATCCTTGCCTATCGGGCGACCAAGATCTGGTACAAATGGTACAGCAAGGGCGAGATCAAGTCACAGTCATATCTGGCCGGGGCAACAATGGCGAACGACGAAGCGCTTATCGCTCAGCAGTATGGGGAATACCAAGTGGCCGGGGATATTGGTATGGAGGGGGAAACTGGGGAAGAGCTGGTTTTGGTCGAGAGAAGTATGGGTGGTATCGAGCCCTCTTGGTGGGTTCTATCATGTCAAGGCTCGAGCTATTACAGTAATATGCGCTATGAGTAAGTCCGCATAGTAATATGAGACGAGATATAGCAATGAGAGAGATAGGGCCAGCAGATACCAGGCGGATAGCCTATTCAAACCCCATGGGTCAGTCACAAGCTCAGGAGCGATCMCCTGCCTCTCCCTCGTCTTATCTGCGCTAAAAGGTATTCAGTGCTTATCAGATCAACTCATCAGATTATAGCCTACTTTCTAAGTAGACGCCTATCATTCCGCTCTATCGGACCATGGCTTCTTCCCATCTGTGTACAATGAATATGGTACACCTATATCTCGATACGCAACGCTTGCTCCGCACCGTCGATCCAAAATGGATGTGAAAATATGGGAAAACATTCAATAGCCAACGCCCCCATAAATACCTGGGTACTCAAATCCATATATATAGTAATAGCCCATCACATAACCCCTGACCTATGTATCCATTCAATATTCATGATTCTGTGCCCCGCCCGTGTACTTACGTTTAAGCACCGGGGTCTGACTCGGGTATGTCGAGTGTATCCTCGGGGTTGGCCTCAACGGGTAGGTCGACATCCTTGACCGGATGAAGTAGCACGGGAGGTAGGCACATTCTGCCCTCGCCGCCACGCATTTCGTTGACACTCGTGCCGTTCTTGCTCTCATCCACAGTCATTTCGAACTCCTCGCCGCCGTCGTTGTTCACTTTTAGTCCGAGCCATCTTCGGTACAAGTTCGGTGCGAAGCCCGAGTTGTAGAACCACGTGAGACCGATGAGGTTGTGCTCACGCTGGCCGAAGACGGAGGTGCGTGAGCCTCCAGTGGCACCGTTTCGACCGTTGTTAAGGGTTCGCGCGAAGATCTCTGGGGGCCACTCACGGTCCACGTAGAGGGGATGCGGCACAAATACGGCCTTGTAACCGTGTTGCAAAGCGACGGTACCAGGCCACATTTCTGGGAAAGCGTGGTGCTTCAGGAAGGCGGTCTCTCGATGCATCTTCATGAGCAGGCGACGAGACATGCGCGATGCTGTGATAATCTGGGCTCTACGAGGCGGCATTCCTTCCGAGGTGTTGTAACCAGTAATATCATCGGCTAGACCCCAAGTGGTGCCTTCTGGGTCGAACATGGGGTTGAATGTAATGTACTCGGCCTCTTCGCCGACTCCCCACACGTACTTATCTTTTTCGTACGTTGTCTCTGGCACGGGGTCATCGTCGGGCTCAAACCAGTCCTTGGGGTCCTTGGGTCTCTCAGGTCCCCAGACAGGCTTGTCACCACGACCAGATGCATGCGATTGCTTGTCGGCGCCTGGGAGACCGTCCCAGATGTTGTCAGCACCGGTGGTACCCATTTCGCTTTGTACTCGTGCCATTTGCTTGAAGTCTTCCCAGGTTCCATGAACGGAAGGGAGATAAAATCGCCCATTTCGCTCCCAAAGACCTTTTCTTGGCTGTTCCTTGGCCCAATTCTCTATCTTGGTAAATAAATCGTAGTAATGGCCGATGTAGCGAATATCCATTTCCCACTGCCAGAAGTAGTCATATTCTGGGTGCAGGTAGGCGAAATGCTGCATGGCCATCTGCAAACCACGATAGACGCCATGTACTGGCAGGKCGGGGCCACGAGCAAAAAGGTCGAAGATCCCCTGGTAGAGCGATAACATCTGGGTCTCTGTCCAGAACGTGACAAGACCTCGGAATTCCTCCGGGATGGTTTCTTCGATTCGTTTTTGATACGTAGTTGCATCTGCCCAGATTGGGTGCGCAGCATCGTTCTTGACCTGAACGAGTAAGTGAACATCGTAGCGACCACCGGATGCAAGAACCAATTCGCTGATCAGGGAGCGGATGTTCATAATATCCTCTTCCTTCCAGAGATATTCATCCCAGCATCGGATAACAACAGCAGTTCTTGGTAGCTTTTTCGCAGCAGGATCTCCATCTGAGGCTGGCGCCGGGGATTTGTCTTTACCGGACTCTTTGGTTGGGGACTTGGGTGATTCATCAGGTAAAGTCTCACGCGTCTGAACCTTCAAAGGGGCGGTGCCCTCATTTATATAGAAACCATGAGGGGCAGCATGCCGGGCGGGCTGTTCTTTATAGCGAGCTGCGTTGGATCGATAGCAGCGCCGCTGGACATCGGCCCAATCCATTCCCTTCCAGTCGACTTGAGGAACCTTTTCCCAAGTAGCCTCGAAGCCTTCCTTTTCGCCATGCTCTCCGGTACCCAGGCCACCAGATCTGACGGAGTAGCCGAAGCCATATGGTCCGTACCGCCCATAGCGCTCAAAGCAAATATCCTCGGGAAGTCCCAAGAGCTCATAAGAGCCGAGAATAGCCTCAGGGAATCCGTTGGGACGCCCATCATAGTAGCGAATAGGAGGTACGCGGACTTTGTTGGCTTTGTCGAGGAAGCATTCCTGGAATTGCTCAGGGGCACTCTGGAAAACACTCTGAGGGTACTTGACATACTCTTTGCTGGTAGGCAAGTTGCGCTCCTCGACCTCAGGCTTCCAGCTAGTGTTGTTGACATAAGACAATTTGTCTACAGGTGGTTCGCCTTGCAAGCGTGGATATTCGGGGACGTTTTTAGAGAAGGGGACTAAGTTTCTAATACCGCCATAGTMCCTCGTAAGAAACGGGTAGGCTTCCCACGCAGGAGGAGCAGACGCCGGCCTATCGATCCTGCCTTCAGCGATCGCTCTATTCTCGTTATGACTCGCTCGGATGAGGGTCAGGATCATTAGGATTATGAATGATGTTAAGCCAAAGCAGAGGTACCGTATGACCTTGTTCGGTAGGCGGTAGAAAAGGGGTTTGCGCGCCCTGCCAGTGACCGTAAAGTTTCTTTTAGGCATTATAGGCGTGGATAGGGAAGCACTTGTAATGCGCGAGTTGTTGGTGCCTGGGGAGGAGGACGTGACGGAGTATTCATCATCATCGGAGTCGTCGTAAGAGTCGTTGGAGTCTCGCTCCTTGCTGGGGGCATTGATGTTTTCGTAGAGTGGCAATTTTGATTGTCGACCGTCGCGAGAACGCAACGGGTTCCAAGAGGAAACTCCCATCTTGGATGGGGCGTAGAATTGCTGATGAGGATGTCAGTATTGCAGTGTTTGCTAAGCGTCTGTCGGCTTCAAAGAGGGTTACAAACTTGTGCCCTAACTGGTTCTAAGCTGGTAACTGGATTCTGTCTACCCGGCTTGGGAAATGCTGGTGATAGATTTATAGATATTTGCAAATATTCTGCGCGCCGATAATCAACTCCTCTCCGAGTTGTTTGGGCTTACAATTGGAATATTGTGAAGAGTCCAAATCAAAGCTGGATCGTAATCGATACGCGATTCGATGGAGGTTGTTTTGGGTGTACAGATTTCACCCTCTTCTGTCAGTGGCCGCCGCCCCTTATCCTTGCCTATACCCCTGTCACATCTGGCGACCTGGCAACGGAAAAAGATACAAGGTACCTCATGAAACATGAACTACGTAATTGCAAGCCGCTGGCCAATCAAAATGCATCATTCTCGCCGGCATCTGAGCGACCAATTAACGTGCAGATGAAGTAAGGTTAACCAATCGCGATCCACTGTTACATTCGATGGATTATGGGGCAATGGGGCAAAACCTTACTACTGCGTACTACTGCGTACTACCGGCTCGTTGAAATCTGGTCCGGTCCTACGTTCAACTTTCAACTCTTGAACAACAGCCAAGTTCAGTAACATCTTGTAACCTGGGAACGAACCGACGCAGCTATTTTGCAGACCCCCTCTTCCTGCCCTCTGAGACTCTTCAGAGGGCCTCATGATTATAGATCTCATTTGGCACGAGGTCTACTAGTTGCTAGTGGCAGAGAAGTCAAAGAGAACTGTGTCTTCTGTCGGAGCCCAGTCCTTTCAATTCTTGACAACAAATCGTCCACGTGGTCATGAAAACTGCAGAGCTAGCAAGTTGTTGGTGAAAATGGCTGCTATGGGCTGATGTCCCACACGAAACCTATCGAATAGCGAGGTCTACACCTCCCTACTTAGACCCTACCTAGGTGCACATCCGGCACTTCGGAGGCGCATAGACTTGCATTCTCTTGCAGTCTTAGGACGCCGATAGGGTCCATTCGTATTTGTTCCGCTCACCCTGACTGGGCAACAGCACACCTGGAAGCATCCGTATGCGCCTCAACTTTGCAGTTTTGGACCATCTTGCAACGCCGCCTCCGACTGCGGGCTCCCGTCTGCAGCCGCATTGATCAATGGACGCTACTCTGGTCATTATATACTATGCATATATGCAGGTCCGATCACATAGGCGTAACAAACTTTTTCTTTCCATTGTGAAGTCACACGAGCATTTCGCCTTATATTGCTGTGTCCGAATTGGGATCTCGACTGAGTCGACTTATCCTGCCCCAGATCCAATACATCACCCTTTCGTAACGACCCGGCCATGGTTATGTCAGGTTTCCTTCTTCAATCCACCCAATTGTGGATCAATTGCTATAAATGTGTGGACGGGCTCTGGGCCGTACGTCGACGTGCGGAAGTCCAAGTGGCCATTCCCGTCTATAGTCCGTCTTGGTTTCCCCAGGTTAATGGATGTCAAGGTTTGCATCCCGATCCCGCTGACAGCTGTGGCTAGCCTAACCTGCCTGGCAACTTGGCTTGCTGCCATCACTTGACCTCCGGATGGAAAGCAGCCACTCAATTGAGATCTCCATCGTCTGTCCTTTCTTCCCTCTACAGGTATAAAGTGCCCCTCTTGTTCCTGTTTCTACTCACCTCAATTGTAACCATACCGGTAAGACTTCACTGATGCTTTTAGGCTCTCTTGGCTCGTTCCTTGAAATATACTCTTTTACCCTGTCCTTTCAGCAAAGGTCTTCTCTTCTGGTAAACAGCCCTCATTTTACTTTTATGGTTTAACCAGTTCATCCACACCACTGCTCTGACATCATGTCCGGTACCCTTACACGGACAGACACCTTGACACATTCCTCTCCCATCGAGGCCTGCCCCAGCCGTGATGGCGACCCCCTAGCCATCAACGTGACCATCAGACAAGATCCTCTATCTGTGACGTTGGATGGGTCTGCTATCTTTGCTATTGCTGTCTTACTCATACTCAGCATACATGCACTCGATCCAACTACCGTGGCTTCAATCATTGGCCTGGCCACCGTCGTTGTTTTCATTCATAATGACTACCTGAATTATCTGAAACTTGGTCCTGGTGGCACGCCAGCAACCTTCCCTGGCTATATTCGCATCAATTGGCTCAAACTCTGGGCCTGTCGAGACCCCTTCAATCCTCTACCAGCAGATCCAGACGTGCAGCCGGCTGCCGGGATCCTCCGCAAGAAGCCTCTACCCTACCGCTGCGGACTACGCCCGAAGGTCGTCGGAATAGCACCACAACGACAAGTCGACCAGTTCGGATCTCGAGAATGCTACCTCGCTTTACGGCGCATCCTGGAGAATCACGGCAGCAGGAACTCGGAAGAGGTGGGCGTCGGCACTTCCTGCTTTGAGAAGCACGGCTTGGGGTTATTTGCTCGATATCCTTTCAATAAGACCTGCCAAGGGGAGATTTGCCACGTCCACAACTCGGATTATTCGATGCACTTGAACCTGCACCCGGACGACGTGAAGGAAGTCATCGAGAAGGGCTGGGGTCAGCGCCMCCCCTTGAMAAGCCAATGTCTGCTGAAAATGCCGGTCCCTAAGCAGTTTACGATGGTGTACGCCCCTCGAACGATGGATGAGTTGAAAATTGTATGTCAGATCATTGAGGCGGCGGGCTGGTGGGTTAGCGCAAAGGAGATGAAATTGGATATGATGACAGATATGTGAACCCTTTTATGGAGAGGCTGGCGTATTGGGCGTGGATTGGATTGGAAAACTCACAGGACAAAAGAATGGCTCCGGCGGCAACGGTCTCTTGGGTTGTTGCACGGAGTGGATTGTGAGCCAGAAGAGCCACGCAGCAATGGAAGGAGTATGGGCTGTTTGTAGAAGTAAAATCATAAGACATAATACACATGTTTATAATTTCATTTCCTGCCTCGTAGACATATTCGTGGTTCTGTACAAATTATAGGTATTCCGGAGATCGCCCACGAACCGGTACAGATACGAAGTCAAATCCCTTTTCACAAGGCCACACTGATCCTTAGGCATAGCCAATAAGTCACTCAGCACGGGGCAAATTCTAGACCCCTTCAAGGAATATGATTCATTATCGAGATGTGTCCCCTGAATCTCGTTCCATAGCAAGCATTTTTGAGAACTTCCTAATAGTTCCGCAGAATTAACGCATCGCACGTCCGCCCCAGGTGTCGAATACATAATCGTACATCGTGACTCTTCCGCGAGGCGTAATTAGTCCTCGCGTATTATACATCCCATAATCCCCATAGACACCTAACATCCAGGGATTGCACTCCTCAAAAAACGTAATCCACGCCCCCTTTAGCTAGTTATCGCTATCCTCATCGACATCCTCGCCCTGCTTCTTGCCGGACTTCCTATACCTCTCGCGCCCCGTAGCAATCGTCGCGCGCACAGTCCGGCCATCGAACGCGCGGCCATCCATCAAATTCACGCACGCCTCGGCGGCCTCGGGGGTCTTGAACTTGACGCTCGCGATGCCCTCCTCCTCGAGGTCGTACAGCACCACGTTGGTCACGGGCCCGAGTTTGGAGCACTCCTCGCGGATGTCCTCCTTGATGTCTAGTAGAGCCGCCGGGTCCTCCTCCAGCTCCTTCAGCGTGAACATGTGCCGCAGGATCACCACCCGGTCCCGCCGCGCCGCCGTCTCTAGTTGCCCCCCGTACGGGTCGTCGTCGTCCCAGTCTGCTAGCTTGGCCGAGAGCTTCTGCGTCCGCTTGATGATCTTTTGCTTCTCTTGCTCGCGGGCACGGTCGCGCGGCTTGCCTGCGCCTGTGATGTGGTTGGCCTTCTCGTCGTTGTCTGCGGCTGCGGCCGCAGCCTGGCCGTTATCTTTGCCATTACCGCTGCCGCCATCCTCGTTCTCGCCCTCCCGCTCGTAGTGCGTTTTCTTGTAGCTGGAGTCGGCGGCCTGGACACGCATGCGGCCGCTGGCCAGGCCCGAGGGCGTGAAGCGGAAGTCGGTGTCGTCGAGCAGCATGATGGCCATGTTGACGCTCTGGGGCTTGAAGAAGACGATCAGCGCATCGCCCTTGAAGTTACCCTTGTCGTCCGTGTACAGCTTGATGCGCGGCCGTCCGCTGTCGATCTCCTCGGCGATGACGCCGCACTTGCGCGAGAACACCTCGTGCACCTCGTCGACCGTCACGTCCAGCGGCAGCCCCGTGACGTAGATGGCTGTGTTCTGGCGCGGCTGCGGGGGCTGCTTCTGCTTCTTCTGAGGGCGGCTCTGCTGCTGTCCTCCGTTTGCTTGGCCTTTCTTGCGCTTCTTGTTGGGGATGTCGTTGCTTTCATCGGGGGGTGCGTTGCCGCCGTATGCCGATTGCTGTTGAGCGAGCAGCTCCTCGTCTACCACCGGAATCCATCGCTTCAACTGGGCATCCCACTCAAATTCACTGCCGTCGTCTTGTACTGCGATGTACTTGTTGTCGAGCTTGGAAAACGAGATGCGTTCGTCGTGTTCGAACTCTTGAGGATCAGTAGGGAAGGAGAGGCCGGGAGCAGCTTGTAGGTCTGCCATCGTGTTCGATAGGTGCTAGTTTGATCTGGGATGTGGCATGAAACGGTGATGGTTAGCGGAGGATGAGTGCAATAATTGGCTTATGCGATGATCTGCGACGTAGATGGGCAGGCACGGACAAAGTAGGATGGTTGTTTGCGTCGGTTGAAAGCTTCAATTGCGATTCACGAGCAAGGGTTTGTACCTTCCAGCCTGCATGTACTTCATACGTCAGTACAGTCGGTACTGTATTAAATTCGCTCGGTACTTTGCATAAGCTACGCTAAAACCTTGTATTACCCTATTAGCGTTAGTCGGCTTCAGATCCGACTAGTCGAGTTGTCGTATTCTTAGGTACTGTATTATGATAATCGTTAGGATCTCAAGACTATCTGCATATATGTAGTTTAGTATATGCCTACATAAATAGAGAGAAAATAACCCTCTACTTTCTAAAGTCAACGCCGATTTTTTATATACCAGATACCCTAGCAAGCACAATTTCTTAGTTCGAGTTTGTGCCATCTAGTCAAACATGAGGAAATACCTTATGTATTCACTTTGTAGTCATGTTTGCGTGCGGGAAAAGGAATATCAGAGTCTAGCAGTCGCATTTTTGGTACAATTCCTACATACTGACAAGTAGGTACTACGCAGCCTACGTAGACTACCTGCGTATACATGGTGTGTCTTCACATCCATATTACCCCGTATCCTTACACCTGAACGCCGGATGCGAGATGCATATATGCCACCTATTAATAACAACGGTGCAAGATGCCTAAACAAGCAACTCTAACTCTGCCTCCATTCATCAAACTACAAGAGGAAGTTCACTTCTTGCCACCCTTCTTCTTCTTGGAGCCGCCAGGCGTAGCAGCAGGGGTGCCCGAGTCGACCAATACTCCTTCATCGTCACTAGCGGTTTTCGTAGAGCCTTTGGTCGATGAGTCCTCCTCCAGCTCCTTCAAGAAGTCCTTCTTGATCGCCTCACGTCGCTTCTCCCACCATTCTTTGTCGGCGGCAGCTCGGTTCTCAATCTCCTCAAGCCGGGTACGTAGGATAGTGTTCGAGGCGATCTCGTTTGCGGATTGGAAGATGGTTTGTCCCCAGCCGGGCGCGAGGGCATTGGCCTAGATATATGTTAGTCTGTGCATCTGAGAAACTGTCTTTGTTCCGGGGCGCTCTCACTTCTGTGACCACATCTCGCAGCTCTTCCTCGATCTCCTTCTCAGCTCTTATAAACCGCTGGTTCAGATCGTCACCGACGCTACCTCTTTGTAACAAAGTGTTGAGCGCTTGCTTCGAAGTGCGGATCTGGATAATGCGTCGGATGTCCTCAATAGCTCTGCGCAGTAGTGCAGCTCGAATGACGCTATCGGGGACTTTCGGTGCTTTCTCTTGGCCAGCTTCGGGTTCCATGTGGAGGAGAGTCAGGTAGATATTTCGTTGTAGGTGCGGTGGAAACCATGGTTCGAGGTTGGCATTTTGTGCTGCTAGCTGTCAGTTTTTGCGCAGTGTCTTGGACTCGATAGGGCATCACATACACGCCTTCCGCTTCCGATAAATAGTCGAGAAGGTGTAAAGGGAGCCCCCGAGGACTGTGATGTACGCAAATGGGAGCGCGAGGCTCATCCAGTCTATGTCAAACATCTTGCGTGTTGACTGGCGTAGACTGAGGGTGTAGGAGGGAAATGTGGGAGGAGTAGACGGTTGACAAAATGTCAATACTTGGGTCGATATTATGTGCCCTTTTTGGGAAGTCGGGATCTTGACACTTTTCACGTAACTCAACCCACACTGGCCCCAAGCATGCATGTACCCATGTATTTCCACGCTAAAACTTGAACATTGACCTGAAAGGACAAGCCACAGCTACTAAATTTGGTGCTTAGGCCTTCACCGCCTTGCCTAGCTAATTTTTTTCCGCCTTCAACACGGCAGAATTTCTTCAATTTCTAACCATTCGGATTCCTAGGAATCCGGGCGGTCGACAGCCTTTTCTGCGATCTCACCCCAGCTCAATTAACAATGTCGGCCCCAAAGCCAGATTTTGTCAAGTTTACAGGCCACAAATCATTCACCCAGCGCCTAGTACTTGCGACGTTAACAGGCCGGCCTGTTCACATTTCCAAGATCCGCTCGAATTCTCCCACCAATCCTGGTCTTGCCCCGCATGAAGTCTCCTTCCTTCGTCTACTTGAAGCTGTCACCAATGGCAGTTCTATGCAAATATCGTACACCGGTACGACAATAACATACCAGCCCGGTCTTATAACGGGTGCTGCCCCGGGCTTCGGTGCCTCGGACGGCGATATCCTCGAGCACCATCTACCCGCAACTTGCACGCGAGGCGTCACCTACTTCCTCCTCCCTCTATGCCTGCTCGCCCCGTTCTCAAAATCGCATATGAACGTCCGCTTTACAGGACCAGGCGTCATCACGTCAGCAACCGAAACAGGCGACCTCTCAGTCGATTCCTTCCGCACAGCCATTCTTCCATTATATAACCTCTTCGGTATTCCCGCAGCGCGTATTGAGCTGCGCGTTCTCCAAAGATCGTGCGCCGGCCCTCACGGTAGTGGTGGTGCTGGTATTGTCGAGCTCAGATTTGCAAGTCAGGTTCGGTTACCGAAGACATTACATCTAAACAGAAGCCCCGGGAGGATAAAAAGGATACGGGGTGTCGCATATGCGACGGGTGTATCCGCCTCTAATAATGCGCGTATGATACATTCTGCCCGTGAAATTCTTAACCCGCTCGTGTCGGACATACACATTGCGGCGCAATACGACCAAGCGCCTTTAGTTGCGGATGAGAAATCTGGGAGCAAGAAAAGAATGGGCATCGGGTTTGGGCTCAGCTTAGTCGCAGAGTCAAGCGCCGTGGGTGTACTATATTCGGCAGATGTTGTAGTGCCGCCTAAAGGAGGCGTAATCCCGGAAGATATTGGAAAGCGGTGCGCATACCAACTGCTTGAAACCGTAAGTCAAGGAGGTTGCGCTAGCGGAGCAGCGGCACCGACTTTGCTTACGCTGATGGCTATGGGATCCGAAGACGTTGGGCGTTTACGCCTTGGAAGAGACGTTATGGGCACAGAGCAGATTATAGGACTCGCACGGGATCTTAGGAAATTTGGGGCTAGTAGTTGGGGACTGCGGGACGCTGAAGACGACGACACGGGCGACATCATAGTCTCGGTGAAGGGGACTGGAGTCGGCAACGTGGGAAGAAAGATTGCGTAGTAATGATATCCATTAATTTTGTACAATGAATCCTCTTCCGTGGCTATTTATGGCTGTCTCGGCTGTGCCGCAGCCAATCTTGCTCTCCTCTGCGCTGCTAAAGCTGCGAGCGTCGCATTATATCCGACATTTTGTATGGCATAGGCAGCTGCGCTTTCTGGCGAATTCGCCCGATTATGCCAGGCAGTCCGAAGTGACTCCCGAACGTTAAAGTTGGCCAGAACAGCGTTCCCAGATCTCAACGTGTCAGCCAGACCCTCAAGGTCGCCTGTAGAAGTTGTAGAAGTAGCCGTCCGTCTCAGTAGGCCGGTCCTCTCATGGTCTCCACCACCATTCCCCTGGCCTAATGGTTGCATCTCAATATCATCGGGTTCGTCTACTACAGGCGCGTCCCGTAAAACCCCCCGCTCTTCTGCATCATGATCCTGACCTGTGGTATTCTCCGGCGTAGTGCCCTCAGGGGTATCGATCTGTCTGATAGGCCTCACCACTTTGCGTACTCTCTCCTTCTCCATATTCACGGTCAGCATGAAGCATTGTATCCCGAATATCAAGAGATCTAGCAGGAGGAGCGAAAACTTGGAAGACGGCGCTTTCTGTCCGATGAAGTCGAATAGTATGCCACCGTGGAGATAGCCTCGCGAGGCTTCGCCGGCTTGAGGCAGCGATGAGACTAGATGCATAAAGGCGCAAAAGAAATTCGGTCCGATTATCGCGGAAACATGGTAGTTGGGTATTATGAGGATGGTGTCCTCAGCCTTGGGACTGATGAACAGGGCTTGGGATACCCAGCGTATCATTAATCGGAAGAAAGAACAGCTAGAGATACAGTGTCAGCACTATCTTGCGATTATGATGGCATAACAGGGGAGGATAATCATACTCCATATAGTACAGCGCACATAGCTCGGCATACACCAGCGTATCCAGGCTAGTACTTAGATGTATCATGAATTGCAGCTTCTTTTTGAGGCCGTCCTTCGCCGCCTGGGAGAGTGATGGGTTTTGCGTAGTAGGGCTGCCATCGTCCTGGCTCTGGTCGGACACGGCGGAGTGTGCTGGGCCGTCGGCGTCGTCCTCCTGACGACCGTGGGATGTTCGATGAGGGTCCGCCGGCGTGGTCGGGGTGGAAACATTGTTCATAGCTCCACCTCAATCGACGTGAGAAGCCACCGGATGATGTGTCTTTACATGCTGTGAGGCCGTCATAAATGTGTAGAGTGGTCGCCTATTGCGCGGTCGTTTTGGGATGGATGGAGGGGGCGACAAGGCAAGGAGCGCGTGTTGAATTTGCGGCGTTGGTTTAGCGACGAGAACGGAAGCTGAGGATGATGTCGGACCAGCTGAGCTGACCATCAATACAGTATGCATGCGTGTATATATACGGTATTATTGCACTGTAGATACTAGTACCTAGGTACCTCTATGTCTTGGCTCTTTTCACTTTTCACTTTATGTACATCTGGAATAGTTTAGTAGATTGGGTAGTAGTATTTATATTTAAATGCTTCGTATTGATTCAAGATGAATACCTACATCATAAATTCTATATCTACCTTATTTTCCAGTAATTTATATACTGCAAGCAGCTTAGGTTCATTCCTTGGCAGCCTTCGCCGCCTCTAAAGCTCCTACGACCGCAAAGGAAACTATAGGAGTAATAATATAGGAAAGCTACAATAATAGATAGTTGTGAGCCTAGCATATTTCAATAGTCTTGGGCACGGTGTTCTTACTGTAAGGAATTTGGCTATCGACATCCGTATCGTCTGGTTGGTCCCGCTGACATCGGCCAATGCAAGGACCTTCATTGCAGTAGGGCCGATGGGCATCATCATTAGAGCCCACCACAACATAGGGTCGTCAGGAAGAATGTCAGTGTGAGCTGCTAACGCCCAGATGAGAGGGATGCTAATGCTATAGCACACAAGTTAGCATAATAAATATTAGGGACTGAATATCGAACTTACGCTGGCCAGAGTATAAATCTAACGAATATTATACAAATGATAGTACCTAGAGGCAGCTTACCCGCTTCCTCACCATCCTTCATGAGTCGCAAACTCAAGCTCAACTTAACGCCGACGACAACGACTTGGAGGGACACGAATAACTCCCCAATATTCTTCAGGCTAGAGGTAAGCCACTGTGCACATATGTTAATATCATCTTCGAAAACTCCGGATTCAATAATCGGGGTCCGCCATCTCCCAAAAGAGTAGTAAGGTAATATGCAAGGGGGCGTGGAAATGAAGGATCATATGGCAAGGGGCCGGTTACGTGACCTCCATGGATGCAAGGACTTGGACGCAATTGGTGATTTATGGGAAGACAGCTAGCCTCAATGCGGGATGTTTTCATACGCACCGCCTTAAAATAACCACCCTCATTCATGTCATTGAAGAATAATCGATGTAAGGGTGGTGAAAGACCTATTATCAGGCCAATTACTGCACCAATAAATGGTGGGTTGAAGAACGTTGCAATAGCTGCGAGAGACTTCTGGACAGGTTTAGGAGCGGCATGGAAATAACCTCGAAATAGCGAAGTGAGGTCGTTTCCCACCCTACGCTCCCAGTATAAGACTTTGACAGGGAGAAGCGATGTCCGCTCATCGGGATCACTCGAATCATCGTCATCTTCGGAGTCTCTCGGCGGCTGCTGCTCTCTGGAAATTTCATGCCTCTGCCCGCCCTCCTGGGGCCGCTGGCTTTCAGGATCTGTTGCATTATCTTGCCCGGATGAGTCTTGGTCGTCGGTTATCCACTTCGCGCCCTGGCTAAAGGTGATAGTATTGTTAATGACGGAACAAGCCAGGAAGTATGTCCGGGCTCGCTCAATTCCGTCAGAGGCTTGACCAGCGCCAACTAAAGCGGCCAGTACTCCAGTGGTTTCCAGCGACTGGAGCAACAGCAATGGCAGTGATTCTGTATTATTAAAGGCTATAGCAGGGAGTGCCCATTTTGGTAGACGGAAAAGGGCCACTGCTGCTTTTCCAATAGCGATAGACGTGACAGTAAAAATAGTCGCCCAGACTTAAGTAGTAAGGTTGATTAAGTTAGTGATACGTATACAAGCAAATGATCCGAATGCTTAAAGATGGACGTACTAACTACGGGAACATAGTGCACTACCGTATCGAGATGCAACTCAGATCCCAATTTTATAATTAACAAGCAAGGTAAAAGGATTTTGACGCAGAGTCGTGACACTTGTTCGGCAGCCTCCGTGGAGACCAACCCAAACTGAGCTGCAATAACACCGCAACTGATGGTCAACAACACCGACAGTGAGGCCTGGACAGCGCCAATGAAAGAAACGAGTAATTCCGAAGGCATCCCGAAGTAACTCAGTCAATCTATGATTTCCCAATGGAACGTGAAACGAGAAGTCACGACATGATTTGGTGTTATATACATTTTTCAAACTTGACTATACTATCTTGCAAACGACGTCATTACTGCCAAGATGCTCCGTAACGTACATACATAACGTAGCTCAGTCTAAGGTACAAACCTAACCCCTGGTGCTTTGCTGAATGCGGAAGTAAAGCACGCACGTACCATGTAACGACGAGAGATAAGGTTTAACAGTACCGTACCCCATATAGTCGGGTCTGCCAAGAGATGGCTCCCCTCCTGCCTCCGTAAATCGCAGCAAATCTTTTTAGTGGAGCCCTTGCAGCCCTTGGTGGGTTTTTTGACCTTATCAGCTTATCGGTGATTCAGTAGGCGCATGCCTTGAAATTTATCTACCTCTTAGACACCGAACCGGTCCTTCAACACTTGTCATTGTTTAAGTCTACTTATACTCAAGACTCAAGGACGTCGAGGATCCTTTTCCTAGGAGCTCAATTGACTTCAATTGGGAGCAGGGAGCCCCAAACTCTGGTCTTGTGAGACCTCGCCCCTTCAATACCTCCCGCATTCCAGCTCCCTAGCTTTGTCATGGCTCTCTCCACCAAGCTTGCAGGTCGAGCACCTGTGTTGTTGCGACACGCTCGACGACTACCAATCACCCGAAGACAGCTTACCACAGCGAGCCTTCGAGCTCCATCTCAGCTTCTCGCTTCCACTCGAAAAGCTGGTTTTCTTCAGGAAAGGAACTTTTCTGTCACCGCCCTTTGCTCTACCGGCAGTGTAGCTACTAGTCAAGAGGCCCCAAATCCAAAGGCCTACCTGGAGAGCGGCGTGATAAAACCTAGAGATGTTGTAGACGTCAAGAAGGTTTTAGTTATTGGCAGTGGTGGCTTGGCCATCGGGCAGGCTGGAGAGTTCGACTATTCAGGTTGGTATTGCAGAGTCGCCCTTCGCGAGCCTGGCGGTCAAGGGTGACTCATAGCCCAATTGAGTCACCAACTCATGCTAACACCTATGCTTGTATAGGTTCACAAGCACTCAAGGCACTGAAGGAGGCTGGCGTGGCCTCTGTGCTCATTAACCCAAACATCGCCACCATTCAAACCAACCATGTCCTCGCCGACGAGGTCTACTACCTCCCCGTCACGCCGGAGTATGTTACCTACGTCATCGAGAGGGAACGACCTGACGGTATCTTCTTGTCCTTTGGTGGGCAGACGGCGTTGAACTTGGGTGTGCAAATGCAGCGCATGGGTATCTTCGAGAGATATGGCGTTAAGGTCCTCGGCACGAGCGTGCATACTTTGGAGCTGAGTGAGGACCGAGACCTCTTTGCCAAGGCTCTAAATGAGATCGACATCCCAATTGCCAAGTCAATTGCTGTTGGTACCGTTGATGATGCTCTTGATGCTGCTTCGAAAGTTGGATATCCTATCATCGTCCGTGCTGCATATGCGCTTGGAGGTCTAGGTTCCGGTTTTGCCAACAATGAGGAGGAACTGCGCAACATGGCCGCTCGATCCCTAACGCTCTCGCCACAAATCCTCGTCGAGAAATCGTTGAAGGGCTGGAAGGAAGTCGAGTACGAAGTTGTCCGTGATGCAAATAACAACTGTATCACTGTCTGCAACATGGAGAACTTTGACCCCCTAGGGACCCACACGGGTGACTCAATTGTCGTTGCGCCTAGTCAAACTCTTAGCGACGAGGAATACCACATGCTCCGATCTGCCGCTATCAAGATCGTTCGTCACCTCGGAGTCGTTGGTGAGTGTAATGTTCAATATGCTCTGCAGCCTGACGGCCTCGACTACAGGGTGATTGAGGTCAATGCTCGTCTCTCCCGTTCATCGGCCCTTGCCTCGAAAGCTACTGGATATCCCCTAGCCTACACTGCGGCAAAGATTGGGCTCGGACATAGCCTGCCTGAGCTGCCAAATGCCGTCACTAAAACCACCACCGCTAACTTCGAACCTTCACTCGACTACATTGTAACGAAGATACCCCGTTGGGACTTGTCCAAGTTCCAGCACGTGAAGCGCGACATTGGTAGTGCTATGAAATCCGTGGGTGAGGTGATGGCAATTGGGCGTACTTTCGAAGAGTCGTTCCAAAAGGCTATTCGTCAAGTCGACCCTAAGTTCCTCGGATTCCAGGGAGACAAATTCGAAGACCTTGACTATGAACTTGCTCACCCGACGGATCGTCGGTGGTTGGCTGTTGGCCAGGCAATGCTCCATGAGGGCTACACCGTTGATAGGGTCCATGAACTGAGCAAGATCGACAAGTGGTTCCTACACAAGCTTCAAAACCTTGTTGACTGCACCAGGGAAATGGAAGCTGTCGGTAGCCTGGATGGCCTAAAACGGGACCTCATTCTTAAGGCTAAGAAGATGGGTTTCTCTGATAAGCAGATTGCGAACGCCGTTAAGAGCAATGAGGACTCTGTCCGTGCCCTCCGATTAAGCATGGGTATTCGACCTTGGGTCAAGAAGATTGATACCTTGGCCGCCGAGTTCCCAGCAGACACCAACTACCTGTATACCACCTACAATGCCAGCTCCCATGATGTCACGTTTGAGGATAAGGGTACTGTGATCCTCGGCAGTGGTGTGTACAGAATCGGCAGTTCGGTGGAATTCGACTGGTGTGCTGTCAGCGCTACCCTTGCTTTGAGGAAGATGGGCGAGAAGACTGTCATGATCAATGTAAGTTGGACCTTCTCCCTTCTACATATCAGACTAGGCGTMCCTGCCTCTAAAACACACTTCCCCCTCGGACGCAATAACTAGTCGATTTTCTCCACTTTTTCATCACCCCCTTTCCCTCCTTTTACCCATTTTACCCCTTTTCTCCCTTCCACCTCTATTCACCGGTTCCCTCTTCTTCTCGCGTGTCCTTATAATTGAATTGAATGCTAACTTGCCCTGGAAGTATAATCCGGAGACATATAGCACCGATTTCGACACGGCCGACAAGCTTTACTTCGAAGAGCTTAGCTATGAAAGGGTCATGGATATCTACGAGCTTGAGAACGCGTCCGGCGTTGTAGTCTCTGTTGGTGGTCAGCTACCGCAAAATATTGCCCTGCGTCTTCAAGAGACTGGCAAGGCAAACGTTCTAGGAACCGACCCCAAGGATATTGACAAGGCTGAGGACCGACAGAAGTTCTCAGAGATTCTGGACAGCATTGGGGTCGACCAACCGGCTTGGAAGGAGCTTACGTCCGTCGCTGATGCTGAGAAGTTCGCTGAGCAGGTTGGCTATCCCGTCTTGGTCCGTCCTAGTTACGTTCTATCCGGAGCTGCTATGACTGTTATCCGAAGTCAAGAAGATCTGAAGGATAAGCTGGAGGCCGCGAGCAATGTCTCTCCTGACCACCCTGTTGTGATCACGAAGTTCATCGAAGGCGCGCAAGAAATCGACGTTGATGGTGTTGCCCACCAAGGTAACCTGATCCTTCACGCTATTAGCGAGCACGTCGAACAAGCTGGTGTCCACTCTGGTGATGCTACGCTAGTCCTGCCCCCGGTCAACTTGGACGACAGGACCATGGAGCGACTGAAGGAAATTGCCCAGAAGGTTGCTAAGGCCTGGAGCATCACCGGTCCGTTTAACATGCAAATCATCAAGGCCGACAACCCTGAGGGCGGAGAGCCAGCACTCAAGGTCATCGAGTGTAATCTCCGAGCATCCCGTTCCTTCCCCTTCGTCAGCAAGGTCCTCGGTACCAACTTCATTGACGTTGCAACCAAGGCGCTAGTCGGCAAGGACGTTCCTGACCCTACTGATCTCATGGCTGTCAAGAGAAACTACCTTGCAACCAAGGTCCCTCAATTCTCATGGACCCGTCTCGCTGGTGCCGATCCCTTCTTGGGCGTGGAAATGGCTAGCACGGGTGAAATGGCCTGCTTCGGCAAGGATCTCGTTGAAGCCTACTGGACATCTCTCCAATCAGCCATGAACTTCCGCGTCCCCGAGCCTGGTGAGGGTATCCTCCTCGGTGGCGAGACCTCCAAGCCCTGGCTCACCAAGATTGTTGACTACCTCGCTCCTCTCGGCTACAAATTCTACGCCGCCGGAGAAGACGTCAAGCGATTCATCGAGTCGACTGCCAAGGACAACGTTACTGTGGAGGTAATTGAGTTCCCCAAGGAAGACAAGCGAGCACTCCGAGAAGTCTTCCAGAAGTACGACATCCGAGGCGTCTTTAACCTGGCCCTGGCCCGGGCCAAGACGACTATGGATGTCGACTACGTGATGCGCCGAAACGCCGTCGACTTTGGCGTCCCGCTGTTCATGGAGCCTCAGGTAAGCTTTCCCTTTTAGTATTCGTTCTCTTCTACATACATGCTAACTTCATATCTCTAGACCGCCATGCTCTTCGCCCAATGCATGAGCGAGAAGCTACCCCGGAAAGAAGGCATCCCATCCGAGGTCCGTCGGTGGTCCGAGTTCCTCGGCGGCAAGCCGTTGTAGAGTAACCCGATACCCGGTTCTTCAACCATGGAAGATCCATCGATATTTCCCTCGTCTAAAACAAAAATAACATCGCACCCTCTTCGCGATATACTTCTATCTATGGTCGGCGTTTACTTAGGCTTTGCTCTCAATCTCGGAGGCGGATAGGCGGGATTGTGGGAGGAGACGGTGAATGATGATAATTTCACACCTGTTGCTTTTTTCCCACGTTTCCCCCGGTCGATGACGGTCTAGGGTAAAAAAAAAGTAGTGAGATCAAAAAGGGGCTATTTCTACCGTTGTGTGGGTGTGGGTATCTCACGATCGGATCTAGCCGGTAGGTAGGTGGATAGGTAGATACATGTCGTTGACTACCTGGTGAATTAAAATTCAAAAGTTAAAATAAAGTAGAGCAGGCATATGCCGTTTAATGTGAAGTGTGAGTAAATGAAGAGGCTATCTAGGTGTTGGTTCCTTAGGACCTCTACATATGCGTGAAATGAGAATGAGGTCTAAGTTGGTTGAGAGTTATCAAATGATCATCGAATTGGCAGCCAACGTAACATGCACACTGCAAGGAACTATAGCATAGCAAGATTCTTCACGAAAAGAACACCATCGGTTTTAGCTCTCTTTTGTTCATTTGTTATTGCAAAGGCCTAGGCTACTTCCACGAAAAAGGAAGTAGTAGCAACACACAACCGTATCGAGGCCCCTTTTTGTGCAGCACGGGACGAAAAACGCACTGTTCCTTTCAAACTGGTGAAGAAACATCCGAAGCTCAGTAGCAAGGTCAGCATGCATGATAGAAACCCGTCTACCGACATCGGTGAAAAGAAGCGATTTTCTCCGTTTTCCCACCCACTCGCCGACCGTTGACCTCCGGCTACTTTCACTTCCGAACCTAAGTAAGCCGCCTGACCTATAGGTACACACACGTATGCTTCTCTCCACCAATCCAAGCGCAGCTAAAACTATGGCTCTTCGAACCTGGCGCGGTCGTAGAAGGATTTATTCGGGCTCGAGTTTCGCTCGTTCAGCCTAACGGCAGCAAGACGCTTAGTAAGCGGTTCACCGGATTTATTGGTAGTATTGGAGGCGGACGACGCAGCCGAAGAGGATGATGCTTCATCGCCTACTGATCGGCCCCCCTCGCCACTTG
This sequence comes from Hypoxylon sp. E7406B, assembly GCA_000931505.1. Lineage (NCBI taxonomy): Eukaryota > Fungi > Ascomycota > Sordariomycetes > Xylariales > Hypoxylaceae > Hypoxylon > Hypoxylon sp. E7406B. The sequence continues at coordinate 439,599 of JYCQ01000006.1, read as the reverse complement.
AACGACGAGGGCGCTTCCTTTTTTTTGGGGATTTCTCACCAGTCTCTACTAGAATGGCCTCCAGTGTCAGCCAGCCCTGCATATTATCAAGCTGGAACGCGTCGGAGGGATCATGTGTCGTCGCTGCACGGCACAGGAACGCTTCTTCTTCCTAATTATTCATTAATTTAGTATTCCAGTGAGGTGAACAAGAAAAATGGGATGGTATAGTGTATAACGGTTCTGATGGCTTACCTTCGCTAGAATCTGTGTTTGGTGTACGAAAGTGAGAAGATGGAAATCTGAGAAGGAGCCGGTCTTATGTTTATTATGAACATCGAGAGCCTTTGCAAGAGACTTGAAATCCTGGCTCTCACCCATCATTTCGCGGTTCTCGATAGGGAAACCAGGAGTGTTGAATATAGGTTTCGGGTCTGCGGGGAAGCCGTGCGTTAACGTCACAAAGAGATACTCAACCGGGAAGGCGGGTTTCGCATTCTCTTGGACATTTGCGCCGTATTCGTTGATTTTTCGATAGAATACCTCAGGTATATATCGTGTCCGGCTCGTCGTGCCGTCGTCTTCCTCCTCTTCCCGTACAAGCATGACGGTTGGGTCGGCAGATGGCTCAATAAGGTCCGCTCGTACCATTTCCACCGCGTCGTTCGATACCTGGTAAGATGAGATAGCAATTTGACCTGTTTCATCTCCCGAAATGATGCATGTGACGAAGTTGGATCCAAATCTCCCTGTATCGCTCCATTTGGAGGGCTTGGGGTGTTGGGCCTGTAGACGCGCTGCGAAGCAGACTTCTAGAGAAGTGAGGTAGTATGAGTCGGCGTGTCGCTTGCAAATAACCTTCCCGTCGCCAGTGCCAGCGTCAAGTAAGTCGGTGAAGATCACACCAACTTGCTCAAGTCCACATAGCCTGGCAACCTCATTCACGTCTGCCTCATTATCCCAAGGATTCAACGAGATTCCATCGACTTCGTCGACCTGTGGTGCTTCATATATAGCCTCGACGACGGCTTTAATTCCGAGAGGTACTTCGGGGTACTCTGCGTAGCGACCATATAGGTAGCCAATCCGCTGCGTACCAGTCTTTCGCCACGCATCTATGAAGGTGTTGACGAGCTCAAACGAAGCAAACTCGACGTGGTCAACCATACGGAAGGTCTGTGGTTGGAGGGTAATGGCGCTGGGCTGGCACTTTGTGCAAATACCCTCGGGCCATTGCGGATGTCCTGAGGGACAGTCCCGCTTAACTCTGAAGTAAGGTTCCTTGAGTGGTGGAATGAAAGAGCTTCCTAGCTCGGGCTTATTCGTGGCCGAGTTGATCTTTCGGAGGTATGAGTGGAATGATAGGTACTTGATCTTCTTATCGGCGAGGTACTGGGGGTTGAAAGGGTCGAGGGGCATGCAGTAGTCGCACATGCCTTTGGGGCCATGCTTGCACATGCGGTCTCGTCCTCGAGGGATCTTCCCGTCTTCCTTGTCCAATCGATCGTCTAGGGGCGATTGCTTCACCACCTCCCAAGGGTTCTTGATGACTTTTGTAGGGGATGTTAGCGGCGGCGGGTCAACTGGTCGATCTTCCGTAGGTAAGATAGGCGTCCCATTTAGTCTGTTCGTGGATGATAGAGTAGTGGACGATGTAGGCGCGCCATTTGTGTGGCCGTTAGTGGCGTTCTGATGTTTGTAGTTGATGAAGATCAAATCCCCATGGCTACATGTATGTTAGCAAGTTTGAAAGCACCGGCAGAAGTTTGCAGGGGCATAGTACTTCAACCCAATTTGGGACAGCTTGAATTTGGCGACGTCCTTCAGTGTCTTTGAGTCTCGGGCTTGGGGGTCCGAAGACATAGATATGGTACTGGGGTCGACGGTCGGCGGTAATTGCGCTATGAGCTACAGCTAGAGTTAGATCCGACGGCTGTGAAGAAGCGAGTTGAAGGCGCATACCTGGCGACCAAGCTCCGAGAAAGTGTCCGTCTTCTCGATGTTAATCCGGATCATGCCATCCGGCCCTCGTAGTCGGAGCAGCATGGTGAAGCTGCAGGATCGGCGATTTATAGCGCTTTACACTGGGGCGTTATAATGGGGGGACGATGAGGGGGAGATGGATGTCATTCATGGGATAAGACTTGTGTGCTATTTTACGGAGTTTAGTCTGAGGAGATGAGATGATATGGTGTTGTATGTGTACCGGCGTAGAGTGGCAGCCGAAGGCCAGGTGGCGGAGAAGAGTAAAGAAGTTGTGAGATTTGGATGATTAAATTCGTGAATGAGATGGAGCTTTCCCTCCAAAAGTTGTGAATGTCAGGCACTGACCGCTGATGACGCGCGCCTTGGAGCTTTGTCAGACAGGTCAGACAGGTCACGGTGGGGTGGCCCTTGCAGCTAAGTGGGCGAACTGGCCCGAGCTCCCCCTCTAATTAACCTTAGGTAATCAACGCACATGTACATAATGTACCTACCAAATGGGCAGTGTTTACACATGTATGTACGTACTCGGCAAACTCGATCTATGTACATACACTATATGCACTTGCTTGCCCTCTTAGGTACTCGCCCTACAAGTTCATCATATCGCACATGGACGCCGAAGGTGATGATGGCAACAACTAGGTTACCTACCTAAGGTATCTACAGTCTTAGGTACCTACAGTTGTACAGTTAACCACCTGGGTGCGCAACTCGATAGCAGATGCAACGAACTTTTTTTTTATTGCAAAATTCCTGGGAAAATCATCACGACCCTCTTCTCTCTCCTCTCTCTGAACTTAGAAACACAACCACTAGTGACATCCCGTGTCCTGTCCATCTTCTCGACCAGCCGACGAACTAATTAGGGGTTCCAATAACCTAGTGGAGAGCCAGACTTTTTTATCATCCCCCCTTTGCCCAAGGCCCTTCCTGACCAAACAAATATCGACTGTTCCAGGACCGCGCGTCATCGTTGTGAAAAAAAATAACACTGAAGTACTGCCTAGTTTACATAGAATGCACGACCCCGAGCCAGAATACTCGGACGTCATATACATAGACCAGTTGCATGGGCTACCCTTCTTCGAATGGTAGCTATGCCTAGCAATGTAGCCTTTCTTATACCCCTAAACGCCTCAAGTTGCCCACGACTCTTAGGCACAAAATGAAATAATCGTTGTCTCGTCGAATTCAGCCTTGGTTGCTTCATGCTGTAGATTCGACTTCTGCTGCCGTGTCGTCGGTCGAGGCCTTTGCGTTCTATTGTAGTTAGCATCATTTCCATGTCAATTCTTGAGCGCCAGAACGACACCAGAGAATGTCAAAGTAGACATACCTTTGCTGAAGCGGGCTTCTCATCACTCTCTCCCTCCGCCTTGGTTTCAGATTTGTCTTTTACATCCTTCTCCGAAGCATCGGCCTTGGCGTCCTCCTTTTCAGTATCGGCCTTATGATCAGCCGAGGACTCCTTCACACCGTTGGCAGCTCCCTTTCCACCCTTCGCGGAGTCGCCATTGACGCCGTTAGCCGGGGCGGCTCCTGTGTCAGCAGCTAGGAGCTTGTTCCACTTGTCCAAGAGGGATTGCGATCGGGGCTTGAACTGGAAATCCTCCTCTTTCGGAATCGCGTCTAGCTTCAAGATAGCCTTGAGGACCTTGTTGATCTTGGTCACTCGAATGATGCTGACCTCGAGGTCGGGGAATGTCTCGAGCTTGGCTAGGAATTCTGACATCGACTTCATATCGTCCTCCTTCGGCTCCTGCTCACGAGAAAGCAGTCCCTTCTGGAGTCGGTGTCGCAGGAAAAGAATCTCCTTCTGCAAGATAGTTAGTATTAATCAGCTCAATGGCAATGAACCACGCTGTCTCACCTCCTTGCGCACACGTCGCTCTTCAGGGCTCAGTTCTGGTTCCTTGGGAGCAGAGGCCTCTTTCTCCTTCTTGCTATCCGCCTTATCCTTACTGCCCTTAGCAGACTTCGCCTTGACCTTGACGGGCTTGGAGGAATCCTTTGCAGTGGGTGATTGGACGCCGTTAGCTGCCTTCGGGGTAGATGAGTTTGTCAACTTGATCTTGGGCTTCTTGACAGATTCAGTGCGTTGAGGAGTCTGCGTATAAAGTCAGTATATAATTCGATCAGAAAGAAAAATCACTATCTTACGCTTGAATCGTCCTCGGCCTTGCGCTTCTTGGACTTAGGCTTCTTCTCAACGGGCTCCTCCTCACCGCCTTCTTCGGCATCAGCCATCTCAACGTCTTCATCCTCATCAGCAGCAGCCTCTTCAACTGCTTTGGCCTTCTTGGGCGTCTTGGTGGCCTTGGCCTTCTTCGCCTCAAGCTTTGCTAGACGCTGTTCCTCGAATTCGCGAAGGACGTTCTTGTAGTACTCTAGAGAATTCTGTTCAGCAGCCAATAGATGGGCATTTTGAAGATCCTTGCGCATCTTGGTTGTGATCATGCCAGCAACCGTGGTAGGGTCAAGCTCGCTGAGGTCGGCATTGTTCGTCCACGAGCTACAGCTATGGTCAGCTTCTAATTACCACGTGATGAAACTATATAGAATCGCCTTACAATTCATTGGTGTGCAGGTACATGACCGGGAATGTACGATCCGCGACCCTCTTGCCACCATCCGCAAAATCCTCGCGATAAGTTCCGTCAGGGCGGGCAGCAGTGACAGGTCTCGAGTTTAGCATGCTGGCCGGTAGCATATCCTCCTCAGCTATGATAACGGGCCAGGGGGGGAAACCCTTTAGCTTGGCGAAATAATGCTCGCCAGGCTTCGCGTCGACGTGTAGAATCTTGGCCTTAGACTGCTTTTTATTCAACTTCTTGCTCTGGGCGTTGCCGGCAGATTTGCGACGCGCCTTGGACTTGTCTCCAGGGGCGGCCGACTCTGTCTCAGCCGCAGCGCCTTCAGCAGCACCCTCAGAAGTGCCAGCAGCTGTCTCTTGTTCTTCAGACGCCTTGTCAACCTTGGCATCGGCGACAGACTTATCAGCGTCGTCAGCGGGTTTATCGGCCATCTCGACGTCCGGGTCAGTGGTCTTCTCGTCTGTCTCTGCGGGAGCTACCTCGGCGGCTTCTAAGGATATAACATTAGTGGGCTGCTTTAACATGTAGAGTAAATAGTTGGATTGTATGAGATAGTCAAGCTTGGTGGTGCTTAACGCGCCGGGAAAAGATTGGGGAATGACGTGTTTACGGGGGCGACTGATATAGCTGTGCTGGGGCAGGGTCGGCGACGTTGTTTTTGTAGGACGAAACTTACCTTCAGCTTTGGCTGGCTTTTCAGCTGAGCTGTCCTTAGCTTGGTCGGCGGCGGCAGCAGATGCAGCGTCCTTATCAATTGACTTCGCGTCGGTGGTAGGCGCGACAGGGTCTGACGTAGTTCCGTCTGCATTCGCAGCAGCAGTGGCTTCTTGGGGCTGCGCGACGGCAGGTTGCGCGGCAGCCTCTTCAGACATGGTGGCAATCCGCAGGGAAGGTATTGGGATGAATTAGAGAAATTGCGCGACGTGGATGCGGTGTGCACAGGTACTAGGTAGGATGACAGGTCGGAATCAAAGAAAAGTAGGGGAAAAGGGTTGGCTGCGGCGGAAGTTGTTGACCAACGGTTGGACAGTCAGGTTAGGAAAAACGCGTCCGGTGAACTTCAGAAAACTGGAGAAGTCGGCGAGCTAACAGCTAGTGACGGCTGGCGATGGACCGCTGCAATTGAAAGGCGCGATCGGATGGCGTTGTGGTGGTTGGGAAAATAGCAGAAGGCGAAGAAAAAAGATGAAGGCAGAAGGTTGATGAATGAGATAGTCAAGAAAATTCCCAGGATCGAGATGAAAGCCTGTGCTCATCCGAGTAAAGGATGTAGGCCGGTAGCTCTCGACAATCGCACGTGACTTTTTGATGATGGCGTCTCGTGTTGCGTACCACCGTAGAGCACCCTGAGCACCTAAGAGCACCTAAGAGTGGGCAGGGACGACAAGCTGGGCAAGGTAGGTTATTTCCTAGGCTGGCCCGCGGTGGACTTGGTTGGTCTTGGTAGTCGCGGTACTTCTTGGTACGTTTGGTTCAGATTTGCGCCGGTGCGTGGGTCTCCTCTTCTTACTGTTTACATGCCTGCCCGTTCCTGTGGCCTACGGAGATACTTAGTAGGGAGGTACTTAGGTAAGGAGGCAACGTAGGTAACGCCAGCCCACCCTGACCAGGCGAACACACCCCCAAGAGCCATCGGCATTCATCGATACGGCCTCCTCTATTCATTTCCCACATCTATCCTCCTCTCCCTCTATACACCTTCGTTTGCATCTATCTCCAGGCCCGGCCGGCTGAATCGTGACGGGTCAGCCACGGCATCAGCACCCTCCCCCAGAGGCCCAGTACACGCATGGTACCTCCACACAAGTCACACTTCGAACAAGAAAACCGAAAAGGCCCCATTGCAACCAGCTGGTGATATCTAGAGCAAATAATCAAAATTTTCGACGTATCCCTTTTTTCCTAATATTTCGCCAGGCAACCTGTATCGCCCTCTGAATCACTATCTATATGTACAGTAAGCATTTGGTACAACGGATGGATGTAAGCCCACCTGTAGAGTCCCGCAAGTATGCCTTGACGGGTCTACTCGTCATCCTCCTCCTCTTCCTCATCAGAGTCGACATCCATCCCCTCCGCAACTGTAACCGAAAAGGCCGGCTCCTGGTCCACGCCGACGTAACTGTCACTCATCAAGAACAACTTCAGGTCATGCTTGCCGGGTGTCGGGACCGTGTACTCCAACTTAACCTTGAGTTGTCGGCCAATCGTGACCCGCTTGATTGCCAGCAGTGTCTTCGTACTCTCCTCTCCAACGACCAGCCACCAGTTCTCCACCTTCTTGGCGGGGTAGAATGGAGCGTGAACTGTCGTGTCAACTTCTCCGTCCTCGTCCTCAACTTCACGTTCAATTTGTACGTTGATGTATGCTGGTTCCCCGGCACGAATGTTGTCCTCGTCTACAAGTTCAAATTCGAGGGAGATATCAGGATACTTATTATTCGTGAAGGCCGCCGCCTGAGCTAATTGGGCTTGCGACAAACCGAGGCGTTTGACAAGAGTAGCATAATTTTTATTTTCCTCGGGGTTCATCGCTTCCATGAAATCGAAGATATCATTGATCCTAAAGCATGCCAAGTTAGTATTTTCATCGCCAAGACTGTTCTGTAGTACATACCCGAACTCATTTGCCACCTTCACTACCTCGGGCGTGAAATGAGGGATCTGCTTCAAAGGACTGTCACGGTCCCACATCGCTTGGACCACCATCTGAGACATCTCCATGGCGTTCATGGCGTTCAGATGCCCATCTGAGGATAGGACGTCGACTGTCGCACTCAAGAGGCTCAGTACTTTCGACACGACAAATTCTTGATCCTTCGCAAGGTCGATAGGGAGTTGCATCCGAGAGAAGTGAGCCTGTAGCAGTACGAACGCCCTGAAATGTGGCGAGTCATATGATACCTCGGACATTTTGACTGGGACTCTATCATATATGCGTCGAAGGAGGTTGTCTTCGTGGCGACGGATTTGGATTGATTCGAACTCGGTAGCCGATGTCACGATCTCCAGGATTCCCTTGAGCTTCGTTTTTGCTGACAATGATAGCAAGAACGTTTGCATTGTGATGTAGGAGATATTATAGTACGCTGCAATCATAGCAGCGTTCTGAGGAGCAACTGATCCATCATCCTCGTCGAAATCGATGATCTTGGACTCCGTGAGCTCCTTCAGGGTGGTCTCAACCAAGTCAGAGAGGTAGTTGCTCAGCCCGTCATGCGTAGGACTTGTCAAACTATAGTAGCTGGGATTAGCTAGCAGTCGACGGTAGAAGTATGTGAAAGTCGTCCAGTTGATGGCGTCGTCAGCAGACTCAATCATCTTCGTGCTAACTTCAGTGACGAAAGCGTCGTGCACAAAGTTGTGTAGATGCGACTCGACCGGAAGGGCCTCATTTAAGAACTTCTTGAAGTATTCTCTCTTGACGCCTGGGACCATCAGAACTCCGCGACTGCGGCCGTCCCGAGATGGGCGCAAAGCTTTGCCAAACATCTGCAACACCTCACTTAGCTGGTAATCGATATAACGATGTTCGCGGCCCTCAAAATATTGGGTGCCCATCACCACTACTAGGTGCGCAGTGCAGTCCAGCTCCCAGCAAACATCGCGAGATGCGACCAGGACTTGGATTGCTCCTTGGTTATATAGGTGAAGAACGATACGCTTGTCGCTCTGGCTTAGCGCCTCGTGGTAATAACCAACACCATGTGAGAGAGCTTCGGCTAAGGCTTCTTCATGGACACGTTCCAGAAGTGGGCGGAGCTGATCAACATCTACATGTAAGAACCTATCCTCGTCATCCTCCGCTAGACAAGCCGCAAGAATATCGCGAGCACTCAATCTAGTTTGTTTCCTATTTGGGACGAAAATCAGGGCAGGCTGGTCAGGTGACAGCTCAGTGATTGCGAGATACGCCGGCTTAGCCATAGCAAGCATAAGTGACGGGAAATGGGGGATAGAGAAAGACTGGATGCGAAGCTCCAGTGGTACAGGGCGGACGTGGGGGCTAAAGTTGTATATATCCTTCTTTTTGGCATCAATCCATTCACCGATATCTCGAGCATTCGCGAGCGAAACGCTCAGCCCAACGATCCTCATCGCTAAACTGGCAGTGGTGCGGATATAGTGCATTCGAGACACTATGATCTCGTAGATGTACCCCATTGGGCCGCCAAGGAGGTGTAGCTCATCGGCAATGAACAGCTCGACCGTAAGGATATTCTTGCGTCTCTGCCACTGCCGAGAAAGAACATCCCATTGCGTTGGTGTAGCCAAGATGAGATCTCCCTTTTCGAGCAATTTAAGATCCGTTGCAGTTTCTCCGGTGAGCTTAACTATTTCCTTGCCGCCACGTAGGTGACTAAGCCGCTTATTCCAATCTTGATATCGGATGTCGACCAGCTCTTGGAATGGCGCGATATAAACGGCACGGCCAATTTCCGGTTTGGACCAAAGACGCAGGATAGCGAACTCGGCACAGACGGTCTTTCCACTGCCCGTTGGAGCCCCGATTAAGACGTTATCATCCGTCGTGTAGAGGGAATTAAAGGTCTGGGTCTGGACCTTGTTGAAATAGTTCCAAGACTCGTAGAGATTAGAGTAGTCTTTCGCTTTCAGTGCAGCGATGGGCAGAGGTTGCAGGTCCAGGAGCTGGGTATGAGGTGGGAATTTCTCGGGGAGGATCAGTTTCTGGAATGGGACGGCCAGCTTTGTCTCCGATTGCAGCCATCTGTCGGAAATGACGGATATGAAATAGTTGGGAGGCATAGGTTCGGTGATGGGGACCGTGAAGTCGACTAGGTGCTCATTGTCTTCAGCTACTGCGTAGTCCTTGCGCAGAAGGAATTGGTCGTGATACAGAATATCTTCGCCGTCACAGTCTTCGACAATAATCCAGAAGCTTTCTGCCGATCCATGTAATTCGTCATCCCATTGAAAATTTGGGGTAATGGATAACTCAACTCGGAGCATGGAACGGGTCATCGGCTGAGCCTGAGCTTGGATCTCTACCCTGGGGAATTTAGCTACAAGATCGCAGACGAGGCGACCTGCTTTTGGTTTGCCAAGCAGCTCTCCCATCCGGGGAGGGTCTAGGTCGAAGTAGCTACTCCATGGAACGTCCAAACTGTCGGCCTTCGCTATAATATCCCGAGGGCAGCGAGGGAACTGTCGCAGTGGCGTCATGGCTCGCCACATTCGCTTCTCTGCCATCTTACATAAATCCAAGGCTGTCTTGGCAACATTAGACCAGCCCTTCTGAAGGGTAATCTCAAAGATGGCACGAAGGATACGGCCCGCAGATTGTGTGACGTAAACCATATCGGCCATAAGAGCCAAGCCCTCAAGCTTCAGGCGGCTGATGTACGCTTGTAGAAGTACATTGATCTTGCAGTGTGGCTCTTCGATGCTCTCCTTCACGGGAATTGGTACTCGAGCTAGAATCTTCGCCAGCTCCAACTTCTCGTCCTGGCGAACAGGTATGTACTTGAATTCGGCACTGAGAGCAAACACTCTGAAGAGCTCAGTGTTTGTAATCGAAGGCTGGATCAGCTTGTTGTAGGTGTCCATAGACCCATACGTAATATAGTAGTGGGAAGCTATTCTTCCGAGCTCGGTTCCCTTGACCTTTCCAGTTTTTTCGTCGTAGGTGATTAGATTAGACTTCTTGAGCACGGTAGCCGCCGAGTGTATAAGGTCAACTCTCTTCTGCTCCAAGGCTTCGTCGTCCTCATAGTCGGCTCCAACGCTGTAGAGGCCAGGCGACCTCAGCATTCGGACAAAGAGATATGTGTMCCCAAGCCATTCTACTCCTTCATCCCGAGTTCGGACATTGCCCAGGACAATTTCTGCATTAAGGTTATCCACGAGCTTACTGGCAAACTGACTCTCAATTGGCAATTGTTGGTTGAGTAGCGATAAATAGTAGTTCACCTCTCCTTGGGAAGTAATGATGATACCCTCACCATATGTATCGTACTGGGGTCGCCCAGCACGACCCAGCATCTGCAAGACGTCCTGTGGACTCAACTCTACCCAACTACCTTTCTCTGGCGAGTAGACCTGAGTACCCTTGATGATAACGGTATGCGCTGGCAGGTTGACACCCCAAGCAAGAGTGGCTGTACAAACAAGTACCTGGATTAAGCCAGAGGCAAAGAGACCCTCGACCTCAGACCGATCAATACGGCTCATACCAGCGTGGTGGATACCGAAACCGTAGGGAAGAAGATCTTTAAGGTCAGCATCCGTTATGTCGTTGACAATCTCATTCAGAGCTTCTCGAGAGCCCGAATCATGCTTCAGAATTTGATTGATTGTCTCCATCTCTAGAGCCTTATCCCGAATATACCTTGCAGTTTTCGCAGTTTCCTTTCGAGAGTGAACGAAAATGAGCATTTGATTTCGGTGAGTACCCACGTGCTCGATGACCTTATTGTATGTGATGTCATTCATCGTCTTGAGCTGTTTGATGGCTTTCTTCTCAGTAACACCAATGAACTCTTGTCTCAAAGGACAAGGTCGGTAGGAGCCGTCGAAATGGAAAAGCCCCTTGATAGGGTCCACGCGAAGGAAGCTAGCCACATCCCTATAGTTGGGCAAGGTAGCAGACAACCCGATAAGCCTGACTGGATCGCCACTTTGCTCAGTTTTCCTGATAGTCCTGCTGACAATGCTCTCGATAACGGGACCTCGCTCATCGTGTAGAAGATGAATCTCATCGATAATGATCAACCGTACGAGATTCGTGTACGTTAGGTCTGTGGCTTTCCGTGTGATGACATCCCATTTTTCAGGTGTCGTGACAATAATCTGTGTCTCGGATATTTGCTGCTTGGTAAGTTGACGATCACCGGTCAATTCGGAAACCGTTATGCCGTATGGCTTCAGGCGGGCACCAAAGTTTCCAACTTGTTCTTGGACTAGAGCCTTCAAAGGTGCAATGTACACAATCTTGAAGGAATCTAGATCGATATCTCCCGTTTTCGGATCTCTGTGCTTCCCAAGCTCTCGTAGAATAGTTAGCATGGCTACATTTGTCTTGCCACTACCTGTTGGGGCACAGATGAGCATGTTCCCATCGTCCTCGAATGCTGACGGGTAGCACTTTGTCTGAATCTTGTTTAGAGACTTGGCCGAACTGAAAGGCACACGGGCCCATTCAGGCAAGTCAGTGATGGGGATGTTAGTTTCATCTGCTTGGTTGCGCTTCGAAGGTGGAGGAATATGGAACTCTTCATAGCCTTTGAAGGTCCGCTTCGTTGATCCCTCTGGAAGTCTGACTTTCGGGTTTGTCATAAGGTGGTTACCTTGGTCAAAGACAAGGTTTTCGAGATTGATTAATTTTCGTGGCTGGAGACCACCGACTAGTTGACCCTCCGCACGCTCGGCTTTTGGTGCCGTGGTGATAGACGCCGGTACATCAATGTCCATCTTTATCTCCATCTTCTTCGCGCCATCAGTGGGTTTTCTGCCCCGAAGCTCGTCCAGGATCCATCTGACGCCCTCGGAAGCCATTTCTCGCTCAATGACACCCTTCTCCTCGTCGCCTTCCGCCCTAGCTAAGCGCGTAAGCCATACAATCTTCTCTCGGTTTGCGATGAGCTTTTGCACGACCTCATGATGTTCGTAGTCGAGAAGTTCCATCAACTCGTTTTCAATTTCTCTTAGCGGTTTTTCGTCCCCGCCAGGTTCGTCGGGATCACCCGAGAGTATATGTAGAGCCTGTGTGGTTTTCTCGTGCCGAATATGATCGTCAGTATATATAATACCAATTTCTCTTTGCAGCCAGTAGGCATCAATCTGGCGCGCAGGGATGTAGTTGGTCTCCTTGGACGCTCCCGTGCGTTTGCCGTCTGGCAATCCGGAATCAATCACCATCTCTTCCCCGTCAGCTAAGCCGGCGCTTTCCTCTGCTCGATCTTCCGCGGCTCCTCCAGCGGTTGCTCGCTCCTCTAGGCCAGTCAGATCCTCCTCATCTTTGTCAAAGACTGCTTCGTCATCAGATGACTCGTCTCTGACTTCATCTACTAACGCATCCCTATCCTCTTCTTCGTCATCGAAGACAACAGCAACACCCTGGCGTTCGTCGAGTTCCTGGTCGCCCTCAGCTGCTCCAGCTCCTGTATCCATCTCCTCGTCGTCATTTTGGGTATCATAATCTGTAATCTTCTTTCCGAGGTTAACCAACTCGTTGAACTGCTTAGGACTCAAGGTTACGCCTAGCAAGTCATCGATCTCCTTCTTCTTGTCGAGATCCTTCATGTCCTCATCCTTAAGATATTCCAAGACAGCATCTGCTGCGCTTAGGACGATCTCATGAGACACGTCGCCAAGGTTGCTCCTCACAACATTCAGTATGAGGTCGTAGGTGGCACGGGTAGCCGGTATGCGCGGTCGGTATCGAAGGCCTTCGACCAGCAGGTCTGTCTGTCCAAGGATTCCCGTTGCTCGCATCTGTGACGGGTCACCCTTTCGTTTTCTTTGCTCGCGGGCTAGGATATCCTTTCCCTCTTGCAAATCTCCTCTTTCGACATCTGGTAGACCCGTTGCTTTCTTCTGCTTGGGTGCCGCGTCGCGCGCAACTCTAGAGCCCATGTCGGTGATCCTCAAGCGGCCGGCAAGAGATTCAGGGTCGCCAGTAGCCTCGTCGGTTCGTCGCGTAACAAACCGTCTGTCCGCCTGGAGAACCAGGTTGGACATTGCCGAGTACTTGTACTGCGACACATCTCGATGATGGTCGGCCATCTTCGCGGTAGATCGCGTTTGATAACTTTCTTGTCGACGGTGGGACTGTGAAGTGGCGGGAAGACGACCGTCGGCAAGTCCAATTTAATCAAATGGACGAGGGCGCCGAGTTTGTCTGCAGATATAGCATTTAGAAAACGCTACGCAAGACAAATATGTTTCGAATATCGTTCCGGTAGCCCTCCACGTAGATGTGCGACCTTTCTTGCGTAGTTGTAGTGAAGAGCGCCGCGATTCGCCTCCAATAGGAAATTTATGAAGCTGGAGCTTTTCACGTCGAGATACATCCTAGCTTGAAGGCGCTAGGCAAAACCTCCATACAGTGTTATATGCGATAAACAGTAGCCCCGTACTGTAGATAATACTACATAGTAGTACAGTACCCACTTTTATAGCGCACAGTACAGAACAATGCCTTATGATTGGCTATTCTTGTGGTCAAGTACTCGTATGTACATTATGTATACATACACAGTGTACATGTATATCTTATTGAAGAAATTCATAAACATCTGCATTCACATTTGTATAACAGCAATTATCGACCTACGTTACCGCCTCGTGATATCTACATTTCCGCTTGAAATATTCCATGGGGCTGGTCTTATAACCAGGTCAATTTTATAAACCAACCCATCTGTCTCTAGTGTTGAGAGTACCAACGCCCAGCGCACCTTATTCCTAATGGATACATCCACGGACAAAGAGCTACGTGAGCGAGCTCGCGAAGTCCTTGAGCACCGCATACGTCCTCGTGAAGAGGTGACTGCCGTGAGACGACATCTAGCTCATGATCTCGCTCAGAGTTTGGGAACCGACCAGCTTAGTAGCCCTCTGTCCCTTATTGATTTGGACGCTACTGTCACCCCATCCGAAGCATCGCAGGGCAGCTATCGGGAATATATTGAGGCAGTTCAGAGAAACATCGAGATTCGAGCTGAGTTTACCAAGCTACAGGAAGAACATGACTTGGCTACTGCTTCCCTCTCATCTCCCCCTGAGGAAGACCAACAGGCGAAACTTCTCGAGCTCCAGCTAGAGGTTAACGCACTAGAGCTAGAACACGAAAGGCTCAGTGTAATCGATAAATACCTAGAAGAGCTCGATCGGCAACCCGCCGCGGCTCCCAACTTCTTAGATCCCGAGATTATGTTCCAGGATTGTGCACCACTTCCTGAACTACCTAAGGGATTGATAGATGGCTTCACCGAAGACCGAGATGCGCCAAATCGCGAGATACAAGAGTTGCTCTCACGTCTTCAAAAAGCCGTTTTACGTAACAAGCTGCTCGCCCAACAAGAAAAGCAAAACTTTGAGAAGTTAAAAGCCAAAAACCCAGTTGATCCTAGCAGTCTTCCTCCGGAGGTGCAATTACACGCCCTCAACGCTGTAAAGGATAGCTTGATCAACTGGATCGAGACCATGTTAACCAAAGCCGGCGGCGATGAGGACGAATCAAGCTTTGAGTCACCCAGCAAGCCACGGCAAGGAGGACAGGAGAAATTTGATCGTGACGCACATATAGCAGAGATTCAGAAGGAGTACCAAGACCACGTCGACCTCCGCAAACAGATCCTCGCTTCGTTAGCCCAACTGAAGCAGCTAAAGCTTGAGCCGCAACCGAAGCAAGAGCAAGACCAAGCACAAAGGGCCGAGGAGGCTAAGCCAAGAAACCTTGATGCTGAAGCATTCCTACTCACACCGTACCTTGAGAAGTTGCAATCAATTTCACGTGAGCAGAAGGGTTTAATTCAAGAAAAGTCCCACATCAACGCGGCTCTCGCAAAGCAGCAACAGGACCTCAATAAGATTCTGAGCCACCTGGCAGAGGAAAGCCATCTACTCCCGAAATACCCAGCCAGCAAATCCGATAAGTCCAAACCGAGCTTCGGCGAAGCCACTAAAGGAGTAAACAAATCCAACGTGACGACTCAGGTTGAGCCCTGGATTTCCGCAGCCCACTCAGCCCAGATTGCCACTCTTGAGGCTGTCTTCGAAAAGGTCGAAGAGGGTCAAGTAGCAGCTGAAGATGCTATGCAGGCTCTAGACGAAGTTCGCAAGCTTCTAAACAAGGAAGAAGTTCAACCCGAAAAGCATCCGGCGGAGCAGGAGAGTTCAGAGCGTGACATGTGGATAGAGGATGATGAGAAGAGCGGAACACGTGTTAGGAAGAATAGGGAGAAGAAGGTGGAGAAGCAGAAGGGCCAGAGCATCTACGCGAGATTAGATGGTAATCTCGGATTGATCAACGAGTAAGAGATAATAATGGTTTGATTACAGCTAGGTGAGAAGATTTATTTAGGCTTCATCTTGCAAGTGGAAGCAGACTATGGTCACTAGCTGACTGACGGCGGCCTTAAAGACCTTCATAATACAATGGATCCGGGTTTTGCCAGCCTAACGCCGTATGCTATAATGTTCATCATTTGCTGTATTGTGCTCCTATGAAATAAGAGTCAGACCTTATAAATCCTTCGACTTCCATGTTACACTTAGCCTTTTCCGGCCAGTATGTTCGATATTCTCAGAGCCAAATCTAGTATAGATAAGTGCTCATCCGCACCATCCACTAAGCGCTTGTCGACCTCCGAGAAAATAAGGGTTATTTTGTTCTTGTAAACGTCCCGAATCATCTCGTCTTGAATGACTGCTTGGTATAACTGCAAAATTCCGTTAGTTCGTCAAGAAGTCAATCGGACAATATGCGCAAACCTACCTGTGAGAGGACCTGTCCGGCACTCCATCCATCAGCGACCATCTCCTCCACGACCTTCGCAATGGCCCGGTATGCCGCGCCGGCGGACTTGGGCTGCATAGCTTTCTGCAGGCTCTCAATGGTTTGGTCTGGTATAACGCCAGCAATCTCCTCCACGATCTTAACTGTGACAACTTTCGTGTCATCATCTACATCCATCTTGTCTCCATCATCCTCTTTCTCAATAGCACCAACCAGTCTCGCTCCGCTCTGTAGGAAAGTGATGGCCTTTCTCAAATCGCCCTCGCTACACTTAATGAGCGCATCAACAGCACCGTCCTGAAGTGTAACGCCCTCTTTCTCAGCGATCTCCTCTAAGCGCCTCTTCGCATTGCCCTGATCCAAACTCTTGAACCTAAACTTGCTGCATCGACTCGCGAGGGGATCGATGATTCTGGTGACGTAGTTGCATATCAGGCAGAACCGTGTTATCTTGCTGTACGTCTCCATCGTTCGTCTGAGAGCGCTCTGGGCATCTTGTGTCATGCTATCCGCCTCGTCGAGAATGATGATCTTGAATGGCGGGCATGGATAACGAGCCTTGTATCCAGCGGGCGGGTGGGTCAATTGCATGCGTGCAAAATCCTTCACCTTCTCTCGTACGATAGAGATACCACGTTCATCGGAGGCATTGAGTTCAAGGACGCGCGACTTCATCATGTCTGGGCCGTAGAGCTCTTTCGCGAGAGCAAGGATCGTGGAAGTTTTACCGGTTCCCGGAGGGCCGTAGAAGAGCATGTGAGGTAACTGGGAAGAGACAGTTAGTATTTCTAATATGAAGGTATTATTGGCTCTATGTGACTCCGGGGAAACAGCTTACATTAGAGGCTTGAAGTGTTCTTTGAAGGACGTTCACTGTATGGTCCTGAGCCGTGACATCACTGAGGGTCTTTGGTCGACTTTAATAAGGTGTTAGCAAGTTCTCTTCTCTTTTTCTCGGCAAGATACTCTGTAAGAGAACAGAACATACTATTTTTCGACCCATGGTTGCTTTCTGGTGCTCTGCTTCGAGTCTTCTGCCTTGGACGTTGATGCGCCATTCGCCGCCGCTGCTTTGCGCGCCTTGAGATCGAAGAAACTCGCCATGTCCAAATATACGCAATTCTCAGGGGGGTTCAAATGTCGAAGATGGGGTGCTTGGTAGAATGATGTGATGACAAGTTTGTCTGCCTATCCCCTTAAGGCATTACGCAAAAAGATGTACGTCAATTCAACGAAGTCAAGCCGGCAAGCATAAAAGAGTTCCCCACCGACGCGTGAAGGACGCGCTTTCAGTTCGCACATGCCTTGATTCTGCCGCCAATTAAAGAGTGAAATAGGAAGGCGGCGTGACAGGTACCTAAGTACCTAAATGAGCTACATACACTACATAAGGTACCTACACACAAGGGATTACATAAGAGGGTCTACATATAATGAACTCTATACACAGATGCAGTCAAACAACATTTATAGTCAAACTAACTAGTATATCATAATATCATAATAGGATCATTCATCACATCTATTTCTCAAATATTTCTTCATGAAATACGGTCCTATAAGGACTGATTCATCACGTGGTTAATGCACTGTATGTGTGACTGTCAGCGACCCAATGATGATTAATCTACTCCAGCCTTGCCTATGCATGGAGCTTCAACTATATGCTTCCGTTCATATCAGTCATCATGGTTCTCAAAACTTAGTTGATTTCCCTCCCTGAGTATGGAAAGACACAAAGCAAAGTCGATTCAGAAGATAAAGCAATGGGTACGGCCACTCATTCGAGAAAAGGGGCATAAGAAGCAGTCTACGTCGCTCTCCGGTGCCTCTGGGCCATGCTTGCTGCAAAATGCCGGCGGGCATCAAGAGCCTGCATCATCACTTCAGAATGCACTTAGAACCGAAAGCAGTGTACACCCTCGGACGAACCCCTCAACACATGATGGAGACGCCGAGGGAAAGACATCAAGCAACTCCAATGGAGTTGAAGAAACAATACAAGATACAATACCACACAAGGGAGAGCATTCCATCTTCGTAAACGAGCAAGAGGGGCTACCACAGACCGACCAAAGTCTCCGTTTGACTCTGTTCCCTGGAGGCTCTACCCGAGGCCTTAACGTCATCTATGAACCGGGATCTGAGAGCGATAAACCACTTGTTGATATGTTGTTCATCCATGGCCTCACCGGCGATTCCTTTCGCACATGGTACCACTCCTCATCAGGGGTATATTGGCCGAGAGACTTTATCAGTAAAAGATTGCCAGACGCTCGGGTTATGACTTTTGGGTATGATGCGGACGTCACGAAGCTCTTTGGTGCTGTGGGACAGGGGACATTGCAATCGTACGCCGAGACCCTAGTGGCCCAGCTCACAGCTCTCAGGCGGGACGAGGATTCAGGATCGCGGAGGGAAACCATAATAATTGCGCATAGTCTTGGTGGGCTGGTGGCAAAGAAGGCTATATGCATGTCGGCGCAGTGGCACGACGAGGCTTATAAGCAACTAGACGAGACCGTTGCAGGGATTGCATTTATAGGAACGCCACATCAGGGATCTACCACAGCAGACTATGCGTCGATAGTTACGCAATCCTTGAAGCTGGTCTCACTTGGTTTGAAGCGAATCAATAAAAAGATTTTAGAAACCCTCCGACCAGACAGCGAAGGTAAGACTCATTCCGGCGTATGTTGGGCAGCTAGGATACGACAGGATCGATCCAGATGCTAATTCGGCAGCAGTACTAGCTGATCTGCAATGGTCTTTCAGACAGTGGCTTCGTAAGAGAGAGAAGGATGTGTCTATTGCATGCTTCTTCGAAGAGCACGAACTCCCGGTTGCTGGCATAGTTGTGCCAGAGCGATCTGCGAAGTTAGAGGGCTACTTATGCCTACCCATTCCCAATAACCATTCAGACATGCCAAAGTTCGAAAATGAGACAAACCATGGCTATCGTCTACTAATCGGCGAACTTCGTGTCTGGTACGATCGAATTAGCGCTGCGAAGATTCAAACCATCGGCCTCGGGGAAGGCCAGTCCACTAAGGAGGACGACTCTGCAGAGCGACACCGTCGTTGTGCTAAGGCCCTATCATTCCCAGAAATGCTTTCTCGGGAGGGAACTATTCGTAAACCTGCTGTTTCTACTTGCGAGTGGCTCCTGCAACACCCGTCTTATCGCCTCTGGTGTGAGACCGGACAGGGAATCCTTTGGATTATAGGCAACCCTGGAACTGGCAAAAGTACCCTCATGAAGTACATTGTTACCAGAATGCAGCCCGTGGATCAGCTGTCCACATTATCCTACTTCTTCTACAATCTAGGAACAACGCTCCAGCGCACACGTGAAGGGTTATTGCGGTCCTTACTCCATCAACTCCTGGATAGGTTTCCAGATCAAATGAAGGACCTGATTGATGAATACGAAAAACGAAGTCAAACAATTGCAGGTGACTGGATTTGGCAAACCGAAGAGCTTATGGAGTACCTTGAAAATTCACTCAAAAAGATCGTTCAACTTTTCGATATACGTATATACGTAGACGCGTTGGACGAATGCAAGCCAGAGGAACCTGGTGAGGATGGAACAAAGGATATCCGAGATTTGATTGAGCGTTTCAAGGATCTCGAGATGGCTCTTCGAGATTATCCACATCGATTCAGTCTCTGCTTTGCATGCAGGCCTTATCCAAACCTTGCACGACCTGACGTTGATTCTATTATCAACACGGAGAAGGAGAACGGCAATGATGTCGAAACATATCTAAAACAACAACTAGGCCGCGGTATTGAAGATCAAGACGAAGATATCAAAGCGGCTCTACAAGAATACATTGGTCGTCTGGCCAACGGGATATTTCAATGGGTCAAGCTGGTGACCTACAAAGCTATCACCATGTACAACGAGGGAGAGAGGCATAAGGACATCATTGATGAAATTAAAACATTACCGAGAGATCTCTCACAGCTCTACGAGATGATTATTACAGCTTTGCCAAAGAAAAGGGCCACTTTGTCTCTCAAGCTTTTCCAATGGGTCTGCTTTACCCTAGAGCCCCTAACTATTACCCAGCTTCGCCTCGCCATGTGCGTTGCTCCCAATTCGTCTTATAGAACAATCAGCGAACTCAAATCCTCCCCATATTGCGTAGAGGACGATAGTCAAATGCGAAAGTTGGTTGTCAAGCTCTCTGGTGGTCTTGTTGAAGCTAGAGGAAAGCCAGGACAAGGCGCAAATCAAGAGGTTTCTTTTATTCACCAATCAGTCAGAGATTACCTCCTTGAATCAGGTTTTCCTCAACTTGAACCGAAGCTATCTACTCTACAAATAGCATTTAACGCAGGTCAAAATCTCCTGATGGCAACCTGCTTGTGGTACTTGACCGAACAAAGCACTATAGCGTCTTTAAACAACAATCTCCTACAATATTTATCAGAAGAGGCCGCTCTCAAAGTCCTTGAAAGACTCAAGAACCCTAAAGAAACAATTATAGACTGGTGGGCACGTAGATTTGATGACTTTATTCCAGAGCTCGAGTCTGCAATACCCATTTCGCAGCGCTTCGAAATGGCTATTGCTAAAACGAAACCGGAAAACCGCAAATATTTCTTGACCAAGCTTTGCGACGAAGTTTTCGATAACTTCAAAATAGTAGATGATCCTAGCTTTGTATACCGTTCTGACACATCCGAGGAAATGGCCAGGTTTCGCTTGGAATTACCACATACTACTAGCCCAGGAACGTCCATGGGCGACGAAAAACCGGCCACGAGTCCACCAACCTACCCAATAAACTCCCTGGAATTGGCGAAGATAATAAGTTTATTCTTACCAGGCGGTGTTATGTCAAAGACATTGCCAAGTGAGCTTACCAGATATTCCTGCAATCACTGGCAAACACATGCGATTCTATCAGTCCAGACAGGGTCGACGGATACTTTGAGTGAGGCTCTAGATATGTTCTTCTCTCGGATAACGACATTGGGGCTCTTAAACTTGCAAAAGGACGGCCATCTTCTTCACAGAGCCTCGAGGCATCACAACCAAGTCATATTAACCGAACTGGTCAATCGTGATCCTATAAAACATATCTCGATCAATTTAAAGGAACGAGAGACCGGGAAAACTCCATTGATAGCCGCTGTGGAGGAGGGTTTATTAAACAATGTCAAGTTCCTGCTGCGACAAGAAGGCATTGCACTGGACTATGTAGACGACGAAGGCAAATCTGCGCTAATGAGAGCTGCCCGACAGGGTCACATAGATATTGCTGAGGAGTTGATCAGCCGGGGGGCCAATTTAGACCTTCAAGATAAAGAGGGATTGTCAGCACTCTGGTATGCCGAGAACGATGTAGTCGCAGCACTTTTACTCCTTCACGGAGCAGAGACCGGCATCGCAGACGGGAATAGGCCCGATATCTTTGATCACTTTATTAAGCGCGGATATCTCAAAGCATGTGAGCAGATTATACGTATATTCCCGAAGTTACCCGCGGGACCCGACAAGATCTTGGGATATATGCTCACAGCTTGCTACACCGGCCGGACGGAGATCCTTCGCCTCTTTATAAAGTACGGGCATAAGACAACCAGGACGGATGGTACTCTCCTCCACATAGTGCTTCAACAGGACACTTATCAACTTTGGAAATTGGGCTACTATAGTAACAACCGTGTTGAGATATTGCGCAATGTCGTTCGGACACTGATCACCCTCGACGAGTCACCCGATGGTGTCCAAGTTAATGCGATAGATTGTCGGCATCAGACCCCTCTTATGCTCGCCGTCAAAAATATAGACAGCTGCCAACTAGTAGACACGTTCCTTGCAGATAAACGTGTCGACGTAAATCGCCAGACTGACTCGGGGACGGCCTTGTGGATATCAATTCTCCGTAGAAATCACTCCGTAACGAAACGTCTATTAGACCATCCCGGCATTGATCCGAACCTTAGCGGACGTAACGGCACGAGACCGTTACATGCCGCTGTCCGATGTTATGATCTTGATTCAGTGAGGCTCCTACTGGCCCATCCCGGTATCGACACGGACGCCAGAGATGCGTCTGGCCGTACTGCTAGTGGGACCGCGAATTTGCCCCTTGGAGGCAGACGGGATTATACCGGGAGCATCAAAGTAGAGAAAGGCCAGAGAACGATAGGTCAGGAAATTGCCGCTCTAATCAACTCACATAGCGGAAGAGATTAGGTTACCGACGACTTGCCTACTGCTCTTCAACGCCGCAATTTCATATCTTAGGGAGCCTATACAAGCTCGAGTCCATATGTGGTGATAGGCCATAATACTGCTACCAAAACAAATTGTTTATATCTCATGTGAAGCCATCTAAGCGTTGCCCTCTAGAAGGGCATTGCTGAGCACAAGCTTTGCGACGTATTGGCCACCTCAAGTCGCCTCATTGACGTAGTATTAACGAGATCACGAATATCGATATCTTATGAGGTATTTACGAGTGAGAATTGAAAATAATATACTCGAGGATTATATATACCTACTTCACATAGCCAATAGTCCAAACATATCAGTCTCATAGTCCAGACTCCCCGTTATTATCGTGCAAAGAGTATCATTGATTGTCTCCAGGCGATTGTGTATACCTTTCGTGCCAACAAAAAAAAACTAAAAAAAACTAAAAAAAAAAAAAAACTCCGTGAATGAAGGCTCCTGGCTACGCCCTCAAAAATGTAAAATTAAGTATATGTACCTTTACGTCAAGAATTCAATGCCTGCTTAAGCCAACTTATGCCGCACGCACTAGCTGTCGGAGTCGCTTCTCAATAGCTTCGCGCCCTTGCCAGGTATCCCAAACTCGGTCAGGCGCGTCTTCGACGATATCCCAGTGCTTCAGATTGCGCGTGAGATGACTGAGGTCTCTCTGCTTGTCTTCCCATCCACTATCCCGTCGGATATGGGCACCAGAGCTGATGAGATTGAGCGGGACATCCGGATTCTGAATAGCCGTGCTGCTGGCTAAGTCGCGTTTCGACAACGTGTCTGCAACGAGGTTCTCTTGTAACTTTGTCCACAGGTATTTTCCAGTCTGGTATGTGGATTGGCCCCAGACCCGATCTTCTTTGGTTCGGCCTTTGAAGAGAGCACCTGGGATGCGATCAAGACCTAGAGGCGAGATTATGCCTCGGATCCAGAGCAAGAAGCCTCGACCTGGTGAACCTACACCGCCGAGATCGTCTTCGTGGAGCGGGTCGATAAGGAGGAGCCCCTTGATGTCTCTCCCGTGGCGAGCGGAGAAGATTCGCGAATAGATGGAGCCAATGCCAGCACTCGCAAGAACTATCCGACTTGTTAGCAGATTATTAAATCACATCAGGTCCTAAGCATGACTTACTCCATGGGCCATCTTCCCCAGCTCTAGCCAGTGCTTCACTAACAGCCTCCACGGCCATTCCGGCAGACAGAGGTGACGGTGCAGTGTCGCTCTATTGTCCGTCAGTGATTGCGCCCCAACATCACCTCAATTTTACTTACCCAAGCTAATCCAGGGCGATCAACGAAACAATACCGGCTAATCGACCCGTTGTTAAGCGCATTGTCGGCAAACTGCCAAAGGCCGTCTTCAACTGGCCTTTCTCCTCCTTCCAACAAAACCGTAGGAAGCTTCGTCCCTCTGGAACCCGTCTTATTCCCATGGCAATAGACGTGTATCATGTATTTATCTCCATCAACCCAGAATAGCTCGCCTGGCGGCGCCAGCCCAGCATCAAGGGCTCGAATGATGAGGGTGCAGGTTGTCAGCAAAACAACCAGAACGAATATGGCCATAGAGAGAGTAGACAGCAGGACAGCAGTCCATTCACCCAAAGTGCGACGTGTCTCGGCTCGGCCCGTCAACCGTTCTTCCTCCTCGGTCTTTCCCCACTCGACAAGGCGATCGGTGAGAAGTGTCCAAATGGCCATGAGAAGCGCCCCTAAGCCATAACTGTTAGTTTCAAGACACTGGTTTTCAGAAACTGTCCACCTACATAACACGCTGACCATTCCCACCCAGCCCTCTTCATGTCTTGTCTTCTCCACCGAGATTAACAGGACAGCATCCACTAACAGCAATGCTCCCATGACTATACTCAATATCCGGACCGCCTTCGAAGGAATAGCGAAGAATATCAGGGTAAAGAGCAGATTCGCAAGCGCCAAGCTAGCATAACTGAACGGGAAGAAGCCCGATCCCCGCGTATGAAAACCGGGAGGCGTAACGAACGTCGAGACCAGCAGTATAGTCCACCACACGAAAGTGAGAATCGTGAAGAGTATCGTAAGGTACCTAACAATCCGCACGCTCCAGAGATTATACGGCGAAACCTACGTTATATATAAGTATTATACCCGGGAATTATACGAGAGAATGCCTACCGCTGGATCGTCCGGACTCAAGTAATTCGCGCTCTCGACTCTGTTCGGCAGCAAGCGAGTATGCTCATTCGGCCCGCTTTCTCGATCCTGGTCCAACGAGTCCCGCGGGCTATCATCGTGCCTTTTCGGCCCTCCTCCCCAAAGCCGATTCATTTTGCGATATCAAATTCGCTCCCGAACACTTAATACAAATACAAGTATACCTAGGTATCAATGGAGGGGCTGTAAAACGCCACGCCCAAAGCGACCTGTCGCAGCTCGCGGGATCAACGGTATCTGGCAATAATAGCAAAATTAAGAGTATAATTATGTTTGTATAGTTGGAAGAAATAGGTAATTACATATATCGCCTGGCATGTCGTACCATGCTGAATGAGCCCATCGACGTCTACGTCATGACTATTAGCTCATCATTAGCTCTAGGCTGGCCCCGCACCGAACCCGATTCAAGCTGGACTTTTCGCCGCAAATATAGATTAAAGAAGGGCATAAAACTCGATCGAGTACCAACCTAACCAGCTAGCCTCGAGCTAGATCGAATCAGATCAACAAATTCGGTCACCTGGGCTTCGAAGGGTTGTATCGCGACTTTTTATATAATCATTCCTACGCAGTAACTTCACCAGATTGCTCGGCGGGGCGAGGGGCAGCTTCAGCGTTCTCCAATTCTCCAACCCCCCAATTGCCCCTCACCCTGGATCAGCACATCTATGGGCTCAAATGATCTCGATCTACTACAGCATGAATTCGCAATTTACATTTGATGAAACGGTACTACTTATTTCGTCTAGAACACGTAGGCAAATCGATCGTTTGCTTGACCTGTCTATTTACCTAGTGGCCGTGTCGATTTTCCTCATCTGCGAGTACCAACGAGAATTGTCCATTTGATCTATTTTGAGCTTGATTTTCTTCTACCAAGATTGTGCTTAGCTTACAGGTACAAAAACATGTGTGAAGTTTCCCTTACGATATCGTGCCAGAAAATTACAAATTGAGAAACGAGCATTTAAGCAACGGGCGAGACAGCGAAATTCTAGCAACGATTAATCTGTAGGAGACACGTACGAGCCACAAACGTCTTTCAGGTTCCTCTCGTGGCTCCAAAGGTGATGCTGCTGGAAGATGAATAGCGACTACTGCTCGACCTCGAGCCCTGAGAGGTTCCTCCCGTTCGATTGCCCGAGAGCCTGATCTTTCTCTGCTCTATTTGCCTCATGGCAATC
Source organism: Hypoxylon sp. E7406B (assembly GCA_000931505.1). Taxonomy (NCBI): domain Eukaryota; kingdom Fungi; phylum Ascomycota; class Sordariomycetes; order Xylariales; family Hypoxylaceae; genus Hypoxylon; species Hypoxylon sp. E7406B. Next base: position 413,934 of record JYCQ01000006.1, on the reverse strand, counting down.
TCCTCTGGATCAGGCCCACGGCCAGCTGGCTTGATAGCATCTAGAGGAAGCAGGCCGATTGGTGCATGAAGCTTAGCATTGGCTTCGGGGTCGTCAAGTGAAATCTGGGCCTTGCTATAGGTATCCTTCTTGTATTGTTTTAAGGCCTGAGTTGATGGCTCTGAAACAGAAACCCAACCCTTGAGCTGAGACAACCAGCTGTGTTTTGCTTCCTTTCCCTTATGCTTGGCTGATTCTGTTACCGAATCATTGCGCTTCCTGCCACCGTTGTCCTGGACAGTGTTGTCGCTCAATCCAGATTGACCGTACGAGATTTTCCTGTGATGAGTTGGGCTCATCTCAAGAGATTTCATTGCTGTTGTTGCCTGTGATATTAACTTTTCTTCCTTAGGGGTTCCCAAGATATCTCCAATACTTCCCTGTGGAAGGAACAGTGGCGAAAATCCAAGTCCTGTGGTTGGGCTTGGAAACTTGAATTTCGTATCAACCAGAGAAACACCTGAACTTGATGCAGGGCGGTCAGGACAACTGGAAGGTGAAGCCAAGAGATGGGATGTGTCGAACGACGCTGCCGCCTTGTGCTGGCCTAATGAATTACGCTTTAGACGAGAGGTAACAGTAGAGTTCGGTGTAAAAATGCGATCTCCCAATGATTGGCTCTTGGACAACTTTCGCGCCTTACCCTTTAGCACATTCTTCTCGGCACTCTTCTAAAGGCGCGAAGCACTCTGAGCTTGAGATGAAGGCAGACCCAGCAATGTGCTTCGACGTTGCCTCTTTCTTGCTTTGGGCTCTTCTGGTGGTGGTGATTCTCGGTCGATAAGCTGCTCAGATGCGATACCAACGTCGAATATTTCGCTCTCACTATCGCTTAAGAGGGTGTAATTCTCCGTTTCGGCCTTGAACAAAAAGGGATTGTCTAATCCGAACAACCTTGCCTGACCCGTACGGGATGTACCGTCTGGAGAAAATCTACAGATTTCTCCAAGCTGATCCCAGACTGTTTGTCCGGCTCTAAGTTCGGATGGGAAGGGCGGTGGCGGCTTTGGATTGCTGAGGTTGAATGGATAAGAGAAATTCCGCAGGACGGGGGGCGAGAATTGCCGTGGCGTAGTTGGTCTCTGGGATAATAATGCACCGTCTTCGTGAGGAGATCCCAGAGCGACTGCTACCTTGGGCTTCCGTAAACGCCCAACGAACCCTACCATCGTACGTGGGAAGAACAAGACACTAAATAGCACGAGGCTCCCGAGAAATATAGCCAGTACCCGTCGGGGTGTTACATGAGCCGAATTGAGAGCGTACAATCGAAGAAGTGTGAAAATATGGTTTCTTCACTTTGGCTTTTACTTTGAAGAGTTTGATTACCAGTGAGGACAATATGAAGGTAAGCCGGGCCGAAGTTATAAATATCAATCTAATAAGAAGAGAGACGCGTTGAACGTAATGTAGCTATGCTTCTCATGAGAATCGCAAAGGCTGGCAGTGTGTCATGCGCGGGTTCGACAGAAACGAGCGTGTTGGCTTGTGAGTTTATCGAAGTAGATTTAGATGCTTGAAGTCCGATCATTTAAACGACCTGTACTAAGTAGATAGTCTCGTCTTACTCGCGGATATTCCGAAATGATTGTAAGAAGGATAATGAGGTAGAGTGTGCTATAAATGAGGGACCTCGAAAAGTGAACTACCTATGTAGATTTTGGATAGAAGGATCGATTACAGATGGATACGACTTGGGTGTGGGCTCAGACGGCTACATGCTGTGTAATACAAGCATGAGAAGACGACGGGGCAAGCTGAAGTAAGAGCGAGGAACGGTGTTGTGGGAGTTTTATGGCATGATTATTTGTAACTGAAACTTGAAGTTACCCTATTACCTAATACATTTTCTACACTTGTGGTAGGCACGTTACTGGATATCTTGGTCATCTTTCCGTTCGTCGTCGAACCTGCCGTGGCCTATCTCCATCGTCGCCTACATGTAGGTCCATGATATGACCACTGTTACTAACCATCAACGGCCAAGATGCTACCTAACTCAAGGCTATGGCCTAGATCTGTCCACTTTGCTAGAACTGCAGTGCTATGGGTTCAGCTCTTTTTCTTTTCTTTTTAAGACGCATCCAATCGCCTCGTATAGAGCCTATGGGCTAGATTGCTTCCACTACGGAGTATTCGTCTAGAGTTGCGCCTTTTACTGCATCAAAGCAGCACATACCGGCAGTAAACCGTAGGCCTTGTTGGCATATATACCTATGAATTTATAATGAGGTGTATATTAAAAAAAAAGCTAGGCATGAATACACAGTTAACCTCGCGAAGTTGATCAAGAACTATATGTAGCTGACGGGAAAATGAGACATTATCTGCAAGCTTTCGAGATCTGCAGGGTATCCGTGCACGGGCGCTCCCCAGATCTGATCGGGGCTGAGGTTATGCACCGATAGGGCGTGTATATAGTGTAGACGACCCAAAGTTGGATCCAATCAGTTAGCGTAGGAACTTATAGTAGCTTTAGCTTATCACATTTTGCCAGGGTAACTGCATCGGCTCGATCCGATAGCTCTACGTATGTAGTTGACCTGAACCGACTCAACCTAGAATTCAAGTTGGTACGTCTTTCCTGCTCCATCTGGGTGTAATCACGGACCACGATATTGCATGGTGCTCGTCGAAGTCGTAATATAGGGAATCATATAGTTTAACAATAAGGTTCGTAAGTCGAGCGAACCTGGTCAAGAGCATCTCATTTCCTTGATAACCTAGTGGCCGGGGCGACCACGATCTGCGAATTCGCGTGGTCTTCGACCTTAATATGATGAACAACTTTCAGTTGCAGCTCCTCACTGCCGGCTTTCCTAGGAATTGGTGGATGGCACAAGCAGAGTTGTACTGGATGCAATCGCTTGGTTTCGTCTTTAACCTCACTAAAAGCCCACTTATAGAAGGAAGTTGGTGGAGGTGGCGGATGGTACGGCTGCGCTCGAAACGCTTTCCCGATTTTGTATTGGGGGCTTGTCTTCGTCTAGATGCGTGGCCAAATGGCTGTATCCGTTCATGGTTCTCGAAGTGATACTAAATCGGCGACTTAGACTTTGGTGACTGTTGCCCGCCGCCGAAACGAATAGCTTCCCTAATCTCGTCGAAGAATAGATATATTATTTCCTCCTTAACGTGCAAATACCTATAGTGTGGAAAGCCCCATATCCAAAGTTATCGACGGTTACAATCTCTTGGGACCATCAACGATATAGAGTCAGCGACTATTATCACAGGAGATTCAATTATACTGAAGAGGTTCCATTTTCAAAGCAAAACTTGAATACATCCATGTATGCTGAAGGACTAGTACAAGTGTACCAGGTACCTAAGTACCCACTAGGATTTATGTGGGATGTACCGCTTTCCTATACTTCCTATCTTGGCTAGTAGAAGAGAAGGGACTGAGCCGGGCTTAGGCAAAGGCCGCAGATGCTCTATACCCTATTAGTCAGACGCCCCACGACATCGTGTGTCACTTCTATGTATAACCTGGGGAAGCAAGCTTGGTTCTCTCCAAGTTGCGCCTTCAACTTATACAACCAACCMCCTTGGCCGTCGACAATAAACTCGTGTTTCCTCGCGCACMCCTCCCTACCAACGAGCAACTCGCTGTACTAGTTATTACAGTCTACCCCCTTATCTTTGTATAATCGTATAGTCGCTACGTGGCGAGAGCGACAAAGAAGCGCATCTCGTCACCGACTCTCGGTATCACGACCCACCCCTCGCCACCAACGATGCCGGGCCTCACCCTCAACACTGACGGGGCGGCCGCCGCCCGCAACACGCCCATCTACCCTCCCTCCAGTTCCACCAGCCAGGCGCCAAACACGAGTGCGGCCGCAAATCCGGCCCCAAACACGAACACCCAGCAATCGCCCGTGCGCTCCTCATCACCACAAAGACCAACGTACAGCCCCATAACGCCGCCACTCAACCCAGTCGCCTTCCCGTCGCGCCCGACGTACACGCACAGCTCGCAGAAGACGCAAACAGCAATCCCCCCACCGCCACCCGAGCCCATCGACTTCGACACAAACCCGGACGTCCTGGCGCTCAAGTCCGCCATCTCGATCCTGCAGCTGCAGCGCCGTAAGGCGGAGACCGACATGGCGGTCCTAAGCCGGGCCAAGGCCGCGGCGCTGGCCGACCCCGAGGCCTTCGTGCAGGATCTGAGTTCTGGCCGCGTCGCGATGGAGGGCGAAGGGTTGTTGATCAGTGGCGAGCGCGAAGACTCGAGCTCAGATGAGGACGAGGACGAGGATATGGCGGACGCGGATGCGAGTGCTGCTGGCCAGCACGCTCCGACCCAAACCCAAACCCCGAGTAGCTCTCAACACGCGCAACCCACCAACCCCGGCACAGGCCCAAGTTCGGCCGCTAAACCCGACCCGGACGCCATGGACACAGGACCACCGCAACCGCAACCGCAACCACAGTCCCAACCCCCTCCCCAACAATCGCAACCCAAGCCCTGGGCCAAGCTGCCCAAGCCGCAAAACATAGTCCGGTGCCCGCCGATCAACTGGTCGCAGTACGCCGTGGTGGGCGAATCGCTAGACAAGCTGCACGCGGAGCAGCTAGTGCGGCCGAGCCAGGGGGTGCCGGCGACCGTGACGCCCGACGGCCGGTACGAGTTCAGCGGCGCGGGGAAGCAGGAGAAGCTCGTCGGCATCGCGGCGCCGTACGCCCCGGGCAAGGATCGGATTGATCGGAAGTCGAAGGGGCCGAAGCGGTGAATAGGTCTTTCTGCTAGACAAGCAGGTGCCAGGATGGAGCTGGTCTCAAGAATGAAATAACGGATGATGACGGTTCAAGTGCTTTAGTTTACGACACGCAGTATCGTGTCACGGCGTTATGAGAGGGTTGGAAAGGCATGACTTAGAAATAGGGGCTACAACTAGGTAGCTTCAATGCTTAGGAGTTATTACAATTCAATACCCGTATATCAAACTTAGTTCTCTAAAAGCCCATGCGGTATGCGGAATGACTTGGACGTCATTGAAATTACGAAATAAAACTGGACGTAGAGTAATCCTAAGAACTCTTAGACGGCCACAACACATTAGCGTGGGCGGCTTCAACGACCGTAATTAAGACTGTCTAATGTGTCAAATTCATTGTATTTATCGAATTCATCGCGTATGCCATGTAGCCCGTAAAAGCAAAAGAGGTATCAATCCTAGTCTAGATGCCCATCAATTTCGGCGGCGCGCCAAACTTCTTATGCCTTGAGTCCGCCATCATTGATCACATGCCCACCCTCCGACCTGGAATAGCGAGGACGGAGGATGTGATAGTAAAGCTTCCTTAAATACACCTACCATACTCGACCGTCGTGATTAACCTGCTGCCAGATAACTCCATCGCAATAACTGCAGAAAGGCCGGTTATTCATAGTCATTAATCATGGCCATATTAGAAGTCCTCCATGCTTCTCTGTACCGATCTTCGCAGTTGTCTGTTGTACAGCTTTCTCTCATCGGCACTGCCCCAGTACAACTTGTGTGCTTCTAGGTTAACTTGGGTTCTTGGATCATACGTGGGTGTCTCGTCTTCCAGAGCCTCGATAATTGCTTCAATATGCTGCTTGACATCCTCGCGGCGGGAAGGGTTCGGGAAATAGCATGGTGTACCATCTCTTGCAATTCGGTGGTGGAACATTGGCGTCAAGAACTTGATCCTTGGCTGCTCCTCAGGGAAGCGAGGACTGAAGTTGATCTTGATGCGGAACATGCCTCCATCCAAGTTGGTCATGGGTCGTCCGAAGTAGGTAAGATTCCACACAAAAGGATTTCCGTCAACCAACTCAATGTTGTGGGGTTCCTCGCTACGCTTGAAGGACTCCTTGATCTGCTCGAATTGTCGTGCAAGGTTGACCGCGACTGTACTGTCTTTTAGCTTGGCAGATGCTCCCTCTATCGCCCATTTCTCCGGCTCAGCATCTAAAGCAGCCTTAACCCGATGTATTCTTGTCTCGAGTTCAGTGTAGTTAAACTTTCCATCCATGGTATTAGATGTCCCTTCGAAGGGCATGCGCACGAAAGGCTGACCGTCCTTGACCTCCTCCTTTGCCTTCTTGATAGTCTCTAGATAGGAGTCGTAGTGCCAGAGGAAGCGATGCTTGCATAAGTCCTTAAACGGTTCCCAGGGGACACTCGCATCATCGATTTCGATATCGTCGTCCATGTCAAGTTCATACTCGTATTGTCCCGGCGGAGCTGGTAGGGCAACGCTGCTTCCAGGGATTCCTAAGTATTCTTCCAATCTTTGGATAATGGAAATGCGTAATGTCTCGTGACGGATCTGCAGTGTTCATTGTCAGTTTGTCCTTTGATAGTCTCTTTCTGAAGGTAGGCTACCTTCGCGATGTACTCCTTCTGGTTCTTCTTATCGTGCGACTCATTCGCATCTTCAAAACCGGGTTCGTTCTCGTAAGGGTTCGCAGACATGAGGCTTTGTATCGAGACTAGGATGGACTCTAGACCCTGGGCAGGAGACCACTCCTCTCCTCTCTCTCCACGCCATGTTCTAATGTCATGTTAGGTTCAACGACAAATGGAGTACAGTAGTGAAGGTTGTATACCCAAGAATTGATCTAGAGGCAAGGTTAGTAGAGCGCATAGCATGGCCAGACCAGATCCATCTCGCTTACAAGCACACTTTCCCGGAAGCATAGATATTGGGATTGAATCGACAGCGTCCACTATTCGTTGTTGTTCCCGTAACCGACGGTGACTTGCGCGGGTATTCTATGGGTGCCTGTTAGGTACCTGTACTTGTTGGGAGATGGTAACAGTAAGAGCTAACCTTTGTTGAACTTCACCGCAAACTTTGGGAATGTTAGTATACATTATTGCGAATGAGTTGATCCATCTTAGGGTAAACCAACCTCGAAGAAGCCAAACTCGTAAGGGGTCTCGTGAGGACCGATGATCAAGGCCTTCACATTGCGGACGTCGCGATCCCGAAAGGCCACGGCGAGTGCTAGAGAGCGGGGCACGAATGCGTTAGTAACGGAACGGGACAGAACGGGTATACGAGGGGATATCTCCCATACAGAGGTTTGTATTCTTCTGAAGTTCGCCGATTTCCTGTAAAGCGTGAGCAGCTAGTCAGCCCTAGTACCCCTCCAGAACTTGAGACGATACGGCGTACCTTGGTGATGCGGATGATGGACTGGTCCGCCATGGCTTCTACCAGCTACTCATAGGTCGACAAGTGGTGTGAGGATGATAGGGCGGATGACTTCTCGACGAACCTGGGGGCGGCAGAATATTGTTGGGTAAGACTAATGTAGAAAGTTCACAACGCGTCTGGTGGCTTTTGAGTCGTAGCGTAGGAGCAGAATATGTAATAAGGTTGGCAGGAAATAGGTAGCACTTGCAGCAGCTCTGAGGTGCATGCGGGCAGGTGGGGGAGTCCCCAAGGCAGAAAAGGCGGGGTCTCACTAGAGGGACATTGAGTGCTTTGGCGCCGCGGGGCTGAGGACCTTGCCTGCTTGCCTAACTCATACTGCTCATAGTGCGAATGGATCAAGGCAAGTTCCAGTCGGGTAGATGGGATATTGTAGAAGGTGCGCATGTGTGTACCTGCCTGATACCGAATACTTCGAGAACTCGTCATTTTTACGGCCAGCTGCATCCATTTTCTAAAGCAGCTACATATGTACGTCGTTGCCTTTATGCATACATGTGTGTATGTATTGGATGACCCCCAAGACATTTGACGTTCTACATTAGAAAGGGTACTGATCTATCTAACCAGATACGGTATAAACACTGTACTAGGCTCAATGATAACATACGGCTAGTATACCGTACTACCTAGCGTACCTTCCTAGAGCTTCCCCTGCCTCCATCGTGGGGAGAGCCAGGCCAGGGACGGCCCCACTCGCAATTTTCCTTGGGATTTCTTCAATTCGGTGTTCCAGGACCCCGAGAATGAGCCATCCCCTGATAGCTGATAGTGCCAGGCGGTGAAGGGGGCAAATTGCAAGTTCACCCATTTCCAGGTAGCTCTCTTCGTTCCCCCAGGGGTTCAATTAGCTTCAATCGGCACCGCAATCCAAATAATCCCACATCATGTCTCGCGAAAGCATAACGCAGCCCCTGCTGGGCCGCGTCCTCGTCATCGGCGGCTGTGGCTTTCTCGGCCACCACGTCGTGAACCTGCTCCTGCGCGACTGGAACTGCACCGTCTCCGTCGTCGACCTCAAGTGCCAGCGCAACCGGAGACCCGACTCGGACGGCGTCGAATACGTCGAGGCCGACATCACCGATGCCGATAACCTGATCAAGGTCTTCGGCAAGCTGAAGCCCGATGTTGTCATCCACACGGCCTCGCCTCCTGCGCAAGGCCTCGGTGCTGTTGCCAATGAAGTTTTCAAGAAGGTCAACGTGGATGGAACACGCGCCGTGATCGCTGCTTGCCAGCAGAATGGCGTGAAGGCGTTGGTATACACAAGTTCCGCCAGTGTTATGAGCGACAACAAGAGTGATTTGATAAATGCGAACGAGGAGTACCCGGTTATCAGGGGTAAAATGCAAACCGAATACTACTCCGAGACAAAGGTGCGGTTCTTTCATCGTCGGATATGTGGTATACGTACCTTACTAATGCCATTGACCAGGCGCATGCAGAGAAGCTCGTCCTGGAGGCAAACCGTGCCGAGGGGACAGATTTCCTAACTACGGCCATTCGACCATCGGGTATCTTCGGCGAAGGTGACGTTCAACTAGTCTACCACACCATCCGAATCCTCCGCGAGGGAAAGGACAATGTCCAGGTCGGTTTGAACGATAACCTATTCGACTTCACCTACGTCGAGAACGTAGCACATGCCCATCTCCTCGCCGCCCGCGCCCTGCTAGTAACCCACGCATCGACCACCGACCCCCTCGATTACGAGAAAGTAGATGGCGAGGCCTTCATCATTACAAACGACAGCCCCGTCTACTTCTGGGATTTGATGCGGGCTATATGGCACGAAGCCGGATCGCAGAAGGGGACCGACCATGTGTGGGTCATGAGCCGAGACGTCGGCATCCTTCTGGGAGCCTTGAGCGAAATCTTCTTCTCGATCATAGGGAAGMCCCCGACCTTAACCCGCCAGCGCATTATTTACAGCTCCATGACACGGTACTATGATATCACTAAGGCAAAGCGGCGTCTCGGCTACCAGCCTCTGGTAAGCCTGAGTGACGGTGTGAAGAGGACGGTCAAGTGGACTTTGGAGCAAGAGAAGAACCAGAAGTGATGATGAGCTGTCTCCTCCGACCTGCCTACAAATATGTATAAGTAGAAGAATAAAACCTTCATGATACGTGTAATCATACGAAAAAATTTGGTGGATTTAATATATAAGTGCTGGGATGTTGGATCTACGGCAAATCATACGAGCGGTTTCGTTAATAATGAACAAAGTTTGGTGTCTATTCACGTTTCCCTTTGGTCATGCAGATATCGTCAAATATGAATTCGCTTGGCACACTTCAAAGGCGCGCTTTACCTGTAATGCATTTAAGCACATAAACCCTTCATCATCTGTCAAGAATTCAGGGAATTTGGCGATCAGACCTCATGCAGGATCTTCACAAGTACAACATGTCACTTGGGATCATGCAATTGCATTCAGATTTGTTGATTGAATGGTGTAAGCCTGAAATGCTTCTCTTTGTCTCTGTAGTGATCATGACGTGATGGAATTTGGCTGCTGTCGGCGATTGAACTACCTGCAGAGGTCCTCACATCAGCTGTCTTAACCACTCTTCGACTAGACTAGCTGACACTCCTCACAAAAGAAAAGCTGGAGGCGTGCAGCCATCTGCTTGGGATATATCTGGGCACCATAGCTCTGTCTTGGCCCCTTTCAACCCTCCACCCGTTGGAATATCCCGTCTGCTAACCCCGACAATAATCTACTATTTCGACTTTGACGCAAAGATGGGGCTCGCGAAATGAATCCGACTCGTCATGGGCAAGCCAGAAAGAAGGCAAAGACGATATACCCCCTACTACTCCAAGCTGAGCTGCGCTGCCAAACCCCTCGGAAATGGCATGCCACTTCCCAAAGCAAATATGCTTCTAGAACAGAATATAGACACACCAGAAGACCGCCTCGCCCAGGTGAATCCGAAGATGACAAAAAGCGAATCAAAAAGTCGTAAAAGTCCATTTTGGGGAAAGGGAGAGATGTGCAACGCCAACCGAAATGCTGTTTAATCTCTCTACACCTGCCTCATGCTATGTCCTAGAGAAAATCAAGGCTTGCGAATATGAATAAGGCTTCTTCCCGCTTGAGCAGTTCCATCGAAGTCGAATAAACACGTAGTCGAAGAATATATACCTAGGGACCAAATATGATTTACCCCGTACCAGTCGGGACGGAACTATTTTGTTTGCCCCAGCCCGAGTTGCGCCACTCTCGGCGCTGGCCATTTTCAGGGTGTTGTGCGTCAAACTGGGCTGGATGAGGCGATTGCCCATTATCAGGTTTCCGCCAATTTTGTGGTGGCGTGCCTTGAGGTGTCGTGAATGGAATTGTTGGCTCTTGCACGGGACGAACACTGCTTTCCTGATGCCACGCTGCGGGGTCTGTAGCGACCCTGGTGGCTAAGGGTCTCCTGCTCTCTTGCTGTTTGACAAATTCGGTGCTGTCATACTGTCTGGGGAGTCCATTTACAGATCGAGATTCGATACGTTTCAAGATTTCCTTGGTGGTGATCTCGCCATTGTTCATAAACAAAGTCGAGTCACTTAAGATATCCATAAGCTCGGCGGGAACCTGGTAACGCGCATTAGCAGCGAATGGAAAATATGGAAAAGACATTTTACATACCATGCACATTTCCTCGTTGAATTGTATTAACTCCTCGACACACGCCACAGCAATCATAGGCTCGTCTGAGAAACTCGGGCTCTTCTCGTTCGTGTAAAGAATATTCGGGGCAATAACTCGAGCGAGGTTGTGTACGTCCATCCTTGACCCGGTATCCTCATCGACCTGGTGGAAAGTAGCCACCCATTTCAAAAAGTTGAACAGGACTTCTAACGTATCTCGGTGGATTTGTGGGAGGAGGCAACACGTTAAGTGTAGACAGTGTCGCCTTTTATCGGTATCCTTGATCTTAGTTGCTGCTATCCAAACCTTGTATAACTTTTGGGTCATCAATGGATCCGGTAGTTCCCGAAGATATCGCTTAAGAAGTGCTGCAAGCTGGTGGGGAGTCTCATCGTTCCACCGGATGGCATCACAGCCCTCCCTATCGACAGCAGCGACCTGCTCGGTGAGTTTCTTGATGTTACCATTTTTACGGAAGACACCTTCGACCGAAAGATCCTTATTCTTTAAAGCGGTGATTGTGTCTTCGATAATGGCGGGAATGCGTAGAGCACCTGGTCCTACGCCGTCAGTAGAGTCGGCACCGTCCCGCTCGACGATAACCTCTAATGGAACACCGAAGACGCCTTTCTTTTTATTGACCTTGCCTTTTTCGTTCTTGCCAAAGGCCTTGCCAAATTTATTCCAGAATGTCGGTGCCTTTCTTGCCTCAATGAGACTGAGGAGCTCCTCAAGGGTGAACTCCGGTTCGAGCATTGGCTGCATCGTAAGAACTGCAACATGTCGGACAATGAAATATTCAAGCCCAGAGAGTTCCGAGAAAAACTTCCTTCCATCTCTTTGAGCGATTTGATCACCCAGTAACCTTTGCTCCGCATCCCGTCCGGTAGAGTGGCTCCTCTCATTGCTACTACCATGAGAGGGATCCGTGGTCGCCGACCGGAATAATTCTTGACGGGAGGTTCTATATGCACTGGGTTGCTGCTCTCGGGCCTGTTCAGCCGCAACAATTCGAGGTATATCATCTAGAGTCAACGCATCCTGGTGTCCAAAATACTGCTCCGTAGTACCGCCTCCACCTGGTTCCCGATCCTCTTCAATCTGCATGATCTTGTTTTGAGAGCCAGAATCTGCGCCCGCAGACCCAGGACGAACGCTACGCCCCTCAGGCCCATCCATGATCCTCGACGTGCGAGCCTTCCTAAGACTGGACGATAAGTGTTTGTCGAGGCGCGTGCTTCTAAGTCTGCGCACATCATTGAGAGTATTTTCGTAAGATGACTCTCTTTGGTGCCGTTCTCTCTCGCCACCAAAAGACTTGGAGCGAGAGTCGGATCTCAGCATCGCAGGCCCGCCATCCCCGGGGGTTCGTTGACCATCAACAGCGCCATTAAGGTTCGGATCGTCTGAAGCTTGTGGAAGAGCGCCGCTAGTTCGAAGGATTTCCAATAGCCTGGCTAGGGCAACTTTCAACAGGAAAATATACTGCTGAAGCTTCGTTATTCGTTCTAGTGGCTGACCCCACCCCTCAACTTGAGTTTCGCAGCTCGTGCAGTAGATATTTTGGTCTCGGTATAGACGAGCCTGATCCAAGCTCTTGCCTAATTCCCTGTTGCACCGTGCACATGTTACGCAAAACAGATGCCATCTCTTATCACCGCATATGGCGCACTCATCCTCTATGGGTTTCCGGCACAAGGTGCAATGGTCGGAGTCATTCGCAGAAAGCCTCGACATGCCCAGTGTAATCTGCAAGGACTCATCGTCGCTCTTGATCGACTCGAGAACACTTAGATCGTCGAGGAATTGGTATAATGCTTCTGTGGAACGGTGTTCTTTTTCCACCTTAAGCGCCCCTTGAAGGCAAATCCGGATGAGAAGCTTCAAGTAATGCGCTAGACCTGTTACGAGAGAGAGCAACTCCTGTGTTACGCCAAGTTTCCGCGTGCTGGTATCCTGCATTTTAGATAATAATGAGAAAAATGCCACGATCTTCTTACAGAGAAGTTTCGCTTCTCTTGCGTAGGACAAATCTATAGTTTCCTTTAGTATGTTAGCTAGGAGAATGGATATGGTGTCTCGTACCGTTCATCTCAAACTTCTTCATAGTTAGGTCAAGCCTGTCCGCAGACCGGAATAGTATGTCCACATGAATGATGAACTTTTTGGCCACAAAAACGCCATCCATGTATGCGCCATTGCTAACATGAAGAAGCATATCAGAGATACACGCCGCTGAAGATTCCTCAAAGGTTGATAGAACGCTCCAAATTCGATAAACCTTGTTCTCCATGTCCTCCTCTTCTTGGCGAACTTGTTCACGACCCTCTGCGTCTACAGGCTCGGGACGGGGTTCATTGGACTCTTGTGGTGGCGTCAAGCGGACGTTCCAAAACTTGTGAATCATATAGCACTCCGGATGCCAGTGCTGATTCTGCCCATTACGATATATCTCAACGAACTGCTTGAGGATGGCAGTTTGGCAACCATTGCACCGTTGTGCAAATTGTGTCGAGTAATGGTAGTGGCAGTACACATTCCCATCATGCTCATAATAGCTATCCTGGGCTCCAAAGACGGTCGAGCAAAGCGAGCAGGTGAAGTGATCAACATGGTACTTGCGGTCGAGAGCTGTGATATAAGATCCACGCAAAGCGCCACCACACTGATAACATAGAAGACCAAGCCGTCGAAAGTAGTCTGTCTCGCAAAGTGGATACTGGCCGCCGGTCTCTTCATCGTCGGCGGGGAAAAACTTAGAAGCTACGATCTGGCCGCAATCCTGTATTTGGTCAATTAGAGATTCCGGGCAATTTTGGTGCAATAGAAGCACTTACACGACACCTGAAGCAGTCAAGATGGTACGTCCCTTCCAGTGCCCGCACAAACTGGCCGGTTAGAGACTCGCCACACTTGGCGCAAACGCGGAGCTGCCCACTTGCTGTTCTCGGAGCTCGCCCTCGAGATCGGTTGCGCTCACCGCTCCGCCTCGGGTCGCTGTGAACACTGAGAGCTGGTGAAGCGGGCGGTAGACTAGGCGGGGGGTAGGCCCCATTGGGATAGGACGGACTCGGTGTCAAATTCGGTCGGTCATGGTCGAGCTGGTAGCTATGGTCGTTGGGCATCGGCGGTGGGTGCCCATGAGTCCGGTCACCAGGCAGACCGCCTTCGTAGTCGGGGCCCATCATGGCGACCAAAATGAGGCCCTACCTCAGCCCGGCTGGTTAAAATAGAGTGGCACCTGTCGTTAAATTCACCGTTGAACTGGGTGAAGCACAAAACGAAGCGACAATTGTACGGTTGCGGCAGCGTTGTCCAACGTCAGACATTGGCATCAGACAGCTCACTTCGTCGTCCTCCAACAGCGTGTGCGACTAGTTGCGGATGCAGGAACCGGGATGAAGTATTCGGCGTTATGCAGGCGAGATATACGGTTTGGAGGCGCAGGAAAATGTCGGGATCAGGTTTAATGTCTAGTGGTGAACGAGTGTGGCAGTGAAGGTGCTGCAGCTGACGGTTGGTCGAAGTAGGTTTGTGGGTATTTCTTCGACGATGCGACGAAATCAGGATAGAATTGGGGTTCGCGCTGGAAAATGGCGGATGGTTGGTTGTTCGGGTTAGTTGGATTGGCGGACGACTGTTTGGGGCTTGTGTTTGGAGGTCTCGGTACGAGGACTGTGCTAGGCCGCGTCTAATTGTCGAGGGTCTCGAGAGCGTCGATAGTATCGAAACATGCGCTGGGAGGGAAAACGATCGTGGAGGATGTGATAGCACGGCATGAAGTATGTAACGCCGTAATCAGCTTATAACGGAAGGGTAGGGAAGTGGGAGTATGCTCGTTGCCGGCTAGGTGCAACCTTCAAGGAAGCAGAGAGCTAAGAGCGGGAGCTGCAACAGAAGGGGGGGAAGAGAACGGGGGGTGTGGGAATTGAATGCAATGCAAGACAAAGGGATATTCTACACGTAGGTTAGTAGGCTTTTAGCGAAAGGGTCCCTTCTGTCGTTTTACCTTAGGTTAGGGAGCTGGGTTGGTAGGTTGGTAGGTTGGTAGATCGGTAGGTCGGTATCGAGGGGCTAATCGAGTCCGAGGAAACCTATTTGTGGCTATAACAGGTAGGTAAGATATTAGAATATTAACGACTGACGATAGAACAATTGACAATTCGCTCGAACTTCGACGGCGTCGGCCAACGTCAACGTGACCACGGCCCTCGGTTTGGGATTGGAGCTGAGCGCTGACTTATTGCTTTGCCCCTAATGTTCTTCTCTAGGAGACAGACTCCCAGGAGGGCTTGGGTGGGAGGGCCAGGGKGATGGGGGTAATGGGCCACCTGCAATCTCATTAAAGGTAGCATTTAGTGCCAATTTTAGCTCCGGGTCAAGTCAACCAGTATCAACCAGTGCTTCATCAGCGATATGACCCCACGAAACGCGGTACATGATAGGGTCAATCACGTGAGATGTGAATCGCTTTGGCGCGGCATTACATCTGTACCAAGGTACTTCATATTGGTTTAATGTTGGAAGTCATGATCAATCAATGGTTTGATGTAGGTCCTTGATTTCAACCTACTGGAATTGCTAATGTTAAGAAGAACCAGTCTATTAACAGGTAAAGAAAGAGAAAAGGCGTTAGATTATCAAGTACATCATATCTGATACTCCCACAGTTGTCCAACAATTCGATTTATACATTTTTTCCCTTCATTTTTTAGTGTGCGTTACCGGGCAGTAATTATGTACGGAAATATGCACCCTACAAAAGTGCAAAGACCAGCGCCGTGACAGTGCCCATTTCAGATAACCTACGGCGTCTCAGCAACCCATCGAGGCTTGACGGGTCAATTATTTCATTGAATGCACTGAGCCACGCATATTGCTTCCTATTTGCTAGTTGCTCTTTACAATATTCATTTTATCACTTTGCAAAGAGCTATCAAACATACCGTAGGGACCTAACTCATACCGCGCCCCCTCTAATCTTGATATATTCTACCATCCCGTTTCATTCATTCGCTTGAGCTTCCTGACGCTCGAGTATGGTCGCGAAAGATGGAGCGACAGTCAGAGGTGGAAATTTTGGTCCATATTGGAGCACCAAGCAGAGCAGTCGATGATACTTGGTACCGGTCTCTCACGGCTTCCTACATAGACTTTCAGCCAACTTCTCGCATCGATTTCCTTCGTCAGTCTCACGCAGATCCACATACCAACGACAGCAGGCACGAACGGGACAGTCAAGGAACTCGCCAGAATCACGCACAAGTCACCACCACGAGTCAGTCCTTCAGCGAGTCCCTCAGTAGTTTCAAGTCACCGCAAGCTTCATTCCAGAGTGTGCTTGACAATGCAGGGTCTCCTCGCCTACGTGCGTTTAGAGAAGATCTAACCAGCCAAATTGAGGAGACTACAATGCCGATGACAGAATCACCATGGCATACACCGTCAAGCGTGGTGCAGGACTCATACATGGGGAATCGCATTGACATTTCAACCACCCTTACCTCGCCAACTCGAATCCTAGAGCACTACCTTCAACGGTTTGATTCTCCTTCGGCATCCCCACGGACTTCCCAGCGAAGCAGTAATGACCTCATCAGGGGCAACTCCCAGAATCATACATACCCAAGTTCTAGGGATAGGCTGGCAGCGCCCGTGATTCCATGTACACCACCAGTTGTTGTGCCTTGCACAATGCACAACCCTTCTCGCAGTCCAGGAGTGTCATCCGCGAGAGATTATGTAACGAAACACAAAGAGATGGTTATACGAGGGAACGAACCATCGAGTACACTATCCGAAGATGATATCCCTAGTGATTTTATCATAGAAGAGACCATGATAGAATCACCGGACCCACCATGTATCACCAGAGCAGACTCGGAACCAGTACCCGCCAAACGATATCAGCCCAATTTAGTTGCTCTGTCGAGATCAGCAAGCGACATTGGCCCGAGAGGATCTAATGGCCAGAAGGCGGTTGTAACTGTTACATTTTTAAGGGAGCATGGATATACATACGACAGCTTAGAACTCCGCGCACCAGGTCCCCCTATTTCCGTGACGGGGGTGGAATCGTCAAGTCTCATCACCCCTGGGCTTGAGAGGCTAGCTCAGGATCTGCATACATCGAAGCGGTACAAACCGAAGGTGCAGACCAGAGACCTTCGTCCTACCGAGCGCGGATACTGGCTTATAGATTGCTCCGCCTGGAACACACAGCTAAAACGGGATGCTTGGGCATATCTTGCCAACTACGTTGGCACTGGGGTTGCTGGATGGGGGATTTGGTGTAGGAGAGATCTGGATTTTCGTTGGCTCAGGGTCTATTGTTGGGGCTTGGTAACGGTACATGTCTATTTGTTGCTGTACTTGGCTAGCCAGCGCAGAATTCTGTTTACTGATGCCTCCTGGATTGATGGCGAGGGCATTCCAGTAATTGTGATGGAGGTTAGAGACTAGTGTGATTTGGAAGTTGCTTCGGTGGGTGAAATACTGGAAGCATTTGGGAGCATGTGCGCATGGGATAGGATTTTCATCACTCGAGATACCCCTAACGAGATTTGAATTTTAAACCATGAATATTGTTCGTAAGCGAACTTTTTTTATTTTTATACCGATCTAGTCTAATACCTCCTTCGCTATTGCTAGCGTCCTTATCAATGGCGGAGGATATCTAGATAGACTATTTGGCAAGGAAACATAAGCAAATACTGCGTAAGGAGGATTTATAGTACATCCCGTTTCGATAGCCGTCCACAATCAAGTCCTCGAACCATTCCGATAAGTACGTGATGAAACCGTGAATTACTGCAGGCCAAAGTGAGAATTGTTAGACAGACCGGCTCGTCCTCCAAGAGTTCTCATGACCTGCGTGGTTGTGAATGAAACATTCGACTCAGGCCTGAGTCGTCCCTTTCTTCCTCAACTCACGAGGGGAAGCTAGGATCTTGCATCCCGTGCTTTTCGGTAGAGCTGACGCTTGAGGACCGATTCAACTTCCTTCCCGTAATCGTCCGTAGCTGACTTGGCAAGATCCTCATACGACTATAGACTAATGAGCTCTTATGATTCGAAGGGAAAAAGAAGGGGGGTGCTGTCTTACCTGACGTTCCGTGGCCGACAAGGCTTTCCACTGTCGGCTGAGTTCCTTGGAAGCCTCAGAGATCTCGAGATTCGCCAAATCGCCAGATGCCCATCTTGCCTTTGTGAACAAGGCGAATGAAGTGAGGGGCCTCTTGGGTATCCGGTCATCACGAATGATCTTCACAGATGCCTTAGGAGGGAAGTTGTACTTCTTCTTCAGCAGGACACGGGCCCTGTTGGCACTGCTGATTTCCACAGGGGTGTGGGTTTCTACCCAAGCCTTATAGGCTGCTGCATTGTTGAGCTTGTTCTTCTCGGCAACGCTGGCAAGTCGCTGGCGATTGTGAGCTCACCTCATAGGACATAACTGCAACTGTAATAAAGTACTAACCTGGAGCTCAGAGGCTGGAAGGGCCTTGTAATCTTCAGCTATCTTTGACATTCTAACACGAAGGTCTTGGGTACCAAACACCTGGTTCCTGGTCTGTTCGGTCACGAACACAGCCCATGGATTCTCCGGCTCACCCTTGGGCTCACCGAACAGTGCCGTCTCCTTGAGAGTCTTCCTTTCTAGGATGGCCTTCCTCTCCGGGGTCAAAGACACACTCTTCCTCGGGCTAGCCTTGGTAGCCGCCTTGGACTTGGTCTTGGGCTTGGTCTTGGTCTTGGTCGTCTTAGCATTAGTCGATTTCTTCGTAGTTCCCTTAGTAGCCGTCGACTTGGTGGCCTTTGTTGTCTTTGTTGCCTTCGTCGTCTTCGCCGCAGGCTTGGCTGTAGTGGAACCTGCCTTGGTCCCTCGCGTCAAGTTCCTGACAAAGTCGCGATTGGATCCGAGGGGGTTTGCAGCCAGGCGGGACGCTACAATACGGTAGGATGACGTAGGGACAGGCGCCGAGGTGAGCCGCCTGGTTGCGGCGCGTCCGATAATAGACAGCATGGCGGTCAATTGGTTTTCAGTGAATTGTTTTGGTGGAATTGGTGGGTGTTGCGAGCTCTAGAGCAGCTCAAAAATTGCGACGAGATGATAGGAGGGGCCTTGGAGAATTCTCAAGCGTGGAAGTCCGGACCCATGTTTATTCCAACACGCGACATTAAAGCACCCCCTCGAGCTGAGCTTTTCAGGTTTGGGTTGTGCGCTGCCCATTTAGCCGACCCACTTTCGCAGCACTTGTGGCCCACACTCATGTAAATTGACGAGTTGGTGGCGTCATMCCCAGCCACACGTCCCAGTCACTTTGGTACCCCCAGCCCCACTAGCCACAGTCAAGAAATTTGAACCTCCGATCCGTGCTGGTCTTGCGAGCTAAATACAAGGTTGCAGATAGGCAGGTAAAGTAGCAAAGTCACTTCATTCAACTCTTTCGCCATCGAGTTGGGGAGAATCCTCGACGACTGAATCATCCCGCCGGTGTAATCAAGACGCGCCATAACATTCAAGTTTCTATCTACTAGGTGATCTTTCTGTTAAGTCTGGTCGTCTAACTGAAGCCTCCCCCGAGTCCTCTGGTAGCTCTCACCATTATAGTGCGACCGAGCCGTACTATCTTTATAAACCATGGCTCGGCTCAGAGACTCACGCTCACCAACTCCAGCAGGAAGCCAGCAATCCTCAAGAAGACATCGCAGAGATGACGACAGAAGGGATCGAGACCGCTATCGGGACCGGGACCGTCGAGACTTTGGCCGAGATCCGAGACGCCGTAGTCGCTCTCGGAGCCCACATGATGTAAGGCGACACAGTGGATCCAGACAATCCTGTTTCTCTAACAGCTCAATCGTGCAGCGTCGAAATCGCGATCGTGACCGGGACAGGGATCATGACTTCCGCCGACGTGACCGTTCCGCAGACCGTCGAGATGATGACTACTATCGAGGCGGGAGAGATCGCAGGCGGTCGCGCGAACGCCCCGTAGATAGGGAAAGGGACCGCTCTCTCGAGCCTCGCCGGCGTAGAAGCCGTGACCGTGATAGTGACAGAGATCACCGAAACAGGCGAGACGACTCCCGTGATCGAGGTAGAGGACGACGCGAAGGTACTGCTGACTCTCATCCGCGCAGCAGGCGAGGTGATAGCCGTGAGCGAGGCCCCGCGCCTAATGATTCCACCAAGGCGAAGACGTCTGATGTATGTTGCGCTAGGTCTTCCTGCTCTCTTGCCGAGGCTAATTTAGAATCACAGGCGGAATTGAAATCGAAACCTGCACCCGCACAGTCCGATGCTGATAAGAAGGCTGAACGCCTTGCAAAATTGGCGGCATGGAAGAAGAAGCAGGAGGAAAAGGAGAAACAAAAAGATGCCACTCCAGGTGGAACTCGGAAGCTTCTTGCTGAAATGGACGAAAAGGCTAACGCTGCTCCCTCTAATTCAATACCTACAGGAGCTTCTCCGGCGCCGATTTCGCCTGCTGAGACGCAGGTTACCTCCCCAGCGACTCCCTATGCTGGTAAATTTGATCCTAAGGCGATAGCCAAGAAGTCTGCTCCCAAGGCGCACTCCCCCATTGCCGCTCCCAAATTAGGTGTCGTTGCTGGCCAACCATCCGCAAGTCTCAGTTCCGCAACAAAAACTCCAAGCGGTGAGTACTCCTGCCAACCTACTACTAAACATCTTGCTGATGGGACTACCGAAGTATCTGCTCTTCCTCAGACTAGAGCCAAGAAGAGTGGCTTCGGCTTCCACAAGCAAAGTGCAGAGACCGAAAAGGTCACGCAAAAGCGGAAATTAATGCTTGATGAAGACGAGGCATCAGACAGAAAACTTGCTAAGCTGCCCTCCCTGTCCCTTAACGACGTTGATGATACGCCCTATGACAACCAGGACGAAGAGGACGACGATGACGCAGACCATTTCGCTGGAGATGAAGCAGAAGAGGCCGCTGCCGCCCGAGCAGCTCAAGAGAGGCGAGAGGAACGTATCGCGCAAGAGAACGCCCAGCAAGCATCAGAAATGCAAGTTGACCAAGCCGAAGAGGAAACAGCGCCAGCAACCAATGGCGTGGCACAAATTACTCAACCAAGTGAGGCCATGGAAGTCGATGATGACGACGTCGATCCTCTAGATGCATTCATGAATGATCTCGAAGCCAAGCCCGCCAAGGATAAACCTGTTAAGGCAAGCGTTAACCAGAGTAAAAATTCGCAAGAGCCTGAAGCATACTTTAGTGACGATGAGTACGATTATCGAAATGAAAACGTGGACCCCGATTCATTCTTGGCTATCGCGGCGAAAGCACGCAAGAAGAAAGACATTCCATCGGTCGACTATAGCAAGATTGACTTAGAACCTGTTCGAAAGAACTTCTGGATCGAACCAGCTGAGTTAGCGGAAATGACTGAGGCCGAATTAGCGGACCTGCGCATTGAACTAGATGGGATCAAGGTGTCTGGTAAGGATGTGCCGAAGCCAGTTCAGAAATGGTCGCAGTGCGCTCTATCAAGAAAGACGCTCGACATTATTGAAAGCTTAGGATTCGAGAAGCCTACACCGATCCAAATGCAAGCATTCCCCGCCATCATGTCCGGCCGCGACGTCATTGGTGTTGCGAAAACTGGCTCGGGAAAGACCCTCGCTTTCTTATTGCCTATGTTCAGACACATCAAGGATCAGCGGCCTCTTAAGGAAAACGAAGGCCCTATTGGCCTGATTATGACTCCTACGCGTGAGTTGGCTACCCAAATCCATCGAGATTGTAAACCATTCCTCAAGTCCATGAACCTTCGGGCGGTTTGTGCGTACGGTGGCGCGCCTATCAAAGACCATATTGCCGAGTTAAAGAGAGGTGCGGAAATCGTCGTCTGCACCCCGGGGCGCATGATCGATCTATTAGCTGCTAATCAGGGTCGTGTAACAAATTTGAAGAGAGTCACTTATGTTGTCCTCGATGAGGCGGACAGAATGTTCGACATGGGATTTGAACCCCAGGTGATGAAGATCTTCGCGAACATGCGACCAGACCGTCAAACGATTCTCTTCTCAGCCACGATGCCACGTATCATGGATGCTCTGGCTAAAAAAGTTTTAAACAGCCCGGTAGAGATTACAGTAGGAGGGAGGAGTGTTGTTGCTCCCGAGATCACCCAGGTTGTCGAAATTCGGGAAGAGAACACCAAGTTTGTTCGCTTGCTCGAGCTTCTAGGTGAGCTTTATGACAAGGACGAAGATGCTCGGACTCTAGTTTTTGTGGAACGCCAGGAGAAGGCGGACGACTTGCTGAAAGAGCTGCTGCGCAAAGGTTACCCATGCATGTCAATCCACGGTGGGAAAGATCAGATTGACAGAGATTCGACCATCGAAGATTTCAAACACGGTGTCGTTCCAATCCTCATTGCAACGTCCGTAGCAGCTCGTGGTCTTGATGTCAAGCAGCTGAAATTGGTTGTCAACTATGATGCCCCTAACCACCTCGAAGATTATGTGCACCGTGCTGGTCGTACAGGGCGTGCGGGTAATAAGGGCACGGCAGTCACATTCGTAACAGGAGATCAGGAAAACTGCGCTCCAGGAATTGCGAAGGCTCTTGAACAGAGTGGCCAGCCAGTGCCGCCCCAGTTAGATGAAATGCGTAAAGCCTTCAGAGACAAGGTTAAGTCCGGCAAGGCCAAGGATCAGTCAGGCTTTGGCGGTAAAGGACTGGAGCGTCTTGACCAGGAGAGAGAAGCAGCTCGCTTACGAGAACGGAAGTCTCATCGAACAGAGGGCGACGAAGAGGAGGAGAAGAAAGAGGAGAAAACAAGTGAAGATAAGAAAGGCGACAAAGCTTTGTCGGCCATCCAGACAGCCGCTTCAGGGATTATCTCTCGTGACGCTGCTCCTAAGGTTGATCTCGAGCCGAAGTTCMCCATCCACAAAAGGGAAGACACCGCGCCACCTCCGGGTGGTAACAACCCCCTGGACAAGGTGTCTTCTGCGATCAATGCGATCAATGCTCGTTTGGGCCGTGCTGGCCAACTAAGGCCAGGGCAACCAATCGACAACAAGGGCCCAGATGCCGGTGCGTTCCATGCAACCCTTGAGATCAACGACTTCCCGCAGAAAGCTCGGTGGGCCGTCACCAACCGGACCAACGTTGCGAAAATCCTGGAAGCTACTGGGACATCTATCACCAACAAGGGCACCTTCTACCCACCTGGGAAAGAGGTGCCTCCTGGTGGTGAGCCCAAGCTTTACGTCTTGGTAGAGGGKGATACCGAGCTAATGGTAGCTAATGCCATGGCTGAACTCACCCGCCTACTCAAGGAGGGTACTATAGCGGCTGCCGATGCAGACAGCAGAGCTCCTATTGGTGGTAGATATACAGTCACGTAGAAGAATAAGGGCGGTGTGAGAATACAAGACATGATGGACCGGTGCTATCTGTTTCTAAAAGGATGTTGGCGTTCAGTAGGGGCGAAGAGCCGGGCAGAACGTAAGCGGACCTGGACGAAGATAAACCTTCAACCAGAGGATTGATTATGTAGGTACCTAGATATAATCGCCAATTAAGAGTCTAGAAATAAGATTCATCAATCTCCCCTTACTTCATCTGTGTAGGCTAGTTATGAGTTCTCGCTTGTGCTGCCTCGTCGGCGTCTCGTTGCCTTATCTCATTATTAGCCACCTCCTTCAGTGTATCATTGCGAGTCTGCTTCTTCTGCGCCGCCAACTGCGTGCCCAGCTTTCCCGAGGGCTTTGATGTTGCAGCTTGCGCTCTCGCCTGCGGACAAATATTTAGAATGGGGTTTGTTATATATATAAATTAGAAAGTGATGAGAAAAGATAAGACGTTACCTCTGCGGCTTCAGCAGCTCGTCTCCTAGCCTCGACGGCGTCGCTGCTTTGTTCCGGGTTCGGTGGGCTTCCGCCCAAGGTCCGAGGAGGACCGCCGATCTTAGCTGGCACGGATGAACGCTCAGGTTGAGGCGGTGCGGAACCGAGGACGCGACCCGGCTGGGAGAAGTTGGGGCTATCCGACTTGCCGCAGATGTTTCCCATGTTTATGTCACAATCGCTTTCGCTTTCGGGGCGTTAAATAATGGGGGGGTTGCSGAGCCAGTAAGGTTTTCTGATTTTAAGGTCCGTCAAGCCTAATGATTGGGGACAGGGTTTAATGTCGCTACGCTTTGGTTCCGTTTGTCAAGGGGTCCGATTGCAAGTAATACTCGGAAAAGGCGGGACAGTGCCAGTTTCCCATGTGACTGACATGCGGATGCAGGGCTGTTCCCACTTGATGTTGAGGCTCAAGATCTCCAATGCAGAAGGTTAGGTAAGCTGGGAGGAATTACGCACGTCGAACGTCCTTACCGAAAGAGTCAGGGACCCTGAATATTGATGCGGGGGGGCTGGAGGGGTAGCCTGTACACGACTTGTACATCTGCGTAGCACGGGTGATTTGCTGAGGTACAAAACCTCAGGGGAATCTACTACAAAATTTGCTTACATACATGTATGTAGATATGAATATGAGGTATCCAACCCAACGTTTGACTCACCCCTCAAACAGCTCAAGCATAAATAAAATCAAGGATGCCTTGTCGTATACATGGTTACGAAAAAAAAAAGAATGTTCCAAAATTTAGAGCAGTCATCGTGACTAATTTATATATATGAACCACTAAAAATCAGATTGTTATGTAGGTATCACATCACGTTCAGGTATCTGCAACTTCAAATGCGTGTTCCCTCGGGCTGTATGTACATAATGAGGAGGTACCTATACCAACATCCAGCTTCGTCCGCACGTTGCATCTGCCCGTAGCGGGAAAGACCCACTTCTGAGCAAGAACCTTGATGGCCACATAGCATTTTGCGACAGTTACGCCTTGCTCACTACGAGGGCAGTTGCAACCCCACATAGGCATTTTCTAACAAATCCACGCCCACTCATTGGTGAAAACCAACGTCAGCGTCAAAGGAAAGCGCATACCCGAATCCTGCGCTTAGGCGGCATGCGATTAAACAAAGTCTAAGCAACATTGCAGTAACAACCTCAGGGGAACAAACACAAAGAGGCACAGGCCCTGCCTGTTTGCGTTTCGGACGGGGAGGCACGAGGGACGAGGAAACGAGGAAACGACTCAGTGCGGGTTGACGTCTTCAATAGGGACTGGTATTGGCACTGATGCAGTGACCTTTTTTTAAGTTCTGCCACTTCAAGTACCATCCATTAACTGCTCACGACCAGTCAAGGTCCATCAAGGTTCTCAACCACAGACCTGGAAATCCGCCATTTGCCCACACCMCCCTCTCTGCCTCTTATTTTTTTCCTTCCGCAAACCAAACGAGAAGAGCCTCAATTCCGCAACAATTTCCTGCGGCCGGTGTCGATCTATCCCGATCCCAGATCTCTCTCATCCGTTGACGCACTGGCCAATATACTACTGACTTAACATCGGACAACTCGATCTTCATCCGCTCCCAAAGCAGCGTCTTGTTTCAACTCAGCAGAGACTCGTCCGCCTGTCTCTTTTCCCGGGTTATGCCCCAGCTGAACAGCCAGCATGACTATCTACGGAAGGATGGACGAGTCCGTCGATCCCAATGACGCAAACTATGCTGGCATTCCCTCTCTCMCCTCTTCACCTTCGGTGGATAGGCTCACCAGTTCGGTTGCGCCTAGTAGCCATAACTTCGACAACGCCTTTCCCTTTTCTCCTTCATCTTTCGACACCATAGAGCCCTCATCCCTTGAGCTCTTTCATACCTCCCACGATGACTCTTGTCTGGACAAGTGTTTGGGCACTTATAACCCCCAAGCACTACACCGTAACACCTTTATGCCGACCTTTCCTCCTAGACAACGATTTACCCATTCATCTTTCCCCTATTCTTATCAACTACCCGACAATAATACCTTCCAGCTCCCGGGACAGACATTTAACCCGATATATCCGGACGCATTCCCAGACATGGGCCTGAAATATGGCCTAAACCACGACATTAAGCCAGGTCATCACGCTTCTAATAGCGAGTCGCTTATCGGAAACCACTTCAACGCTTCGGACCTGGGGATTTCTTCGCAGCGCCCAGTCGCTGATGACTGCGCGTCGGTGAATTGCAGTAAATTTTCGTGCTCGAGCGACTGCTGTTCAACCCAGGTCTGTCAAGAAGAGGCATGTTCCGGAGATGGGACGCCCTGTGACGATATGCATTGCTTCGACAATGGCTCGCAACCATTTGACGAGATGTGGACTTTGAACCAGGGCTGGCAGAATTCAATACAGCCAGATATGAACTCGACTTTACATAACCAGCCTTGCAACCATACGAATACAGAGCATGATGTCGCCATTACATTGCGAGATTTAAGGGCGCCGGGCACTTCAACCACACAACAGCAACAGCAGCAAGGGTTCGCACAGCTTGAGTGCCCGCTTCTTGATACTTCCGACCACCCCATGGGTTCCGCGCGACCTCTATCCCTMCCTGTTCACCATCATCCAAGCCTCTCGTCTACCCCCGACTTAGGTTCAGTGCCGCCCGGCCTGGAAGAGCCCTTCGCAGGAACAGGCAACGGAAGTCAACATGTCTGCCAATGGGTCGTCTCCCCTGGAGGGCCAGAGAGCCAAGGAAGCATTTGCGGACATGTTTGCAATGACCCGCATTCGCTCCACGAACACTTGTGCAACGAACATATTGCTTCGTTGACAAATAAGACGAAGTACCTCTGTCTCTGGAAAGGCTGTACCCGTCGAGCTGACCAAGTGTTTGCATCGCGTAACAAGTTACGGCGCCACCTTGCGACTCACACTGCTTGTAAGTCGGACCAAACTAAACTCCAACAAGAAAGAACACTAACAATAGCGAAGACAAGCCGCACAAATGTCAAATGTGCGGCGAGGGTTTCTCAGCACAACAAGCCCTCGACCAACATGTGAGAACACATACGGGTGAAACACCGTACAAGTGCGACTATGAAGGTTGCGGCAAGGCTTTTAAGCAGAAAAGCGCTCTAAGTATGTACTTAACAACGTTAGACATGCTAAGGAGCGGCGAGCTAATCTCAAACAGCAATGCATAAACGCACCCATACCGGCGAGAAGCCCCTGGAATGCGACATATGTGGGAAACGCTTCTGCGAATCGTCCAACCTATCGAAGCATCGCAAGACTCATAACCCTGACTTTAAGTTCAAGTGTGAAGAACCGGGCTGTAGCAGCCAATTTATACGGATCGACCAACTCAGGAGACACCAGGCGAGACATGAGAGGCCGAAGAAGAAACAGAAGGCCCGAACAGCGGCTGGCCCGTCCCCTATGTCTCCCATATCACCGGAGACACCGCAGGACGCTATCCTACTGGATACAGAGCAGCAGACTCAAATCCGAGGTTAGGGGCCTTGGATGTACCCTCGGGTTAACGAGCAACTGACTCAACCCCAAGACTAGGCGTCTTGGGCGTATCCTCCAGTTGATCCTATCAACTCGCGGCAAGTGCCATATTCAGGACCGGGTCCGAGAACCCAGAATATATCCTTTGGACAGCTAACAACAAGCCCAAACCCAGACCCACGGGCTTTTATGTATCAATATCCCCCTTATCAAATATTGGGCGGACAGCGAAATACTCCGGGCCTCCAACCGGCTTTTCCGCCGGCCCTTTGAAGCCGGGGATATGCTAGAAAAGCCGATTGGAGGCCCTCTTATTTAAAGAGATAACAGCGGAAACGACGGAAACAGCGAATCGAAAGTTTTTTTTGGTCAGCGGATTTAAAATACCATTATATCCCATAGCGTCAGGGGTTTCAGGGGTAATACCCTAGGGGGGCTGGGATTATAGGGAGCGATTTTTGGAGCCATACATAGGGGCAGACAAAAGCGGCAGCGATCATTGAATCTTTAAGGATTTCCAGCGTTAAATATACCAAAATTTTAAACATCTTCCACACATTAACCTAATGATCCCCTACTGAATATGAGACAGAGAGATAGGCTAGGGAGGTAAAGGAAGAAGCGGAAGATGGAGAAGAACAAGAAGACGAGGGAGTTGATACTTATATATAGCCGTCTTCTTTATAGTTCGATCATAAGGCCCAGAGCGCTCCGCTAGGACTAAATACCATACCAAAATATAAGGTGGCACAACGAGTCTATTCCCTATTTGCCAACACCGTACTATTTTCTCCTCCCTTAGATAACACAGCTTACACCGTTGTGGTGTCTCGTAAAGAATAAGGAAAGGGTTGAAATGCCTGGTTCTGTCCATATATTATTTTCCATCAGGATGGCTTAATTTATTGAGGAATACGTTTTCATCCTCGCGGTGGAAGATATGGTGGTTCTGTCAACGTATTTTTAAGAGTAGACTGCTTGGATCATGAAGACTTGTAGTGATCTCTCATCTTGTTTTGGCCAAGATATCGCAAGATGTAAATAGAATTTATTCTAGCTTGTACCCTCTTGACGGTACATATTGGATGTGGGGACTTGGATAAAGTTGAGTATACCAGGCGGTCTAAGAGGCCAGGTAGAAATTCTGGCCGTAGCAGGTTAGGATAGTATATAAATAATGGTATCCTTCGATCCTGTGTGAATTGTCCGCGGATGAGCGTGGGCGGCGATGGGAATGCTCTTGATTAGATTATCTAGTATAAGAGCCGAAGAAGATAGGGTATGTAAGATGTGTATGGGCCTAACATGAAGCTAGATTATGGCTGGGKTTCCCTGTGACTATAAACAATTATCTTGGCCTGAGTGGTTCTCGATGAGATTCACAAATTCAAAACATAAGTTGCGGTTGACCACTACTCATATTATATGACCTAGTCATACGTACCTAGCATTCTGCCCATTCGGTCACGCAACTTCCTGTCAAGTGACCATGTTCCTTTTGCAGTTCAAGTTGAATAAAACTTTCTTAAACTTGAGAAGGGAAATGTCACGACGGTATCCGTAAAGAATGGCTGCTCACATCTCTGTGCCTCCTACCAGAGCGGATTGCCGAACACCCATTCGCTCTTCTTCTACCTACATCGAATTGGCGAATTTGAGATGGCATTTATGTAAAACATCCCAATTATTGCAGGACAGTAACGGGTTCTGTTTCCGACTTAGCAGACCACATATGATCAGGAAGACGTAAGGATTGTTCAGCGCCCGAAGGCAAATATTTTTGCATTGGGCAGCGACATTGGCTG
The DNA here is from genome assembly GCA_000931505.1 of Hypoxylon sp. E7406B. Taxonomy (NCBI): domain Eukaryota; kingdom Fungi; phylum Ascomycota; class Sordariomycetes; order Xylariales; family Hypoxylaceae; genus Hypoxylon; species Hypoxylon sp. E7406B. Next base: position 384,852 of record JYCQ01000006.1, on the reverse strand, counting down.
CGTAGTGTGACCTCGTAAACACCTATGAACCGAAAAAGCCTTGTGATGCCATGCAAATATCACGATTCCTCTTTTTGGAATGACCACGACGCCCGTCTACCACCACAAAAAGCGTCCGCGTTCCCCTCTGCTACAGCCCAACCATCATCTAAGCAGCCTGTTACACCCATGAATGTTAGCTCAATGACCTTCCTGCCGGGCCACAAGAAGGACCCCAAGTCCGAATGTAATAGAAGTCAGCGTACCTTGACGGCGTACTTTCGCTGCGGGAAATGCGAGGTACGCTTCTTCGTCTTCTCGAGGGTTCTCGACTTCTCTTCAGGCGACAGGCGGCGGCGGATGGCACGGGTCTGCTTGGGTCGGAGGTCGAGGGGAAGGTACTTCTTGTTCTTATAGAAGAGGCGTAGTTGCGATCGTTGCTTAAGGTTGACAACGGTGAGGACGCGGGCAATGGACTTTCGGAGGTCGTGGCTGTAAAGTAAGGAGCATGGTTAGTTCTGAATGGTCCACACGCAGTTCCATCTTCCATATCGCGCGACCGTCGCGGGGGTTTCGAGGTTCGTGATGGTGGGGGAAATAATCTAGGTATGGCTGGGTGAGCGGGAAATGGKGCGAACGTACATCTTGTTGAGCTTGCTGCCGGACGAGACGACCTTCTGGATGCGAAGCTGACCGAGCTCCGTCTTGAGCTCTCCGAGAGTCTTCAGCAAGTCCTCCTTGCTCTTGTTCCAGAGCTGACCGGTCTTAACCTTGGCAGTCGACTACAATTAATAACGAATTAGCCGTGACATTCGATGTCTCGATGGATGCGCCGGTCGCATTGACGAGCCTGATTCGACTTACCATCTTGATGGCTGTGGTTGGGACGAGGTTGGTCGGTTTCCGGGAATCTTTTCTTGTTGTCGTTAAATTTCCGCCCGAGTTTTTGGAGAGGCCAAAAGAATTGAATTCCTGCAGTAGGGTTTGTGGGCTGAAAAGTTTAGTCAGGTGACTAATTTGGCTTGCGAGTCCCGCTTTGTGCAAGCTAGACGAGCCCAGGTACGTACTGCACCAGCCATGCTGTGGCGCAGCTTGGATGTCGGAATTTGGAGCTACCGTATGCCGTAATTCCGTGCAGGTGATGGCCCCCATTTGAGGTCATTTAGTGAAGGGTACGGAGCACCTGGGCGCTTCACGCACTAAAAGCCAAGTACCTCATGTAGTACGGGAGCAACAAAGCACCAAGCCCAATCCTAATCATCATCGTGCTACTTGCAGACGATTTCCTACATCGAGCTATTTTACGACCGATACGAGGCTACTATTGCGGATACAGCTTGGGACTATTAGTTTCCTGTTGGAAGGGGTAACACTTGTCTGTCTGGCTTCCAACCACCCCTCCGGCAATACGAACGCCTTCATGGGACGTCCATATTGAACGACAGCCTTTGCGCAACCTCTCCCACAGCCTACTTTGGGGATGATTAGTGACTCTGGGAGTCGGCAATTCTATCCAATTCACGTATATTAAACGTAGCCATGGCAGCGCCAACGGGGAACCAAGGCTGGGCTCAGTTGCGCCAACAAGCTCGGAGCTTAGAATCCCAGGTAACTACGGCAACTACTTAGAGATGAATGGTCTCATGCTAATTCTGTAACTCTTAGACAGAGACGTTATTCCACACATACTCGCAATTCTCTACCGTTGCCAATATTCCCCCCAAGCCGACTAAAGAGGAACGGGAAACAGAAGCGAAGTTGGAGGAGATACTTGATAAGGTAGGATTGTCTTGTCGCGAACGACTTGGAACTTTTGAATACATCGGTTCTGTCGGCTAACTAGTAATCAAAGAGGGAAAATGTCGTCAGTCAACTGGGGCGCCTCCTCGACTCTGAAGCGAGCCTTACATCCTCTGCCCTCAAGCAGAACAATCTGTCTCTTCTCCGCGAGAAACTGGCCGAGCACAGGCGGGATCTTGGACGGTTGCGGTCTAGTCTACAGGAAGCAAGGAACCGCGCAAACCTACTATCAAACGTCCGGGATGACATCCAGACGTACCGGGCAAACAACCCGGAAGCCGCCGAAGCCGAGTATATGTTGGACGAGCGAAACCGCATCGATAACAGCCACAACATGGTGGACAGCGTCCTCAGCCAAGCATACGCCACCAACGAGAGCTTCATTGTGCAGCGAGAAACGTTGGCTAGTATCAACAGGAGAATCACCTTGGCGGCGAGCCAAGTACCCGGTCTGAACACGATAATCGGCAAGATCTCGGCGCGGAAGCGACGGGATAGCATCATTATGGGCGGCTTCATCGCGTTTTGCTTCGTGATCTTCTTCTTTTTCTTGTAGCCTATGGCGGGGGGCACCGACCTCTGTTTGATTTCATTGGACCGCGATGGAAAATACCTTGGTTTCTCGAATTGCATTACGGGTCCTGCAAGGCGTTTCGGTGATTTTGAGGAGCTCAGAGACACGCTGTATAATATGAGCAGAAAAGATACGAAAGAATTGGTCGTTGGGGCGAGAATTGACATGACGGCTGGCATCAATGTTCCAATATGAAGACTAGGAGGTCTTTTGTGTTGAGCTTTTGCTCCTCTTGATTTATGTCTAGGAGGGGCGGGKATCATTTTGAATTATTGCACATAGTGATACATGGCTTATTTAATTTTTCTTCAAGTTCTTCGCTTCGTCCAGAAGTCGTTGAACGCCTTTAACCAACCCTTCTCGTTCGTGATCTTCGCTAGGACCACTGCCGGCCCACCGTATTCTGCACTCGCTGTCGACGAGGTATACGTAGCCGACACTACTATTTAGAAGACCGATTCTCTCCCGAATCTCGTCCGAGACTCCCCTTCGTACAACGAAATACCGATGCCAATTAGGCTCGCCGATCCGACTCCTGATACTGCTTATGAACAGCTTTATCAACCATGCCTTCAAAGTGTTCTCCTCGACGTTGATCCAGATTCGTTGGGCCACATCCTTATTCTGCTCCAGGACGCTCTCAAGCTCGGGATTACTTTCCTTCGCTACAAACGTCTTGGCTTGGTTCTCAGCCCACACGCTGCTGAACACGCTAACAACCGAGATCTTGCCCTGCAGGGCGGGCGTCGTGTCACGAGGCTTGCGGTCGCTCTTTAATAGCGTCTGGCCGTATAAGTTGGGGAAAAAGAGCGACAAGTCGCCTTTAAAAAGGCGCGGAGGTGCAATGAACGTCTTTCCCTTATAAAACTTAAGATTCGCCCAGTCGCGGAAGTAAGGCCGTGACATCTTGTGTTTTAGTTCCTCCCGTTTCTGCAAGTGCTTCTCGTAGTTGACGAAGTCGTCGCGGCGCTGCTTCAACGTTCGGGTATCTATACCTGTATTCTCGCCCGGTTTCGGCGGAAGCGGCATGCCTATCGGCCGGCTGAGCGGCTTGGGCGTGAACTCTTCGACTCGTTTTCCATAAGCTCGGGGCGCATCTGCTAACGGAGACTCTGGTACTACTTTAGGGGGTACTGGCGAGCTCGTCGTCGCTGCCGCATTCTTAGTCGGCTGGCCTTTTGCTGTGGTTGCCTTTTGGGCAGAGGCGCCTTGCTCCGCAAGAAGTCGGTACGAGGTGCTGAAAGCTCTCGATTGGCAGAGCAGGCATAGAAGCCTGGGTCTACGGGCGAACGACATGATTCGGGGGGCTATAAAGCTAACAGGCTGACGTTGAGCGGGTACAACCGTAAACGTTCAGCCTGTTACGTCGCAAAAAGTTCGTCGAGACCGTTGGAGCTAAAAGATAAAAAAGTATAAAAAGATGCTTTATCGCTCATCAAGGTCCCCGGTAGCTGCAGGAACCGCGACATGGGTCCCAATGGCACGGCCGTCCAATTGTAGTGGGGCTAAGGTCTGCATAGTACGGCGGCGCGGCCACCGTCGGCTTCCCCAGATTCCGGATAGCGACGGTTCAATGTGGGGGAATAATCGTCACTTGGGAAGAGCGGGAAGGTCAGCACGGCTAGTCGCTCTCCCCTCTTCCTCCACGAGCTGAGTCTCCCTTACCTCGAGTTTAGATGTTTAAAATGTAATTCTACTGTCTATTCTACTAATTATTTTTGTTTATATATATACAATGTTTCTTCAGCGTAGCTCTCGCGTCCTTCAGCGACAATGGCGACTTTGCCGCGGTCTGAATCGTACTGCCGAGTTCCAAGTCCGTTCCGCTCTAATAAGAGGATTCCAATCGACCAGGAATTTACAAGTAGTGAAGCCCGTTCTTCTAGCTGACATTGGCGAAGGTAAATACTGCCAAACCTATGTCTAATGCCACTATTGTCATATCTAATCCTCATGTAGGCATCGTGGAATGCGAAATCATACAATGGTTCGTCGAACCCGGTGCTCGAGTCGAGGAGTTCTCGCCATTATGCGAGGTCCAAAGCGATAAAGCCTCCGTTGAGATCACAAGCCGATTCTCGGGTGTTGTAAAGAAGTTGCATTATGAGGCAGGTGAAATGGCAAAAGTGGGCAAGCCGTTCGTAGACATTGACATTCAAGGTGGCGCAAGCCAGGAAGCCTTGGATGCTCTCACTGCGCCTGAGCCTGCGAGGGAGGGAGCCTCGGAGCCTCTGAATAAGGAGTCGTTAAGCAAACCTGCACAAGCGCAAGGTACTGCGGGTGAAACAACTGAGTCTTCTACGCAAGCGGAACCGAAGCCTCAGCCACCAGTAAAAAAGGGAAAGTGTGCATCCCTAGCGACTCCTGCAGTTCGGCATTTGTCCAAAGAACTTAATGTCGACATATTGGAGATTGATGGAACTGGGAAGGATGGTAGAGTCTTAAAAGAAGATATCTATAGATTTGTTGAAAAGAGGAAATCAGCGACTCAGCCCACACCAACAAGCCCGTTCCCTAGTATACCACTAGATACGGAAAAGCAAACCGAAACCACGGTACAACTAACAAATACGCAACTTCAAATGTTCAAGACTATGACTCGGTCCTTGACGATACCACATTTCCTCTACGCCGACGAGGTCGACTTCTCCCAACTGCATGACTTGCGTCGACGGCTCAATAAAGTTGTCTCGCAGTCGGCGAAGGAGGGAGAACTAACAAAACTATCTTACTTACCGTTTATCATAAAAGCGGTCTCAATAGCGCTGAATCAGTATCCCATACTTAATGCGCGTGTGGATGTAAACGCCGAGACTTCCAAACCGACGCTCGTCCACCGCAGCCAGCACAACATTGGCGTCGCAATGGATACGCCTTTAGGTCTTCTCGTACCCGTGATCAAGAACGTGGGAGCGAGAAGTGTGCTCTCTATAGCTGCGGAGCTAGCGCGTCTGCAATCGCAAGCTGCGACCGGGAAGCTGTCGCCACAAGACCTGAGCGGTGGCACTATTACCGTCTCCAATATCGGTAACATCGGGGGTACATATGTATCACCAGTTATCGTCGAGAAGGAGGTGGCGATTCTAGGTATCGGGCGTATGCGCACTGTCCCGGCCTTCGACAACGACAACCATGACAAGGTCGTCAAGAAGCAGGTCTGTAACTTCAGCTGGAGTGCCGATCACCGCGTTATTGACGGCGCAACCATGGCGCGAGCTGCTGATGTAGTACGTAAGATCGTGGAGGAGCCGGATGCTATGATTTTGCATCTACGATAACTACATCGCCACCTCGATGTTGATATTGATGCCCAAGAGAGCAGCCGAAGCATGGGGGATAGGAAGCACAGGGATATCACCAGCGTTAACGCGAACCAGCTAGAGGAGTGGAAGAATGCGAGGGGGTATGATCTGATTTGAGAAGATGATATGTCATATAAAATAAACCGGAGCACTCTCTAGTCGCAAGGCTAGCATAGCATGGCACGGCAAAGCGTAGCATATTCCCCTACCCTTAGAGACAGACTATCTGGATTATGATTTTTTCTGGGTCCTACCACCCCTTGTTTCGATAGCCTCATTGCTTTATCTAGTGCGTGTCTGTACATGCATGCCTTCATGCGTATAAGCCAAAAGCTGACGGGCTTTAAAACTTGGCACTTATACATGATGAGGATGATGATGGGCGTCCGTCCCATCCGTGTTCTCGACTCGTCTCCGCATAGATCCTAATCCTGTGTCTTCGGCCCTATAATCCACGCTGAACAGGAAGCCCATTCATTCGTGGTGGGTGGTGAGGGATTGGAGATCACGCGCGGGAAAACGAGAAACAGCCACGTACAATGCGGTCGATGCATGAGGCTGGATGTGGAAACGCTGCTAAGCATCATGATCCAGAGACGGCTCGATCATTTCTACGGGAATAGCTTTGTATGTAGCTTACCTACATCAGTAACAACCCCCCCTCCCCCCCAAATATCTATGTACCCCTAGGGAAGGGAAGGGGGTTTCTTTTTTCCTTTTTCCTTTCAGGTTCTTAACCTTATGCACGTTGAAGTAATAGGACGTAACTGGCGGCCGCAGGGTCCGTCCCAATGCCTACATATACATACATACCTTACCTTATGTAGAACGCCCCCAAGCTGCATCTGGCGGATCTTGGGTGCTTGTAAGGATGATCCCACGTCCCACAGTGGGACCCCCGAACGGGTAACTACTCGGGTGAGTAGGTATGTCAGCAGCGGTGGCCTTGGTCTTCAAACTTACCCCCAAGTATATCACAATATTGCGTAACAATGCAGCACAGCGCGGATGCACAGATACCTGCATACTTACAGTAGTTCAGCCCCTTGGAGAGCGGGCGATGGGAGACGGGAGGCCTCTCGACCTTGATCAACATCCCTGGAGACGACCCTTGCTAGTATCCGGCTTCGATCCGAAGTTCAACAACGTATTCCTCGTAAAAAACTCGCTTTCGCTCACTGTATGTATGTATATACATACCTGTATCTAAGCACAGCTTGGCTGCTCCTGCAGGCGTCCTGCATAGGACATGCAGTCTGTCTATATTCGCTTTCTATATACCAATAATATGAATACCCAAAACTCCCATACAGCAGCTCACACTGCTTGCGTCATGCGATTTACTCGAAAGCAACACCCGTCACCCCAATGCCTGTTCTAAATGCGCCAGAGTGAATGACGGAACCAACTCCTGAACTCAGATAATAAAAAGACAAAACGCTAATTTCAGTCATATATCTGCCGCTGTACTTGCGCCCGCTATTCCATGCAATGCCGTCGCGTGATATCCATGTCATGTTAGCTTGATGCAGTCTCGTCGATCTTCTGCAGAACCTTATCCAGAGCTTCCCTCAGAACCTCGTCCATCGATCCACTCACATCGAGGCTGATCACATCTGTCTCTTCTGCGGTTGGTGGCTCCAGGATGGAGAATTGGCTGTGAACCATGTTGGCCCCCATGTAATGACCCTGTCTTCGTCCGACACGCTCCTGGAGAACAGATTCAGGCGCGTGGAGATAGATGAAATGAAGGACAACATCGTGCGAGTAGTAAGGGGCGACTCTAATAACGTCTCGGTACTTGCGCTTAAGAGCTGAACATGTAAGTACCACTCCCTCAGCGCCAGCAGCCAGTTGCCGAAGTGACTCTTCTCGTAGGGCTGTTAGCCAGTCCCATCGATCAGCATCGGTCAACGGTATGCCATTGGCCATCTTTTCAATGTTTGCTTTTGGGTGAAACTGGAGAATTGGGGGTTTAGTAAGTTGTACAAACGCTAAAGAAAGGCATGGATGCCGGGCGTACCTCATCACCCTCGATGTAAGGCAAATTGAGAGCTGTTGATAGGTGCTTAGCAACGGTGCTCTTTCCGCAACCGGCGGGGCCGGTAACTAGCCAGATGTGATGCTGCTTGGGCGCCGAGTGGCCGTTAACTTTCGCAATGGTATTGTTCGGTGTTACGGGCACCACAGTGGCGTTGATCGGCTTTGGGTTCGGATTCGGCCCCATGGTAGTCATCGCAGCCATGTTAGCCCCAGATGAATGTTTTCCATTCACCGAAACCGGGTTATCATAGGTTAACATCGTAATCAATCTTGTCTTTTCCTTTTGGGAAAACGACAGTGACTGTTATTGTTATTCGGTTGCGAGAGCCGGAAGTAGTGTGAGAGTAACTCCCACTTAGATGAGCCTAGCTAGGGGTATATATGTAGTAACAAGCAAGCTACACGAACAACGAAGAATTGTGATCAAGTGCACTAGAACGCAACAAACTTCGCGACGTGCTTCAAGAGATGAAAGGATCAAGAATCGAAATACAGGAAATCGGGGGTAATTAAAGCAGCGCAATATGGTAGAACTAGGGCAGATAGCTGTGGGACCCAAGGACCGCCGGCGAAGCGGTTGGTTTTATAAGTGGGCGTCAGCACCTTGGTAGCAGGCCTTGTGCCTACAGACGTGGAATGACGAAGTACCCAAAATCTGCCCTGTACCACACCACAGTGCCGACGGCCGCTGAACAAAAGCAGAAAAATTCAGCGAAGTCTAGTACCTGAGATCCCCGAGGCGGGATCAGGGATCATTTTTGGGCTAGACGCTAAAAGAAGTTCAAGAGAACGTCAAAGAAGGCAATTCCTGAGGGCGATGGGCCAATCAGACGCAACGCATCCCGGTCTCCTTGGGGCTCCAGACTGACTCGACGTCAGGGAGGGAGGGGTGCGGGTAAAGGGCCAAGAAGTACCTACACGTCCTGCTTTAGGATGCTCCAGAAGTATTTTCTCCATCGAAGTAATAAAATAGCTGATACACACTTGAGTGGGGGAACAGCATCGTCGACGCGAGAACCGATAAATAGGGCCGAGTTGAATGTACGGAGTAGTATGGAGTTGAAAAAGACAAACCAACAAGCCACGGCATCCACTAGACCGAGCAGTGTTGCCCATTATCGAGGATCTGCATCGTGTTCATCGCAGTTCCCCGCGATCAACGAGCATTGCCCTCGAACTGTAGACGTTTTTTTTTCCATTGTCAAGGATCACAGACAGAGAGAGAGAGAGAAAGAGATGTGTGTGTGGCTTCATCAAGGTTACCCAACCCACGGTGTCGAAGCAGCGTGGCTAGAACCAAGAGCCAATCCATCTCGAGATTAAGGAGGAGGGAAGCTGAGAAAAGAGGCCCTTCTGATAGGAGCCAACAATATTGATGTACCTTCAACAGCCGCGAACGGGGTGAGCTAGTTTTGGTAGTTGGTGAAAACATATTGAGCTTGCCCATTGTTGAGGTATTTGAGAACAGGCTGAACTTGAAAATGGCAAGAAATCGTAAAAATGTGGCATTGTATCGCAGGTACCTAACATAATACAATTTGGAGTTCGGGGTCCCTAAATTTTGGGTTTGGGGGAGTCCATAGTTGACGACACACCGACACCGACACCCGGCACGAGCCACTAAGAAATTTAGAAATTTCCCCCTTTCTTGCCCTTGCCCTTGCCTTCTTAGGTAACTTTCCCCCATTCTTTTTTTCCGGTTGTTTTGTACCTACTTGTATTGTCCTTGGTTTTTCTTAGTAGATGTTTCTTTTCTTTTTCCAGTGTCTCCTCTTCTCTTCCCTTCGTTAATTTTCGATATTTGAATTTTGTTCATTAGGAGCTGCTGCCGTAGTTGATCGGGACCAGAGCACCGAGGCTCTCCACGTATGTAGTCACAGGTTCCTGGTCAAGTGCTCCCCATCTCGGTGCAAAAGCATTCGATGTACTACAGGTACGGTACACATGTAACGTGGGGGTGGGTACGTACTTGTATGTACTTGTATTCCACTCCTTCACATTAGGCTGATGGAAATTTCATCGAACAAAGCATCGAAGCCTGAGCTAGCCGGTACCAAGTTCGCCCTAACGTGATAATGGTAAAGTGTGGAGGAAAACGTGGTTGGGGGACAAAGACAGACAAATCCATGGGTCACGAGATGATCTCTTCCATGTTCGATTGTACCTGATGCTGTACCTCATGTCCTAAGGCGGCCTCTACCAAATGTTTGATATAAGACAGCAAGCGCTTGAAGCGAACATAAGACGGTATGATAAATTATGATGGCATCTTCAAGTGCCATACAAAAGGAATTACCTATGTCGGTAGGTCTCTCTGGAACGCGATTCTTTGCCGTCGTTAAAGTCCACGACAAATTGGACACGAAAACTTGTGACCTATCAGAGTGCTGGGCTCTACCAGGCACATCAGCCAGAGCCAATAATGTGCTGTCGCATAGGACCCGGATCTTTGACGCCATTCTGGTGCCTACATACTATGTAGTATATTTGTTCTGGTCTCGGTACAGGGAGGCCTAGGACCGGCGAGGAAAAAAGGAAAAAAAAAACTCGTCCTTCGCAATGTATTACCTCTCCGCAAGTAATTGGCTAGGAATCTCAGTTTAATAGACATGTTACCCGTCATCCCTACCGACCGGTATGTACCAAGGATCTACTCCAACATGATGTGGCGGTACCTTGTGCGACAACGGCTGATCACTCATAGGTAGGCTTACCATATTACCTACATGTACTCAGTAGCAGAGGGCAGCCAGGCTACACAGCTGGAGAGGAATTACTCGTATAAGGCAAGCCTACTTCCTAATTGTGCGTACCTACATGAATGGGTAGTATTTCTCACGTCTTTAGATTACGCCTTTCTGATACCGGCATTGGCGTTATTAGGCGTTCGTATAGCTATCTGCGTGCCAAACTCGACTCTCCCTCTCCGTCCGGCTACTGGTTCCGGCAAGCCCACTCCTATGCGCCTACAGAAATTTGTTCCCGAGCTGCTTTGTGCTCAAGAGCACCCACACTTATAATATGGACGCTATCAGTGTTGGGTGGAGCCGGGGAAGACGGGGAGAACGGCTGGAACTGACTATTGTTCTTCACCGCTCAATGGCACTACTCGCACCAATCACGTAGCATAATAGGCCGCTGTGATCAATCGCTCGGGTCAAACACCAAGGTGAAAGCACTAGTGGGCGCCAAGGCCACGTCTGCATGATTTCCTATAACATCTGCACTCTGCAGATGGCAGACCAGATTTCCCAGGTCATTCCGATTCCCTAATTTGGGTGATCCCGCAATACAGGCATTCGTAAGCTGGATCTCTATTTGCCAGCGCCAATCGATGTCTTCTCTTGGACTTGAGGGCTCGCAGAGATATCAGTGGTTCTAAGCTGGGACAAAGTGAGACAACAGGAATAGGTTCGACGGCTCCCAAGAGTCGTGATCGTCTTCGGGCAGTCGGACCTTGAGGAGTATGAAGTCAATAAAAACTGGGGAGCGCAGCATGCAGGCAAAAGTCATGAGGTTCATTTTAATGATTGGGGCTCCTACCCGTGTAACAAGATCAAGCCTTTTCCTGCATGTAGAGCAGCTGAGGGTTTGGTTCAAGCTAACGCTGTGTTACCTCTATGGGCTATGTAAGGTATCTAGATGTTGATACAATCACAGGTTCCTCTACTATTACGTATCTCCTACGTAGTCAGCAATCTATCTAATACCATTAATGCCCGATTAGTCGACCGAATATTCAAAGACGATTAGAGCGCCGGGCGATGATGACTATTTAGACGTTTCAAGCCACATTCCCTATTACTTACATGGACGCCTAACATGAATCTTCAGTATTCACTTCTAAAAAGATATTGGCCAAGCCTAATCATGCTCAATAATAGCGCTTGTCGCAGAGAGTACTTATTCTAAGCATGATTAGCCAACACGAATAATAAATTTGAAAGTCCTCGGCTGTTAGCAACTCTTGCAAACGGGTGGGCTCTAAGAATCCGCCTTCGAAGAGCAGTGTCACTTCCACGATGGCGGAAGATCTTGATAGCAAGATATCCACATGCAATGGATATCTTATATCCACTTCAACAAAGCGAAAGTCGCCATGTGGCTAACACGTCTTAGGGCTGTGGCGCATCTAGAAAATGCGGGGGAATTTTTTCAGGCTACCCTCAGCTGCAATTGGGGAGCGCATTGGACCTACCTGACGTACGTAGGGATAGGTACATGTAAATCTGCAGCTACGGCAACTAATATTAGGTACCTACGCATATTAGGAGACAGTTTGCCTAGGCTGCTTAGTGGTGACTGCTTTGCCGTACAGGGAAGGTGACGAATGCAAACAGCCGCCTCCTCATCCTCAAATGACCTTATTCTCCTCCCTGGCGAGAAGTGCTCCTTCGGTGCTTCGGACGTCAAGGCAGCAGTTGGTCCCCAGATACTCTTTAAGGTCTTCTAACTCATTTAATTCCACCCTTTCGGGCTTTCCGCCTTTCCAGTTGACGCACCGAACGTTCGCTTCTAAAATGGATGCTCAAGAACTCAAGCAGTACCTTGCAGATGCGCCCCCGAGTGTCGTGCGACTCGAGATAGAAAAGCACTTTGATGCTTTAACCGATCGACAGAAGAGATATGCACATTTCATCAGCAGGTACCACATAAACTTCACACGAGAAGCGAAAAAAACCACCACATACTAATAATTTTCAATAGAGCATCATTCCATGGTAGTAGGATCGTAGCAAGACAGATCTCTCCTGAGTCCGAGCCAATAGTAAGCTCACTTGCAATTTATTTCACTCATAATATACTCATTTTACTACAGTTCGACTTCATACTAGCTCTTCATAGGAGCAGCGGTGGTGACTGGAAAGCACTGCAGGCCAAGGCCGGCATATCTGATGAGGAGTTGGACCACTTCCTACAGTACGCCGCACAATTCTTCGGGAACAATGGCAACTACAAGAGCTTCGGTGACTCCAAATTTATCCCACGATGCTCTGAATCCGCCTTTGCTGCACTTGCAGCAACATCGCCCGAGGCCCAGAAATTCTATAAGGCCACTTCTGGCGCCATCTTCTCCGCTGACAACCCTTCTCTGTTACATTTTGGCTATCCAGAACAGGGACATATGACTACCTACTACCCAGACTCGCCTGATATCACCAAAACCGAAATCGATGCTGTTTCAGCGTGGATGGAGAAGAAGGGACTGCTTCCCGAAAACACCCGTCTTGCTAAAAAGAAGGATGGTTTGTTTGAGATTTGGATTGCCTCCGCAAACACCACAGTTCCCAGCGCAGGTGGTGATATCGGAAAAGAGACCACATTCAAAATCGAGGATGGAGTATTGGCAGGAAAGACCATCMCCCTAGTCTACGGTGATTTCTCCAAGGAGCTGGCGGCCGTAACAGCAAGCATCAGAAAAGCCGCGGAGAACGCGGATAACGAAAACCAGAAGAAGATGCATGATGCCTATGCGAAGTCCTTCGAGGAAGGTTCACTACTTGCTTTCAAGGACAGCCAAAGGTTCTGGATCCGAGACAAGGGCCCCATGGTCGAGTCTAACGTCGGTTTTATTGAGACGTACCGTGATCCTGCTGGAATCCGAGCCGAGTGGGAAGGCTTCGCTGCAGTCGTTAACCTTGAACGGACACGGGCTTTTGGAGCCCTTGTGGATGCTGCTCCTTCTTTGATCCCGCATCTGCCATGGAGCAAGGAATTTGAGAAGGACAGCTTCCTATCTCCAGATTTCACGTCTCTCGAAGTATTGACGTTCGCTGGCTCAGGAATCCCCGCAGGCATCAACATCCCCAATTATGATGACATTCGTCAAACTGAAGGCTTCAAAAATGTATCTCTTGGAAACGTGTTGAGTGCAAAGGCTCCGGACGAGAAGATTCCATTCATCGCCGAGAAAGACCTTGACGTTTATAAACGTTACCGGGATGGCGCCTTTGAAGTTCAAGTCGGGTTGCATGAGCTCACAGGTCACGGCTGCGGTAAACTATTGCAAGAGACGTCTCCCGGAGAATTTAACTTCGATAAGAAGAACCCGCCCATCTCTCCTCTAACCGGGAAGCCCGTTACGACTTGGTATAAACCTGGCCAAACATGGAGCTCTGTTTTCGGCAGCTGGTCTGGGTCATACGAGGAGTGCCGTGCGGAGCTTGTGGCGATGTACCTGAGCTGTGAATTCCCTGTATTGAAGATATTTGGCTTCGGCGACGGCTCAGTCGACATCAACGGCGAAGCGGGAGACGTACTCTATGCCTCATATCTTTCTATGGCCCGTGCCGGCCTCGTATCACTGGAGATGTGGGATCCCAAGAGCAAGAAATGGGGCCAAGCTCATTCGCAAGCCCGATTTTCCATTCTCAAGTGCTTCCTAGAGGCCGGCGATGACTTCTGCAAACTGGAGTATAACGGAGATGATCTAAAGGACTTGAAGATTAGTCTGGACCGCTCAAAGATCCTCACAGCAGGCCGGAAAGCCGTGGGCGACTATCTCCAGAAACTGCACATCTACAAATCCACGGCTGATGTCGAAGCTGGAGTGAAGTTCTACGCCGATATGACGCATGTCGATCCGGACTTCTGGGGCAAGAAGGTCAGAGATGAGGTGCTGCGCAACAAGCAGCCCCGGAAGGTGTTCGTGCAAGCCAACACTTACATAGATGAGGCGACTGGCAAGGTCACGTTGAAGCACTATGACGCAACCCCTGAAGGCATGATCCAGAGCTGGGCGGAACGAGACGTCTGACTAGAGGAAAAGCGCATAACCGGGGAAAGAAGTCTGCTATAAGCGTTTAGCATAGCCTGCCTGCATAGTCGATTTAAAATGAAACAAAGACACTTGCAAGATATCCCCAAGTTCCTACGTAATAGCAAAAGGATCTGCCGTCTGGGTTTAACTCGGTAGACTGAAAACCCCTAGTAACTAAAGGAATGATCATGTAGTAACCTTCCAAAGACTCTCCTTATAGTGATACGAGAAACATCTCGAGGATCCTGACCGCAATGCGTCGGCGGATATTAGTAACACTTATATAAATCTCATCCACGCGACACGATTCAATTTTGCCTTGATAGTCGTTTATTGACTAGAACCTCGATTACAGACGCCAGAATCAATGTGACCGATGCCTCAACGTCCAGATGCAATTGGCAAAGCCAGCCCAGTTCCGCAATCCGCCGTCCGCAAAGTCATTCAGTAATTTTCATCTAGAAATATTTCCTCCCCTGATGCCCCCCATACGTAAATCTACCACTGCATCTCATGGGGCTTGTCGCCCTTTCGGAGGCTGAAAGAGCTGGCCAGGTAGCTGGCGAGCAGGTCTACCTTCTTGATGTTGGCGATCAGAGCCTTGTCGATGGTCTTCTGATCTGCTGCTCGGCTGCTGCTGATTTCCTTCTTCTGTAATGTCGTATATTAGTTCATATTCCTCGCCGCGAGTGGTTCCTGGCAAATCCTACCTGAGGCTTCTCGCCCTGCTTGAAGAATGCATCTTCGCTAGCCTTGTCCTTGGCCTTGTCCCGGGTGAAGTAGGAGGCTTCCGCAACCTCGTCAACCTTGCTGGAGTCTAGGCCGGAAAGGTCGATCTTGTAAGAGGTGGCGATGACATATCGCGAGTTGACTCGTCGCAGAGGAACACCGTTGATCTTGAAGGGGCCAGTGACGAGGAGAACACCCTGGTCGAGGGTCTTGAGGAGGACTACTCGCTTGCCTCGGAAGCGGCCAGCGAGGAGGATGAGAACGGTGCCGGGCTGGAGAGACTTTCGCGGGGCCCAGGGGCGGAGGGCCTTGCGGACCTGTGAGGAAAGTGACTATTAGCAAATTGATTCCGATAGATTGCGTGCGATGCGTTCAAGCAAGCATCCATATCCATCTGCTTGGCCAAGCAATTGAAGTTCATATATATATGACTTCAGCGGCTTTGAATTCGGGAATGAATTTCGCAATGACCACACAATTTTCTTTCCATCTCTTCCCATTTGTATCCCACTGCGCTCTCGCAATCCCCATGCATCTACCAGGTTCGAGCTTCGAAATTTTTTGTTGCAACTTACAGTCTTAGGCTTGGACTCATCGTCGGCAGGGTACCACTTCTGGGCCTTCTGGGAAGGGTGAGGGACCTCCCGGGTCGAGTTCCCGAACTTCTTCTGTGTGCTGGGCTGCGACATCGTGAAGGTTGTCGGGGGGGGTTGTGTGGTGGTGAAAGGAAATTGGCTGACGTTCCTCGTTGATAG
This sequence comes from Hypoxylon sp. E7406B, assembly GCA_000931505.1. Taxonomy (NCBI): domain Eukaryota; kingdom Fungi; phylum Ascomycota; class Sordariomycetes; order Xylariales; family Hypoxylaceae; genus Hypoxylon; species Hypoxylon sp. E7406B. The sequence goes on along the minus strand of JYCQ01000006.1, from coordinate 368,910 downwards.
TTGGTGATGCGAGGTCAGAAATTCCGCTTTGCGCAAAAAGATCAATTCAGTTGTGGGCTTAGGCGAAGCCCTGGTGCCACCGCACTGGTGGAAATCCGGCAGTCTGGTGGGTCTAAATGTGGCTTKTCGTGTTCCACGGAATTTTTGACTACCGAGTTACAAGCCACACCTATGTATTAGGTAAGGTAGCTAAGATAACAAAGATAAGCGGATTACCGTGTGAATCTAGTACACTTACGGTCCTGCGACGTAGCTCTTAGGTAAGCTCCCAAGCTCCTGTCTTCTGGATACTTGACGAAGCTCTTGCAGCCTTGCGTCCAGCTTCGAAACAAACGTCACCCAGTAGATTCACGACAACTTCCCTCATCCTCATTCCAACCGGTCATACACATACTTCCCATACCATAGAGACTTGTCGTCCACAATGTCTATAACACCGATCATAACGTTCAAGGCCGGTATATGCGATGTCGATGTATGTATTCCCCAGCTTGGACTTGTTGGTCTATCATCAATTGCTAACTGCAATTCCAGAGCTCCTCGAGGCCGTATAAGGTCCATGCGTCGCCCCGGCCAGGTTATATCTACCTCTACTCTGAAGATGGTGAGCATTGGTCACAGCTCTATGCTAGGGGTACATATAGGTTATAATTGCTAACGTCTCCTAGAACTGCTTCACTTCTGCTGGCGCGAGAGGAGCGCCCCCATCGACCAACCGGACCTAGATCTCGTCATGGTCCCTACAGATGGCCATTTCGTACCCTACGACCCGAAAGCCCAACCCAACGACGCCACAAAGCCGAACGCCCGTGTCTTTGTCCTCAAGTTCCTCTCTTCATCCCAGCGCCACCTGTTCTACCTACAGTCGAAACCCCAAGGCCGGACTGGTGATCCGCGCTGGTTCAGCCCTCGCGATCTGAAGATTGGGGAGATTGTCGACAAGCTCTTGCAGGGCGAGGAGGTCGATGTTGCGCGCGAGTTAGCTTCCATCAACAACAGCGACAATGACGACCGACGTGGGGACGACAACGACGAAACCATGGAGGACGTCGAAGGCCACGGCGATTCCAACGACCCTCACGGAGGTGCTGGCACTGGAGGGGCTGACCCGGGTGCGACTGGCGGCGACATACGGGAAGAGGGCGAGAGTGCGCGAGAGGGCGGTGCCGACGGTGCTAGAGCGTAGGTTATCCCTTATTCTTCGTTCGCGGCGTTTTTGGAAGAGGACCTGCTTGGGATGATAATATTGCATACACTTGAACAAAAAAATAAAGAATACCAGGCAATGTGCTCAAACGGGGCTTTGGCCTGCTGAGCTGCCATGTAGACTAGATATGACATCCTCAAAAGAGAAATGATGTGTTTCTCCACTGTGTTGTTGCTTTGACTCTCTCGGCCAGAACCAGTGCTAATGCGATGTTAGTGCTGCCTCGGGCTCAACCGATGCTGCTACGGCAGTGAGAAATTTCCTAGACTCGCTGAAAGGAGGGGCCAGCGTGGGAGCAAACCAAGGGGAAGGAAAACTATACCCCCTCCTTTCAGATCTCCTCCCACCGCCCGTCACTGTCCCCATGGTCCAGCTAGCTTCAGAGGAGCAAGTTGATGAGCTACTCAGCTTTTTACCCCCTGCGGTCCTTGTTCTCTCCCAACAAGCCGACCAAGGGGACTCTACAGCAGAACCTACCGCTGCCGCGATCCAAGCTGCTAAGGAGGCGATGAGCCTCGGTCAGAAGAAGGCGCTGTTGGAGAAGGTCCTGCGAAGTCCGCAGTTCCACCAGAGTCTAACTAGCTTGACGATGGCCATCCGGGACGGCGGGTTGCCCAGCATTGCTGATGCGCTCTCCATCAAAGTTGAGAATGGGGGCTATCTAAGAGGAGGCCAGATGCCTCTAGGTGGCGGAGATGCCGTGGAGGCCTTCGTTGAGGGCGTGAAGAAGAGTGTCCAGGGGAAAAAGTAAATAGACTAAGGCCCTGCATTTGAAGGTCTAGGAGGCTTATAGGGAGTTAGTAAATGCATATACATAACTCTTGATGTGTATAGCCAACTCAATATACTTTTTGGCCTCCGTTTATTTCTCCTTCGGTTCGCAACTGTAATATCATGGTAAAAGTGCTCGGTCCCGTATGCGTACCGGTAACGAATGGGTCCAATGCTTTAAACTATCGGGCTTGACGTGATCCTGATGCAGACACCACATGCCAACTGGATAGGGGCAATGGGTTTTCAAGTGCTCATATATTAAACATTAGAAAGAGAACGACAAGAACAGAACATGTTTTTGCCCCATAAACCTCGGGGCGACCCTTTCCTTTTCCCTAATACCCTAGTTGGGCAAATTCGTCACAAATACCAACGAAGTTTCCTCCTCATAACCTCATCTTCTATCATTCTTGCTTGTCTTGCATCTTCCATGATCTCCTCCTCGGTCTTGATCCTGATGGGTGGTGACTCGCAGCCCCTCAGCCCAATAAACCGTCCAATGCGCCGCCTTTTCTCCTCCAAGGGCATGTTGGAATTCCACGTTATTGGGCACGGGTAGTGGATTGTCCATTGGCATGGCGTCCTTTGGTGGTAGAAATGTGCTAGTTCTTCTAGTTGTGCGTCCGTCAGTAGCCAGAAGTTGAGAAGCGTCCCAGGGAACGCAGGGTGTATCTCTCCGGTGTTGAGCTGAACTAGAGGTGCGAGTTTGAGAGCCATCTGGCGTAACTTTTCCCGGAATGCGGGATTCTGGGCTGCTCGGCGGTGGCCTAGCATTGGCGGCTGTTGGTTCTGTGTTTGGTTCTCCATGGTGGCTAGACAATGTCGAACGTCAAGTGAGTGGATGACGATGACGATGTATGGTTCGGTCTAGTAATCGAATTGTGTTTATGAAGGCGAGCTCAAATCCTTGTACTTCGCTGGGTCTGTTCGGCGTGTACTGAGGCTTCGATTCGGATTTTTTTCTCTTTTTGCAAATCAACGAGTATGCGAATGGCTTCAAATAAATAATAAAAATAAGGAGTGAAGGCTTGTACGTGATCCGCTCTTGCTTGGTATTTTTATTTATTTTTTCTTTAAGTGGCCTTCGACAATGGTGTCTAGCCGCCAGCAGCTATGGGCGAAAGATAATTTATGTATGATGGGACTTTAGGAGAGAAACGAGCACTTGGAATTCTATACTTAACTACGTAGCTGCTGGATGAAGACGTAGGAGTCGACTGAGTGCTTCGAGGGCGGCTGGTGTTTCTTCTTGTAGGTACGAGGATCGCTACGGCGCTCTTTGTTATGTGCTCGACGCTTCTGAATAGTGTATTCCCAACTATTCGTTCTTTGTCCGCTAGTGCCGTCATGGGTTTAATGGGAGTCTTGTCTTAGACTTCGAGGTCTTTCATATAAGGACGCCCAAAGAAATATTAAAAGTGCTAGCGGCTCTCTCCATTTCGGATTGAAGAGCAAACTATTGGTTCATTCTTCCTTCAACCGTCATTGTGTCAGAATGAGTTCCCGTGAGTGTATCCGAACAAACACGAGGCTATTTTTGTGACTCTTCTTCGAGGACTGTGATTTGTTTACTCCTTTTTCTAAAGACCCTTCCAAGCAAGTTTTGCAATGTGATCTGCCTTTTTCCTGCTCTGCTTGACAAAGCCCATCGCCCTCATTTCGGCCAAACCACGATAGAACAAGACAAGCGCGGAACGCTCGTCTAGTCCCTCTTCATTTTCCTCGCCAACAATTGCGTAATAAGCAGACCAAAGGTCAGCCACATTGATGAGAGAGCCAGTCTCAAGATATAGTTGATAGAGGATTGCTGTTGCTGGAAGAGACGGTATGATGCTGTCCTCCTTTGTCTCGCAACAAGAACAATTGAGATAGTCATGCGGGCGGGACAATGCCCGCTCAACTACTGCCCTTGGCCGTGGGATAAACACGTCTCTATAGGGCGCTTTCGAGTCAAAGAACCAAAGTTCATTAAAGCACAGGTCCTTTGCATTGTTGCACTGAAGTGATTCCTTCAAGTGCTCCACCAGTTTATCCATTACGTCCGTATAAGCTTTATCTTCCTTCGTGAGAGTCGCCGTGTCTTGGCTGAGCTGGACCTTCTGAGCAATGACAGTAGTCCTCAACACCTTGGTTTGTCCACTATATTTGCTGCGGAGAACGTTGCCTTGTTCTTCCGCGTCAGCTTGCAAGGATTTGACTTCGGCCAATATGTTGGTGAGTAGTGAAACTGATTCTTCGCTTTCAGTAGCCCATTCATCTAAACCGAGGCTCGAGTCACCGTTTTTGACATCGTCTAGTACTTGATTTAGAAACGATTCTGTGTCACCAGGCTGCATCCGCTTTATCGACTCCGTAAACTCGGTGATTTGATCAATGTCGATTCCGCGTGATACGGCATCCAAGTAAAGCCCGGTGAAATCGGCGGACGAGTTTTTACTAGCAGTCAATATTTTCAGCTTGCGTAAGAGATTTAATGACCATCGACGCGAGTCTTGAAGGCAGCCTCGCAGGCGCGATCTGAGGTGCTGATCATCATCGAGAAGCAACCTAACCTGCTTTATCTCGCCTTTCTCAATGGCCGTTTCGACGAATTGACGAAAAGATGGCAAGCATCGCACTGCCTCCAGATGATCCCCGTGCAGCATTTCGGTCTCTATGCCGTCAGATAGGAAGACCGTCAGGGGATTTGCGTAAAAGTGACACATGTAAGCATACTGAGAGGTGTTAATATAATATACATACTTGCCTTATGGGTTTGTGACTTACTTTCAAGGAACTCACGAAGACCGGGATACTTGACACCTGGTCTCGCTGCCGCTCTAGGAGGCTATGTACAAGGGAGGAGCCTAGGCGCAATGGGACCTCTGAGTGTGCAATGGCCGCCTTGAAAATCTTCTCAATGATTGACGCCGATTGCTCAACGTCAAATTGGTCTCCATAGAGACACTGGCAGGTAGACTTTAGAAGTCGCGCCTGGAACAGCTCTACTGAAGTGGCGACGCCAAAAAGTAGAGCGAATGGGATGCGATCAAGCCACGAGCTAACAGTCAAGTCAATCGCATGATACGAAGGAGAGCTTCGGGTACACCAACTTGAAAAGAGAGATGAGATCCGATAATAGACCACTGTCAAAAGCCTCACTGTCTTGAAATGCAATGATGATATGACGACGAGGGTTAGACTTAAGATGGGTATAGAGAGCTTCAAGGTCATAGTTGAGATATTTGCGGCCCTGGAAAGTGTTAGTTGAAACATATGGTAAGTAAATCAATATTGACTCACATCTCTGCCTGTAGCTAACTCTAAGTCGTTTTCATCATCTGTCTCCCTAGCCGTAACATCATGTATGATCTTCTTTAGTACGGCCTTTAAGTTAGATGCATCACCTGACCTCAGTCTCACTACCTTTGCATCTACCTGATTCTGTAGGGCATCTGAGAGCTGGTCGAATAGGAGATCTTGAGATGCAAGATTGGGGCCAGTAATAATGAAGGCAGACGGAATTTTGCCAGTTGATGTATGGTCGGGGGTTGTTTGTAGAAATGAGATGACTTCATTCAATGTAGACTGGTTTGTCATTCGGAGTATGCGCTATACCTGTTCGTGAGCCATTGTTTTAAGATACTATGCATAATGCTGGCGACTGACTTGGATCCTCTCATCGATCTGAGCCCATGACTTCTCAAATAATTCCTGGCGAAGGCGAACATATTGTTCATCTTCGGTGCCACCAAAAAGAGGCTGGAAAGTCAACCAAGCGTCTGTATCTTGAACTTCTGGTTTACTAGGCTTCTTTGTTACTTTTCTCCGTTTAGTAGGTCGATTTGGGCCATCGGTGTCTTCCAATGGATCAAAGATGTAGGCGGCCTAAGACACTATTAGCAAAAATTCTGTCTACTTCGAAGTAGCCGTTACTACCTGGTGCTGTTTCTCTTCATATGTCTCTTTGAGAGACTCATCAAGGGCCATGGTGAGATGTAGCTCCGATCACTAAGTAGCTTCCTCGATGTTTGTACGCGTCTTGATACTTATAATTGGATGTGACCGCGACTACCTCGACGGAGTCTTTAGCGTCGTTCTATCCCTGCCTCACCCCTGTCTGCCCTGTATCTAATTAAGGTTACACCCGTATAGCACCTACCCAGGTACCAAGGATATGAGGCAACAAGTGAACGATTCAATACCTGTAATGTTGACTGATTCGTTATAATGTAATAGAGAGTTATGGATACGAAGACCAGATTTCCAGAGTATTGAAAGTGATTTATATAAATTTAATTATCTTGATACCCGTGCAGATCTGCTTTTCAGGGACCGCCCAGTGCTAACAGTTAAAGTGGGGCCACCAAGGAGAGAAGTCGGGACTCGGGACGCGCTAAGGTACGCTAACGGTGATATCAACCTTATCATCCTTAAAATTTCACGATAAAGATTCTGCTCTCTCAAGCAGCATTTCGCCCCTCATGTATTCTGATGAGCAGGACAAGCGATACCCGCTCATCCTGCTGCCATGCCTCCGAGAACGCTTCTTGTAGAAAACTTCGTTTGCAGGTCCTGTCTGTCGACCCTACAGAAGCGAACCCCCGCAGCGCAATGGGCGCTTCGGCGCTCTTCGTCACAAGCCACACAACCCCTCGCCTCAGCGTCATCGTCCCGCCTGTCTCGCGACCAGGATACCGAGCGCCAAAAAACCTTGGAAGCTTTGGGCCTTGTGAAAGAAGGCAAAAATGAGAGGGTATCGGTTAACTACTTCGAGCAAGGGAAGGGGGGAAAGTTGCGTCGCCTGCAAAACGAAGATGAGTTTGGCCAATCCTTGATTGATCCAGACGGTCAAATGGAAGCCCGCTTGAAAGAGATGGAAGAAGAACTACTGCAAGCAACCCAGTTCACAAAAATCGTCGAGGAAATATGGGGGAAACAAGGCGCCGAGAAGTTGCGACAACGAGTTGCGTCTCAAGACGAGTCCTTACCCAAACCTTCACTACTGTTACCCGAGGAGGACTGGCCGCCGCAAGATCGAACTCATATCGCCCAATTAAATAATATGATACGGACTATTGGTAGAAAAATTCATGGTGGAGGTTTTACTCAAAAACGGATCAATTCGTTATGGAAATACTATTCTGCGGCGCGAATAGCTTTGTCCAAGAAGCGGGAGCTTGTCCACGCAGATATATGGGATCTCCTCTGGCAGATCCTTGCCGCAGACCATGCGAACAATCCCAACCGCATGTCCCACATCCACACTCTGGCGGGGGATATGCAAAAGGCAGGTGTGCCTCTACGCGACGATCAACAATTACTTGCTATCGAGGCTACGTTTATTAGCGGCTTCAGGGAAGAGGCTGTTACGGCTCACAAGAAACTCGTTACTACGCTCGGGGCTATGCCAGAGACCTTCGTTGAATTCTGGCAGCTTGGTCTTCGAATGTACTGTTTGATGGGTGATATAGCTCGAGCCGAACGAGTCGTCAACACCCTTCTCGAATCTCCTTATGAGACAGATCCCCGGTTTTTATTCCCCTTCATCCGGATGTGTGCCGAGAACCCTGCGACGGTAGAAAAGGGATTTGAGTTGTATCAACGACTACGGTCCGCCCTTGGCAACTCAATTACCATCGACGACTATGACCAAGTTATTTCTTATTTCTTGTCATCGAACCAGACCGAGTTTGCATTTTACGTCTTCGTCGAAATGATGACATCCAAAACTGTTGACCTGCGTGGAACTCACAAAGTCCCTGCCAGCGTCTCGAATCCCTTTTTCTATGGCAAATGGCTGAAGCGTCTAATAGGAGCTGGAGACCTCCAGGGTGCCTACAATGTCCTACTTCATATGAAGTCTAAGGGTGTTATGCCCCAGGCTATTGTAGTCAATGGCCTAATTGGCGCGTGGCTGAGGTCGGGTACTGCTGACAACATACAGAGGGCCGAAGAAGTTGCTTTGGCAATGATAAATGCCCGGATGCAGTTTATAAACGTTAGGAAGGATATGCAGAATCTCGCTGCTTTTGTCAGGCTGCGACAATATGGAGATGGTTGGCCCAGAGCAAATTTGGAAACTTTTTCCTTGCTTGCGGAGAATTACAAAGACCGTGGAATACATAATAAGATGGAAGAGCTTTGGAGGGCGTTCAGGCAGGCGGAAATTGCCCCTGACTCATTCATGTTAAACCAGTTGCTATCCTCGTACCTTCAAGATGGACAGGGTAAGCACGTTGCTTCCCTCTCCCGGGATCTAACCAACCATTATCAAGTCGAGCCAGACTCATGGACGTTCCTAGTCCTATGGCAGGCTTTACCGGTCAACCGTCTTATTCAAGTGCCGCCAAGGCAGCTCCTTGAAGAGATCTCAAGGACCCGATCACTATTTGCGGAGATGGTCAGGTCGGCTCACATCTTTGCTGCAAGTAGTATAGATACGCAGCTGGCAAGATACATTTTGCATTCGTTCCGCAAATTAGACGACAAATTTGGTCTTCTTTTGGCATATCGGGCGTTACGCCAGATATTCAAGTTCACACCCCCCGACATCATCGTACTCGAGTTACATGTAGGATCCACGGATCTGGAAAGGACAGGGAAGGGCAGAGGCGGTGTCCGATTAGTGCACGCCGGGAAGCAGATCGAAGGCTATATGAGGCGAAGGCACGAAGAACTCATTGCATCGGGACAGCTCAGCGCAGATGACGGCGTGCCGGATGATGTGAAACAGGAAGAATTAGGCAACTTCCTCGAAGAATTGTTGCAGAGCCGAATCACGCAAGATGAGAGTTCAGAGCAGCTCCTCACACAAGCTGCCATGGAAATGGGCTTGCATGGCGGGGKACCAAGCTTTGAGACATCCCCTGCTATATGATAATGTATAACGAAGATATATACAGGATTCACGGTTCAGTGTCTAGAAGGCTTGTTTAATCCAGTGGTGTATAACTTGACTAGGTATCTAGGTAGCTATCATCCACCCGTAGCAACTGTACCATTAGCACCACCAGCAAATATACCCCATTTCTTCTTATCTCTTTGCCACTGGGCTTTCTTCCATCCCTTCTTATCGAAGTTGACTGGTCTTACGTAGTAACCATATTCCCCTCTTCCAAAGACTGGAAGTGGACTGGCTCTGTGTTTCGATGACTCCAAGGTCATCTATATACCGGTTTCTCAAGAAGTACTCCTGAGGCCGAGCAAGGGGATACGACGAAGCTTGAAGAGTTAGCAAGTAAGCCGCAGTGGATATTTAATATTCACTCCATCACAGGAGTTATTCGCAGAACCAATTCCTACCTACCCAATATACTTTTAAGAGACTCCATCAACGTTTAAGATCATATCCCTTTTGATAGCGACGTAGTTCCGATGGGATAACCAAGTATAGAATATACATAAGTACCTGATAAAAGATAAGGTTCATTATGCGTTAAACCCGAAATGGTCATCGAGGTTACGTAAGGAGCAGACGGGAGAAGCTCAAGCCCTAGCGGGGGAAGTTTGAAGTGTGGGTCCCTGCACACATTCGGATGTCGAAAAAATCAATTAGCCGAAATTCCACCAGAGTGCTCAACTTCCAGGGACTTTTCGCAACTTCCAAAACAGCACTCCCAATCTTTCATCACTCAACAACACTCGGCTTTAAAAATCCTAACTTCAGAAATAAGAAGATATGGGAGCCAGTAAGCAAAAGAAGGCGGAATACGTAAGTCGCAGCTGAATTCCCATTCCAATGCGCCGCAATTATTGACAATTAGCTGCACAGTTCCCCAAGCTCAAGGGCTTGTTGGAGGAGTACCGCTCCGTCTTCCTCGTCACCGTCGACAATGTCAGCTCGCAGCAGATGCACGAGATCCGACAGTCCCTCCGTGGGGAGGCTGTCGTCTTGATGGGCAAGAACACCATGGTGAGTAAAGACACAGTATTTTCTACACTTCGCGAGTTCCTAAGCTAATCGCGCATTTTCTCGGTTTCCAGGTCCGCCGTGCCCTCAAGACCTTCATTCCCGATGCGCCCGAGTACGAGCGACTCCTGCCCCACGTCAAGGGCAACATCGGTTTCGTCTTCACCAACGGTGACCTCAAAACCATCCGTGACAAGATCCTCTCCAACAAGGTCGCGGCCCCTGCCCGTGCCGGTGCTGTTGCCCCGGCCGATGTCTGGGTTCCCGCTGGCAACACCGGTATGGAGCCTGGTAAGACTTCCTTCTTCCAGGCTCTCGGTGTTCCCACCAAGATTGCCCGTGGTACCATTGAAATCACGACCGATCTCAAGCTCGTTGAGGCTGGCAGCAAGGTTGGTCCTTCCGAGGCCACCCTTCTCAACATGTTGAACATCTCTCCCTTCACCTACGGTCTGGGTGTTGTGCAAGTCTACGACGAGGGCAACACCTTCCCCCCTAGTGTCCTGGATATCAGCGAGGATCAACTCCTGAAGTCTTTCACGAGCGCCATCACGACTATTGCCGCCTTGTCGCTCGCCTTGAACTTCCCTMCCCTGCCCTCCGTCATCCACTCCCTGGTCAACAGCTACAAGAAGGTCTTGGCTGTTGCCATTGAGACTGAGTACAGCTGGCCCGAGATTGAGCAGCTCAAGGACCGCATTGCCAACCCCGACGCTTACGCCTCGGCCGCCCCTGCTGCTGCTGCTGCCGAGACCTCGACTGCCGCCGCTGCTGAGGAGGAGAAGAAGGAAGAGTCCGAAGAGGAGTCTGGTGATGAGGGTTTCGGTGGTCTCTTGTATGTTTTCCCTCTCCATGCTACAGACGTTTCGAGTTTGCTAACATCTCACTTTGCAGTGACTAAATTTCATAGCATGATCACGGTGTTGTCGGAATGGCATGAAACTGGGCTTCGGTTGGGTTTGCGAGATCTAGACGACCAAAGGTCGACGGTACATAGGTCTTTTAACGATCAATTGAGGAACGCTACAGAAGAAGCTCAAGTCTAAGAACACGTCGTGATATGGTAGCATTGCACGTACCAAGCTTTACTTCCTTATAAATGGTAAGTCCGACTCTATTCTCAATTTTCTTTCCCCCCAGTGTTCTATGATTATATCCAGAATTTCAAGAGCTTTTTAACCCTGATCTTCATTGATGACAAACTTCATCACCACCCTATGAGACACTTATTTTCCAAATAACTTGTTTTACAATTTATACAAAGAGTAGAGTGCTAACTCACTTTTAGAATACAGGCCTTCCGAATTGTAAACATTGAAGCTCTCTTTTCATCCTACGTCGGCCGACTGCCGTTTTGTATGGGTATCGTGATATAAACTCGTATCCTGGGTCTGGCTCCGACGTTTATTAATCCCCTCGAGGACCTCCCTCGCAACCGCAATAGCAGCCTCGGGTAAGTTGGCCAAGCGCGCGACCTTGAGCGCGTGGCTCTGCCTGTTAACCCCCTTCCGTAGCTTGTGCACGTAGACGAAGCCCCCGGCCTCATCCTCCTCCACGTCCGTGCAGTAGCATTCCACGGCGCCGCCCTGACTCACGTGCATGCCGCGCTCCTCGATCAGGTCAGCTAGACCATGGTAATGCGTAGCGAATAGGGCGCGGCACTTGTTAATCGTAATTAAATGGTAAAGGGCAGCAAAAGCCACGGCCAAACCGTCCTCAGGCGTGGTGCCGCGTCCGATCTCATCCATGATGACGAAGGAGCGAGATGTAGCGGACCGCAGGATAGACGCGGTCTCTAGCATCTCCACCATGAAGGTGCTCTGGTCCGCGAACAGGTTGTCGGCCGACCCGACGCGCGAGTACACGGCATCGGTTATCGGCAGCGCGGCGTAGGATGCGGGTACCCAGGACCCGATCTGCGAGAGGATGGTTATGAGCGCGTTTTGCCGCAGGTATGTCGATTTACCCGCCATGTTGGGGCCCGTAATTAGATGCAGGGCGCCGTGCTGGTTTGGGTTTTGAGTTTGGGAAGAGGAAGACGAGGAGGAGGTGTTGGTGTTGGCGTTGGCGTTGGTGTTAGGGAGGGTAGATAGGATGCAGTCGTTTTTGGTGAAGGACCGCCCTTGCTCGCGCAGCCCGGCTTCGACGGTGGGGTGTCGGCCGCCGATGATGATGTGCTGGGTTTGAGGAGTAGACATAGAGGTGGTGGCCGTAGAGCTATTAGAAGTAGTGGTATCGTGGAGAATAGGCCGCGTCCAGCCATGCTCTGAAGCTAATCGGGCAAATGAAGCAGCAACGTCGAGCTCATCGAGCACCGCGGCATTGCGTCGTAGCTTCACAAGGTTGGCGATAACGAGGGCCCGTAGCTCTGCGAATAGTCGCTGCTCCTCAATGCCGACCTCGAACCGCGTCTGGTGAATGCGTCGCCCTAGCGCCGTCCAGTCGGGCGCGTGAAAGGTCCGCGTGCTGCGGCTCGAACTGACTACCGTTACCGCCTCATCGTTGTTCTCAGAGTCCCTGGTGATCTTGCGCATATCCTTCACGCCCTTGACATGGCACACGTGCCCGAGATTCGGCGTCCAGCGAAGCGTCAGGCTGGCCGCGTCGTAGCGTATGCGTAAGGCTTCGGCGAGGGTGGATTTCTCTTCGAGAAGAGATAAAAGCTTGGCATGGAGGAAGCGGAGCCCGGGGCTGGCATCAGGTTTCATGGTGAAGGTTGTGGTGTCATCAGTGGCGGCGGAATAGTGGTCTCGGATAGAGCCGGTTTGCTTTTTCTTCTTGGTGGCTTTGGGAAGGGCTGATGCGTCGCTCTGTGTGCCCTCTGAGGCGACGACATCTTCGGCGAGAGTCAAGAGCTGACTTGCTTCGCTGTCCTCGTTTCGGTGTTGTTGGACTAGGCCTTCCTCGTCGATAGACGATTTGATGCGGTTGGCTAGGCTGGCTGGCTCGGTGAGGTTGATGCGGGAAAGGAGGGAGGKGAAACAAGAAGCCCCCGAACCTAGATCTTGTTGTTCCTCTTCTGTAGATACGTCATCTAGCTCAGATGGAGAATGATTAAGTTCTTTCGTAGCCTCCAGGAGGGCGACGATCTCTTGCGTAGCTCCGATGGTATTAGCAAGAGCAATAAGGTCATCTGGATCGCCACGCCCCAGCGCAAACTTCTGTACCAAGCGCTGCGAGTCATGGCTCCGTCTTAGTAGCAGCACGATCTCATCGCACAGATCTGGGTGCTGGATAAAGTACTCCACAAGATCCTGTCTAGCCTTGATGGTCTCCAGAGATGTCGAAGGGGCGGAGAGCCAAGAATTCAGCAGCCGAGCGCCTCCCTTAGTGACAGTACGCCGGATGGCATGTAGTAGGCTCCCCCTGAATGCGCTGTCCCGGATGGTCTGCTTGATCTCGAGCGACCGCATCGTGCTCTTATCGATGGTCATGACGCTCATGTTTTCGTACCGCAGAGGTGGCTGTAGCTTCATGCTCAGGCCCTGCAGACGGTCCCTCACATACTGCAGGAGCAGACTCCCGGCTTGTATCTCGTCAGGGGTAAAACTTTGCGCTGTCTGCTCCGGGATTTCCGATTCGAGCATCGGGCTCCATTCCGGCAGCGGTAAATGCTCGCTATGCGGTGCAAACGTAATCAGGTGCTTGTCCTCTGCCAGGACCGAGAAGAGTTGGTGGTCACTTTGTGATTCGAGGACTTCGTCGACGACCMCCTCCCGCGGGCCGACGCGAGAGAGAATGGATCCAAGTGATGTGACCGTCGTCGATTGCGTATAGAATTGCCCCGTAGAGATATCTATCCACGCTAAGCCTATAGGTGTAGTGGCACTGGCTTGTAGTGTTGCCAGACTTCTTAACTCGACACCATGACTACTCTCTCTAGTATCGTCAGGTTCAGTCGAGCCGGAAGTACCGGATTCCGGAAGATGATTCACGTGAATTGCCATAACGTAGTTATTGGCGTACGGGTCGATGAAATTCTCGTCGATAAGCGTCCCCGGCGTGATGACGCGCGTGACTCTCCGGTCGTGCATCAGGCCGTTCGACTTGACCTTGTCGCCCGGGTCGTTCGGAAACTCCTCAGCTATGGCGACATAGCAATTCAAGTCCAGAACCAAGGTCTTGAGGAACCGTTCCAACTGGAAGAAGGGGAAGCCAGCCTAGAAATCATCAGAATTATAACCATAGCCACTTAAAAGACAGACACGAATAGATGTATATATATTAAGATCAAAGAATAAAAGAAATCGAGAATTACCATTGGCACCGGCCCAGCGTTCGTCTTCTTTTGCGCGACCTTAAGATTCAGCAGAGGGCCGTACTCCTCGGCCTGCCCAAAATACAGCTCATAGAAGCCTCCGACACGTGTGAGAAGCACGCAATTCTCGAACTTCTGCATATTGTGGCGGGCTTGCAGGACTACGGTGGGATACGCGGGTCCTTCGTCCTCCTCAGGCTTCGAAGGGGGCAGAGGATCAGCCGACCTGATAGGCCCTTGAGGTAAATCCTCCAGCTTCATGGATGACTTCGTCTTTTTGCCTCGTACTTGTTCAAGCATCCATCTGGTCGTTACCAAGGTGCTAGGACATAACAACGATGGTGTCAGACTTTGCCATCGCGAGAACGAGTATTTGGCCCGCCGGCCAACAAGGCCCCGGGCGCGGCTGGCGAGCATGCTGGGCCATTCATCTGGTTAGTTTCCAGATATTAAATACGTTGGACGTAATATTCCACGTGATTGGGAGCTGTAATGGCTACAATTCACGATTTCTCTCATTTGAAGTAAATAGAAAATCGAGATGTGCTAGAAATTATAAGGTGCTGATTGGCTCGCTACAGCAGGGACATCACAAAATGGACGATTTATACTGTGTTCTCAGCCAATTAAGGCGCATCATACAGTTTATGCGTGCAATTATAGGGAATACACACTGTGCTCCGACTTCCTAGGAAGTCGCTGGCTGTGACCCCTTAGATCAATCTACTACAATTCATCGAACACAACAATACTAGAACACATATTCTAACACTATAGCTAATTAGAAATATAAATAAGCTTGGGAATGAGTTATACTCTTGATATCATAAATAACTTACACAAAATTAGGGAATGAGACATCCATCTTCTAAGGAGATTTTTACACTGGTCGACGGATTTGAGATATGACTCGTGTTCGCCACTTAACAGTGCTGCGACTATATTATCCCCGAAATATAAGTCACGTCCCGTAACATCTGAGAATAGTTAGCAGGATAGATATGAGAACCGAGAAGAATACTCCAATAATCGATGTTCTTTCGATTATAGAGTACACACCAGTAGCTAAGAGCCGATACTGTAACAACCTTCAACATTAAATCGCGCTCTCGGGAAAGTCCGAAAGGGAGTCTTGATGCGGTAACGAGCAATCTGTTGGTTAATTCCACTATCTAACATTCACTACCCAGTACGTTCCGTTATTTTCTGGTATGTACAACCACAAGCGCGAATGACTAACAAGCAAGGCCGAACTATCACCAAGACCAACATTTCTCATCCCAATCTGTGTTTGTTCCCAAAGCCTACTGCTCATCTAGAACCCACCGAAGTACAGCTGAAGCATTGCTCCTGGATACGTCTTGAGATGGTCGTATCTCAAGCACTTCCATAGTAGCAAACTCACAACTGCAGCCTGTAGGTCGCCACCTCGAAGGGCTTAAGCGTGATCGAGAAAGTGCCGTCCCTATTCAGCTTGATCTCCTCCAGGTCGTCCTCCAAGACGTTCGTCTTGAATACCTTCTTAACAGCCCAATCTGTCTTGAGTGTTCCTGTGCTGCGGCCACCAAGACTGTCGTAGATCCGAATGATGACACTTCGTCCCTTGCGGGGAGGAATTGTCGTATCGCGAGAAACGTCTTCATCATCCTCGCCACGCTTCACGCAATCTAGAATCAACGATTCGTCACCCGTCAATCTAATAGGGTATGACCTAAGCGCAGAAATATCGGAAGTCTTGGATGCCGCCGAGAGAACCGTCAATGGGTGGTTGAAGTTATATCCGGCGCGGACAGTTGTGGGACCTAGTTCGCCTTGGTGTGGTAGAATGGCCCAACGGATAGTATGCTTGCCCATATCCGCATGGGCGTCAGGCGCCTTGGGAGATCGCAAGAGAGAAAGACGCATTAGGCTTCCACAAGTAGCGAAGCCATATTTGCTGTCATTGAGGATCGAGACTCCGTAACCACGCTCTGACAAGTCTGCGAACTTGTGACAGCACACCTCGAATTTCGCCATATCCCAGGTTGTGTTGTAATGTGTTGGTCGCTTTACGATACCGTACTGAGTCTCGTAAGAGGCCTCAGTATTCCTGATATCTACAGGGAATTCGACCTTGAGAAATTTCATAGTCTCGTGCCAGTCCACGTGGGCGGTGCATTCAACATAAGACTGCTGGCCTTCCAGGGCCGCGGACAAGCTCAGAACTGTCGTGATCGAGCTAATATCACTAATCTTGGCCTCGGTCACGACGCTAACTCGGTGTTCCTTGTTTTCAAGGATCTTGGTCCTTCCGTAAGGTACTACTTTGCGCGTATCGAGGTGGTAAACCTCAACGTCCCATGCTTGCCAGTACAAAGGTTTGTCGTCAAAGATGACAAGCTGGTTCGCTTTACCTTCCTTTGAAATGATTTCGCGCCCTTGTCGGCGGTCAACGAGAGAGATAATAGTGCCGTTCTCGACTTTAACAGTCAGCTGGTCATTCTGCATGACGAAGACGCCCTCGCGAACTTCCTCAATAGTAACAGCTTTAGCTGCTTTCGTCTTGAATGGCTTGATGTTGACGATGTTTTCAGAGCCGCAGGCGACGCCAATAGCAGCCTTGGGAAGTTCGACAATTTCCTTTCTGTGCCATGGAAGGGTATTCAGAGCGAAGAGTTCGCCGTTGGAGCTACTAGATCCCGCTTCGACGACGCCGAAGTGTTTGTAGATGTCTTTGTATATGGTCTTGCCAATATCGAATACCTTAGCATAAAGCTGATCTAAGTTAGCCTACTGATTTACCATGGTTTAAGTGAAACAAACTTACCTCATCCGAGTCGTCGTAGCACATTTCGATGGCACTTCCAGGGAGACAATCGTGGAACTGGCAAAGAAGGGTCGCCTCCCACATCTCGTCGAACTCGGCCTTTGGATATTTGTAAGAACTGAACTTCAGGGACGCAATAGTAGCTAGTAATTCGAGCTCCCGAAGCATGAATTCTGATTTTCGGTTGTTGCGTTTGTTGTTCGCTTGGGTTGTGTATGTACCACGGTGAAGCTCAAAGTAGAGTTCGCCGTACCAAGTAACCAAGCTGGTACCCTTCTCCTCAAGCTTGTCGAAGAAGTCATCAACGCTATTGCCAAGGTGCACCCTAGGCAAACGGCCAACCTGGTCGCTGATGCCGCGGCAACGTCGCAGCTTTTCTATGTGCTGCCAAGTCGGACCGCCGCCGCCATCACCCTTGCCGAAAACCAGTAGCGAAGTGTGATCTTGGTCCATTGACTTATGCTGCGTGATACTGCGTTTGACATCTCCAAACTCGGCTTCCGCCGTGTAAGTCTCAGAAGGTGGCATGTGGCATATGACCTGGCTCCCATCAAGAGCAACCCAATTGAAAGTTGTGTGAGGAAAGTTGTTAATGTTATTCCAACTCAGCTTCTGTGTCAGGAAACGGTCCATGCCAGCTAGCCGACAGATTTGGGGAAGTTGACTTGAATACCCAAACGTATCCGGTAACCAGAATGTGCGGCAACGTTCTCCGAAGTTGCTCTGGAAGAACCGCTGGCCGTACAGGAATTGTCGAACAAGCGACTCGCCGCTTGGCATATTGGTGTCATGCTCAACCCAGCTGCCACCAATGGGATGAAACCGACGCTCCTTTACCTTTTGCTTGACTCGATCGAAAGCATATGGGTAGAGCGTCTTTAGCCATTTGTACTGTTGTGCTTGGGAGCAAGCAAAGTTAAGTTCTGGGTACCGGTCCATCAGGCCACATTGGTTCGACCAGGATCTTGCCACCTTTCTCTTCGTCTCAGCCCAAGGCCATAGCCAACAAGTATCAATATGGCAATGGCCAATACCGAAGACCTGGGGAACAAGCCCACTGTCGTAGACCTTGGAAGAATCAACGTTGGATCCGATGTATTCCTGCGCGATCTTACGGCATTTTTTGAGAGACTCCTTGTCACCAAGAACGTAGGAGTCGATAATGTTTGTGACGACGTTCAAGGCTTTATGTTGCTCCCACGAATCTTCGGGGAACTCTCTTGCCGCGTCACCAATGATCCAGGTGTCGATCCAGAGCTGTCGAGCATCCAGGTTGACCGCACAGATATCAGCCTTGACAAGCTGGAAGTATTTGTTGGGATCCGGAGGCTGGATAGTATCTCCTCCTGCTGGATTACCAAACATACTATTGCAGGCCATCTCGATGTAGATGGTGTGCTCCTTGCCATCTCTGAAGGAGTCCGGGAGGATCCACTCAACACGTTCACCCCCACCGGTCAGACCTTGCAAGGGCTTTCCATCTTCAGTCCAGACCATGCCTTCACTGTTGGAGTCCCATTGAAATTCCAAGTGCTCCTTATCCCGGAGATCAGAGGGAACTTGGAGCACAACTTTGAACCAATGGGTGGACCAAGAGGGACCAAAGGATTGGCCGACAGCGGCTGGCGTGTACTTACCAGCCACAGCTTCCTCAAATGTCGGCCTCGATAGACCCGGAGCTGGCCAGGTCCAAAGTTGAACATTAGGCGGCCCAGATGCAATACCCTCGTACATCATAGCGAGGAGGTTTCGCTTCTCCCATTGTCCCTTAGAGTAGAACTGGGTGATGCGTTCCTTGTAGATGTGCGGTATCCGTTTCCCAACCGGGGCGCGTGCCCGGATGGGGTATTCGGCCGTGGCGACCTTAGGCTTCGTAGTTTCGCCGCCCATGGTAATTGATGCGATGAGCTCTTATGGTAGATTGTTGTAGCCCAGCTACTATGTCGTCTCTAGGTGGACCAAATCCGTGTTAGATTACTATGGGAGATGCAAGTTGTCTTTCTGGAAATGAGTGAGGAGTCCTGGAACAGTGTGAGGAGTCCTGGAACAGTGTGTGTAATGTGGCAAAACTGGCTGTAGAGGGGTGTCAAATGAGATACGCAGGTATATATATTGAGAGGAAATTGTGCCACGATGAGCTGAAACAATGTTCGTAGTGGAATGTTTACATTAATAGAGTTGTTGTGGCCAACTGGAGATAGAATACAACTTTGGGAATTGGTTTAGGTTATGAGCTAGGTGAGGTAAGGCCCGCGGTAAGCTTGCGCTAGGTGCCGAGGGTTCCTGAGACGCAGGGGCTGAGGGGCACCTAGGAATGGAGGGAGCAGCTGACTGCCAGCTTGTTTATAGCCTTTGCGGGGGAGAGCTTGGCGCCTCCAAGCTCGAGTCTCGAGAACAAATCATGGCCCGACCGGCCCGCACTTACCCCACTGGAGCTAACAGCTTATCAGCCTTATTACGTAGGGAGCTGATGCAAGTAGTCGAATCAAATTCTGCGAGCGAGCGAGCGTTGTCTTTTCGATTAGGTGAATGAATGCAATTTGGATTAAATTTAGAATTCATTAATAGGTGATAGGTAGAGATGTAAGGTGGCTTCTATAGGTAGGCGAATAGGATTAGGATGGGAGGKATTTAGGATCGAATCAAGCGAAGTCGGTATGTTATGACAAGAAAATGTAAAATGTAAAAGTTGAGCTAAAAGTACACCATTAATTAGACTTTTGTTACGTACCTCTTTTAAGATGTAGACTCAAAACGCCGACAAGAAAGCTAAGGCAAGATCGATACAATTTTACGAGTAGGTTCATTGGAGATATTTTACATAAATGTCTAATCTATAGGCTCATATGTAGTTAGATCTAGAGATATTGCATCGACTATATGAGGAACTCTAAATTAGCAAATTAGGATTGATTCTTCCTACCCTATGGGAGGCAAACAACTATCGTATTAAAGCAGGGTATCAACGTATTAGAGACCGAATGGGGACAACAGAATAGTAAAGCACTTCAGGAGTCAACAGTCAGAAGAAGACATGAAGTCGTGCTGAATTATAATACATCTACTAAAGTTAATAGTAGTCGAGGCAGTCGGAGCTGGCCTGTACGTTTAGTCATTCTTTCTAGAGACACCTTGACCCTAGAGCTTTTCCCAAGCCAACACCTGTGCATATACATGCGCGAATGCGAAAAAAGAATACAGGGTACGGTCGAATTAGAACGAATAGTAAGGTGGAATTTTGGTATCATGGTTCCGATGCAGTCGTTAGTGGCAATGCGTCTCCCGTAGAAATGAAGGGTCCAGCTCCAGAAGCGGAGGAAAGGATGCGAGTAAAATGCGAGCCGTGCCGTCCCTTCCAATGGGCGCTCGAGAAATTTCTATGTGTCCCTTTGCGAATTCTCGTCTTTTAGTCATTGAGTCGTATCTAATGCCGTTGGACGCCCCTTAGAATGCGTCCTCTAGGGGACAATCGATGCTGTCATGTCCGTCGCGCTCACAGAGAGCACACCACTTTTCCGGATCTACCACTCCGCTATCCTTACCGGCCAACGGCGCGGAATCCTGCGGGTTAGGCAGAATACTAACCGTGGCAGGGACTGGAGCGGGAGCCGGTGCAGGCGCTGGTGCAGGCGCTACTTTAGGTTTCATCGGGGAGAGAGGGCGAGGAGTGTCCTCTTCGCTGGCATCGGCTGGAACCGTCAAGTTCTTAAGACCTTCTCGGACGACGTCCCTGCCCGTCTTACCAGGACTGCTCTCGCCAGGCTTGCCTTGGTCTTTCTGGGGTCCAAACATGTTGGTGCACATGAGAATATCATGACCACCAGTCTCGCATATTTCACACCAGAGCGTGCTAGTCTCAGTGACCGACGAGTGTGCATCGCTCTCAGGCATCGTATCCAGAGTTTTCACGCGCTTATGAGTAATTTCAGGCGAATGTGTGTCGCGGGCAAGGATAACGGTTCCCTTGGAGTCCCGATATGATGATCGGTGAGCAGATCCAATAGTAGTGGAGCTAACACGGTGAGTTGACGCATTACTGCGCCGGAGCATCTCAATCTCGCGCTCGAGTTCCTCCTCCCGATGATTCTTGCTGTCAATGAGACTGCGCAACTCGAGAAGTTCTCGTTCCAAATTTTCTTTTGATGGGATCGAATCCGGACGGGACTTGAGAAGCGAATTGCTTCGTTGCGGCTGTGTAGGCGTCTTGTCTAAAGAATCCGCACCAGGAATGGAATCCCTACTGAGAGAGTGGATAATAGCCTTGAGACCTCTAATCTCATCCTCTTTCTGTTCCAGTTCTTTCGACATGGATAGCTTGTCTTCTCCATTTTCGCCTCCATTCAGGGCGGCAGCGGCTTTCTCACGTTCCCTCCGTAATTCCGTCCTCGTCCTCTCAACTTCCCCTCGCAAGAACTCTACTTCGCCGCGAGCTTCTGCCTCTCCTCGGCGAGCGTCTTCTAAGCCTTCCTCGAGCTCTTGGACAAGTTCTTCAAGTTGCTTAAGCTGACGCGCTACGCTATCAACATCGTCGTGTCGTTCCTGCGCTTCACGAAGCTCTTGTTCTAATTCGCGAATCCTGGCGTCGTAAACCCTCTGGGTCTCAGTACTGGCCATCTCCAGCGTGTCAATAGTACTGCGAAAGTCGGCTCGGTGAGCATCAAATTCAGCAGTAAGCATGGCAATCTTCTCATTCTTTTCTCTGAGCATCGTTCGGAGTTGTGATGTGTCCTTGTCGTCTAAACTGCCAGCTCGCATCCTTCCAGTATCTGACTGATCTATTAACATCGTGAGCTCCGAAAGGCTGCTCTCCATTTCGGCTAGAGTGGACGCCTGGTCCTTTAGTTGGCGATCTCGGTCCTCGAGTTGAGCCTTGAGTCGCTCGACCTCCTTCTCATTCACATCAGTCGCTCGGGACATAGGGCGCCTGATAGACAATGACGTAGTCGAACCAATACTTCCATTAGTTTTAACACGCGAGCCAACTGGTGTAGTTTCATCTTCATCGTAGCTGGGAATCTGGCCTAACGCCGATGCACTCCTAGGCAGTATGCTTGGCTTCCTTTCCAGCCTCGATGCCTTATTTGGATCGCCAGAGGTGCCTCGCACACTCGATGCGAATCTACCGATCGTGGGAGTCCCATAACGAGGAGGCCCTTTCGGAACTGGTGTCGCTATCGAGGATCGGGGAACAGGAGGAACAGGGGTTAACTGTAATTTACGAACAGGCGAATCTGGCCGTGGTAAGGACGTTCTAGGTCGTTTCCCTTGAGGACTTGCGGCCCTGTTGGACCCGATAGATTTGCTGAACGTGGGTAGTGATGGGGTTGGGGGCGGAGGTGTGTGGTTCGTGGTATTCTGGCTTGCGACCTTCAATCCAGGTGTGAGAGAATAGGAACTAGATGGTGTAGGCGGCGCATCGCGTTGTTTGTAGAGTTTATTGATTGGCACGAAGATACCGGAGCCGGGAACCGAGGTAGTAAAATAGGAGATACTATGGGAGGGAAATAAGCAGTGGACAACAATGGGGAATAGAATGAAACATATGCAAACACGAGTGCGGGTAGATAGGACGGATAGATTCGAAAGGGGGTGTTGGTAACTTACCCGTCAACGTCGCCGCTATTCTTCCCGCGCGCAGCGAAATCCGGGTGCAGTTCCMCCCCAGCATATGTACCTTTCCTCCCGGCGACCGAACCTACAAAGCGGACGGTTCCCGACATATTTCCAGGAACTTCAACATTGTCGCCCAGAGCGAAATCATCGCCCGCCCCGGCGCCTTTGCCCGGCGTTAAGGGGGGCATTTTGCGTGATGAGTCGGTTAGAACGCTGTCTATGGCGTAGCTCTCGCTGTCATCAGGAATGGCGGCGAGCGAACCAGGGGTTAGAGCCGCAAAAGACGCTTTGCGCGCAAGAGCGCTCGAGCTCGGGGTAAGCCTGGAATGTGCAGAATAGAGGCTGTTGAGATTCGGTGTCGAGTTGGTAGCGATGCCAGATTTTCTAGGTGTCCGAGACAGAGTGTTGTATCTCTGTGGCAGAGAGAGAGTTGTTGACGTCGAAGTCATGGTGGGCAATCTCCCTTCGGCTTTGTTTTCCCACTCCTTGGTGTGTAGTAGTTGTTATTTTTTTACCCGCTATTGATTTCGGGGGCGGGGACCTTGGACCCTCGTCCAATCCAATGATTCCACTCTTGCCAATGATGGGGGGCACTCCTATAAAACGCCCACTAAAACGGCGCCCGGCTCAGCGCTGCTGGTGGCCGTCGCGGTCGCGCTTGGGAAGGGGGGAACTGCTCTGGACCAATGAATGAAGGCGGAAGCCCAACAAGCTAGCGCACTAGATCAAAGACGATTAAAGGTTAATAAGAGAAGTATGAGGTACAGTGCCCAGCAACCAAAGATCCCAAGGAAAACAAAACATTGGGATTGGCAAATACCAAAAAGTAATCCCACTCAAACCTGAACTTAGGTGAATTGGGTACCTCGTATAAAAGAACTGAGTCTGAGCACGACGGGGCATTAGAAAGCCGAGGCGAAATTGAGGCGGTGGTGCTTAATACATGTACCAAGGGAAACGGAAACTGAGGAGACACTCCGCACCTCGGAAGCACAACATGGAAGCTGCAAGATAATGCGGTCAGATCCTGGAGAAAACAAGACGCATCTCTGTAGGAAGGGGGAAGGCACTTGGTGATCTCTTGCCGTACAATGTAGGTCCTGTGCAACCAGGGCGAATGTGCAATGGCTGCTGGGGAATACAGAGGTATTTGAGGGGCAATTGCAGTGATCTGTTGCGATAGTGACTGGCTCCCTTACAACTTTGTAGCACCGCGGTGACACCACCTGGAAGACAGTGGCGGTGGCTGCGAAGATGGTAGTGTGGTGGTGAGAACTATCAAAGTCAAGTATTAAAGAGCAAAACCTCGAGTTGTAGACACCTGGCTCTACATGTAAGCACCTAAGGTCGTAAGGGGTATTCTACCATCAGTACAAAATACACTTCAGGTAGGTATTCTACGGTAATTTCGTGGGGGTTTCCCAGCACCATGAGGCTATAAACAGGAGTTCAAAGACTGTACCAATGACAGGTCAGAACCAACGCGCGCTTTGGCGGTGAGACCTTTCGTTTTTGGCAGTCCTTGACGCAGCAACGCCGATGATTCCTTTAATTCATTCGATTTATCCCTATTTAGAACTGCGCTACTGTACCTAACGGGACTCTACTGCAACATTACATGCTGCGACACATGAGCATCTGCAGAAGAGCGGATATTATTGGCCTCTCGCACATTATCCAAATGACGCGGGAGCTGCGGGGGATGTAAGCCGTTTGTTTACATTGGCAACGCGCGAATGACGGTGCGAAAACTGCGAAAACGCTAGATACCAGGCATCGTCAAAAGACTGGTCAGCTCTCAGATGGGCGTTTGGAATTTGAACTATACAAAAGCTCCACACGTCATCAGACTACAAAGCAGATATTGCGCCTAAGTTACAGATATAAATTACCACATGCCGGTACCCTGGTCTGTAAGACACAATTCAACGGTTTTGCGTCACTCATTATTAAGACTTATTTCCCAAACAATATTAGTGGTTTCGGCACGGGCTCGGGAACTAACATAGCTCGGGGCGTGAATATATTATTTCTAACCCCTAGGACTAGATACGCAGAAGAAGATAGCATGTTCGTATTCATATGTGTCCTTTCTCATTCATTTGGATAGCTATGGCTTCCTTTTGATACAATATATACATATATCGCGATGACGATATTAGTGTCTGATGACCGATTAGTAAGGTGCTAGGTCGACATATCCTCAATATCATTGATATTTCAATAGCTCATAGCGACATTGACGGGCTTGGCGAAGTTTCTTCGTACGTCGATCAGCTTGGTTGAATAAGTCTCACGACTTGATGGGCACATTGATGCAAATGACCATATCTGGACCCTCACGATATGCAACCATGATACGGGTTCCTTAAAGGTAAAACGGCCTGCGCAGTACAAGAACGTTGTCCTTGAATATCGGGGCTGGCCGGAAATCGCCTCGATCTAGATCTGTCGTATGGAGGCACTACTCAGCAGTGTATAACACTAGTAGGTAGTAATGGCAAGTATACCGAGTGCTGCCGGAAAATGCTGCGATTAAGCTGCAAAGAGACGGCGATCAATTATTGGAGTCATGTTCTCGTTCAATAATATCGCCACGGCCTAGAGAATGCGTTCCATCATTCAGTACCATAGCCTCTCGATGCCTTCTGCGTAGGCGCTGCTCCTCGGCGCTCTGGTCGTTCACACGAGGGACAAGTTCGGCCCGTGATATTCCATCGTCATCTTCGTTCGTCATACTGATTTCCAACACAACTTTGATATGATCGGATCTATCCCGCCTCCTCCTCGATTTGGTAGTTAACTTCGCCTGAACCAAGGCCTTCCGACCCGCCTTGGTCGCCTTAATGTGGAAGCAGATATCACTAATACGGTTCTTCCTCCGGTCCAAGTACATGGCAAAGTTGTTTTGCCTTTCTTCATCATCCTCGCCCCATTGTTGTTTCGCTAACCACTTCTCGACAAATCCGGCTTGGACTAGTTTGTCAGGGCCGTATCTGTGAATTAGCTGGGAAACCAACATAAGGCAGCGCCGCTCGCCAATGTCTCGGAGATAGTATTCGTCGTATAAAGGGTCGTCGAGCTTCTCGTGCTTTACGTCGTCAAGGCATAGCTCGAGTGACCTGACAAGGGCACTGTAGGCTTTGGGGTTGTTAAGGACGCTTAAGGGCTCCTGGAACGTGTCTTCTGCAGATGATTAGCTAACTATTGATCGCAATATCTAGATAGTTTAGGTACGCACTGTCTTCCATTGCAAATGCAAGCGCTCTCAACGCTTCCATGCGTTCCTCGTAGTCTTTGCGAGTGATTCCCCATAGAAGGTCGTAAATGGTTGCGCTGTCATTGACAGCGCGGCCGGCAATAATCTTCAAGGCCGTATCTCGAATCGCAAAGTTATAGTGACCGAGAAGGCTCTCAAGAGTATCAAGCTTGAGCGAATCTTCGGTATCCTGGGTGATATATTGGGTTTTCGGTGGTGTCGGTTTGATTTCAGCCTCATCGCGGTAGTATTCCAAAATTGATCGCATGGCGAAGAGGAAGCCAACAGTAGTTAAGCCAAGACCGGCGGCAATAAGCCGGTCATCTCTCAGGAAGGAAGGGAACCCCATCTTGAGCCCGCTATAGAATATCCATAGCAGTAGATACTATAGATTGTCACCGTACAAGAAGGGAGATGACGGCGCTCATAGAAGGAAAAAGGATGAGAGGTAGGCATTGTGATGTGTGATGTGAACGGTAGCGCATGTACCAAACGGCACCTTATCGATAGTTACGCCACCTTATACCGCCGGTGGACCTACATAGTGGGGCGATAAGATAAGAGACCCTGGCTCCAACAGAAAAAAGTTCGACAAGTGAAATCGACTTCCTCTACGGCGACTGACTATCCTCTTCGAATCCCTCCACCACGACAACCAGAGGTCACTTGCGACTGAGGATCCCACAATGCCGGGTTCTCAGCTCAAGCGGCTTAAGGCTTCTCTCAGGGAGAAAGGTGTCATTGGCCCGCAACTATCTAAAAAGCAGAAAAAGAGAAACGCGCAGGATGGCAAGGCGAACAACAACCGAAGATTTCAAAAAGCAGCGGAATTGGAGGGTATTCGAGAGGAATTCAACCCTTTCGACTTGAAGCACAATGCGCGAGGCCCCAAATTTCAGGTCACTACCAATAAACCGCCGCCTAGCAATGCTACCAAAGGGCGACCAAGCGAAGCGAAATCGCTTGGAGAGGAAAGGGTAAGTTTCCGCAGGAAGTTGTCGCTCATTTCTGTGGCTAATAATTCCTGTATAGCGTCGTCAAACTCTTCTTGTGGAACTCAACCGGCGACATAAAGTAGGCGGCATACTCGATCGACGATTTGGTGAGAATGATCCGCACATGGCACCCGAAGAGAAGATGAGGGAAAGATTCGTGAGGGAGAAGCAGAGCCATAAGAGTTCCATGTTTGACCTCGAAGATGACGAGCCTAGCGAGGGTTTGACCCATCTGGGAAAGTCCTTGTCTTTTGACGGACCCGATCTGGTCGATGATTTTGAGGAGGACGATCTTTCGGCCGGATCTGACGCAGATGACGAGCATCGCGGCTCAAAGCGCATGCGGCCCTTTGATACCGAGGAACAAGACGGAGAACAGGTTGAAGGACAGCCGGAGAGGAAGAAGTCAAAACAAGAGGTTATGAAGGAAGTCATTGCGAAATCAAAATTCTACAAGGCTGAACGACAAGCGGCTAAAGAAGCTGATGAGGATTTGCGAGAGGAGCTTGACATGGAGCTCCCAGATCTCCATGATCTACTATTTAATAGGAAAAAGGCAACCGGTGGCGCAGAGGTTCAAGAGCCTGAATCCGCTGCTGCTGCCAAGGAAAGGATGGAGCGCGACTACGATATGCGACTCAGGCAATTAGCACAAGACAGGAGAGCTCAACCGACGGACCGAACGAAGACGGATGAGGAGAAAGCCCAAGAAGAGTCTGAGAGGCTTAAAGAACTCGAGGAGAAGAGACTCAAGAGGATGCGTGGAGAGGATGTTAGCGAGAGTGAGAATGAGGAAGAGGTTGCCGATATCCAATACGAAAAAGAGCCGATTAACGGCCCGGCTTTATTCAGGGAAACAGAGGAAGACGACTTTGGGTTGGGCAAAGGAATCAAGACTCGGCCAACTGCAACAGAACTCGGGTTCGATGACGAAGACGATTTCATTATCGAGGATGACTTAATAACCAGTGACTCGGATCTGGAACCTGTCGAGAGCGATGCATCATCGGACGAAGAAGAGTCGGAAGTCGAAGATGACGATGAATTTACAAAAGGGTTATTGAACGAGGAAGAAGCTCAAAATCCGGTATTCAGTAGTCGGCTTACGGGAGTTGACGCATCGGCCGATACCAAGGAAGATTCAAACGGACTACCCTACACCTTCCCCTGTCCACAGACTCTAGATGAGTTTATCGAAATAACACAAAAAGTCCCTGCGGAACACCTTCCAACTGTAGTGCAAAGAATCAGGGCGCTATATCATCCGAAATTAGACAGCGACAACAAGTCAAAGCTTGCCAGTTTCGCCGCCATCCTCATTCAGTATCTAGCATACTCGTCTAACCTTACAAAGCTACCACCGTTCTCTGTGCTTGAGAGCCTCGTCCGACACATCCATTCCCTCGCGAAGTCTTATCCTATCGAAACGGCGAATGAGTTTCGTTCGCAACTCGAGAGCTTCGGTCAATCGAGGCCACTTGCCCCTAACCTCGGTGACTTGGTTATCTTGACCGCCATCGGGACCATATTTCCAACGTCAGATCACTTCCATCAAGTAGCGACTCCGGCGGGGCTTCTCATTGCGCGAAATCTCGAGAAAGTTCCGAAGGGAATAATAGATTATGCTCAAGGGGCTTATCTATCGACGTTAGCTCTACAGTACCAGCAAGTTTCGAAACGATATGTTCCCGAAGTGATGAACTTCTGTCTCAACACTTTGTGTGCGCTTGCACCAGAAAAGGTCACGGAAACCTTGGGAGGTTTCCCGATCCACGAGCCTGCGCCAGGGACTCGGATCTCCCAAGCTCAGTCACTCGCCATAAGGAAGCTAACTCCTGCGGACTGTATCAAGGACGATTTGTCAGATGAGGAGGCTGTCTTAACCAAGCTTGCAATCTTGGCTACCACAATTCAGTTATTAGACGCAGCGGCAGACCTTTACAGCGGCAAATCTGCCTTCTTTGAAACGTTCGAGCCAGTTAAAAATGTACTTGCCCACTTGGCTAGCAAGCCATGTAAGGCCAAGCTTCCAGCAGCTCTGAACGAACGAGCTGAAAAACTGCAGTCAAAGTTGGACAGGATGCTCAGGCTCGCCCACATGGCTCGGCGACCCCTCGAGCTCCACCACCATAAACCCCTTCCCATAAAGACGGCCATCCCCAAGTTCGAAGACTCATTCGACCCCCACAAGCACTACGACCCAGACCGCGACAGGGCGGAGCTCGCCAAGCTGAAGGCGGAACACAAGAAGGAGCGCAAGGGTGCCATGAGAGAATTAAGGAAGGATGCCAATTTCATGGCTCGGGAGCAGCTAAGGATCAAGAAGGCCAAGGATGCCGCATACGAGAAGAAGTACAAGAGACTTGTAGCGGAGATCCAGGGCGAGGAAGGCAGGGAGGCGAACGCGTATGAGCGAGAGAAGCAGATGAGGAAACGAGCTGCCAAACGGTAGATGATGGGCTGTTACTGTCACCGATTAGTAAACGTCGTGTGGAGACACATGGAAATAGTAGCACTTGCTGCAACAACATAATAATAACCCCAGGGTTGTTTAGTGTTCATGAATTTTTTAAATTATCTGTTGGCGCAATTAAGCAACCATCTCAGAAGTCCCAGAAAAAGGTAGGGGGTTCCACCAAGTCCCACGTTCATATGCACCTAGTAGAGCTGGATTTAAGGTTTGCATAGTGCTTAGTTAACGAGCGACCCAATCGAGCTTCAGTCTGGTAGCCATCCCTGGTCCGGTCTGTTGCCCCTGAGTACCGCCTCCGACATTTAGGGGTTGGTAAGAATATGAATCCTGATTATAGACCGAACGAAAAAAGTGTCAGCGATTCTCATCGATCGAACATCATATGTCGCAGATAGGCGCTTAGGCGTTTAGGTGTTAGGTGGCAAAATTCACGATCTACTTTCCGAATTTGTGTGAAATGGGTGGTAGCTTTTCAGAGTATACGATGTTCCATATAGTAGGCATTATCGGATGAAGGATTCTACATACAACCCTATACAGGTCACGGTTGGTACAGTACGGCCTCAGTTCGGCGTCTTGAAGACTATGAGAAATTTCATGGGTATCTGTCTATTTTTTGTAATATTGCTATTCATGGTCTATATAAGTCTCTCCATCTTTACGTGACAAAAGTACGTCAGGTAACTGAAGAGTAAATGTCGGCGTTAGGGTATAGGTGTTGGTAGCTAGTATACAGTCGATTGTCCGGGGGTGCTTCCGGAGTGCTGCCTGGGGTAGTCTAGGATAATCTCCATTCCAGTGTGGTCATCGACTCCGTTGGGAATCCACGGTGGTCGATGTGCCGGTGGCAAATGTAATGTATGTATGGCGCCTTTTGCGTCTCCATATTCTCTCAAGCCCGCTTTCCGGAGCCAAAGAGTGCCATCCCACTCATATTCCGTGTAAACTATCCATGTATTTCCACCAGGTGCCTCGACATCCTCGCCCCAACCTCATCACACAACTGTCCGCTATGCGTTGATTCCACATCCTACCCCTTGGTCATATAACACATTTCAATCATGATATCTCCTTATAGGCTACTCGTAACTTGCTAAGGGAGGAATTTGCTTCGGTGTGATCCTTGCGCGTGTATAACAAGGCCGTGTTGGTAACTTCGCCGTGAAGCTATGGCCCCCGAGACCCGTATCAAATCTCTCTTTTCTTTTGGACATTTGTGTATTCCTGTTCGGTGCCTCTGCTTGACACCAGCAAAAAGCGAGTTCGTTGAGTGCATACGTAGAGGGCGTCGAAGTAAAATTCGACACACCCAAGCAAGCCTTAGAAGGGATCAAGGCCCGACATGGTTTTGTTCAGTGCGTCATTTCGAGACGTACTAGAGGCCCTATTCGGCAGGCTTCGGTATTTTGTCGAGTACAGCAGCCGAGTAGGCGGTCCTACCCTGCCCTACTCGAAATAGGCCTAGTGGTGGCCAGTTGGGATAGGTGATCCGGAAGCCTGTCGCATGGACTGGTACTTGCGGTAGTCGCTGTTAACAAACTGGGCTAGATATCTAGTTAGCAAAGTCCGGTGGATGAGGTGGGGAGCATGGTCTACTCACACGTTGGTGGAGGCGTCGCTTGACAAGTTGGGTACCTGTACTCCATAGTCTGGTGACTAGATGGATTCTGCGACAAGTTTCTTCTCTTCCGTATCATGGCTAAGACCTGCTGCTGCTGGACGTAGCTATATCCCGCAAACCTCTCAAGTGCCACCATCGCATTATCCTCAAGAGAGCCGACCCATAGTTGTCTTTGGGTCTCTTCGTCACCATAGGCTGAGGAATTTGGAATGTTCTGGTGCTGCCCCGGCTGTGGGTGGCGATGCTGTTGCGTAAAATGGTTGGCGACGAGCATAGGGTCCAACGGGACAGGAGCCACAGGGGGCGTCGAAGGTGCAGATGTTATAGATGTGATGGATTGTACATTGTACGAAGCAGATGTGTTCAGAGAATTGTCTCCGACTTCACTAGGCATGTACGAGTGTACGTAGTCGTTGCTCGTAGGAAACCCATTGTTTTGCTGGTCGAAAGAGTTCATCCAACCATCATAGGGCTCATGACCGTAGCCCGGCACCGATGAAGATAAGGGTGGGCTCATCACGGGCCACGGTGAACTAACGGGCACTGGAGTAAGTGCTGCTGGAACTGGACTGTTTGAGGCGTGCCGGCTTAACGACCACGAAGTAGTATATCCCTCGTTCTCATCAGAAATTGAACTCATGGAATCTGTTTGAGAATCAGTTTTTAGAATCTCGTCGAGCAGCGCCAGCTTTTGTTTGCGCTTTTCTCCTAATAGGTGGCGTCAGCGAGATCTTCAATGGTGGGAATATACTCGTGATAGGGTTGCTCGGAGTAACTTACGATATGCACGAGATGCGATTCTGTTCTGTTCTTTTCGAATGTCGCTGTTTCTCTTTTTCGGGGCCTTCGTACGCCCGGCTGTAGTAGAAGATGTGTTGGTAGTAGCCTTATCCATGGCTCCAGCAGCGATGCAGTGCTTCAATGAGATAGATGTATTATACCTTTGTGAATTTAAAGATTCTGTACGAGTCTATCAAACGGCATAATGCGAGCATAGCGGGAATGAAGCGACTGGTTATATAAGATGGCGTTAGGAGATAGGTGTTTTGGGAGGCAGATAGAGGCAGAATACGAACAGCCCTATCATCTTCAACCATTCTAAGCTAGTACCACCATCAAGCGTACCGACCTCAATACCCGTCTTGACTCCACGCTAGGGGTTTGCTCTTCCTGGGTAACCGTGTACCTTTTCTCAGACGCGACGATCACGATGTGGACCACGGTCTTTAAGCTTAAGATTTAAGAATGCAACACATCGTAAGATGGAAGCAAATCTCCCCCAGCTCGATGCGACTCCATCCGACACCATTCGCGCAAGCCGATTGGTAAGAGCGTACCCAGCACTTCCAATTTGGTTCCCTCTCTTCCTGGGCAACCATACTCACCTCGCTTCACGCAGGCCAAAAGACGGGATGGGTCGACAATGGGGAGTGAATGGGGAGGATTGAAAATAGAACACCACGCGAGATCATCATGGGCCAGGGGCCAAAACACGCCCTATAATTGGCTACCCTTAGTCATCTTGTTACCAAGCATCTAAGCAAGCTAAGGCCAACTAGGGCCACCCAATAGAAAATAACTATGGCTCTGCTCCGGAACTCTAATTCGGTACTCTCAGAGCTCACCTCAGCACCTACTTATGCACCGTGCACATCCTAATGCATTTTAGTGTAGGAGAAGTACCTCCGCCCTTCGACTTTCGTCGCCGTTATCGACTCTACGCAAGGATAACCAGGCCCGTGATGGCCTCATTAGGGCCTTGTAGGGCTGTAGTTAATCTCGCTGTATCCTTGCTATGCGGCTCACATCAAATGACGACATTTCGGGGAGTACCAGAAGATTTTGGGGGCGGCGCAGTATACAACTCTACTAATCTTTGATAGCCTTATGCATCTTTATACCTACCTGCCTGGGCAAATATGTAGGTCCATGTAGTTTCACGATCACATCACATATATTGCAATCTGCTCCTAGCCGCATACCGAAAGGGAATGCGTTACCGATATAGAATACACGTATCCACTTCACGTTACCAAGCACCATGTTCTACACATTGTGGGGTGTATCCAAGGTCAAGTCTAAACTTATGCTAGGTACTTTAGGTTGCAATAACGAGTGTTCGGCGATAACATGGTTGTCGAGACAAGGAGGAGTAGGTTTTAGTCTCACGAGTCACGAACTACCCACGAACTACCCAGGTACCCAGGCAGTAGACGATGCTATATTCAACATAGTAGCTCCCTAGTGCAGCCGAGTGAAGCAGGTGTTGGCCACTTCGTCGATGGGGCCTCTGTGTATATTAATAGCTCCCAGCCTGTCAGGGGCAATGGCCGGCCCACAGACTCCCGCCCTAACCCGTCCGTTAGGATTCCTCAGCTCTCAGCCTTATTTTTATTCCTACCTACCTAGCTAACCTTAGTCCTTCAAGACATAGCATAGCGTAATAAAGCTAGAGAACAGCTTCCAAGTTCTTGAAACTGCGAATTCTTGATTAGTATTCCTCTTTTCCTACAGATGTGATAATTAAAGTAAAGATGTGCATATATAGATACATTATTGAAAACTAGCGGATGTCCTTACTAATGACACTTATGTAATGGCAGTGGAGATGTCCTTTTGCTTTCCCTTGTGCGTTCTGGCACGATGATACTGTACATGGGTACAATGAAGCCCTAGTGGACTTAGCAGAATTGCTCTGCGGCTGACGTGCTAGGACCCATCTGATTGGACCAAAAATGATACGAGGGGGAAAGCTTGAAAATTCGGGATCCAGACCCAGCTGCGTTCGAAAGGGGGGAGTTGCATTGGAAGTGTAGCTCGGCTGCATATGTACTAAGGGTAGCCATGAGATTCATCAAGGGGTCCCCAAGGGGAGATAGTCTTGGACGGTCTCTGTGTTGAGTAATCTAAAAACGTATGTACTACTTAGGTGTAAGAGACCCATGTTCGCCTTACTAAGTGTCCTGGCGTCTTCCCACCTATCATAGCCAGTAGAGCAGGAGCAGAATAATTAGGAAAATAATCGCTCGGCACACGTCAGAGCCTAGTCGGCGTCTGATCTACTTGGTCATATGTTAGGCAAGAATGGATATTATGTGGCAGTTAACAATACATATACGACAGAGCTCCCGTACAAAATAAATAGTTTTCGCTCCCCTTCCTACTAGTTAAATATGTCACGCAATTATGCATTCCTCTACTTAGAGTTTTGATACATTCAACAAAAACCAAAAGCTTTAAAACTCTTTAACATTTTTGGTTATGTCAGACGACACAGCCGTGAGCACAGAGGCACGACGTTGACAGCAACGACAGATACTTTAGTCTGCTTACATCTTCGCGCCACTACATGTGAGAGCCGTGGCACCACGAAGCTACCGACATTGCAGATTATACATGCGGTGAAGAAATGCACACCGCGGGTTGGTGATTAGGTGCCTATATCTAAGGTGCCTAACGGTGGTAAGGCTCAGTATGACGACTTCCCGCGTACTTAGGCAATTACATGCTGCCTAGCAGGTTATGTACATACCTTAGGTATGGAAGTAGGCCGCTTAGAGGAGAAATCAAAAGCCGCCCGCACATCTTTTGGAGGGAAGTCCACGGGCAGTGCTGCCGGTGGGACCGAGGTCCGCCGGACTTAACCATTTCTGTCCATACCTGCTTGCGCACATGCGCAGCTCAGGTACGCCTGAGGCAGTTCTGTATGCTTAGGCGGCTCACGCGCAAATGTGAGAGTTTGCCTCTGATATTAGGCGCTACCACTTAGTTGTAAGGGTTTAAACAGTACGTAATGGTACGATAGCAACACAGTTGAAATCGCCGATCAAATCCGGTTCCAAAAGCTGAGCTAGTGGGATTTGAATTTGGTTCAAGAATTCAGATTCTGAATTGGAAAGAGCACTGTGCCTGGACCCTCAAAAGGTACGTGTGTACGGTAACATTGAACTCGATGCGGTCCGTTCTCTTTCCTCCACACTGATGCAGCACAAGCCAAATTGAATGCCGAAAAGAGAAAAGAAGGGACCAGGGACCAAGTAGCCCGAGGTAGAGTTGAGGCTAAGCCGCACTGATTCACACTGTAATTCCTTAGGAGGGGTCTGCATTCCAGCCTCCAACTACAACCCAGTACAAACAAGTTGAAGCCACGATTCCATCAGATTCTACGACGGAACAGTGGCGCACTAGGAAAATATCAGCCTCGAACTGTGAATGTTGGTACCGTACAGAGGGGGGATTAACAGAAGGTTCGTGTTGCTTGTCTTTCCAGGTCCCTTAAAAAGTTGCTTGCTTAACCGGTAGTTGGCTTGAATTGTTTCCCAAGTTTCTTCTTTGCGACTCTTCCCCTCTTCGATTTCCATCGGCCATTCTTCCAAGGAAGTACCCAGGTATCATTGGTTCCAGACAGAGCCTTCTCGAATCGGGGCGGCGGGCTATTTTCAGCAGGAACGCAGCCAGAACCTTCCAGCAACCCCAAACCAAGTACCTACTTACGGG
This sequence comes from Hypoxylon sp. E7406B, assembly GCA_000931505.1. Classification (NCBI taxonomy): domain Eukaryota; kingdom Fungi; phylum Ascomycota; class Sordariomycetes; order Xylariales; family Hypoxylaceae; genus Hypoxylon; species Hypoxylon sp. E7406B. The sequence goes on along the minus strand of JYCQ01000006.1, from coordinate 333,516 downwards.
GGGAAACCACCAATCTCGTGCACCGGAACCTGTCAATCTATTGCCAAAGCATCAACGCAAAGGCCATTGACATTCTATCATCACCTCTGTTTTATACTCTTCCAACCCTCTTCTACTTATCGCACCTGGTAAGTTCCCAGTTCCCTACTCAAACCACAAAACACTTAGATACCCATTTCCATAATTTTCTACCATTCCCACCAAAAGCTTGTGCCCACCCATTCGCTCATTTGTGGGGCGCCATCTGACTCTTTTTCCCTCTTCGATATACAAGGCTCCCTCTCACTCCCCAATTTCTGAGAACTAGATATATCTTGAAGTCGCATTATTTATTGATACTAATCAATTAAAAAGATCCAGCCTAATCTGACCCATTATCCTGCAATTTCTCGGACATAACCCTTTGCAACTCTTCCGTCTGACTTGCGAACTCGGACGACAAGATGGTCAAAGAAACCAAGCTCTACGATGCTCTTGGCGTATGTCTCCCCCTTCAGTATCAATATGTGAAACCGCGCCAGCATATGCTGATCTTCTTTGCTTAGGTCTCGCCAACCGCAACGGATCAAGAACTCAAGAAGGCATACAAGACAGGCGCTTTGAAGTGGCATCCTGGTATGTTTTAGTCTAGATGCTATCAAGACATCACGAGTCTAGGATATTAACCCGAGCCTTTTAGATAAGAATGCGCACAACCCCGCCGCCGAGGAGAAGTTCAAGGAGATCTCACATGCCTACGAAATCCTATCTGATCCACAGAAGCGCCAAATCTACGATCAATATGGCGAGGCTGGCCTCGAGGGAGGTGCTGGAGGCGGTGGCATGGCTGCCGAGGATCTCTTCGCCCAGTTCTTCGGCTCCGGTTCTTTTGGCGGTGGTCTAGGTGGTATGTTCAGTGGGATGGGTGGAGCGCCTCGCGGTCCCCCCAAGGCGCGCACCATTCACCACACACACAAGGTATCCCTGGAAGATATCTATCGGGGAAAGATCTCCAAGCTGGCCTTACAACGCTCCGTCATCTGCCCGAAGTGTGAAGGCCGAGGTGGTAAGGAAGGTGCCGTCCGACGATGCCCTGGTTGCGATGGCCACGGTATGAAGACTATGATGAGACAAATGGGTCCCATGATTCAGCGCTTCCAAACTGTTTGCCCCGACTGCAACGGTGAGGGTGAGATCATCAAGGAGAAGGACCGATGTAAGTCTTGCAATGGCAAGAAGACCATCGTCGATAGGAAAGTGCTTCACGTCCACGTCGACCGTGGTGTTAGAAGCGGTACGAAGGTCGAGTTCAGAGGCGAGGGTGACCAAGCTCCTGGTGTCCAAGCCGGTGATGTCGTCTTCGAAATTGAACAGAAGCCCCACCCTCGATTCACCCGAAAAGAGGACGACCTCCTTTACCGCGCTGAGATCGACCTTGTCACGGCTTTGGCTGGTGGTACAATCTACATCGAGCATCTAGATGACAGATGGTTGAGCGTTGAGATTCTGCCCGGTGAAGCCATTGCACCAGGTATGTATATGATTATATATCTCTATCAAGGCCCACGCTAACATGTTTTGCGTAGACACAGTGAAGATGCTCCGAGGACAGGGTATGCCCTCACACAGACATCACGACTACGGTAACATGTACATCCAGTTCTCCGTCAAGTTCCCTGAGCGTGGCTGGACGGATGACCCCGCTGCCTTTGAGGCCTTGCGCAAGATCCTCCCCGCTCCGGCACTGCAGAATATCCCCCCTGCAGATGCTATGACGGACAGCGTGGATTTGGAGGATCTAGACCACCAAGGACAGGCCCGAGCGTTCGGTGGTTCGAACGCCATGGATGACGAAGACGAGGATGGCCACCCTCACGCTGAACGCGTACAGTGTGCCTCACAATAAACGCGACCTATCTGGTGAGGAGGAAAATTAATTCTTATCATGGGATAAACCAATTACATGAAGTTCCGTGACTCGCATAACGTGCCGACGCTGCCAGGGATATTCCTCCGGTTGTGTTGGTAAGAGAAGACTACACTACATTTACGGCGTAACGTTTTCGACGGGTTGAGGACACGAATGTTTTGCATGTTAAGGGACGAGGACGAGGGAAGGAGGCTGCTATACACTCTGACATGAACGGTCCGCTATCTGATTGGAGGGCAGGTTCGGGTTTTTCTTTTGCAGCTCCCTTTCTCAATTCCATTACACACAGGCGTCATCTTACATCCCGTTGACGCTTCTCGCGAGTTGGCGTTAGATGGACATAGAGAGGAACTAGGACAGATGTGCTTTACACAATTGCTATTCCGGTATTGATTGCATTTAAACAACTATAGGCCCCGGCTGCGTTGACATGGTGATTTCCGTGATGTGTCGTTACTTTAATAACAATGTATCCTTGACTATTTACGATATAGACTGCTGCCGGTGAGACATTGTGTTTTGATTGTTTTCCGCCAGGGTAAGCTCATGTTGAAGTTGCTGGCAGTGACTAATCTAGCGAATATTATACAGATTAAGGGGCAACTGAATCTATGGCAGAATCTCCMCCATCCGCTCCGTCCTCAAACTCGGTCTTTCGTAAATTACCTACTGGGTATAAGATATTGTCCAATTCCTTCCGGGAAATATCAAGATTCCCATCAGCGACACCCTGAATCGCTCCTTGGTGAATCCAGGTTCCTGTTTCGTCCAGTTCGAATAGCAGGAGAGATGGAGTTTCTCCCTGCGTCTCGGTGTTACTGGTATCAGATTGGCGAGGATCGATTGCGACCGCCAGCCCTGGTGTTCCTTCGGATCTGGGAATGATAATGGCATCAAGCGGATTACCGTCCACTAGTAGAGTTTGCACATGCTTGAGCCCAGTGCTCGACTCGAGCTGAAAGACGAAGATTGCTGGCACCCTGTGCACATCGTTTAGATTTCGTGAATGGCACATTAACAGGGGTTCACTTACAATTCACATATTGCTAACACGTAGCCACGTCCGTCCACGGCATACGAATACAGCCGGGACACAGCGACTTTACCCGCGTCGGGGACCACATTTTTGACGTGGCTCAGAAGGTCAACCTTATTAAGCAGCTGCCCAGCCTTCCAGTTCCAGAGGTACAGCTCGTCATCCCCGCCCCCTGATATCAGAATCTGGGGAAAGGTCGCGGCTATGCACAGGGCGTTGAGGAAGGACTTGTGGCCGAGGCAATAGTTCTCGATGATGTGGCCCTGCGGGATGCCGCGCGAAACGCGGATGTGCTCGTCCCGGTCCGCGGTGATGATGTACGGCTTGCCCTCGTGGGTGCCGAGGACGAGCGCGGTGAGCATCGAGACGTGGCCGAGGACCAGCTCGTGCTCGAAGGCGGGGCCCTCTTTGCGCGCTTCTTGGGCTTGCCGGGATGCGAGGATTCGCTCTTGTTCTTCTAGAGCTCGGAGATTGCGCTTCGAGTGCACCGTGAAGCGGTTGGCGGCTGGCTTGAAAGAGGAGGCTGGAGCTGATGAGGGTGTGGAAGGGGTAGCGGGAGAAGCGGGGGTGGCTGCTGCTTCTCCTGGTGCGGATGAGGGGATCAGTGGGAGTGAATAGACGTCTCCGAATTTGTCTGCAGAGAGGATAGTGGCCCCGTCTGTAGTGATAGCAATGGAACTGGGCCGCTTAGGCATGACTCTGTGTCTAGTGAGAAAACGCTTCTTCGAGGATTTGAATAGGTAGACATCTCCTACCTTTGGCTCAACTCCTTTAATGTGCCCTTCCCGTCATGCTCGAAAACCCATAGTGTCTTATCCTGCCCAGTCACGGCAACCACATGGCTTCCATCTTCGGTTGCAGCCACTAGACTTACAAATGGGAATTCCGGTTGCTGACCTCGAGGCTCAGCTTTTTGCTTGTTCTTCCCGTTGCCATTTGCCGCGGCTTCGACTGCTTTAGTGTCAGCCTGGCTATTCTGTTTCCCGACATTCGGATTGCCATCCGAATCTAGCTTGCGCTTTTTCGATGGAGGCTGACCACTCTCCTGCTCGTTGATATCCAGACCTTCTTGACCTATTTCTCTTTCTTGAGCCTCGCTATTTTCGGCCTTCTTTGTAGCAGGATGAGTCCATGATGAAAGAAACGAAGCTCCAGAATCGAGGTCGAATGTGTGAATGCTGGTCCCTTTAGCAGCACAGAGGATGGAGCTCTGACCAAGTCTAGTCAGACATTGGTAGGGAAGATCCATGGTGTTGAGAGTCGAATGAATCTCGATTTGAATGATTCGCACCACTCAATCAGCCCCTTTGGACGTTTGTTTGTTATTTATGGATTTCGTAAGTTTCTTATATAGAAGACAACTCAAGTAGATGTGTATAATTCACTACCTACTCATAGCAGTGCTAGACTGAGATTCAGAGTCTTGATGAAAATTCCAGATGATGCGGTTAGGTGCATGGATGAGCTAGACCATGCATTTATACGATACTGCATACAGTGCAAGTTCAGTACCGTTTTGCAGTTACATATTTTTATGCTAGATTCACCACATCTTGGTCCCTTATCAAAGGATTGCATCCATAGCACCCACTAATTCGTCATGAAGACGGCTATCCGAAACATCTGAGTCCTAAGTCCAAGTGTTCTATGATTCCTGTTCCGTGGTCATGAACATGCAGGTACCCTGTACTCATCCATAATTAGTGTCACGCCTCAGCCCGCGAATTGTGGCGCAGCTTACACCAGTCGCGACGCCCAGAGTGGATCCTTCTTGCCTTTTCCGTACCAGCTCATCTGTCGTCTTACACGTCTTCCGACAGCTTTGAAGACAAGTTCAACGTTATTTTTTTTAACATTGATAGTCTACGTATGAATCAGATTAGAACCAATTACGTCCCCACTAAGTTTCCTCCGTTGCGTTTCGGGCCTTATCGTTAACACTGGATTGGAATTATTCTAAATTGAGAAACACCGACGGATCCGTCTCACGGACCTCATCGAATAGCTCCAGCTCGACAGAGACGGCGCAAGTACCTGCATCTAGAGAAGAACTTGTAGTGAACACCCAGTCCTATCCTCGCCCACTATGGCGCAACTTCTACTTGACCTCGTTTATTCGTTTGGCAATTGTCTGAATTGCTTCCCGGGATCGCCGACACTGAAGATCAATAGTCGATCCTTCAAGATATTGCGACTACTAGGAGAAGGTGGCTTCAGCTACGTCTATCTCGTGCAAGACACAGCAACGGCAGAGCTCTTCGCACTCAAGAAGATAAGATGTCCTTTCGGCGCCGAGTCAGTCCAGCAAGCGATGCGAGAAGTCGAAGCGTACAAGACATTTTCCCACACACCCAACATTATCCACAGCGTCGATTATTCTATTGCGAGCGAACGAAACGATGCCGATTCAAAGACGGTATACGTGTTATTACCGTACTACAGACGAGGCAACCTGCAAGATATCATCAATGCGAACCTAGTAAACCACACCAAGTTCCCAGAAAAGGAACTCATGCGCCTATTCCTCGGCGTGTGCAAGGCACTCAAGCACATGCATCAATACAGGGGACCACCAGCTGGGGAGCGCATGGAGATGGGTAATGCGAAGGCTGGTGAGGAAGACGCAGGAGGACGAAGCGGCAGGGGAAGGCGGAATAAAGCTGTTGCGGCGGCAGATGCGGACGACGAGACGGAGCAAGCTAGGCCGCTGATGGTAAACGAGGAAGTCGTGGCACCCGGCGAACGGAGATCCTATGCGCATAGAGATATCAAACCAGGTAAGCTCCCTAAGCGAAGTATTGTCTACACTAGAACGTGTACTGATGGGAATTCTGAAGGCAACATCATGATCGATGACTCGGGCTCGCAACCTATCATCATGGATCTGGGCTCTATTGCCGAGTCGCCTATACCTATAACATCGCGCTCGCTCGCCATCGCCACGCAGGACATAGCGGCAGAACACAGTACGATGCCTTACAGAGCGCCAGAACTCTTCGACGTTAAGACTGGTACTGTCATTGATACCAAAGTCGATATCTGGTCTCTAGGATGCACATTATACGCTTGCTTAGTAGGCAAGTCACCTTTCGAGATGCGCAGTGATGAGACCGGTGGCAGTCTGAGCATGTGTGTATTAGGAGGGGACTGGAGATTCCCGGATGAGAGCCCAAGGGGCCAGAAGAAGGGCAAGGCCCCGGCCGGTTCTAGCGCGGGCCGTGAGGAGGGTGCGATTAGCGAACCAATCAAGGAAGTGGTCAGGAAATGTTTGAGAGTTGAGCCGAGTGAGCGTCCTGATATTGATGAATTGATAACTGAAGTGGAAGAGGTTATCGAAGAGCTACCGGATGACGATGTATGAAGGGCGAAATTGGAAGAGGGTTCTTTCTGTATATTAAGGTACACTTCTGTGTTAGATGAGTAGGGACAGGCCATGGATATTGGAATGACAACGGATGATGTTGCTCTGAGAGCAAATAATTGACACGAGTATACCCAACCTCTTTTCCCAACCCTGTATCCATTTGTTATGTGCTATAGTGAGAGAGCTACGTAGAATCCCGTCCTGTGATATTCTTTATAAATAGCTGCCACCAATCGCAAGCTCCAATTGGTGTCTCTTCTAGCCGGACCCGCTTTTTAAGTCCGTGATCTTCCTGCTGTAGAGCTCTCATTGGTCAAAGCTACATGCTTCAACTACATCAAGCTTCAAGGTCCGTCCGCACCTAGAATCAGAAACCGAACGGCTCTTTAAAATACGGTCAACTATAACTGGTCGTAATAAATACGCACTTCCTCCTTCACCCGCTCTGTTACTTGGACTAAAAAAGGCATACTTTTACACCTACATGAACCAAAGGTCGTCAATATGACATCACCGGGGAACGGAGCGAACCACGCTCCGGAGGAAGAGGAAGAAGATGACTACATGAACATGACATTCGGCGAGGAACCAAAACTGGTAGAAACCTCGCTCCAGCGACGCCAGCGTCTCAAGCGCGAGGGCGAGATTAAGGGCCGCGTCAAGTCCAAGGCGGAACAGGCTGCCGAAGAGAAAGCGGCCCGTGAAGAAGCGCTCTCCCAATCACTCCTGGAAAGCGCCAGAGCCAAGAAAAGCAAGGGCTTCGCGATGATGGCTAAAATGGGCTTCAAGGCCGGCGCCGCCCTGGGCAGCGATAATGCTGATGCGAGGCTCGAGCCCATACGCCCCGAGATGAAGGAGGACCGTGGTGGTATCGGACTCGATTCTGAGAGGAAGCGGAAACTCAATGAGGCTGCTGCGCAGAGCGAGAAGAAGCTGAAAGTCGACGAGACGGAGTTCCGCGATCGTGTGAGGAGGGAAAGGGAGCAGGCGAGGATGGAACGGCAGTTTTATGCTGGGATGAAGGTCTGCGAGCGCATGGATGAGGAGAAGCTAGGTGATGCTGCGCCAGAGAAGGCTGAAGGTGAATCTGGGGAGCCAGCGAAGAAGAAGAGGACACTTTCCACCCGACCTCTGAAATCCATCCCTGTCGTTTGGAGAGGACTAGTCCGGTGCCGGGAGGAGGCGGAGCGGGACCGCAGGATGAGGCACGACCTGGAACAGAGCTCGACGCGACTCCCGACGTATGTGGACGACCTAGAAGATGAAGACGACAAGAAGGCGACGGGGAAGATAAAAACGGCATACGTTCCCGTCGAAGATCTCGAAGAGGAAGATCCGGAGCTGGATGAATTTAATGCGTTGGAGGTTGAGGAGAGGCTAAAGAGGCTGGTGATGTACCTCAGAAAGGAGCACAACTACTGCTTCTGGTGCAAATGCAGCTACCCGGATGAGGCTATGGAAGGGTGTCCTGGGTTGACGGAGGAAGATCACGACTAACGGTATATCGCGGCATGACTCAGTAAGTGGCACTTGTGCCGCAATATGCCACGGAGTATATTTCAAGAGAGCATACTGAGCCATCAGATTGAACAATATCCTGGAGATGTTGGCTTGCAACCCATCTACTATATGGATATCCTTTTGGCTTTCGAATAAGTTTATATCTCGACACTACTGGMACCCTCATCGTCAACACTGGGCCAAGTTTGAAGTGAATCTTCACGGCATATCGTGAATCGCGACGCTGAATGTACCCAGGCTGACGGGTGTGCGCCGTACAACTCTCAATTCCCAATACTGAAAACCGTCAAATGCAGTTAAGCGGGAATTATAGGGTTGGGTTATATGAGGAGACTACCCGCTACCTAGGTACGATAGCCCTCTACAGCTACTCTATTGTATGATAGTTCATCCTAGAACAAGAATATATGATGCAATAGTGAAACTCACGGAAACTCATAGCTTTCTCGAACTATCATTGATTACCTTCGAGCCTAAACGTAGTAAAACGACTAAGGCGTGATTGACTACAGTTCTTGCCTCGAGGGAAATTAATCGCGTATAGGCTATGAGGTCTCTAATTGTCAAGTGCGGTCTGCTTTACAAAAATCAAGCATAATTAGGTATAGTCCTTCTCCTTGCCTTAAGAATATGTCCCAGGTAGATCGTATATGGGACACCATCTAGAGAGCCTCGATCGAGCCGTCGTTACCTAAGAAGTGACTACGTACGCCGCAATTCCTTACGCCTCAGATGGCGCCTTAATMCCCTCCCGAGAATAAACCCTCTCTTCCACACCAATATCCTCGTTCCTTATTTCCATTTATGTTAGCCTTGAAGGAACATCTTCTATTTCCAAACGCATATACACGACGAGGAAGGAGTGAAGGGAATAAGAAAAAACCTACCAGATTTCTGGCTTCTCAGCAATAAACTTATCCATCAATTCCTTACACTGGGGTGAGTCAAGTACGACGACTTCGACACCACGCTGCTTGAGATAGGCTTCCCCGCCTAGAAACGTCTTGTTCTCGCCGATGACTACGCGGGAAATGCCGTAGAGGAGACAAGCGCCGGTGCCTACGTACCTCGAAGTATTTGAAGACCCTTTTAGCAGTAGATTCAATATGTATTGAATGTTGTTAGCATGGAGAATGCACGCTATACTTACACATATCGCAAGGGGACAGTGTAGTGTACATAGTACTACCACGGTACGCCGAAGAGGGCAGACGGCCCGCGCTTTGGAGGCAAGATGTTTCGCCCTGGCATAACCAAATATACAGCATTAGTCAACTGTAAAAATATGTCTTACCCATATGAGACCAATTATGACTTTACAGCTACATACATGGAGGATCGGGTTACCGTTCTGGACTCTCATGTTATGACCGCGACCCAGCACTGTGCCGTCGGCAGCGACTAGCGCCGCGCCAATCTATTTTGCAGAGGTCTCAGCGCGCAAGGTTCCATAACAGTCCGATAATTCTGAAACACGTACTGGGACGCCGCCCTCTCGGTAGCCAATCTTGGCTTCTTCGATGGCTAGGGCGAGGCCCTTGGAATCGTCCATCTTGGCGGTATTACGTTGAACTAGGTAAAGGAGCAAGCTCGTAGCGCCTTCCCACAAGAGTAAATTATTAGAAAATAAATACTTTCGAGCCTTCTAGTCTCCTATATTGTATGTTAGGAGTTGCTGTGTTCTTGAGGTTGGGGATATGCAAACATTTGGAGATAAGCGGTGGTCTCCGCTTCATGTATTACGGGGGGTCTAGTAGGGCCACAAGGGAGCTTAGCCCCCACCTATCTCCTATTTACAAACATCGACAAGCAACATGCGCAAGGGGCTTATCGGGATTCTCAGAGGATCGATCACACATTGATCACCTTTCAGGGCATAGGCACAGAACAACAGGGACTATAGAGCTTCTGAACATGTTGTGGTGTGAATTATGTCTGCCATACGCTTCAGACACTTTGGCTTCTTCGACGTCTAATGTACGGCTATTCTGCCTTTTGCCATGAATCTTGGTCTTGACCAAACCTCCCCTTCTATGAACCGTAGTGACGCCTTTGGTATAACCGTATGCCTCTACTTAGTATACAACAATCGAGTCCGGGGTAAACGCCCAACCTTGAAAAAGGGAAATTTGCTATGCTAACACGAATCACAAGTCCTGAAGCCTCCCTTTAATCCGTTAACTCCTCAATGCTCATGACAGAAGGTTGCGCAGCGACGCATTAGCGCTGGCACCGCTCGCCGGTCGACTGTCGTTTGTTCGTGAAGGTACGTTGTTGTTTAGACTTGGTTCGCGGCTCATTGAGATCCCATCTCGGGGTGCCGGTGGGCTTCCATGTGGATTCAAGAAAGGCGAGCGTGATCCGAGTAAGCCCTGAGAGAAGGAATGTTCCGAAGCTCGAGGCGGAGGACTGCCGTTTGTGAGGCTGTGAAGTGAGCTATGTGCCGAATGGAACGGCGGCATGTATGACGAAGCACCATTCTGAACCGAGGCAGGACCTCGTCGTGGCGGAGAGGGAGGGATTCCGTTGAGCATAGGCTGGCCGAGCCCATGCTGGAGCGACGGTCCCTGATGATGGGATATCGGGGCTATCGGCGGAGGTCGCAAGTCACGGAGATGATTATGGTGAATTGGACTCGGTCCGCCAGAACTACCATTCACATGATGAAGAGTTGGCGGATGCTGAGTTGGGCTGCGGTGCCAGTCTCCAAAGGGGCCCCCAGGGGGTGGGTAATGGTGAGGAGGCACGGTTGGAACGCCGGGTGCAGCAATCGGGCTGGCATGAGGAGCGGTCAGCGGCAACGGAGGAGGGATGTTTGCGGAAGGGGGATGCAAAGGTGGCGCTGCAATGGCCGATGTAGCCGTGGGTGTCGTCGTTTGTGCCGGAGGGGCTCGAGGTGCCCATGATGCTCCTAGATCGGCAATTCTGTTCACGTTGTGTGAGACATGCGGAGGATGGTTGTTGGTTACAGGAGTGGGTATAGGAGCCCTTGGGGGCTCATTTGGTGGCACGTCCAACTTTGGTGGAGAGTGAGGAACTAGCTTGCGCTTCTCCCTGTGACACTTATGGCACTGCGCGCTTCTCTGAACGACGAACTTCATGGCTTCGCTACTGAGTGTGGCATGATGTCCGTTCGTCAAGACCTTCTGTTGACTCTTGTCAATAGCCCACCACTTCGGGCTGACATCAATGCCACAAGTAATGCAGACTTTGTCACCAGGCTGGGAAATAATAGAGGACACATCGCTGGTGTTGTCGATTGAGCCTGCCCTCTGGCCTGCCGGTGCCGAGTTGGACGTGGTAGTGGTTGATTGCCTTCGGTTCGCATTTGTTTGAGCCGTGGATGTAGGCGTCTTGGTGGCGAGATTGGCCAAGTTTGCTTTTCGGACGTTGCCCGTTAGAGTAAGATCAGCCTGCTTGTAGTTATGCACATAGAGCTGGAGTGCATTCGCAACTAAGGAATCCTTGCTTTGGCCGTCCGGCTGAGGCACAGGGTCGTGCATTCTATGCACAACGCTCTTCTGAGGAATGTGCTCCTTGCACCAGACAGCCGCCGACATTATTCCCGTCTCTCCTCCAATAGTCACAATGTTATGCTGGTCTCGCCGAGAACCTTTTACAGGTGTAATCTCGAAGCCGAGCAGATACCCGTTCTGATGTGCACATTCCACATGAACTAATTGCTGTCAGCATTAGAATTCCATAATTTAAGAAATTTCACTTACCAGGAGCACGACAGTGGTGACACGACACGCAGGCACCTCCTTTTTGCTTGCAAACCTTACAGACCTCCTCGTAACGGCTTCGTGGTATGGATGGGATGCCCTCTGATGGGCCCAGAGCTAGGGCGTTGCCGAACTTGACTTCGGGCATCCAAACAGCACAGGTAACATGCACCCAGTTGTTATCCGCTGTCCTCTTCAGAGGTTCCCTGGGATTCACAGGTCGATTCATCTCTTCCTGTTTCTTGCGATAATACTCGGCGGCTTTCTGAGCGAGTTCACGATCCTGCCGTTCCTTCTCCTTTTCTTTCTCGGTCTTCTTCTTGTGTGTATTCTTTGGCGGTTCGACGAAGTCATGCTCTGTGAATTCCACAGGACACAGCACACATTTGTAGTCCTAGGTACAATGGTTAGCTGGCAGAACGGAGGAATAGGTCAGGTACACTTACGATCGAGACTTGAGGGTTCTTATCGTTCAGACACATATCACAAGTCCACTTGCCAGGAAGACGGTTGTCCATAACGCCATAGCACTTCCGGTGAACAGTAAGTCGGCATTCCTTGCAAGAAAGATGGGCAGACTCTCCCGTTGGCGCCATTTGATGGCATATTGCACAGGGCAGCGTGCGAGGTTTTGGTAATTCTGGTGCCGGGGGTGGCGCAGCCTTTTCGGCAGCCTTCTCCTTTTTCTTCTGTTGGACACTGTGTGAAGCGTTGCCGGAATCCGTGCCGTTGGCCTCGGCCTCCTTGTCTGCGATGGTTTTAAGCTTCTTACGTGGCGGCGCCTCAGTACCAGTAGGTTGGGTAGCCGATGGCGTTGTAGAAGCTTGTGTCGTTGATGTCCCATTCGGTGCGTTGTAGACTGTCATGTTCATCATCTCTTCTGCGGCCATAAGTTCCTTTAACAACTCCTCGTCAACTCTTCGCTTCCATGAACGGCCACCAGCGGCAGCAACCTTCTTAGCAAGGTCCTCCATATCCTCCCACTGTATAGCGTATCTTCGCCATAGCTCCGCACACCGTCGACATAATGCCGCGATATAGTGGACTCCCTTGTCCTTATTTGCATGCTTACCMCCTCCCTCGGTTATTAGACCTGACGCGCTGTTAGGCGCCCGTCGCCACTGTCGCGAGGTTTTGGTCGAGCAGAATTTGCAAACAAAACTTCTCTTCAATTTGACAGCCTTCTCAGTGTCGAAAGCCGAATCATCCTGATCGTCAGCAACATCGTCTTGGAGCTTGTTAGCGGTCGCTTCGGCTTTTTTGGCCTCTTTTTTACCCTTCCTGCCGGAAAAGTTGCCCCATATTTGCTTTCCTCGATCGGTTTTCTTCCAGGTATAATAAAATCGGACTATCGTCGAATGCTTAACCGTTTTGACATGTCTTGTGACAAGAAGAAGCTCTGAGCCAAACTTTGTAACGGCTTCTTCGAATTTCTTTATCTCAGCAGCGCTAAGTTCTGGTTCTTTGAAAACCGACTTGTCCACTTTGGTCAACGCTTTTGAGGCCTTGGGTATATCGTAGTCATTCTTGAAGAGGGTGTTCATCGCCACATCTCGAACATTTGTAGACTCCTTCGGAAGATTGAACATTGGGATCAGCTTTGCCTTGGAGGTTTCCATATAGTCGTCAAGTTGAGTCTCCGTAATCGAGGCCCCTGCCGCATCTAGGGGCTTCCATAGCAGTTGCGCTGTGTTGTCCGGATCATCGTTATCGTGATCCTCACCTCTTGCTACGTATCCAGGAGGTTCATCCTGAACCCAAATTGGCCGTTTCTCTCGGGCTGCTTTCTCGGCCTCAAGGGCTGCGACGGCTTCTTTTGATAGTTTGCCGTCCTTTTTGCCTGTCTTCTTAACCTCCCGGGGCTTCACTAGCTCGACCGGACGACCGGGCCAAGGAAGAACAGTTGCTTGATGCTTTGGCCCAAGGCGTGAACCTGCTCGAGGATATATTCGATCATCATAGTCTAGAGCATCCTCTGGCTTACAGTGTTGGCCTAAGTAGCGGTAAGGCCACAGGCTTGCGTGGTAGATTTGTTCTGCGGTGGCAGGTTGGTGTGAATCGTCAATGCCATCGGCAGAGCTGGTACGATTAGTATCGACAACTTCATCGTCGTCTTCCCATGTCTCCTCTTCTTCGGCTTCCGCATGCGGGTCTAGTAGACTTGGAGTATGACGAGCTTCTATCTTCCTCTCCCGAGCACGACTGCATGCGGCACAAGCCCAACCAAAACCACGTGACGGCTTCTTAAGCAAAGGCGGGCGGACGCAGTTCATATGATACGTCTGCTTACACTCGGCGCAGTCCACGGAATTGAAGCTGCTCACTCAGGTTAGTCACTATTGGTTATGAATGACTCCCATTGCATTATGTTGCAAGGGAGAGTGGTCGGGCAAAGGGGGAAAGGGGGAAAGGGGGTGGTGTTGATGACGTAAGCGGGTGAGACGTACTTAGCGCAGTACCCACCACATCTTTTGCACGATTTGACGGCGCCAGTGAATTCCTTGCCCCGACCCTGCTCCACCAAGATGTACTTCCATCGCTCATCCAACACCTTCTTGACCCTTTCGGGCACGTTGACGATCTGAGAACACGGGATTACGTCGTAATTCTTCTGGATGTAGCGATCGTACAGCTTCTCGTACCAAAAGCAATCGGGTGTTTTTCGGTAAGCATCCATGTCGTCGATTTCGGCCTTGTGGCAGATTTGGCACTTGCCGCGCAACGCTGTCAACGGACTAATGTCCGAGTGCATGGTGGCGAAGACCAGTCTCGTGTCATTGACCTTCCTGCCAATGTCCTTTGGCCGGTAGTACCAATTGATCCGCAATGCTTCCACCGGCTTTGTAACATCGTTCTGCACGTGGAGGAATTCCATAATGCGCCCAAGATAATACGGCTCTCCCGGAGGCTCACACACAAGATACACATGGTCTAAGTAGAACAACAGAGTTAGTAAAAAAAAAAAAGCCACCAAGCTAGAAAATGTGCAACTTTGGATTTTGCTCAGTCATACCATTTGCTTGCAGCGTAGTCCCATCGTCTGCCACCAACTTTCCGTCTCTCGGCACGGCACCGCAGTTCTCAAACGAGAGCATGTTGGTCATCTTGTATCCTACACCGTTCTGTACAGCCGGTGCACCCTGCGCGGCATTGCGTCTCGTCGCGGTCGCGTTAGAGCTAGTCGGCACTGGAGTATTGGCGTGACTATGCGCATTGCTCCCAGCCGATTGCGTGGGCGCTTTTCGCTTCTTGGACGTGCTAGAAGAGGCGGTAGTGGTCGTAGCATTCGAGGTCGCGTTGGTCGTCGAGTGCGAATCCTTCGCTGTCGTGTGCGATCCACCACCACCAACTTTGCCATCCTCGGCTGCTGCACCTTTACGTGACGTTGAATTCGTAGTTTTCGGTGCATCACTGGTGCCATTTACGGATGCACTGGTTTGTCGCGATAATTTCTTGGTTTCTTCGTCCTTCTTCTCCTGGTAAGAATCGTACATGTCGACGTCTACGTCTTTGTCTTCCGCGTAATTCGGCCGCGCCTGACCGCGATTGCGGGAGCGCGTACCATAGGGCGACGGGCCCGTCATGGCATCCTTCGCCGACGGGTTCGATCCCGAGGAAGTAGATTTTGTCATGGGTTGCGAGTCAGCTGCATTTTCCACGGAAACCTTAGGGTTGGTGGACTTTGGTGGTTGGGTGGTAGGTGCGGATGCGGATGTGTTAGGTGTGGATTTATTTGACGTGGTGCCGGATTCTGGGATGTCCTTATTATTCGAAGATGACGAAGGATTTGACTGGTGGTCATCGGGGTCGGTAGACTTCTGCGCCATGTTGGGCGATTAAATGGCGGCGCATCCAATGTGACACAGAGAAACGCCGAAAAGTTGACGGCGTGCTAGTCGATGCAGGCAAATCTGTGTGGCCATAAGATTGGCAATCTGGGTGCAAACCTCGCAGTCAGAATGTTTCAGACAAGAACTGGGCTGGCTGCCATGGATTCCATATGAGCGTTTCGCCGGTGGTACCACGGCAAGCTGGAAACAAGGGTCTGTGGGAAGCTTACCGAATTATGTCCCACGACGGTAGAGGGTAGGGAATGGGAAGGGGGAAAAGTGATTATGTTCCAATGTCTGGTTGACGGCTTAGAATATAGGTAGATGGGAAAGAGAAGCGTGAATTAGAAAAAGAAACAAAAGATACGGGATACCTCGCGAGGTACGGAAATGGATGGTGAAGTTTGCAGGTAGAAAGAAGGTGGGAGACGTGACGGTGATGTGGGACGGGAAAGATGTACAAGAAGAAATAGAAGTGAAGGTTTATGTAAAGCAAGGCCAAGATAGACCGGGGAGGTTTGAGGCGGCGGGACAGACCATCAAATCGGTGTCCACTATCCACACGACTAGCCGGGCAGGCCTTAGGCCATAGGATCACACAGGAACTGACAAGGTAGGCGAGGTGATGTTATGTGAGGTATGGATGGATGAGCAGGCCAGTAACTTACCAGACTATGTGAGTATGCATGTAAGTATTGCGAGGCAGGGGTCGCCAAGGAGCATACGATGGTCGGCCTATGATATCGAGAGGTCAATAGAAGAATTCGAGGCCGCACTGGGAAAGTTGATGACACGGATGCTCTAACTTAGATGAAGCAAATTGGGAAACGAAACTTGGGATGCTGGGTTTTGAAAGGTGACCTACCTTATGGAGGAATGGATTAATAGAAGGGTCGCTTTTTCGACGAACGTTAGACTGACCGGAATACCTAGCTACATGGGGTACC
This sequence comes from Hypoxylon sp. E7406B, assembly GCA_000931505.1. NCBI lineage: Eukaryota > Fungi > Ascomycota > Sordariomycetes > Xylariales > Hypoxylaceae > Hypoxylon > Hypoxylon sp. E7406B. Next base: position 317,184 of record JYCQ01000006.1, on the reverse strand, counting down.
AGGGTACCCTAATAAAGCTAGGAGGTTCACCAAGGGCTGATATTGACTGGTCGGTGCATCAGAGGAGGGCGAAAAAAAGATCAAGAGATGCAAATGCAACATTTAGCTGTCTGTATGGTCGACGGCAATTTTACATGTACATGTAGGTGCGATAAATGGCAGCCGGTACGTACAGTACACCACCGTAGGTGCGTGCATCTGCTACCTCAATACGTACATGCATACCGTACCTATAATATGAGAGAGACACACAAAGGGCACGGGGAATATTTGATGTGGATGTGGATGTGGATGTGGATGGGGGAAAAGAGATGGAGTTGGGATCTTCAGCCATTCAAACTCTGATATTGTACCAGCTGGAATTATTAGCAGACGGTAGCGCCGCGGTACCGATACATCCAACTGGCACCCCAGACAGGCAGAACAGGGTTGAACATGCAGGACTGAGAGCCCATGTGTTGTACATACACTTCGCAAATGTGGAGCGGCACTGAGGTTAAAAAGTCTCGCCTTGGAGCCCACTGGCCCACACCTTCACATAACACCCCTGTCAGTCCAACCAACTTACGCTTCCTGCTGAAGGCTGCATGTTCTATTCGACTTCATCTCATCATTCTTCGATCTAAAATCTACGCTGTGCCCAGGTTACTTTGCCCGTCGACAAAGAAATATATCCACGGCCGTATCGCTGGGACAGGATCCTTAGCCAATATTTTCCCCGTCTGGGTTAGATGTGCTTATCAAATTCAATGGAATCGTCAATCTGCTCTTTTGTTCGATCCTGTTGCATATCCGGTTCCATTTTGCCTAGCTTGCTTGCTAATACGTATGCCATGATGCGTTTGTGCTGGTTGAGCGCTTTCGCTTAAGAGCGACCTACCTATCTGATCACTAGAGTAATTATCCTTTATACCAACACTGATCGTCGCCGCCTTGTCATTGTTGTTCCCTATTTACAGAGGTACCGCGCGTCCCGAACTTTCGAGCTCACCTCATCGGGGCAACTGTGCAGAGATGACAGGCAGCATTCCTATCACCTGTCGCACCTTTATAGGTGGGGATCTGGCTAAGATTGGCCGCGAGTCAAGACCGTTCATCCGAGATTTTTCAACGCAAGCAAGCGCCGTTGACCATTTATCTTTCTCGCACCACGATGTTGTTGTAGCAACCAAATAAGCCGCACTGCATGTCTATTACATATGTATCCGTCTTGTGCGATTTAACAGAATTTTTATCTACAGAAGTGAGCACGTGTTTTAGCATGCTTGAGGCAATTCGGGCTTAAGCTTCGAGACGCTTCGAAGACGAGGCAGTCAATCTGGCGAGCCTGGGCACCACTGGCAAGCGGATCAAAAACGACAGGTATTAAGCAGCCCCCCCACCTCGCGATTCAATCGGCCAACCAGATCACATGGAACAGGGATCCCGGCCGTCACCGCTGTGCAATTACCAGAGACATACCCAAGACAACCGAGCTCATAAATCTGCGAGGAGCACGGCAGGATGAATTACTTTGTAGCGAAGTGTCTCCTTCGTCGCAATAGGTAACCTTGGGAAGTTGAAGCTCACTAATAGAACAATGACCTTCTTGGCGTGTGTTACCCTTTATTTCCCGTCCAATACAAAATCATGTACCTTGGAAGCCAAACGTAGCCTGAACCACATGCACCCGGAATAGCCCTACTCGGTGTGGACGATCTAAATCAGGGTCGTCAAGTTGGTCTTGATGCGTGGAGGAATGTTTTAGCCTCCTTGCTGTTTGTGAGCAGATCGTCGGAAATGACCTTGCATTCTCGTGAGGAAACATCATTGGATTACGGAGCGATTCTTCAACAAGAAAAAGATCGATCGAGTTTTCGCGAATTGGCTCTAATGGTAGGTATAAAACCTAGGCACCTACTAGCCCGTATTTTGGCTCGGGGCCAAGGGAAATGGAGGTAGGGTTTGCTACTTGCTACCCGAAAGACATCACGCATCTGCTCTTTCATTGATGTTGATCCACAGTTTCTAATCGCAAGGATGGGAGGTCCCCAATAATAGTTGGCTATTGGAGAGGCTTGGCATCTAGGACAGCTTCCATTTCAGCATCAGCACTCTACAGTCTATCAGATTGCTTTTTATTCTCACCGGTTAGGCGTCTCCCCGCAAGCTGGAAAAGCGCCCGGGGGGCACTTATCGGGCAAAGGTGACCAGTTGGGAGCAAAGCAATAGGATTTTACTAGCTTCAATATGTCATATACGTGCAACTCGGTCTTTTTTTCGCCACCCACATATCAGTAAACTCGGAAGCGAACCCATTGACACTAAGCAAGCCGACAATCGTCCGCGGAATAGTACGTGTACCTTCCTTACCTTACTTTTGCCCTGTATAGTAGATGCACAATCATGTGGCTGTATAAAATGGCGCCTAGTCGCAAACACGCATCAGACGCGAATGCAGGCCAAATGGAGGGCTTGAACTTGGAATAACCAGATACATTCCCGATGACAATTAAGGAGGAATGATTGAGCTTCGTTAGTAACGCTAAGGCACGATGCCGGGGTGTGTAGGGAGAACCAAGACTTCGATTTGTTGGTAGACGTCCTAGGTCGCCTGCCCGTTACATCAGTACCAAGTACTTGAGAGGTAATTAAGTTGGAAGTTTGACGTTGGAGGATGACCCGACCGCACGAGGTTCTCAAATCGGCACGGGCCACCTCTTCAGGGTCAATCGGAGATCCAATGAGAGACAGCGGGATTAGCTCGATGCATGACTTCCCTTTTGGGATGACGGCGACAATGATTACGCGATGCCGTACCTGATTATGTCAAAAGAAGTGGGCCCTCGGAGCCCAGGCGCCACTCCCGATGCTTTGGGGAGGGTCTGCGCAGCTGCCTTGATTGCTCCTCCACTTAACTTGGCATATGCAAGGGGATCCCGTAAAATACCCTTCTCGACACGTGACTTGGTGTTTCTTTCGTGCCCAGCGCCGTTTTGTCGCCGCGCTTGGACGTCCAGTGGTAGCATGAGCAACGAATTAGGTCTTGTGCGTTAGGCATACCACTACATTTTGCTTTGCATCGCATACTATTGCATACTGTGGATTGGAACCACAGCTTCTGCCTTGCTCTAAGAACAATCTCCGATATTTATCAGCAGCTTCGATGCATCTTGCTACCCTCTTACAGGCTGAGCCCATCGCATGGTCGCGGTGTTCCTTATTCATCTAGGAAATTTGTCATGGAGCCGCAGCGGGGCATTTGGCATAAGACCACGTTGGAATCGACAACATTGCAGCAGAATTCATTCCATACAACTACCGTCGTTGGCCACAAAAGGACCCATGGCGATGCTGTCAATGCTGCTGATACTGAGCAGCAGCCTTCCGCACCGAAAAGGCTAACCCAATTTCAAAGAGCATCAACCATAGGACATGAACTACCTGCACTAACTGCTAGCATTATAACTAGTGTTGATCCGGATGCTGCTGCACCGATATCCGAATATTCACAACGTCGGGCAATATTAGCTACCCCCAGATCAAACATCGACCGGTCACTTTTGCTGTCCTTCCCAAGATATGGCTTACCTGATTCGCTAGTGAATAACTTGAACGCGCTCGGTATTAAAGAGATCTATCCCTGGCAAAAACAGTGTCTCCTAGGCCCAGGCCTCTTGGATGGTTCAAGAAACTTGGTGTATACGGCACCAACGGGAGGTGGTAAATCCCTAGTCGCTGATATCCTGATGCTTAAGAGAGTCCTTGAAGATACCAATGCCAAAGCTTTGCTGGTGCTGCCTTACGTTGCATTGGTTCAAGAGAAGGTTAGATGGCTACGGAACGTCGTCCAAGGTATCAAGCGGCAGAGCTCTAGCGAGGTTACGCCGGAAAGGAAAGACAGTTCACTTTGGCAAAGACGCCCCGACGAAGATGCTATCAGAGTTATTGGCTTTTTCGGCGGCGGCAAAATTAGGGCGACCTGGTCAGACTTTGACATCGCGGTTTGCACTTTCGAGAAGGTCCGTTGCCCGCGGCATTCATATGATACAAGCCTAATAGGAACATAGGCAAATACACTTATAAACACTGCCATTGACGATTACTCCATCACCAAGCTTAGAGCCGTCGTACTAGATGAACTCCACATGCTAGACGACGATCACCGTGGCTATCTTATGGAACTTATTGCTACAAAACTCCTAAGCTTGGAGCATGAAGTCCAAATCATCGGCATGAGTGCAACACTGCAAAATATTGATCTATTATCACAATGGTTGAATGCGCACATCTACAGTACGTCCTACCGACCGATACCCATCGAAGAGCACCTTGTTCATGAAGGCAAAATTTACCCGGCTTCGTCGACTATTGGCTTCCTCAAGACCGCCAGTCAACTCGCTTCGAATCCCAGCGCAAACGAGCTTCAGAACCGTGCTGCGAGGATCGTTCAACCTAGTCCGCACAAGGAATTCAACGATCCAGTATTAAATGCTGTTGTGGCACTGGCAACAGAGACAGCGAGGTCAGGTTATGGTGCTCTTGTATTCTGTAATAGTCGCTGGTTAGTATTCAATCATCCCAGCCGAGAGCGCATCAATCATGTGTTCCATGACCACTAACATGCTCGCAGTACGTTTCCATCTTCATTTTTTATGATGCCCCCTTTCTTCCCCTCGAAAAATTGGAATCACCTCAGAAATAAGGCTTCCGGGCTCGGCTTAGGTAAACTAACACATAGCAGATGGCTGTGAAAATGACGCGCAGCTTATCAGTCGAGTTCTACGTGACACATCCCAAATCGAACCAACCATCATCGAGAAAAGGCTAGACTTATTAGCAGATCTCCGCAGCCTTAGTACGGGACTTGACCCTTGCCTAGCGGATACGGTCATGTCTGGGGTCGCCTTCCATCATGCTGGCTTGACGACAGAAGAGCGAGACTTGATTGCAAATGCTTACGATGCTGGCGTGCTGAAGGTTTTGACAGCAACTTGCAGCCTTGCTGCCGGTATCAATCTCCCAGCGCGTAGAGTCATACTTCACAATGCGCGAATGGGTCGAGACTTAGTTGGACCCTCCATGCTCCGTCAGATGCGTGGCCGTGCAGGGAGGAAGGGAAAGGATGAGATCGGGGAGACTTACTTATGTTGTCGTAAAGACGACCTTCAAGCAGTTATTGAGCTTATGCACGCTGAGTTGCCCCAGATTTCGAGTGGCCTGACAACAGATAGGCATCGCATACAGCGTGCTCTACTCGAAGTGATCGCCATCAGACTGGCGAATTCAAGAGATACCGTTGATGACTATATCCAGAAGACGATTCTGAACTTCTCTATGGAACCAGATATTATAAGGACGCATGTCGATTCCAGCTTACAAGGCCTCACCGAGATGGGTTTTATTCACTCCGATGAGTCTGGTTTATATGCTGCTACGCAGTTGGGCAAGGCTGTTGTCGCTTCATCGCTAGACCCAGAGGATGGTGCATTCGCTCACCGCGAAATGCAGCGTGCACTACAAGCCTTCGTGATGGATGGAGAAATGCGTAAGTAATTAATCGTTTCAACCCCACTGCTACACAATTTTCTCACAGAAGTATCATAGATGTTCTATACATGTTTACGCCGGTGCAGGATTCGTTAGTTACCATCAACTGGAAAGCCTTCAGGTCGGAAATGGAAGGGCTCGATGAAAGCGGGCTCCGTGTAATGACTTTCCTGGGCCTCAAACCGACCCAAGTAAACAAAATGTAGGTACGTAATGAACCCTGCAAGGAAACTATCATTAATCTATCATAGGGCACAAGGCGGAACCCTTAAAGAAACAACGCCACAAGAAAAGGAGATTGCTCGCATTTACCGCAGATTCTACCTAGCCCTTCAGTTGAGGGACCTATGTAACGAAATGCCTATTCACATGGTCTCTCGGAAATATGACATGGCACGAGGCGCAGTGCAGACACTTTCGCAAACGTGCCAAGGATTTGCTGCTGGAAGTGAGTAGGCCTCAGCGTCGTTCATTGTCCTCCGAGTCACCCCTAGGGTATTGTCGTTACTAACTCCGGGCCGACATCTATAGTGGTCAAGTTTTGCGAACAAATGAGTTGGGGGTAGGTTTGACAAGAATTAGGGCAATTCCTTAGTCGTACGTTGTGGCTAAACTCGAGACTAATCATGCAACCAGTGCAATGGCAGCTGTGCTCGACCACTTCTCAGATAGGTTAAACGCAGGAGCAAAGTCAGATCTGCTAGCGCTGGCTAAGATTACGTTTGTCAAAAGCCGGACAGCAAGGGTTTTCTATGAAAACGGATTCAAAACAGTCGCAGCAATCGCAAATGCGGATCCTAAGGAGCTCGTGCCGATTCTTATACAGGTCTGTAAAGAAGGCACCGGAACCAGTACGCTGGGAGGGAAGCTGACATGTTTTTAAAAGGCGCAACCGAGCAAAGTGCGGCTCAAATCAAAAGACGATGAGAAATACGAGGAAAAGCTGCTAGCCAAAGCAAAAGTGATCGCGGACTCAGCGAACCGGTTGTGGCGTATGCAGATGACCCCGCCCGTTGCAGCAGCACAGCTAACACTTGTACAGAAATCGAGATGCAGCAGCAGGTTTATGAAGAATAGGCAAGGCCTGCGTGTTACCCCAACTCCTTTGTACCTTGCCTTGTGCCGTAACCTGCATTTGTGGCAGTGTTCTTGTGATTCGATAAGCCGCCCTACTCCAACTCGGGAATCTCAAGCATCCTATTAATTGATTAGTCGGAACCGATCTCGAAGCATCATAAAGTTACATATAAGTGTAGGTCACTGTGGCGTAACACCTAAGACAAGTTGACAAATTCTCTTCTCGATGCCCTCGAATCCGAGCCCTGTAGGATCGGACCGGGTGCACAAGCCCGCGCTTGTTGGTTGCCTTGATTGCTTCAGCCACTGACAGGGGACCGTCTCATTCCGTCACCAACAAGTTGCTGCAGGCTGTCCCTGTTCTCAACTGAACACTACAACCCCCCTTCTTTAGGTATGGCGAGCGATTCCCACCACACCTAAACCACTAGCGTAGATAATTCTGTTAACCGCGTGGGATATGCGCCGTGGCCGCCAAAAGGCTGCAGAGAGGTGTGATACCCTCCCCGTCATCCCAGTTCCAGGCCCTGCCCGTTTGGTTGCCTAGGCGTCGGTATAACCGATTCATGTGTCTAAAACGGAACAAAAGTGACTTGTTAGCCAGCTGGATAAAAGTAGTATTCCATATTTATATTTCATTCGCTCCCAAGGGCGGTTTCCTCGTCCGCCGTATCGCTCGGCAATCTGAGTTAAACCCCAATCTTAAGAAGATCCAAGCTCTAGGTTCTCCCCGCTAGCTGGCGGAATCTCACCTCATCACGATGGTCTCAAGCATGGCTCGAACGGATAATGCCGGCGAAGGGCCCAGCAGGTCGAGCGCAAGAACAATGACCCTCGGCGATGCTATGAGAGCACCGTCGGTAAACGCACCTGGTGTTGTCGTATTGGACACATTGCACCACGTTGGGGAGCGCGATGAAGCAACAATAGACCCAAAGGAGGATCTATGGCTGACATCAGCCGATGGGTGGGTTTCAATTTGATACACTCATGACCTTTTCCATACGGCTTACCGACGACAGCTTGAGCTGCGTTGGTGCGAAAGACTCCTTTTTCAAGACTGGCGCATTTTAAGTGTAGATATCGTCAGCTTTGTCATGTCGATCAACTCAACTGAATATAGACATCACCGAGCGCTATCCTCTGCCAGCACACCTACTCTAGATCTAGCTTAGCTAAGTCACATATCGCAGACGATACAATTCTCCGATTATTCCCCTGCGTGTTGGCACGGCACCAGAGCGCCAGACGTTTTACGTAAGTCGCATCGTTACGAAAACAGAGAATAGGCACTGAACAGCATCAGGTGCACAAACACGTCCTCATAAAAGCAGAGTTCTTCAAGAAGGCGCTATGCGGCGAGTTCAGAGAGTCGGAGGCTCAGGCCATCGAACTGCCGGAAGAAGATCCAGCCATATTCCATTTCGTCGTGGCCTTCCTCTACGAGAATAAATATGTACCCATCCAGGCTGCTGCTACCGTGCTTCGTATGGTACCAGTTCTCATGTGGTTGAAGAGCGAGTATTCTAATGAAAACTAGTTCCCGACGATAAAATAAACATCCGGAGAGAAGATGAGCGTGCCGGCTCGGATTCGGATTCTAGCGCAAGCATTCTAAGCGACTCTTCTACCGCTAGAAGCCAGCGGCGACGCGAGAGGAGGCGGAGACGAGAAAATCGACACTGGGAGAGGGAGAGACGGAAACATCCCGGCACTCATCGGCCGGGCTGCGCCTGTCGGCAATGTCTAACGAGAGGCGGGCCGCCATGCTGGAATTGTATGGCTCCTCGCCTTCCTCCCCCACCACCACATCCGATGCCCGTCCCCTTACCGGGAGGATTTGTGGTAGTAGACGCGAATCCCCCTCGACAGCGCAACAGGCGGCGGCGTCCTAATCAACATCGTCCACCTTCTCCCCCGCCTGCAGGACCGGGCGGCAGCAGTAATAACAACACCAATACTAACGCTAATACTAACGCTAACAATAACAACGACGACATCCGTATCCAGGGCCAAGACCTGCGCACCTGGCTCCTGACGTACGAGCTCAACATCGACGTCTACATCTGCGCCAACAAGTTCCTCCTCGACGACTTCAAAGCGGCCATCGCCCGCGTCTGTATCGACATGCTGGAAACGGCCGGCGCCGACGCCGCCCAGGTCGAGGTCCTGCGGCTGTGCTACAAGCTTTACGAGGGCCTGCCGGAGTCCGATCGGCTGCTGCGTATGATCTTCGCGCGCGTCGGGTTCTTGAACACGTATCTGTGGAGGCGGTACCCTGACGAAACGTCCGAGTTTTTCCATGCGCACCCCGAGGTCTCGGCGCTGATGTTCAAGGAGACGCTTGTTAGGAGGGAGGAGGAGCACGGAGAATTGCCAGCGAGTACGTAATAATCTAGAATGCTTCTATGGAGAGGCAATCGCTGACTCTTACTGTCACAGTGGAACGTCCCGTCTTCGCAGGAATAGGAATGGGCCCACCGCCATTCCCGCCGAATGATCCTAGGGCATTCATTAGGCCGCAGAGATGGCGAGGAGCAGAGTATTTTTGAATGCTTGCCTGTAAGGAGTGAAAATTTCATATAACGAGTGTGGAGGGTCGAATGAAATTGATGAAATGGAAATGGGGCTTATATCAAGGAATGATGGATGACATGCAGCGGGAGTTTGTCTAGCGGGCTTTACGGCGTTACGTTTCGTACTCATTGATGAAATTCCACGGTTCTCTTTCCCATGTTCATTAAAAGGCTAGCTTGATACCTATGATAACCGCGAGACAGATCATTTCAATCGATTGTGTCATCGCGGAGTTTGAGCAACTGCGGGATCACGTCTTCTGGACGCGGACGCAAAGCGTTATGATACAGGACGTTTGTCTCGAATACCTTGATGCCCTTGATCCTAGAGGCCGTCACCCGCGCCATGTCGGGATCAACGTACATGTCGTTGTAGCTTGCGGCGTAAACAGGCACTTCGTTCTTCGCCAGCTGCGGGATGTCATAGAGAGGTGGCCATTGATCGTACTCTGCGAGTATGTTGGCGGTCTCCTTAAGTTTGATGAGCTCAGAGCACGTCTCGAAATGGAACGGGTAGATCATCTCGCCGGAGAAAAACAGCGGCTTATCGCCTAGACTCGCGGGCCCAGCCCAGTCTGCCCGAAGCCATTGATACTGGTCCAATGCCTTGCCAACTCGTTCGGCCGCCCACCTTGCGGCTATGCCCGGGGTATAGCACCATATCGGCTCATGCAATACCGTGTAGATTGGGCAGGTGTCCCACATGTTGTCATGTTCCAACTCGTTCAAGGTGTAGCGGGTAAACATGCCGAATTGATCCAGATCTCCCTTCATTCTGATGATATAGTTGTGAACTCGGTCAAGACCACCGTGCGTACCGAAATTCAAACCCACAGTCATCAACCGCTGGACCGTCAAGAAACCACCGCCGGGCAGTGGAATCCCCTTCTCGCCACCGAGCTCGCGGATCTTCTCTGCGATGAACTTGACCGTGGCAACGTCTTCTGGGAATTTCTTGTAGTAGGCTTCGTTCCGCTCTATAACTCTTCGGTATGTGGCCGCGTACACCTCGTCCGGTCCCTTGTCCAATGCAGCGAGTCCTCCGGTGATGAAGCATTCTCGGAGGCCTTCTGGTGCGAAGGAGAGATAGGTCAGGGTCATCATGCCGCCGAAAGATTGGCCGAAAGTAGACCATTTCTTCTTCTCGGGCGGGTAGTCCTTGGTCAGACAGAGACGGACTGCCTCGCTATCCTTAACGAGCGTATCGGCTCTGAAGAACTTGAGGTAGTCGGCTTGCTCCTGCGGGCCACCTATGAGTTCCAGCGTATTGGCAGAGACAGTAGTGCTTAATCCGGTTCCCCGCTGGTCTAGGAGAAGCAGCTCGTAACCTCTGTCCAGCATAAAACTCGATAAAGGGGAGTCTTGGGGCGCAGGTGTGCCTCCACCGGGACCGCCTTGCAGATACACCAGGTATGGCTTTTGCACGACCTCGGACGACTCGACAACGGGGCGCTCGTACCTAATAGCACTCCTTGCAAAGAGTTTGATGGGTTTAGATTTTGGGTCATCGTGATCTAGTGGGACCTCGAACCAATATTCCTTCACGAGTAGCTTGCCTGGCGTAATGTGTCTTAGTTGACACGGGACTTGGTTTATAGAACAGTAGACTCTCACCTGGTACAAGGTACGGCTTGCTCACAGAAACAAGACGGGCGACAGCTGGGGCCATGATTGTCACGCTTGGTCGACTCTCCAGCGAGTCGCCTTTATTACGGTTGGGCTTCCGTCTTGAGATTACCCGTACGGAGTTGGGTTAAGCGGGGAAGAGGGATGGATGGTCGGTTGCAGTGGAGATTTAATTGTATATTGTAGAAAGCCTACGCTCTTTGATAATGAAATATTTCGGATTTTATAGCCGTTGAAGACACCACAAACAACCAGACAGTAAACACGTCTATTGTAAATGAAGTAGTGCAAACAACGGGTAGGTTGTTACCCAATATACTCTAACATGAAGACTCGATATGTAGGACTGAATGACATCTCGATACCTTTGGTCATTAGGTAATCCGTGATGGCGCCATTGTTGTATGAGACACAGGAGCGACTAAGTCGTTATAAGAAGGTGAAACACTGGAACTGATATACTTCTATCCTCTAGCTTCTTTCACTTGGATACATGTAACAACACATTTTTGGTTGATAGACTTTCCAATTCTTGATTCTCAATAAAGATATGTACCTAAAAAGAATCTAAAATACTGAATTGAATTAAGAGGAGAGGTACCAACCCAATTTTATCACAAACATGGTTATGAACCCACAAATATGCGCGTAAAAGGGTTGGTTTCCACCGTTGGGAAGGTTCTCCCCACACCGGGCTTCGGAGGCTGACAAAATCGAGTCAAGTGTCGGCCATGTCGGAACTTCCTCCATCCACCCTCTGCACATTCTTTTCTTTCCATTTCAACTTCCTTCTCTTGTATTTATAAACCACGTTAACTTCTCCATGCAGTAGGAGATGAATTGTCAAAACCTTMCCCAGACATTAATCGAGTCGTTTAATGCCTTAGCTGATGAAGTCCAAAATCTAAGCGACAGGCAAACTGTCTTGGAGCATAAGCTCCGATATGCTCATGAGCAGGTATGGTGATCTTTTCCCCCCTTGCCTTTGAATACGATAGCTTTGTCTACACCATACCCAGCCTTTTATGATGAGATATTATTAGCTCTAGATCAAGAGCTACGTTTGTCGTAGCACTGTTTGACAAATTCCTTCAAGTTTCTGATATATTGCGCGAAATATTACCCCTTGACTCCAAATGATAACATTCTTCCCGACTTATGTGACGCTAACATAATTCGTCACGATAGTTCCAGTATCTAGCCGACAAATATGCCCCGGCGGCGCCCGAGATCTCGGAGACCTTACTAAACCTCCAAATTCCACCCGAATTGCACAACCCATCCCTGGCAAACAATAGTTTTGTTCCCTTGCCCAAAAGAAAAGCATCCGACTCAAAACATCAGATCGCCGTCATCATTAGGGAAGGGAGACGCGTCGCTTCATCCCTGACAGCTACCAGCAAGAGTAGTCGGTCTAGTAGAGATAGCTTCCCTCCCACCACCATGACGACCCTCTCGACAATCCTCGAGCAAGACTTCACGGTCGAGGGCAAGAAAAGCCATTTAAACTGTCCTTTCTCACAGCCCACACCAAACACGGGAGAGCAGCAGGACATCACCCAGAATCCTCCACGAAGCACAGCACCTCACGATTCTCAAGATCCTATCTGTGCAGCCATGTATGACGATCCTGCTTCGCAACCTGCAGCTTCTAAATGCCCGATTCGCTACTTGGATCAGCATTCCCCTGAAGAGATCGCGCAATATTTGGAGACGCATAAGCATGAACTGCCAAGAAGCCATGAAGTCTGCGTGCGAAGATATCAGAAGAATGAAGAGCATATCAGGAAGTTAGACGCCAAGTATGGCAATCTTGCCAGCATGGTTGAAGGTCTTAGTCGGATTCACCAGCCTATGCTACCCGAACAAGACACCCGGCCTCAGAGCGAGGTTGAAAAGACCTCGAACGAGCGGGTCGAAAACTGGGCTCAGACAGTCAGCGCAACAGTCTCGGATGACCCGGAACATACAGCTCTGGACAATGATGAGGAGGAAGGCCTCGATAGACAAAGCCACTTCGACCGACCTCTCAAGGAGGTGCGAGTAGGCGAGTCTCCGAGCCGCCCTTGGGGCATTTCAGTCCCAGTCTTCGATACTCCGGTTGGTGGTGAAGGTTTAGATCGTCCCGAGTCTCCTCCACCAGCACCTGTTAAGATCCCTTCGTCGCTTTCGCCACAAGGCACGCCAGAAAAGAAGACAGGAAAATGCCCCTTTGACCACACGAAGTTGACGGAAATGATGAACGGCTCAAGTCCTATCAAACGTGAAGACAAGAGTTCCATTAGACTCGCCGATATCCCCACGAGTAGTCAAACTTCCATCCCAGCACATCAGCCGCCTCTCGCAACTGGCAATCCGGCTCAACCTACTTTCATCAACGCAGCTGAGTTGGACCGCCAGAAGCAAGATAATAGGCCGCAAATGCTCTTTACTGGTCCCGTCTTCATTGGCTATCCTATTGAGGATGCAATCCGATTCATGCAGAGTTTCCAAGGACAGCAGTGATGGCTCGTCAACTTGATTTGATTTCAGATGGAAACTGGGGTTTAGATCACGAATTACGTCGGAGTTTAACTGATTTGATATGGCGTTTTGACATTGTTTTTTAAACGCTAGGAAGACTAGGAACCTGTTATGACCACAGGAGATTGGGCTGAGTGCCCTTGCGAATAGTTTCAAGTAAACAGATGCTTCCCGGAAGAGTTAACTCAGGTTGAAAGAATGTTGGCGCAAGGCAATAACGCTAGATATGATGGAAGCACTGCTTTTTTTTACTCTTTACTTTACGATAGCATCGCTGGGCGTTAGGAACCGGACATAGGAAGATACCCTTCATAGTAGGAAATTGAGGAACTTGCTTGATTTATAATAATGTCAATACCTCTTGTTACGACACTTTCCCGAAATCAGAGTCCCTCCCTATCCCGTCTAGCTGGTGTAATCTGTATGTCGTACATCCCATCCGCCCCCAAAATGCAATGAGCTGGCCTGTTTTATGCTCTCTTTACTTCGCTAAACGCCAAGCATACCCCGTGAATGAACCTAGTGAAGTTGCAAATTACAATGCGTATCTATGCCTCGTGTCTTAGTGTTTCCTGCTCTCGGCCTTGTTGCCTTCTCCATCAGACTCGTCTCTATAGCCATCTTCCACACCATCCGTATCCCACAACGAGATATCGTCATCGTCCATCAGTGCCGCTTCGTCTGCCTCMCCAAGCCTCTGCTGCCTTCCACTTCCACCGATCCCGCTTAGTACGCCCTCCTCAAGGTCTCCGTAGTTGAGCTCCTCATCGCCGTCGATCGTCACACCATTCTCAACCGCCTCTTCTCTAGCTAGTTCCTTTGCGCGTGCCATCGTACGTCGGTAGATAAACAAGCTCAGCGCTATGCCGAGCACAGAGCCCAGCAGCATGCTCATGTAATTAACCACCTTGTCCCCGACGCTCATCTTATCGCCCGTCTCAGCCAGCAGCGCCAAGCGACTGCCAATGAAAACATGCACCAGCAACTTCGGCGTCGCCATGGTGGTAGCGAGCGCGAAGCGCAGCGGCGTGATGCTAGGAATCGTCGCCAAGAAGCCATTGCTCAAGCTAAACGGCAGGGGACAGAACCGGATCGCAGCAAGCACGAACAGTCCATCGCGCCTCAGGACCTGGCCCAGCGCCACGAACCGCTTATCCGCGCCGACCAGGTTGTGCACGTAGCCGCTGAAGACGGTGCGGCTGGTCACGAAGGCGGCGAGGGACCCGAAGACGGTCGCGGCCGCGACGATGAACCAACCGCCCGGGAACCCGTACACGAAGCCCGCGATCGTCACGCACGTGCTGTACCCGATCATGGGCGGGAAGCCCGAGACGCACGTCAGGAGGAAGACTATAATCCAACCGCCCGGCAGCGCGCGCCACCCGGCGGCGACGGGCGAGAGCGCCGCGAAGATCCGGTGCGAGTACACGAGGAACACGACGAGCAGGACGTTCACTACGACGAGGGCCAGCACGGCGAGAACGCGCTGCACGGGGGACAGCGTGTAGAATAGCTTGAGCGCGTTGTTGGCCAGCGTGACGCTGGTGCGCATGATTCGCCGGCCTACGGGCGCGCTGGAGTCGTCGTTGGCGGCGGCGGCGGAGCGCGAGTACGGCGTTGAGAGGCGGCGGGCGTTGAGGCCGGATGTAGGACGTTGGAGGTTCGGACGTACCCACGGAGGGACCGGGCCGTCTGCTCGAGGGGAGGGAGGAACCGGAGAGGGAGATGGCGATGGGGATGGTAGGGGAGAAGGTGAGGGCAAGAGCGAGGTGGATAGCATGGGCCTCTGGGCCTCGGAGGAGGTATCGAGTGGCATTTCGACGAGGTAGGTGTGTAAAGCTCGAGTTCTCTAACGTTCGTATGGGAGGTCCTCAGAACCGGCAGGTCACCGGTGTAGACGGTGTGGACGGAAGCTCTGGTTCGAAGTACAAGGTAGGCAGTAGGCGGTAATCCGGACCGAGACGGAAATCAGCAGTAGAGTGAATTGCCTTCGATCAACACTACCTATCCATATTTCCTAGCATAAACAACAAGCAGACATTTGAAATCTCCAGCGGAAGTTGGCAGTTCTAAGTTGAAGTCGTGGAGTAGGTAGTTGAGAGGTGCACACGTTTCCAACGCTCGCAAGATGACAGGGACAAAATGTTGCTACCTATCCGCAGATTAGCGTTTGGTAAGATTAGAGCGGCTGAGAGCTAAAAAAGACACCAATCGCAAGGGGTCCAATCCGTTGGGTACCTCCATCTGCACCCGGGCTATTATGAGCTGCGAAGTACCTACTTACAAGTGTGTAACGACTCTAACAAGACGGTAAAGGTGGGCTGTATGACTGCAGACTCAGCCACCATGTAATGCGCGGCAGATATTCCGGTTGCTTGGTTGGTCCGTAGAGAGATGGCTTACGTGACCAGAGGCATATAGGGAGGAACCACGGAATTAAATCCATAAACTGCATGAAACACACTTGGACTCGAGTTGGCGTCTGAGACGTCGCGACTTGGCAGCCTAAGTTATGTATGTACAAGTGAAGTACACAATGTATTACATCATGCTCCGCTTAACACCGAGCCAGTCTGGTCCGTTGGATCGCCCCGCGGCGGCCCGTCAGCCCCTTGGAGCCCGTTCCCGAACACCAGCAGCAAGTAGCAAGTAGCATTACATCAAGTCTCTATCTTGGTAAAGATTAGCGTCCGATCCGTTTTAGAGCAATATTTCAACTTTCTTTATTAGCCGCATTATCTACTACTAGTCACCGGGCTCTGTTGCCACTAGGGCCCTTGGGAGGATCTCTAACAAGGAGTCGAACTTTTCCATCGCCAATCTCAACGCCCTGGCTCAAGATATCAACGTCCTCCTTGAGTTCCTCCTTCTCCTTTGAGCCTTCCCTCGCCAACGACTTGTCCCAGCTTCGCGCATCGATTCCGAGGATACCCCCCATGTTATTGCGATCGCCTGGGACCGAGAACTCGCGATAGGCGTATCTCCACTCGTTGAGGAAGTTTCGGATAGCCTTGCCCACTTTGTCCTTACCATTCTTACTGTGGTGGCCGGTTCCGGTGATGGCATACACAGGCCTGCTCTCCTTGCTGTTGTCCAAGAGAACCCTCTCTAGATATTCGACGGCTTCGTCAGGATGTAGCCCGTGTAGATCTACAAAGATCTCCGAATTAGTCGAGTTGTGCTTATTGCGCTCCTCATATAATTCACGTGCGGCCTCTCGGTGTGCTTTTCGCATCAGGTCGTTTTCGCTTTGGCCGCGGAGGCTGAGAGCCTTGGCCGCTCGAGCATCGTTACGGTTCCACGCCTGGGCAGCACTAAAAGACATTAACTTGATGCTTCCAAGAGAACCCCTAAAAGAATGACAAACCTTTGTAGGAACTTGTTTCGGAGACCACCGTGCTTGATGGCCTCCTGACGAGCCTTAAGGTAGGCTTTGTTGGCTCTATCTCCTGTCTCCAGCCATGGAATGTGTTTGGGCATAGGGATAGCCTGAGCAGCAGCGCTATTTTCTCCATTTTTTACGTTTGTGGCGCTTCCATTGCGACCAATCTTCTTTGACTCTTGTCGGCTGGATCCAGATCCGGGTCCAGGAGACGGCGACATTTTCACAATGTCGGCCAGAGAGCTCGGTGTGAAGTTTTCTTTGTGCCCATGGCCATGGCCACCCCGCTTGCCATGATGTTTTTTATTAGGTTTAGTAGAAGCAGATCCAAGAGAAGGAAATGCATCATTGTCATCTATTGATGGTGCACTCACGCCCTCCTTTGTTTGATGCCGACTTCCAGGCCGCGAGCGCGGGCGAGATCCCTCACTGCCTGCGTAGCCGTGTGGCTTCAGCCCAGGCGGAGGTGTAACTCCAGCGGCTGGATAATTGAAGCTGGCAGCATAAGGATTCAGTTCAGGAGTGCCTGGTCGAAGCGACGGGAACGAGTTGAAATCTTGGACCTGCAGATTCTGACTCTTCTGTGGTGGCGTATTGCTACCATCTACGTTGAGGCGGTTCATAAGATGAGCCGGATCATGAGAGAAAATGCACGTGTCCCCAGCCAAGCAGTTGCCCATAACCCAATACCTAAGAAATTAGCACATAGAAAGCGAACTTGAATTTGGCAAGCCGGAACTTACTTGCATATATGATTGCTGAGGTCGTGACTGAATCGACAGTCGGCTCGGAGACATTGTCCAGTAGACAGATAAAATTTACAAATGATGCCAGCCTTCTGCTGAGTCGAAGGTGTTGTAGGTCTCCCGTCTGGTGTCATAGACTTCCCGATGAGAACACTCTTCGATTCAGGTGTAAGACCCGAAGCATTCGTGGAGTCCTGGGCCTGGGTTTCCATTATAGACGCAATGGTAGCACTGAGATCATAGCCATGCATAGAGAGAGCTAGCTCAATCTCCTCGTCGGTCTTGGACTGCCCGAGGATGGAGCGCAGCATATCATACGGAGTCATGTCTGTTTGTTGAGCAGACACATATTCAGGGGCAGCAGCGTTGAGGCCACTAGAGGTGCCCACGGACGAGGCAACACTGAGTGCATCGTCACTCACCAGCCAATCAACATTCTCAGTCTGCAAGTCACCGAATATCTCTTGGGAAGGACTTGTATCGTTGGCAAACTCGTAGGCATTCAAATTCGGACTATGTGGTATCACCGGGGCAGCAAAAGCGAGTCGCGGTGAGGGACGCGGAGACGAGAAGGGAGATACGGTTGAGGACTTAGTTCGGCTGAGGCTGGTCGGGACAAAGCCTGGAGGGGCCAAGGGACTCACTCCCAGCCGAGGAGAACCAGATAAGGGAGTCGAAGAMCCCCGCCACGAGGCTGGAGAAGGTCGTCGAAGGATTGTTTGTCGTATGGGTGGAGGTGAGGTCGCACTACCTCCTCCTTCGCGGTATCGCCATAATACGTCGAGGACTGCGTTTTCTAGACTCGTGCCACTGAAGCTGGTTTCCTTCTTCAGAAGCTCCTCGACTTTGTCTGTTTTGTCTTCGTCGTCGAGGTTCGGGTCCTGCAGGACAGGGAGACATATCTCGAAGGTCTCGTCGGAGACCATGATTACGCGACTTGAAAGCAGCAGTGGACGTTAGTACGGAGTTGAGTCAGGCAGGAAAATTAGGGGAGAATAAGCAAGGACGGGTCGGGACGCTGATGAAATATATCAAGCATGGTTGGCTTGTAAGGGATATTTGGCGAGGCCGGCCGATGCCAAGCATAAGCAAACCGAGCGGCCGTGTATGTAAGAAAGTAGTAAATACCTACATATATAGCCCAGATAGCCTAGATACGAGGCGGATGGGAGAAAGCACGAAAGATAGGCGCAAGAACGCGAAAAAGGGCGAGGGTTAACTAAAGGATGGGTGCCACAGAGAATAAGCGACTATTCGCATTATGCAGATGCCGTGAGACAAGATTCGTGTATTGAAGGAAATGCCCTGACAAAGCAGGTTGGAACGAAGGTGTCTCCGAGGATCGTAATACTGAGAGTGGTCTGCTCGCAGAGTATGGACCAGAACGCCTCGTCAGGATTTCAGCTCCCAAAACCGGGCCTGGTTGCCTTGGAGTTGCACTTGCGTGTCGCGGGAACAGGAGGCTTCACAGGAGAGACGTGGGAATCCAGTAAAGTTAGAAGGTCTGGACGGGTTGATGCAATCATGTGGGGGGCTCAGCTAGGTAATATTAACGACTGCTGATTGAAGTTAGGTACCCAGTATAAGCTACTATGCTGGGCGGTATAGGTACCCGACTATGCGCTAGCAGGGCCGCACCCCGCCAGGTATATACATGTAGCTATACCACGCCGCAAGGTACAAAACTCAACCTTAAGCTCTCGACGGGGGCCGGGCTTTGTCTCAAGGCGCCCCGTACCACTAAGACCTTCCGTCGTACCTTCATGTTGTACGCTTGTTAATAGCCAACTTACGAAGTATAGTGTCTCAATACGGGCGAATGCTCTTGTCTGATTTGAGCGCTTTCTACACCGAAATGCCACGTCCAAGCCTACCTGGACAATTAACTTCCTATCGATTCGAACTCTGTTTTAGCTTACCAATTCTCAACCAGCGGGCCACTCCCCGGCCCTGACAAACCTTGATGACAAAAATGAAGCGATATATTATGTACCTACATATACTGAGTGTTTCACCCCGATCCAAGATATGCACATGTATTCCAGGGCTATGGCTACATGTATGCCGGAAACAGGCACTGCGCCATAGAAATTGTACCAGAGCGCAAGCCACCTACATCTTCTAAAGCGCCAGTCAGCCGCCTACCAGCGAGATCAAGATGCGAGTCGGACCCGAATACGGCTTTGTCATCTCTACATCAAGAGTACCTGCTTATTGTATTACCCCCCCGTCTCTTAACGAGTCTATAGCTTTTCTAGTATTTTAAGTCAATACTCGCAGACAACAAGTGTTTCTAGCCATGTCATAGTCCTAAGGTATCTCGTCCTCGTCCTCGCCTCCAAAGCCGAAGCTAAAACCACCTGCATTGTCCTCAACGTCGTTCTTTTTCCCGACAGCATCCTCCCATTTTCGTTTCTTAGTCTGATTCCTTCGGTCCAGCTCTTCAAGAGCACTATCAAGAAGATCAGGATAATGGGTCCTCAGCCGATCCACGAAAAGGTCATATGGGCTTTCAATGTCCCTTTTAAAGCCGGTAACCTGATCGGGTTTGTCTTTGAGGAAGGAGAGTACATCCGCAAGGTGCGATTTAGGCACAAAGTTCTGAGTGAGAGCTATGCCAGCCTCGAGATTGACAACCAAATGCCMCCAGCCGCTAGGGACGTGTAGGATTTCGCCTGCTTTGCAAACACCTTCCACACAACCAGGMAGGGCGCGTGCTTCCTTATGGAATTCCAATAGCCATTCAGCTATACTCAGCGGGCTGGTGACTTCACTGCTATCCTCCGAAACGTAGACGCCGGGAACCTGCGCTGTTGGGGGGAACACTGCAACACTAAGAGTTAGTTATTTCTATTCACAATACTACGACAATGAGGTTACTTTCAAGCCCCAGACCCCGATACAAAGGAAACAAGATTCATAACAATCCTTAAAGAATACATAAAGATACTCAAAAGAAAAGTGGGAACTGACTTATCCAATACTTGGACCCTTCCAAGACAGCATTCCATGCACTAGTCGCGTTTGGATCTTTATGGAAAGTTGAACCACTGCGCTTAGGACCGATGATAAGCCAGCGGTGAGCTGGTCGTTCCTCGCCGAGCAACTCAAATAGGTCGGGGCCAAAGCACTCGGGTGGCCAGTACACCGCATCCGCATCCGCATCGTGCCCAACTTGAATCTTCATCTTCTCAGCGAAGCCCTTGTCAAAGAGATATAGAGGGCTTTCGTCCTCGTTATTAGACATGTAGTCATTGTAGATCGAAAATGGCCAATCGACAGCTTCAGCTCGGAACTCAACACTTGAGTATCTCCTTTTTAATACCTGGATGTTCCAGTCATTGCACACGGGCCATCGCTGGATGCAATCCGTCAATATGAATGGCTTACTGCTCCAGTTTTGCGCAAACTCATCATAACTAAGTTGTCCAAATCGGCGAATCTGATTCGCTTCAGGAATGGTAAGTGAGTATTTCCCAAGAGCGACGTGAGCGCAGGCAAATGGCCTATGTATAACATCGGAAAAGACATTGCTACAGTCAATCCTGGCTCGCCAACCAGTAGGAATCTTCAGGAGTGTGCTTCTCCATGAGCCTTTCCATGCAAGCGGTTGGAGGCTGGCCCTGGATAGTTCATAGACGAATCAGTCAGACAGCACATGAGATATATTAGTGCTCTCACCAATGAGTCACTGATGACTACCTAGGTATTGTGCTTTACATGGTTGTGGCTTATAACTTACTCGAGAAACAATGCTTTCCACAACTCGTCCAGATAGCAAAATGCGTAGAGAAAGCGGCATGTAAACCCAACGTTCTTGAGTGAAGAAATATCAAGGTATTCAAGTATCTGTAAAATCATCTCATCAGGAAGTCGACCTAACGAACCAAGGGACTGCCGGGCAGTCGGACCAGATACGAGATACTGGTTTCCAAGCGGTTTGACGCCCATTGGGTGAACTGGGATCGAATCTGACGATATCTCGGCGACTGGGGCGTCCAATTCGCCTCCATTTGCTGCCGCATTTCCGCTAACGCCGCCTCGACTGATGTCTTTTGCTAGTAGCATGGTGGCTAGAATTGGCTGCCAGTTGCCCCTTTGGGTCAAGTTCTTCGCGGGATAGACCTGATACAAAGAGGCTTCGCCACACAACTCTAACAACTGAACCTGGTTGAATGAGTCACAGAACAATAGTCATTGTACTCTCGCCCACGCTCGAAAGTTCGTTTTGTAATAGCTGGGCTTTGTGGGCCTTATATAAAAGCAGCTTGGTTTTGAGAGGTTGAAATTTTTTTGATAATAACAAAAAATCGTTATCTAAGATAACTCGGATACCTTACATAGAACATTCCAAGTCCCCACCTTGGCACCCTCACGCAGCTACCTAAGGCCCCGCATCAGGGTTTCACCGAGGTTTAACCCCACTCAAATTTTTTTTACTGCCTCTGTACTTAGACTTCATTGATCGGGCTTTTCCTCCCMCCTTCGACTTTTCCAACCCGTCACAAATCAACCAACACAACGACAAGAACTACTTTATTTGGACAGCATTGTTCTCACAATCGTTGAGAGCATTCCGTCCATTTCTATCACACATTTAATTTCACGCAGGACGATTTGCCTTTGTGCGAAAGTCGTGCGCCCATTTCTTATAACCCCACCAAAGATCGCCTCCTCAAGTCTTCTTGAATTCTAAGCTGTGCTTGGAATTCGAGGAGTCGCATCGATTCACTTCTTGCAATCATGGCTACCGACAAGGGGCTCGAGGATATCGAGCAATCCCAAATCGAATCCAACTATGACGAGACTGTCGACTCTTTCGATGAGATGAACCTGAAGCCTGAGCTGCTTCGAGGTAAGAGGCGCCCACTTCCCAATCTACACAAAATTTTTCGCGCTGACCGACGATGATTTACAGGTGTCTACGCTTATGGCTTCGAGCGCCCTTCTGCTATCCAGCAGCGCGCTATTATGCCTGTGATTAAGGGTACGTTCTTCTGCCTATATACCCCCCCTCAATAATATATGCGCCAAATATTGACTCGCGACAGGCCACGACGTGATTGCGCAGGCCCAGTCTGGTACTGGCAAGACCGCCACCTTCTCGATTTCCGTTCTTCAGAAGATCGATCCCAACCTTAAGCAGTGCCAGGCACTCATCCTTGCCCCTACCCGTGAGCTGGCTCAGCAGATCCAGAAGGTTGTCGTCGCCATTGGCGATTTCATGAGCATCGAATGCCATGCTTGTATCGGTGGTACCAGCGTCCGCGAGGACATGAAGGCTCTTCAGGAGGGACCCCAGGTCGTCGTCGGCACTCCTGGCCGTGTCCAAGACATGATCCAGCGACGATTCTTGAAGACTGACGGCATGAAGATGTTCGTCCTTGACGAAGCCGATGAGATGCTTTCTGTAAGTATTGTTGGTTGTTTTTCTTTTGGGTGCCAGGAATGCTAATGTCTTTCATCCAGCGTGGTTTCACCGAGCAAATCTACGACATCTTCCAACTTCTTCCCCAGTCCACCCAGGTTGTCCTGCTCTCCGCCACGATGCCTCAGGACGTCCTCGAGGTTACGACCAAGTTCATGCGCGACCCCGTTCGTATTCTCGTCAAGAAGGACGAACTCACCCTTGAGGGTATCAAGCAATTCTACATTGCTGTTGAGAAGGAGGAGTGGAAACTCGACACCCTTTCTGATCTCTACGAGACTGTCACCATCACCCAGGCTGTCATCTTCTGCAACACCCGCCGAAAGGTCGACTGGCTGACCGACAAGCTCACTGCCCGTGACTTCACCGTCTCGGCCATGCACGGTGACATGGACCAGGCTCAGCGAGACCTGATTATGAAGGAGTTCCGTTCCGGATCTTCCCGTGTCCTGATCGCCACGGATCTCCTGGCCCGTGGTATCGATGTCCAGCAGGTCTCGCTGGTCATCAACTACGATCTCCCGGCCAACCGTGAGAACTACATCCACCGTATCGGTCGTGGTGGTCGTTTCGGCCGAAAGGGTGTTGCCATCAACTTCGTCACTGCCGAGGACGTCCGAATGATGCGTGAGATCGAACAGTTCTACAGCACCCAGATTGAGGAGATGCCGATGAACGTTGCTGACCTTATCTAAACGGTGTTCGTGTTTCCTACTTGGTAGGGGTGGTCTGTCATGGCATGAGGATTAAGGTGTCTCGTCTTTGACATTTGACTATGAGGTTTCGGGAAATAAACGGACGGGATGATGATGTTACGTCCAGCATGATTTCCATTTGGCTCGTGATGACGACGCGCCGCAGCTGATACAGGGGAAAAAGTGATGCATCTGGGCATTTGCGGCTAGGGATCTAGCACCTAATACTGGTATTGCATGTGACCTGATGACGACGGTGATGGACCAGGTTATTGCTCGTTTCCGTGTTATTCTGTACCTAGGCCGCAAGACTTTTCCTAAATAAATGTTCTGAATTCTACGTTCTGTCGCTTTGCAGTAATCGATGTGATCGTAAACTACCTACTTAGTTGTCTTTCGTCTGAGGTTGGACTCTGAAACGAGTATGCCCTCCTATCTGAGCAGTATTGTCTGAGCTATCTTGACCAGCAGCCTGCCACTACATCCATGGGTAGCTCAATATCACAAGATAAGGATCTCTGTATCATTACATTATGTATGTGTATACTTGCTATATGTGCCTCTAGGTACGTGAGGTATTAGTACATGTGTGTGGGAAGGTGTGTCCTTGCTTCCGTATAGAGACTGTTGACCATGGGAAAGAGGGAGTGCTTTAAATTAAACAGAGTGCCTTCCATGAATTATATCCCCCCACGAACTTTATGACTTCCTTCACTTTTACCGATGAGCTTTCCTCTTCCCTCTCCAATCCTTATTTAGAAGTGTCATTCCTTCATTGTGCCAGTCGCCGACTTCAGCGTCAACGCCTATTCCTATTTCTTCATGTTGCATTGTGCGCCCCATGGAAGAGACGCAGAGGCTTTTGAGCGCTGCCAAGCTCGAAGAGAAGCTCCAGCAACCTGAGAACCAACAGAACGCCTTGCGGCTTCTCCAAGCACTCACGGTGAAGGAAATCTTCGCTGTCAAGAGGAAGTTGGATTCAATCGAAGATGGTCTTCGTAAGGTCCACGAAGCCAACGTTGCAAGAGGCATTAGCAATGAAGGTGTTGAAAAGCAGTTGGAAAAGCTCCACAAGGATCAGGAGAGTCTCCGTGTGCTAATCTCCGAGACGAATGCAACAACCCATAACACCAAAGACGATCTTGAGAGCCTCCGCGCGAAGGTCGGGGACGAGTATTTCAAACTAACCGCGGACAATGCCAGGTTCAGCAAAGATATCAAGACGTTAAACAAGCAGGTAGATCGCCACAGAGAACAAATATGCACGGTAGAGACAGCTGTCGAAGATTTTCGCTCCAAGTTACCCAAGCCCCAGCAGATTATCGAACTCAGCGACGCAGTGGCTCGCCTAGGTCCCTTAGTGACATCCGTGTACGAGAAGCTTGATACAGCTTGTGTGCTGAGCTCTGATCAAAGGAAGGCAATGACGGTGGCTCTTAACGACCAAGCGCGAATCCGCCAGTTCCTAGACGCCTTCACCCCTAGACAAGAGGATTTCTTCCAATTTCTAGAGAAGCTTCCCGAAATGACTTCTGCTCTGTCAGAAGGTAAGATCAAGTCACAAAGAGTATAGCTTCTCTGGGTAACTTACATAACTTCCTAGAATCCATTCTAAATAGGGCGATGGATGAAGGCAAGACGAGTAGCCAGCTGTTTAATCGCACTTTGTCAGGACCGCAACCGCCCCTGAAGGCTATCCAGATGCTGGAGCATTATAACCACTTCAGTAACTCGTACCGAATTAAACGTCCCAAGAGCGACGCTAGATTCATCAGACAATACCTCAAGAAAATAGACCACAAAGCTGCGTGGTTGATTCAGATGAGGCTTCAGCAGGAATTCCCCAATCTAGTGGATATACTTCCGCATGCGGAGACCAGCAAGAAGACGGACGTGATGATATTCATCAATGTAGATAAAATATCCTGGGACCATGTGAAGATCACGATGCGCAGAATTAACGGGAAAGAGCTGTTCAACCTACTGGGAGCGCCTGACGAGCAGGAGTCGGGCGTATCCTTGCCATGCAAGAGGCCAATAACGGAGACATTGTAACCGAATTTCGGTGTCATACTCAACGAATTGAGGAAATACCTTCTAACTTAGCTGGGCTGTCTAGCTGTTTATGAAGTTTGACATTGTTTAGAAAATTTCTGCTATTATGTGGACAGTCTTAGCTATATGCTGAATGTGCTCAAGGAAACCTAATGGACCAAGTTTGTACAGTATCTCCTCTTTGTAGCTAGCAAACCTATTGACCTCAATCTTGATCAACCCAACTTACAAGAAAAAATCACATTAATCAATCCTCAGATTCTCCGTGCCATTTGACAGGCCCGTGGTATCTAGACCAGTATACTTGTTAATCCAACCCAATACTTCCTTATGCCAATGAAGCGAGTTCTCGGGTTTCAACACCCACTAGCACAAATCGTAGTTAGCGATTGCTTGTCCTCCTATACAAACCGTGCTATTGGGCTGTAGACAGCAGACTGGGGAGACTTACGTGGTTCTCATCAGGGAATATCAAAATGCGACTCTCCACGCCGCGCGTCTGGAGGGCTGCAAGAACATTCATGTTAGCATCCCGAGCTCAAATCCAAGTATACATCATTTTAGATTCTCCTCACGTACCGTTAAACGCAGCTAGGCCCTCCGAGATAGGCAGTCGGTAGTCGAGCTCGCTGTGGATAATCAGCTGCGGCGTAGCCCACTCGCCGACGAAGGCAGCGGGATCCCAGCGCGCGTAGTTGTCGCGGTTTTCCCATAGCACGCCCCCGAATTCGTGGACGGGGAAGAAGAGCTCTTCTGTCGACCAGTTGCTCATGGTGCTGAAGATGCCGTCGTGGCACACCAGCGCTTTGAATTTGCGGCCTAGGGGGTGGCCTTGGATCCAGTCTTGTGGGTAGGGAGGTTTGTTAGCATGGTTTACCATTTACTTATACGGTCTTGGGTGGGAAGGGGAAAAAACTCACTGATCATGTAACCTCCGTACGAGGCGCCTAGAGCTACGGCGTTGTTCGTGTCGATGTAGGGGATGTTGCTTGCGATGTGTTCGAAGCAGTTTGTCACTATATTTATTGTCTTAAGTTAGTAGCTCGTCCTATAGGAACAAATTTCAAGAGGGAACCCGTGCTCTGAACTCTGTTCCCAGAGGACGTTGCCCCTGAGTAAAGAACTTAAGTGCTAAATATTGTATAAAGGGGCGAGTTCAGCTCAGAAATATCGCACTCACAGTCATTATACGGTCGTCCACCCCAATCCTTAGCAATCCCATCCGTAAACGCCTGTCCGTACCCGGTGCTGCCCGTCGGGTTCGGCATCACAACAACGTAGCCCTGCTCAGCGAATATAGCCGGGTTCCACCTCGTGCTCCAGCTCTCGGCCCACGATCCCTGAGGGCCTCCATGGATCAGAAACGCTAATGGGTACTTCTTGTTTGGGTCGAAGTTGGACGGCTTCATCACCAGGGCATGGACCCGGTAATCGCCCGCGCCCTTGAACCAAAACTCATCCACTTGGCGCTTCGTCAGGCCAAATGACTTCCCCTCTTTCGAGCTCGAGGATACAAGACCCTGTTCCTTCGACTTGGGATCGATGATCGAGTACGACGAATTGTCGATGAGCGATGAGGAGGTGAAGAAGAGACGCCCATCGTCTTTAGATAGGTTATGGAAATCCCCCACCGCCCCGTCTTTCGTCAACGGCTGCGGTAATTCCCTGGCTTTTAACGGGCTTGAGGGGAGCTTGAAGAGGATCTGACGCCCCTCCTTCTCGGCCGTGACGTAAAGCTCCTCATCGTCATTGCTCCACACGATGCCTTCAGGCCTAAGATCCCAGGCCCCTTCGCCGTCGTCCGTCCTGTAGAACTCCTGCACGTTGCTCAGGTCCTTGACGTCGGGGATCAGCAGCAGCCGCCACTTGTCCGACTCGTACTGCTTGTTCCGCATGCGCTTGAAGGCGACCTTCGTGCCGTTGTGCGAGAACACCGGAACGCCCGTGTAGCCCTGCAACTCGCCTGTCTTGACAACCTGAGGGAACGGGGGCTTGGATTCCGTGAAGGTCTTTAAAGGCACGTAATAGAGATCGGTCTTGGTCCATAACGCGGGGTTCAGCTCCGGGTCCTTAGACACGAAGACGAGTCCCTCCTTGCCGATGTCGTAGTCACTCACGTCTCCAAAAGGCGGCACCGGACACTCGAGCCCCGTGCCTGCTAGAGCGTTGACTAGGCCTGGGTCCTGTAATTTGAACTGCCCTCCATCCTTCTTAAGTGCTCCGTAGAATAGTCCCTGTTTGTTCTCGGAGACGTATGAATCCCAATGCCGCACAAACAGCCCATTGTAAACCTTCCCGGTTGACTGGGGGGTCTTCTCGTCTGCTTGGTTTAACAGTTCCCCGGATGAAGTGGTGGGGGCTGTACAAGCAAAGGCTATAGTGCCATCACCAATATCTTTCGCCTTGATATTAGAGACTGAGGTGTTGAAACTGGCGATCTTATATGCACTATAGGGATTTGTGAGTATTGTCAACTGGACGTGAATAAAACTACCAATACTCACTCTGAACCCGGCTTAGTAGCATCAGCGACCAAAAGAGCAGTAGAAGATTCCCCATTCTTCAAAAATACAAATTCGGTGTCCGAAACCCATGTGGGCTCGGTATAAGTCTGATCATCAAAAAGCTGGGTCGATAGACGAGACTTGATATCCAGTACTTTGATAGCATAGGTTCTAGAATGCGACTCGAAAGAGTATTGAGATACTGGAGATGACATTAGCTTTTCTCCCGCGCTATAAGATCTCAGGACAGGAGCGTACCGGTGAACAGAGCGAGTGTGCCTGTGGAATTCGGCACTGCGGCGCTGCGGCGTGGGGCGGAGAGGAGCACCTCCGGGGTGAATTTGGTGGCCATGATCGTCATGGTGGACGATAATCGAGAGAGCGATGACTCGGGTTAAGTTAAAATGTACTTGTAAACTTGTTAGGTACCTACTCGGATACGAAGCAATACCGAACAGATGCCAACACCGACCCTTTTAGGAAGCTCCCTCTATTTATTCCATCCCTCACCGTTCATCCATCCAGGTGTCCACTATGATGTCTTTAGGTAATTAACGGGATATTGGTTCTCTCCCCGCACACTTAAAAGGGGAAAAAAGCACTCTTAATTGCATAGTATCCAGAGATTCATAACTTGGACCCGAGTCTTTGTTTGGGGGTTGCATATTATATAGTAGGTCAACCCGAGTCTTGACCATTGCAGCATTACTTAGGTACATGTGAGTTTCACAATCGAGATTTCGAAACTCTTCCCGAATGTGACCCCATTCGCGCCCGATCGATATTATCCTTGCAGATATTCTTCGCTGCGGGTCGCCCAAAGGAGTTAATGCTAATATATCATGCACGATCCCAAGATGAATTCGTCCTTCATCAAGACAAGACACAGTTTGCCAACTCCAGACCCTCGGGTATCTAGAGGAAACAACGCAACGGCGTGAACCGTGAGCCCCTCTTGGGGATCAAAATAATATAACCTTCTTGTCTTCAAGTGACTCCTCCCAACTAACGCCATACATGCTAACCTTGTGCCCATTTCCGATAAACGCCGTAACAATGCGAAAAAGAGGAGTGGCGGCCTTAATGGACCGATACGCCATTGTTCTAGTATAAAGTAGTAGCAGTTTACTTGCGTGAGGCGCCAAAGTGCGTACGGACTTTCTTCGCCTCTCGGGAGTCGGTTTCACTATCGTCGTCATCCTTGTCCTTCTTTGGCTGTGTCCTCTTCTTGCCCGTCTTGCCAGCCTTCCCGGAGCCCTTCTCGGTCGCTGAGGTGGGTGTTGGCTGGTTCGATCCGCTATCCTTGTCTTTGTTGGCGAACGATGTCGAAACAGGTGTCGGCGCGGCGGGGGTTGAGATCGCGGATTGGGACTCAGTATTGTCGGGCTATACAGAGGGCACGTTAGTATATAGACGGAGCTTATGTGGAAGAGGCCGTGGAGATACGTACGTGGAGGCTATTATATGAAATCGAGGATCGCGACCAGATGTAGTCCTCTTCCTTCAGCTCGCCTTGCTTTCGCTGCGCGGCAGAACTGGTGCCCTTGATGTAGTTGTCGAAGCCCTTGACGATGTTGCCGAAGCGGGTATTGCTCAGGTATTTCGCCTCGAGGTCTACTATAGTCTGCTCTAGCTGCGCCTGTCATAGAATAGTTAGCTACTGCCTGCGTCGAGTCGCGCGTGTGGACTTGACGCGACTCACCAGTTGGCGATCCTGCTGTTTTCGCTTCGCGAGAAGCTCCTTAAGATTCTGGCGCTGCTTATTGTACTCTGTGAGAGCGGCCTGACGTTCGCCATTAGCGACGCCGCCAGTGCTGGGTTGGACGTTCTCAGTCATGGTGAGAGACTCATTCAAGGCTGGCGTTGCGTAATGGGTTAAAGATGGAATTAGAGTTTGAATCCTCTGTTCAGCAGAGTAATTTTGGTCCGAGCGCTCAGCCTTCCCGCTATTCCTATAATGAATTTGGGTCCCTTTTGGTAAAGCTAGCGACTGGGTGTCGGACTTGATTGGCTCCGTGCTTGCATTCAAATCGTCACTAGCGCTAATACTAACATCTGGGGCTTGCATTGGCGCCCTTCGGCTCCATTCCGGAAGTCTGGATAGTTGCCGTGTTAAAGGAATACGCCAATAAGTCCATATATGCACATATCGAGTCATGGAGACAGAGCTTCACTTCGTCCAACTTTGTTAACCTTTGGAAGATATGTGAGAAATGTATTTTATTTCATGACTTTAACTATGGAAGATTAAGTATTCCCAAAATTACTTCATATTAATTAAATGATGTATTTATTCATTGAGGGCTTTAGATAAGTAATGAAGATAGATCGCATGTACACACCGTTGAAATCTCGAGTATCTCTTATAAAAAGGCTAGTATTGTGCAGGTAGTCGAGAGTGATATAGCGGTCATGCATTTCATTCTGGCTAGGGTTGACACTTGCTTGTGGCTGGGCAGCAGTTCTTGTCGTCTTATGCACTTCTGGGTTTGCTTACCAAGACTTTCTATCCAAAAGTATTTCGGTAGCCCGGTCAGTTCTACCACCTAATCTAAGGATCAATAAATTGCAAGGCCTAGTCATCATGTCAGCAATGCTCAGCCTGAACGTACCACCACGAAACTAATAGCCAAGGGGAATATTGGAGGGGTTACTTGTTCAGTTGTAGAGACGATGGCATGCACGGGTTCTAGATCGAGATTTTGCAGTAAGTCTATTGTCTGATCATCTATCTGCTAGTTGCCATATTTCATGAGCTAAAACGCGCACGCATGTTTTATATGTGACTAACCTCAGGGCCGGTACCAAAAAATAGAGTCAAACTGGGCATCTACGGGCTCCCATGCCCCCGTAAGACGACCGGGTTTGTAAGTCCTGCGAGTCTGGGAAGATTAGCCTCACCCCTCGACGTTGTCTCTACTTGAGGTGCTTCTCATCTTCTTTATTCGCTCCTTCAGAAGCTGTTCTCGTAGCTCATTGGCCCGCTGTTGCGGAGTCTTGGCCTGATGAAGAATGCGAGTCAGCTTTCGATCTGAATGCATATAACATGAGTCGGACTCCTTAAGAGGAACGAACCTCATCGACCGCCGAGGCCGCGTGGTTTCTTGGGGATTGGGTTCTGTCTTCATCTTCCGAAACATCAGCTGATCTGTCACGGGTACGAGGGGAGTCAGCAGAATATCTCCGCTTTCTCGAAGGGACATCTCTAGCTCTGCTATCCTCTCTGCTTCTTCGTGGACTTTTCTGTCGCGGTCGCTTGCTATCCTCTGGCGATTCCGATGGGCTCGGACTTCGCGTTGGGGACCGTCTTAGTCTCCCACGGCGGTTGGGTGAGGGGCTGCGGCTGATGAGTTCGCGGACTGGTCTTCGCCTCGGGCTGCGGCTACGTGATCTTGAATAGGACGATGATCTTGAACGACTGAGTCGTCGAGTATCTCGGCGTGGAGGAGACCTTGAGCGACTGGATGAGTCTGAGTACCTACGCCGTTTGGGCGCTGGAGAGCGAGATCTGCTACTGCCAGATCTACTGACACTGTCTGAAGAGGAAGTATTTCTTCTGCGATCATCTCTACGGCCCCTGTAGTCTCTTGCCCGCCCTAGAGACCGATCTCGCTTTGCCGAGTTCCTGTAGCGGGGTGGGGACCGGCGTCCTCTAGAATGACGGCGTGGTGGGGTGAGTGATCGAAGACTTGCTCGTCGGCTACGGTCGCTAGCCGTGCTAGGCGAGCGAGATCGAGACACAGAGGCTCTTGAATCGGGACTAGTGGAGCGGGAAACAGAACGACCACGTCGAACTTCTTGCCGACTTCCACGGCGGCCTTGGGGTACATAGCGGTCACGATTGCTATAATACGAGTCTCGTTCTCGTCTTGGGGGCGAGACGGCTCTGCCACGGCCCCCAAAAGCTCGATCACCACCACGTCTCCCCCCACCACCACGCCAGTTGTCGCCGCGCCCACCACGGAAGCCGCGTTCTCGACGTTCTCGGTCTCGTATGTCTGATAATTCGCGATCACGACGCTCTTGAGTTTCGCGTCGAATTCGCGACTCTTCAGCAGCCTTATCCGCGTCAATCTACTATCGGTTAGAACGGGTCGGAGTGTTTGATATAGGTGGGTATAGTACCTTCTCCTGAATGAGCTCCAGCTTCTTGGCCTCTAGAAGCTCCTTGGGTACGCCCTGCGGGTTGGATTGGGCGCTCAGACAAAGATTCCAGAGCTCTTTGCAGAACGGGGCTGTATCTTTGTCAAGGAAGCCGGTAAGCTGGATCTGCATGGATTTGATATCGGGCTGCGTCACTCAACGTCAGTAACATTTAAGGGTTTCAACATTGGGGAGTGTACTTACATATCGGGATCCCTCGATCAGGTTAAAGCAGAGCTCAGTGACGACATCGTCTTCGGATCCTAATATCTCGGAGATCTTGCCCGCAATCCATCTGATTCTCGGTTAGTTTTGGAACCGCTGCAGGACGCGCGTAGCATGGTACGAACTTCTTCATGACTTGAAGGTTGACCTTCTGCATGTCAACCTTCTGATTGAACTCTGGAGGGAATTTTGTTGCTCGCAAGAGCTTCGCGTCAACGCTGCTTGCCATGTTGGGTTGCTGGAGGCGGTGACTGCGCGGCGGTTTGTCCAGTCGTAATACGGGAATATGGGAGAATGGAAGAATTGGGATGCAGGACTAAAAAAAATGACGTCTGGGGAGGCGCCATCTGGTCTGGTCAGCGTTTCAGTGGTTGGGCCAAGGTTTAAGGTTGGATTGGAAAGCTTGGGCTTGGTGCAATTGCGAGCAAGTGCCAACGGCAAAGGTGCCAGTTGGCTAAAAATTCGGCCCCGTTCAGAAATTTACCATTGCGATGGGTGGGGTCCGTGCGCCACTAAGCCCGGAGTGCCCCGTCCCGAGCCAAATGCTTCCAATCCTCATCAGCAGAGCACGATAGTGCGACGAGTGCGACGAGTGTTCCTGTCGTGCTCAGTTGTCTAGACGCAGGGCGAATGCACGAGATGCCCATGTCCCATGTGTGGCTCGAAAACCAGCATCACTATCTCATAATGGTGTTGTGAAAATATCATATGGATAATTATAGGCACMCCCCATAAGCCGGGMCCTGCCACAATAGTCCTCAGCGTCAGGGCTGATTGGCCAATGCAACCTCTATTCTAGAAACACCGTTGGGCATTCGAGTATATACTACCTACATGTAGGTACAGCAAACATTTAATTGCCATCTGTCATTGAGCGGTCTGTCTACGTACGTATCACAAACCATCCCGAGGAATATTCGAGACACCGACATATGTAAATCCGTTACATTGATGGTAAGTAGTACAAGTTGCAACCCCATCAAAGGACAAAAATAGGAAAGGATTCCTTCAAATGACGCAGATGAGTGACTTACTCATGATCAGCGAGGCAAGATCATCTCACCCGTGCCATGTCATCCGGGTATTGCCTGGGTATTGTTCTCCTATTCGAATAACGCCTCAATTTCGCCGCCAGAGTATTGTTCTCTGCCAGTTATTATAGTTGAGATTGAAAGAAAATCTTGATTAAAAGGCCCGACCCTGTAGAATCGTATAAAGAGGCATGCGTGTCGTTCCGGAAGTAGCCCGTACTTGACAATAGGTACAGTTATTAGTACTTCATGGATGATCCGGTTTTCCTTATATCCGAACTCGGAAATCATCGACATCAGGGAGCTAGTTGTCAATCAGTATAGATTTTTCAGATCTAGGGGTTCTGGTATTGACCAGGTAGCACCAAGAAGAGGCTTAGAACAGCATGAGGCTATAAAATTTTTGTAGAAGACCTAAGCCAACGCCATGGAGCGTTAGGCGATATATTTGTGTACCGCTTTACCCATCATTAGTATTAACATCCATTGAGTTCGCCCGTAATTGTAATCATATTCTTGACCCATAATAACCGACCCAGTAAACCCTACATGCATGGACTGCTCAACCCATGTTCAGCCAGCTTGTGCGCCTTTTCTCTCCCAGAGCATCCAGAGCAGCACGCTCGGTCATGACTGCTTGTCCGCTTCCCATCGCCCGCTTGATCCTTTTGTAACGCCATTGAAGATCATGATGCAGTTATTCGTTAAGAGTATCCGGAGGTATCATTTGAACCGTATCATGTACCCAATTCACTTAGGATAGCTTAATCGATTTGCGTCTTTCCGCTCCTTCTTGTGGTCTGCGGCAATCTGAGCCTGTTGTTTTGCTGCTAGGGCGTTGATCTTCTCGCGCGCCTTCATT
Organism: Hypoxylon sp. E7406B; assembly: GCA_000931505.1. Lineage (NCBI taxonomy): Eukaryota > Fungi > Ascomycota > Sordariomycetes > Xylariales > Hypoxylaceae > Hypoxylon > Hypoxylon sp. E7406B. The sequence goes on along the minus strand of JYCQ01000006.1, from coordinate 282,782 downwards.
AAGCCGCTGTTGTCTTGCTCCCTCAGTTTGGCACGAATTTCGTACAACGAGAGGAGGGTCGAGGCTCGATCAATATCGGTATCGGGCCGCTATATAATCAATCAGTATTCGTCATAATGTAACAAAGAAGTGCGTGTTGTGGCGCGACATACCTCTCCACCAGAAGGGCTTCCGGGCATTGATGGTGATGCAGAGTTTGTTCTGGTCAATGGCGGTGTGAGCATGCGACGACCAAATTTGTCCGTCATGCGTCCTGGGGGAGACAGCAGCCTGCTCTCAGTGGCAGGGACGCTGGTGCTCCTGGGCTGTTGTTGTTGCTCCAGTTGAAGCTGGCTTTTACGATCGAGTGCCCGGTTGGCGCACACCAGGTCTTTCGCGGCAGGTTGATCTTGCTACAAATCATGTGGTGTTAGCAAAGAAAACCTCGTCGGGGTTCGAAGGAGGAAAGGCGACCGGTATAACCACATACAGCAGCTTGGAGATCGTTGAGATCAGCTAGCATCTGTGCTAGCTGTAGAGCCTCCATAACGACGCATGCAACAAAGAGCTCTAAAGGATACGGGTTGTTGTCGGTAGGTGTATCGCAAACGAGGTCGGATCCTACGTAGTTATAGTGTTGCGCAATGTGAGTGAAGAGAAACTGGTGTGCAGTTGCGAAGTCGGTGTTGATATGTATGCACGCAGAAACAGGCTGGTCTTGTGATGATATCAACGGTGGGCGTGGAGTTACAGGGGAGAAGGKGAGAGAAATAAATTATTTACGCAGTTAAGAGCGTTGTGGAGTTCGCTTTCCCCAGGCCGCAGGCAGCCCAGACCCGGCCAGTCCGACTTCCAGGCGTTCTACAGGAACTCCCCCCACGTTTCGAGTCTCACCCCACTGTGAATATGCGCGTCCGCACGCATACAGATTAGGTAATTGACCAAGATCCAGTGACAGCAGGTACTCTGTACCGAGGGGCAGGTAGCTTTCGAGCCGGTGGAGCTCCGCGGGTACGCGTACGGTCTTCCATCCACTGCCATCCAATGTACTAACACCGCTACAGTATAGCGCGAGGGCTTTAATTGATCCCGCGGCCGGCCATTCGTAACCTATGAGAGCCGAACATCGGGTTAATTGGATGTCGTCGCCAACTGACGGGTAGAATCTCCGCGTACGTTGCCGAGCCGTCTTGAGGTCATAAAAGCTCCCAAGGGAACCAGTTTGTAGCAGGTACTCCGGACGGTTTCTCCGTCATCACTCTCTCTTTGTATGTAAGTCAAGTCGCAGGATCTAGCGATCGAGTCCCGTGACGCCATCGATCTCGAAAATGTGCATTGCTAACTAGAGTCTCATAAGACAATGAACGTTTTCCGTCGCGGCATGGCTTCGGTAGCTTCTTTAAAACAAGCCGGTAAGGTCGTCTGCATCGGTCGCAACTATGCGTGAGTACGGCCCTGCAATCAACCCACCTCAGGGGGTGCACCAAGGTTAACACTATTCCGTACAGGGACCATATCACCGAGTTGAACAGCGCCAGGCCAAAGCAGCCATTCTTCTTTCTGAAGCCCMCCTCCTCACTTCTGCTGCCCGGAGCTGGTCCCGTCATTCGACCCAAGGGTGTCGACCTCCACTATGAGGTCGAATTGGCCCTGATCCTAGGCAAGCAAGTGAAGGATCTCGCGGCGGACGACGAAAAGGGGGCCTTCGATGCTATTGAGAGTATGAAATTCATAAATGCGTAATTCTCATATCATTCATAGACTAACCGATTGTCGTAAGACTATGCTCTTAGCATCGACATGACAGCGAGAAACATCCAGAATGAGGCCAAGAAGAAGGGGTTACCTTGGTCAATTGCCAAGGGTTTCGATACCTTTTTGCCGATCAGCAACCTCATTGCCAAATCGGCAATTCCCAACCCTCATTCCGTGGATATCTACCTCACTGTCAACGACAATGTCCGACAAGCAGACTCTACCGAGCTCATGCTTTTCCAGATCCCAAGGATATTGAGCGATATCTCTAAAGTTATGACCCTTGAGAAAGGAGATATCATCCTTACCGGGACGCCGAAGGGTGTCGGTCCGGTCGTTCCAGGCGACGTTATGCGAGCCGGCATCAAGGTCAATGGCAAGGAGCTCGAGGAGAGCAAGATCGAAGTCGCAGTTGAGGAATCAACTGGTGCATACGAGTATGCCGAGACGTAAACCATCGCTCAATGGGACTAAAATCTAGTAAGGTGATCTTCGACATCATCATTTTGTCATTTGTAAATATGGAAAGTTTGGTTATTTTCCAACAGACATATTTGAGATATCATACATCGTGTGCAGCATATATACCTATATATCATATCTATTAAGGCCATGTGTGCCACATTCTATATAGCCCCTTTTTGAAGTTGGGCTTATAAATTTCGACATACGTATATAAAGTTGACCCCAACCATACCAATCCAATTTTTCCAAATACCAATATACAAGAAAAGAAAGTCGAGCAGAAGTGAGACATTTGGATTGTATTCAGTCTCAAGCTGGTTATTCGCCCGGCATTCCCCATCGTATATTCCGATACTGGCTAGTCGGATAGTGGAGGTTGTTAAACGTCTCATCCAGCCAATCCACATTCTTCGACACGGTGTTGACCAAGCTCTGGTAGCCACTCTTGTCGCCGCTTGCTTCCCAGAAGAACGCTCCACCCAGGTCGCGCCACTGTATGTACTCCGCCTTGAAGTTGGCGCTGCGCACATCGTCGTACGAGATCAGCTCCTTGGTATTCTCGTCGTAGCTGTATGTCGCTTTCGCAACGTCGTCCCATATCACCTTGGCTCCTGGTTTCGGCAGGKCCTTGTAATACCATACTCCGGGCTGCGGGCCTCCTTCTCCGACGCTCGAGTAGTTCTGCCCGAGCCCAGATGTACCCTCGAAGGCTCGGCCGTACAACGGCAAACCCATGAGTATCTTCCGCGGATGAATGCCCTGGGATTTATAGTGCTTTATCGCATCATCCGTGCTCAGATTCCTACCGGCGGGATTTTCGTTGTACTCAAAGACGTTTGCTTGGTGACCGCTGACTGTGTCCCAACTTCCAGAATAGTCATAAGCCATCAGGTTCCTAGAAACTGTTAGTATAAGGGTTGTATATTACAGTTGGTAGGTTGGTAGTGGCGTAGAAAGATGAATTACCGCTTACCAGGTGTCTACGTATCTATTCATGGCAGCCAGATCCAATTTCTCATAATTCTGCGGACTGGCTGGGCTTGCCACGCTGATAGTGAATCGATATCTCAAACCATGGAGTAGAGAGTACCTGTCGAATGCGTGTCTGCAGGCCTCAAGAAGCTTAACAAAGTTTTCCTTTTCAGCATCGTTAGACGGATATTCCCAGTCGATGTCGATACCATCAAAGCCCCAGTCCGTAACAAGCTTCACGGCAGACGTTGCAAACTGGTATCTCGTGGAATCAGTAGCAGCAACCGCTCCGAATTTAGGTGAGTAGTTCCAACCCCCTATTGAGAGGATCGTCTTAAGGTTACGGTTGTACTTTTTGTGAATGAATAGCTGCTTAACGGCACCATAAGCATTTAGGGTCCGGTTTGATTTCGAATCGTCAGGGTAGCGCTTCTGAAGATCAACGATTGGATCTGAAGACTTTACCGTCCCGTCCAGGTCGATATCTGCAAAAGCATAGAGAATGTGCGTGAGCTCAGAAACGGGCAATTCCTGGGGATGGTATCCCGTGTTAACACCCCTGGTTGAATTATTAGCTTGAGCCACCTAATCGATAATAAGAATTGCATCCATACCAGTTCGTAAAGTACACAGCATTCTTGAATCCCCTAAAAGGTCCGGGTGGTAACGGAGGCGGTATAGGGGGACTAGGCCTTGTTGGCTGTGACGTGGTCGACGAAGCTATGCTTGTAGTTGATGATATCGTGGTTGGGGGAATAGTAGCACTCGTAGTTGTATTACTAAAAGGGGCACTAGTTGTGGTTCCTACGCTAGTACTCGAGATGCTCGAAGCCGTAGTAGTATTTCCAAAAGGAGCGCTCGTCGTAGTTCCAATACTCGTGCTTGAAGATATAGTAGTCGGAAGGGCAGTAGTACTTGTCGTGTTACCAAACGGTGCGCTAGTTGTGCTTCCTATGCTAGTGCTAGGGATACTAGTTGCTGTAGTGGTATTCCCAAATGGGGCACTGGTCGTTGTTACTACGCTGGTACTTGAGATAGTCGATGCCGTAGTAGTGTTGCCAAATGGAACACTAGTCGTTATTCCTATACTAGTGCTGGAGACACTGGAAGCCGTCGTCGTATTGCCGTACGGAATACTGATAGTAGTCCCTATACTAGTACTCAAGGTTGTCGTCGAATTACCCCATGGAGCGGTTGGTACGACTGTTGAATTAGGGGGAGCAGTCGTATATATGGTCCTAGTAGCAAAAACCGTCGTCGTTAAGTAGACGGGATCGCAATCGTCACGCCTTCCTATCCCATATACGCCTCTCCAGAGGAGGCAATGGGCGAACCCCCACAAAGAGCTCTTCCGCATATCGACTGACAGAGCTGCCCTATATGAGCGAATGGTTCCTCGGGGAGTATCTAGCTATGCTAACAGTGGAACCAAGTCGCTCCAGCCTTTATAAAAGAAGCCCGGGAGGTCACGCAAGCTCGCCACTCTTCACCATTTTCAGCCTTCATAAGAACCTAGAGCCCTTCCACCGAGTTATATGGAGGTAGCTAGGTGCCATCTTGGCCCATCGAACGCGTCACTACTAGAAAAATTCCATTCGTCCAATAGGACTTCTAGGAGCCCAAGCCTCATGAGCTAGAATGCAAGTCATTCTGCTGGAGAATAATTTGACCCAGGTTTTTAGCCTGAGTACCTATGTGAGTGCTTTCGGTCCGTGGCAGGGAAAAATCAATAATAAAACCCTCCAAGCTATGGGCCGCATATTCTGTCTGGTGAGGACACGCAATGCTACTAAAGGGCTATTGGATATTGTAAGGAAAAGAACGCTTGTCGAGATGGGGCCTGCGCTGGGATGAGCCGGGAAAAGAGGCGGACAGGGGCGTTGCTGTCGGTAAAAGGKGGGATAATAACGGGCGATGATACGGTTGGTTCCCGCCGATTGCAACACTCGATCGGATGCAGGGACAAGCTTCAGCTCGTGGGACCGTGCTGGTGGCGCGTCCTTCTTGGGCGAGCATGTGGAGGAAAGAATGCTCCTCAGAAGACGTTTTTGGCTTGAATCTAGATCGATGTAACATTTCTTTTCCTTCTCTCAAATACTACCGTGGTGAGGTCGATCACATACCAAAAACGGCCCGATAGCTCCGTGACAGCAAGTTGATTCGCGACAGTGAAGGATTGAGTATGTCTTCCGGATCTATATAGGCCGCTCATGGAATAGCACGCAATCGTGAAATGGCAAGTCATGGGCATTGTCGCGAATAGCATATCCTCTAAGGTCGAATGCTTATGGTAATGGAACTAGCCAGCGTGCCATTATTGAAACTTGGCAGATGGCTGCTATTATTACACACATGTAGATCCAATATATAGTACATTGTTAATATGACTATACGTGAATAGGATAGGATGGGACGATATGATATGTATCACTGGCACGGGATCTAATTAGCAATAGGTACACTACCAAAATGCTTACCGGCATATATAATATGATATCATTACCGACTCAACCACTGATCATGAGTTCTCTTATTAATCTCTCGTGGCTGAGGCTCTTAGGGAAAAAATTCAAAGGTGTGGTGTTCGGGATGTTTGCAGAAGTGTCTTCATTCGCGATGTGAGTATTCTGTAAACGCCGACTCATTTGTAAGACACCAACGATGTGAACAGTCGTTTTGATTGGCTCGGGTAGAAGATTGAGTTTCGGATAGATAGCATCCATGGATACCGCTAGTCTCCGCTGACCGTTGTAGGTTGCCCAATCCATCTACAACAGCTTTCGATCTGCATACTGTACCTCTCTGAATACCTTAGTTACCTCTTTGTATTTGAACTTTCAACTTTCTGCGAGTTCATTCAATACGAGAAGGCTAGATGACTTGGATGAACTACATTTGAGCTATGGAATGAAGGAATACATAATATGTATGCATGGTGATAATCCTACTGTTGTATTCGACACCGCTAGGACTCTTTGCTTACCCCGTAGCTGCCCATAGCTGTCATAAATCAGGTCATGCTGTGTAACACCAACGGAGCTTACCTGCGCCAGTGATTGGAGCTCTTTCATGTACGATTCCCTGGAAACCCAGCGTAGAACGTTCCCAAAGCCCAATATCCTCAATATATGACACATATTTCTGTACCGCACGAGAGCCTTACCCGGTGTGGGAGTCGGAGAGGGGAAGCTGCGCCTCATCCCCAGCGATCAGTATGGTGGCCGGATTAGGCTGCCTCAGCCAACTCACTGTCCTATGAATTGCTTACCTATTGATTTCGAGGGGGTACGATTGCCGACTTGAACTCTGAAAGATTGTTCTCGACCTAGAATCAAATGTGAAACCGCCTTATCATCTAGGCGGACCTGAGATCATGACTAGGCACGCAAGAAGGTACTCGGTCGTCTCGTCGAGCGACCGGAGTAAATCACCGCCGCCCCCATATTCAACACGACCTCCGTCGCCTCGCTGGCGCCTAAACGAGCAGTCCCCTTTGCTCCGGCAGGGAGGAAATTTCGGAAGAGATTTTAAGCCAGCATCGGATCAAGTAGATTTTCATGCCTCGCACTGCATAATACTTCTTTTCTTACTCACCATAATTACTGCCATCTTCTGGTACCTCTACCATATCCTATTCGGGACCTCGGCCTCTCACCCCTACATCCCGTCCCCCCCTCCTGTCTATTCAATTGCCATCGTTGGTATGTAAACTCTATGGTCATATATCTAGATATAAAAACGGACAATGTGATCTAACTTAGATTCAAGGCGCTGGGCCCGCTGGTATATCTGCCCTACAGTATCTGTATCTAGGGTCGAAGAACCGAGGCCTTCATGTCAACATCACTCTTCTTGAATCCGCCCCTTTGATCGGAGGTCAACTAGCTCTTAATGATTCCGCCGGTCGTCCAGTATTCCCCTACGATGATTCTGACGGGATCCCGATCACCGCTGAAGATATTGCCGGCACTGCCCTAGTATGGAGCAACCCGCTCTTTACGAAGACATCCGAAGCGATACTAGGTGATCACCTAGAATTCTCCGAACGTTCCAGCCAGGAAGTCAGCTAGTTAGTACCTACTTTTAATACAGTCAGGTACCACTCTTTTCGGCTAACCATGCGTAGCATAACCGGTGACCGTATCATCAGCCAGAACGTCCGCCCTTATAGCAAGACGCCCTTCTTCAGATGGATGGGGTTGATATTCCACTATGGTAGCTCAGTCTGGCAAGCCGGAGGTCTCGCCAAGGACGGAACAGAGCTACGAGATCGCTTTGTGGACGCCCCTTCAACGACGGATATCATGCAGCTTATGATCTCCCTAGGCTTCCTCGACCCGGTGCAAGAGTTCGCACAAAATGGACTGGATTCTCGAGGCATCGGCGGCGCTTACGAGACAGAAATTCTCGGCCCGCAGGTCGAGCGTATCCATTCTCAGGGGATCCCGAATATCAGCACGTTGGCCATGATGCTCGCTGCGGCCCAGGAGGACTACGCCAATGCCTACGTTGGAGGGGAATTGATCGATAGACTTGAGCAGATTGTTGCCGCGACAGGCGTAACCGTCCGGACTGGTACAGAAGTAACCGGCATCAAACACGAACAAATCAACGACCATGAATCGAAATGGCTTGTCGAGTATGGCACCTCCAGTCCACCTATCCGCGAGGCCGAGCCGTTTGACAGAGTCATTCTTGCTGCCCCGAGCTTCGATCTATATCGAGCCTCGTCTATTGACGACATCGAAGCCGCCTCAGTGCTGACTTACCACTCCACACGCGTCACATTCTTCACGCTCCCATCGCGCCTCGACACCAACGAATTCGGTGACGTGGATCAAATACTCTTCCACGACGGACAGGGCAGATACGACGCGTTCAAAGGGATTAGGGAGCTGGCATTCGTGAGAGAAGTCGTCCGATTCGTAGACGGTCACACTGTCATCGAGCAGCTGTACCGCGCTCTATCAGACGACGATGTTACGAAGGAAATACGAGAGAATCTAGGCGTCACCTGGTTGTACCAGGCCAAGGTAGGTGCTACTTGACCAACAATCTTAGCCTATAATGACACAACTGACATATTTATCTCTTCTAGCTTGAAAATGCCTACCCTGATCTCTTCCCATTCAGACGTTTCCCTCCATTTCAGCTGTCCGAGAAAGGCCTGTGGTGGACATCAGCCATCCACGCCATCGCAAGCACAGTTGATATGAGTTGGCTAGCGGGTAAAATCGTTGCTGAAGAGATTGTTAAGAACCTCCATACCTAAGTAAGGAAAGTTGGCCATGAATAGGATTCCACCTTACCCCTGGTTTATACGATGAACGAGTAGTAGTGGGCACAGGCAATGATTTCGGAATAAGGGATTGATTCATGCGCGGTGTCTATGGTTTAAACAACTCTTGATTAGGGTAATGCGTCTAGAAGCACCTTTTTGCTTTTTCGTTATCACAAAACCGATTTTTATTTCCATAACCCCAGATGGCACAAGCCTGCCGACCTATCCATTTTCGCCCTGTAGATGCCGCTTAATCGTACACCTGTGTCTACCTCGTCTCCTATGATTATGGTTTTACATACCACTAAGATTAGTCACATCACCCAGATGTCAATCTCCCCCTCAACTAAGTTCATTTGGCAAAGTGAAGATCGTATCCGAGCCACTTCCGTCGAAGGACTTGGTCGACACTAAGGCCAGGGTAGCCGTAAGTGAGTGGCAGGAAGAAGTACCAGCCGGCGAAGACCAAAGCCAGAATGACGGAGCACGCGATCCACGCAGGGACCATACTCTGGCCGGCGAATCTCTCGCGGGCAGTGATGTGTCGCTTAGGGCCAGGCGCCTGCTTCTTGCCCGACTTGATCTCCTGGTAGGTTGGTTCCTCAGCGGAAGGTTCTGCGTTAAAGACAAATTCCAGCAGAGCACCAACGATGAGGCACGAGGCAAGATGAGCAGGGAGATAATGATGCAAGAAGAGCTGACGTCCCATGAGGTAGAATGGGAAGTAATGTGTAGCCCACGCCAAGAAAAAGAATCCGGTAGAGTTATAGAGGCGGGAGCGGGTACCTTTTTCACGTTAGAATTCGAAAGAGATCGGAGAGCGGAATGTGACTTACGATGGTCTAAGGCGTCCACACCGCGGCGCAAGGAGACTTGGTCAGCTCCGATGATACCAGCGTAAACTGCAATCAGACTGCTAGCGATCCACCAGCCAATTGGGTTACCCAGGAAGTAAATCTGCTGGCGGGTCTCGTTCTGAGTCCAGAAGCTGACACCCCTTAGCAAAAATGGCCATTGGTACGGCTGACTAGCGTACGGGTGGCTGCTAGTCAACTGGTTGTTGTGCCAGAACATGGAACGTTGCAATTCGAACCATTTCCTCAGGAAAGGTAAAGTCTTGACCTTACGTTCTTGCCTTTGCCTACGGGGAGAATCAGCGGGGACAGATGGAACATCCTCCACGATCCAGACATTGGAGCTCGGAGCAATTTGCTTGTTTCCATTAATCTCTTGCTGCTTGTGGCCCCATTCGGGAAGAGGTTTCGTGTGAGTCCACATAGCTACTTTGCTCGGGTTGTGAATCAACTTGAAATGACTCGAAATACTCTTAAACTCTTGATTAGGTTTGCCGTGTTCGATTCTGATTTCGAAGAGAGTGTCCGCCGCGCGAGTTCCGTACGCATCGGCCATAGATACAGTAGTGAACTCTTGGTTAGTAGGGTAGTAAGGAGAAGCAACGTCATGGGACAACAAAACTGTATCTGTCACCAAGTGTCGCAGCCTTACTAAGTCGTGATTCTTAACGTGATGGCCCATTTGATGATCGTCATTAACCGGGAGAATCTGCCAGTAGTTGTTGGTGTCGTTGTACGGGTATCCCGTCACCTGTTGGCCTTGGCTAGAAACTCGGCCATCATCATAACGGAGCGGATATCTCGTCTCGTGACTGTGCAGGTATGCCTTAGTTTCTTTATGACGAATGGTAATGGTGTCGTAGTAATCAATATTAAGAGAATTAGCAAGCATCACATTGTCCGACAGTGTCTCCTGGAACTCTGGGGTCATGAAATCGTCGCCAGGGCCAGATCGGGTTAAGATAGCGAAGTGGACTTGGAACCAGAATAAGTAGAACAGGAAGGGGACAATAATCAACCCAACGGCGCGAGCACCAAAGTGGTACCCGAATTCTCGAAGGCTCAGTGCGCCACCAGGTCGCTTAATGTCGAGCAAGTCCCACAGATCAATGATAACCGCAGACCCGATAGTGACGAAGGCGAAGAGACCAACATATTTGGTGGATATGTCGCACGAGAGCGCAAAGCCGGTCAGAATGAGCCACTTCCACCACTTGCGGCTGAAAGGCTCGTGTCTTAGCTTGTAGAACTTGATGTAACATAGCAGACTGCATGCCATGGCGAATACAAGGGTAGCATCAAGTAGAATCAACCGGGTTTGGCCGATGTGGGCATTGTCCAGAAGAACGAGACCAGCAGCAACAATACAAGCGGGTAGACTGTACCCAGACTCCCACATAATGAGGAACGTCACCGACACGGTTAACGAACCGAGAAGTGCGGGCAAAGCGCGAAATGCCACATAGGGGACCTTATTCGCTATATACGAATCGCCAATGTTCTCGAAGTGGAAATGCCCATCATATCCCACAAGCCATCCCATAAGGGCAAAAAGGAGTTTTCCGAACGGCGGGKGGACATCGAAGAAGTAGGTTCTTTCAAGGTAGTACGAGGCGAACTAGATAGAGCGGATAAAAGTCAGCCAACGAGCTTTCTATGCAAGATCGTGCAGGAACTCGGGCGTGGAATTGCAAAATAGTCTCTACTTACTTTGCCGAAGTGGACTTCGTCGAAAACGACCTCGTTGGGATGGCTGATGCCCCAAAATCTGGAAATGAAGGCCAAGACCGTGATCACAGTAAAAGCAATCTTATAGTCCAGTTCTGAGGCTGAACCATTTGCTTTCTTGTTGGCCTTGACGAGGCTATCAAGCTCCGTGTCCGTACCAGCAGGACTGGCACTGGCACTCTGCTTTTTAGCAGAGCCAGGCACATTCCGCTGGCGCAGGCTGCCCTGCGGAGTCGACATGGTGTGAAGGAGTGCAGTTCAGAAGAAATTGATGTTTAGAAGCTGTGGTCGGGAGCGACAGTTAGTTAAGGGAGTTTTGATGCGGAAGATTACGTCGCATTTGACGTGTCACGACATGAGAGCAGCCAGCGTGCGAGGGACCGGGGGGACCTACAGAAACAAAGAAAATAGAAGTCAACCAACCGTACGGCCAATTCGTAGGCCGAAGAGTGCGATGGTTGGCGCCGAAGTGATCGGGATGGCGAAAGTTGGTGATGGAAGAGAAGTGTTCAAAAAGTTGGCCGCCATTAAAATCTTATTAACCTAACGCAGGGGGAAGCTTCGACTCGCGACGCAAGTGTCCGCGTCCCACTGTGTGCTACGTAGAGAGGTACTACACTAGGTATACCTCGCTAGTGGGAACATAGGGGCGGTCATGTTAATTCTGGCCACTTGGCAACACCTCAGCCTCAGACCCCCTTTTGGATGGATCCTCATCAGAACCATTCGTGGGTCGCTTCCGAAACTGATCTCTTGCGGCAACAACAACCATTGATGGCATATACCCTGAATAGGGATCCAGTACATATGTAGCTGCGGGTCATACCGAAGCCGACCGAAGCCTTATCGATTAAAGATCTTATCTCTCAGTCTTTGCACTCTTCAACAAATTCAATGACACCGAACGACGGCAAACATTGAAGCTGTTCGCCAATGAAATGGGAATGTATTTATATCCACAAGCACCACTCTGTCGGCAAACAAATGCTACCTACCCATCTAAGCTACCGCCATCTAATCGCGAGCTAGATGCCTGCATTAGGTGCATTGTCGCTTAGAGATCTAGCCCTACCATTTAAGAACTATATTCACGTAGCACGGAGCTTGGCAGTCTTCACCACCCATCAAGATCCATCAAGTCGGAACGCCGAAGTGCGGAGCTTGCGGAGCAAAGTGAACCCTAAGTGGCTGCCAAAATCTCCACGCCCTATGATTGACCGGGTCCGATTACAAACATCAACCCTCTCTCTCGCTGGATACTTAATAACTCAGCCATGCCCGTGGCGATTCGAGCAATTCCAATTCGAGCACTTCTATTGACTACCGTTCGTCGCGGCTTAATCCCGGTTTCACGAACTCCCTTGCTTTCGGTGACCTCGACTCCCATCCGCACAATGGCCGATATTACTCCGGTTTTCTCCAAGGACGCCGCTCCACGTAAGTTGAGACTAATACGTCCATTGAAGCGTAGGTTACATGAATAGTGACTAACTATGTATAGCTGCCGGCCCTTACGTACGGACTTGATGTATCCCCGTGGCTCGCTTCGAAGAAAGCTAACTAGGKGGCTATTAGTCTCACGCCATCAAGACGCCTACAGCAATCTACTGTTCTGGCCAGATCCCCTGCGATGCCAATGGAAACCTAGTGGAGGGCACTATTGGTGAGAAGACCGCGGTTTGCATCTCAAACCTGAAGGCTGTCCTCACTGCTGCTGGCTCTTCTATCGAAAGGGTCGTCAAGGTCAACATCTTCTTAGCTGATATGTCTCTGTTCGCCGACATGAACAAGGAGTACGAGAAGTGGTTCACTCACAAGCCCGCCCGTAGCTGCGTGGCTGTGAAGCAGCTGCCTAAGGCCGTCGATGTTGAGATAGAGTGTATTGCTCTTCCTTGAACACTCTCGTGACCAGGCACTTCTATGTAAAATACATTGCATTTGCCTACTTAGTCTAGGGTAAAGCATCGATCAACGATGTTCCTTTTCCAATGATACACGGTGCTATACCATATCATAGGCCCAAATTCAAACGCAAGAACCCAAGTCTGTGAGGTTATTTTGCCCACTATATACATATAATCAAGCCGCTTCAACTTATAAGGGTCCTAGATCATTTAGACAGGCGAATGTTTACATATATCAGCCATCGGAGAATACATTGAGCCCACCTGATATTCTTCATTAGCAGCATTCTCCCGGAATACCTGTCCTCATTTCAATCGTCGATGAGCCAATGGCTTTGGCGGCAAGCGCCACCTATTTGAAGGCTTTATAAACACCGTACGCACCTGCCACTACAATACTAAGAGTCAGTAATCGCTTTTCTAGAAAGGGGATTCAGGCGTTTGCGGATGCCTCCGGGAGGCCATAACTCCTCAGTCATCTTGATTAGGAAATTCTGGCTCCCAAGACAGCCCAAAGGGGGCAAAAGAACTTTCGACGTTACTCACAAATGGTATCTTCCTTATTACAAGGACTTCCGCCTCTCCTACTTCATATTCATCCAGCGGCGCCAGGTAAGAGCCACCAAGGTTGAATTCTGACTCTTCACTATCAGAGTATGGTAAATCCCTCCATCCACCAGGCTCATCAATAGGAGATAATGGGGGACTATTACTAGGGAAGACCATGGTCGAGCAAGTCGATAAGGGGGAGGAAGTTGGCGTAATATCCGGAGTGTCACTGAAGAGCCCCTTGTGTTCGAAGCTCGCGAGCTGCAATGAAGACGCGTTAGTCTGGTTCCAGGTAACAGACTTACTAAAATTGTAAGCAACTTCACCGGGGATCCCGTATTTCAGGGAAAGGTCGGCATGCTTGCGAGCGTGGTAGCACTGTTCGACAGACGTGATACTCGGCTCGCGAAGTATAATGTGGACTTCCTTGTTGCCCATCGTCCTGCGTCCCTGGCATACATGCCTTTCGGCACGATTCCGCTCATCAAGTAACTTGGCTAAGCGATCTGGCCTACCGGAGTTCACGAACGCCAGTGTTGCCCGTTTTCCTTGAGTTCGAGGCACGAGGACCGCTTTGACGCTGTTATGCTTGTATTTCCCAGCACGTATGTTGAACTGTTCCTGTCGATGTGGCGAGTTTTCTAGCGGCCAACTGATTTGACGTTTTATGTCCTCTGTGTTCCTCCTTCCGTCCCTCTTCCCATGATTCAAAAGACTCTTGATCGATTCCATGGCCAAAGCTACCAGCCTACGGCCCTCGATTACCAGCTGAACCTGGAACTAACTTAGAAGGAGTGGCATACAATAACGATTTATTTCTATATCATACGGATAATAGTCATTGTCTTAAATGCTTGTGAACAATAGGCAGAATAACAAAGCAATCATACTATTGTAATAGCTCGATATAGACTATTCCGCGATAAAGACTTTGGAGGGTCTTTGTTCATATTGGAATCCCTTATTGTTACATACCAGGTGAGTAAGCTGTTTGCTATGGATTATACACTTCTGAAACTTGGAATCCTCTTCGTCATCTATCCCAAGTGGTAGAGGAGGCTTTGAGATAGATATTGCACTCATACTTGGAAAATCCAGCTAGGTCATCTCAGAGATGAATCAGCACACACCATACCCCGAAAAATGCAACCGCGCAGATCCATCAGAGTCGCGAGTTTACCTTTCCCTTACGAGTACTGACTAGGATCCTAGGAACTCATAATCTACCTCATTAACAACCTGATCTGGAAATTTTGCTAGACTTCTTCAGCCCCTAACGTATTAGCATGTCATGTAGTACCTTAATAAGGCCCTTGACCTCCATCCACTGCTTGATTCAACTGTGAAACTGTAAGGCCGTACAGTCTCGGATAATGCTAGTATCAGACTTGAGTAGATGAAGTAATAATGAATATGGCTCTGAGTAAGTCTCCGGGTCTCTGTCGACGCCTTTATTCCTATTTGCGTAATGCTGTAGAGAGCACAGGCACTTGGTAGCTCACAGTCTTTGTGCAACGAGACATGACTACCTACTCGAATCATAAACTACACGTAGCATACCCTCGCACGATGAGAAGGGTCTAGACTAACAGCGACATCTCCATTCGTATTCCTATTCAATTGACTGAGACTACTGAGTAGTGACGTTAATCCCCTGATAGCAAACTAGCTAATTTATTTAACCCAGCTATCTGGCATAGCATTTTCGTCCATTCTTCTATTCCGACAAGTGTTTCTGAGAAGCGATAGTCTCTGCGAACGGTAACATTAGCAAAATCTTCACCATGCCTGACGACAAGTACAAGTATTACGCCCAACGGGTTGCAGCTGGTCTACCTGGGACGACAACTAACAATTCTCAGCAAAACCTCAGGAGGAATGATTCGGTCCTTGACCCTGGACTTGCTCGCGCGCTCGTAGGACTACCAGGCAGCGATTTCCGGGCCTACGATCCGGATCGCGTTCAGAGAGGCACGACCTTGCAAAGAACCCCGGCCGTGCGGAGAACCACACCCTGGCAGAAACCTCCGGCTACGCAGCCAACGTTTACCCCCGGTCATCAGGATCCTAACGTGATGAAAGCTGTGACGATGGCGCTCCGGCATACCCAAAGTGAGTCCCAGACTGCACAACAAAACCTAGCCAAAGCAGCGGCCCAGTATGCCCAGCCAAAGTCTTCGCAGGGTCATCTTGTTAGGAGGGACAGCAACGGGGTTAGCGAATTCGGTAGCGATGATGGATATCAAGCTGATTTGAGGAATTATACCGTCTCGCCTGTCTCCACCATAGCGTCATCATCGTCCAAGAAAGCGACCGGACACTGGGCCACCATGAAGTGGAAATGAGCATTTTAGGACCTTCAGCAGCATACCGAAAGTCCTCATGCCGCACGTGCGCACCCAAGCTACGTAAGTCAGCGCTGATCTCCTCTCACCGAGAAACTAGCGCCGAGAATAGTCGACTTCGGATCTCCATTTTTGCTTCTCTTAAATATTAGATACCCAGCAGGCTAGGTAGGGTTACTTTATCTTCTCTTCGAGTACATAGATGTAGCTAGACACAATAGACTTAGTGTTGGGTGGGTACTTGAGGCTCGGAAAGCGATGTTTGATGGGTAACAAGGATGAACTGGGTATTTTGACAAGGCCTTGCATCGTTCCCGGGATTCACTATTGTGATTCGATGGCTATTATGTGCGTCAGTTTGGCGGAATCTGTAAAACACATCTGCCTCCCCAGGTTATGTCGAGTATTAACCCGTTTGGTAGATAATGCGCGTCTGCGTTACGTATCCAATGACGGGATCAAATCTCAGGCACCGATATTTTATTGACGCGCAGGCGCGATGGCATGGATCACGAAGGCTTCTCAATTCGCGGTAACGCTATTGGCCGACGACATTGGCGTCATGGACCGCAAACCTTAATCGATTGATAGGGCTGACGAACACAGATAGACATAACTCTATCGATGTGACCACGTTACGTGTCAGCCAATCGTCGCCAAGAATGTGGGCATTCTGCAAGAGGACTGAATCTCGGTCACTTTCGACCCTGCAGATTCTGTAAGCTGCTCCTGGTGAATTGCTGCACGGGACGACCAACAAACGAGTTGCTTGTAACCCGCCGAAATTGATGAGTCAACGGAGGTTGCTTCTGTGTCAACACTTCATTCGATCCCACTAATTCCATGATACGATCCCTCCCATTCAGGGGTTCCTCGCAAACGGCAATTCGACCACTCACATTGATAGACCCATACTTACTAAAACATATTGTGCTAGCCTTAATTGTGGAGCAATCCGATTGGAGACATGGCTCGGKGTCATTGCTCATGTGCTCACCCGCTTCGATAAGAGATTCATTCAATTATCATGATAATCTGCATAAGCCTCGACAGCGGATGCGCAACTCACGCCGAAGCGAATGAAGAAACTACTGGATATTTGCGTTTCGCAGATGCGAGAGCTTAACAATGCGAGTGAAGAAAATAAAAAGTCGCATAAGTGCTTAATTATTGCAATCAGTAGTGAAACACCGCTACGCCTAATTGACGTCACTTTAGATTAGTAAAAGTGACCGCTTCGGACGAATTAGTACGAGACATGTCCGACCGACCCGGAGTGATTCATTGACTCCGGAACCGAGACTTGTGCGAATGCGACAGTAGAGCTGCCGAAGTTCTTGATCAATCGAGAGAATCATTAAGCTAGACAATGGTTTGTTGGTTGGCTTGTTTGATGGTTGGTGGATGAGGACAACAGTCCATTCCGGGCTCTCTACATCCACGGGTCCTCTTGCTCCTTATCCAGCCAGAAGGGCGTCAGAAAAAACGCCCCGCGTGCAAATAATACTGTGATATACTATGCGATATTCCTATGCTAGAACGTACTGTATGTTACAGTACTATTCGCACATGGGGTGTTTTTTCTGACGCTATTCTGCCAGCGTAGCACGGCGAGGGAACGTTTCTTTCTGGGGGAATGATGGTCACAGAAGAACATGGAACGGATGGGCGTTAGTACTGTGTATCCTGCCCAGGAAGGGGTATTATTAATAAATTAATTCAAGGCTTAGCGCGAGAGTACCAACACAGCTCGTCGATCGTTTGAGGCCGGCATTGTTATCATTATGCATCTTTCCGTTGATAAGTGGTAGTTTATTTTTTCTTTTCTTCTGCATTAATAGTTGCCGACGTATTCCGCATCGACACGAATGCACGTAACTGATTGATCCAAGGTCCAGTGGAAGGCAGGAAATGCGAGAGATCCATACCTCTCTTCTTCTGATACGTGCGTAGTAAATTTGGTGAATGGCATGATGAGGGAACGGAACCTTTTACAAGGAGGAAGAAGTGCGAGAAAACGGTCCGCGTCTCCATAAGTGGTCTAGTGTGAGGCGCTGGAAGGCGCAGCTGAGTTACATCTGCCCTAAAGGTTAAGTAGGACTTTTGGGAGGTACTCCATGTTAGTACGGAAGTGACAGGAGACCCTGATGTGCGGTGGATTACTGTGGGTTCTACTTTTAGCAGCATCAATCTCAACCTTCGACCTCGACCAGTAACCTGGCAGGGGTCTCCACGGGTGTCTCCATAATGAACGGCTGCTGCCTAAATCTCCATCCTTTTGAACGTCTTCCCATCGTCTCAACCCCCAAGGCCTATTCTTCCTTGATTCCTCGTCGTTTACCAGCGCCCTTCTCTTTAACGAAGCGTTTTCACCACGCCGGCTTATTAGCGCTCATCGTTCGTATCTGAGGCTGCCACATTCTGTCCTATTCTGTCCTTTCCAGTCCTACATGTTACACGGGCTGCGCAGGTAGCTTGTGAAGACGCGCTATTCCCCATTTCCTGGAGCTGGTCAAATTGTGTGCCTCTTTTCTCGACTCTTTCCATACATATCATCCGACTCCTGTCTCGTTTTTCGCAAATCGCGCGTCCGTATTAACGAGTCCCCCGTCAGCCAAACTGCAACTTCTACACGTATCAGGTCACCCATCCCACTAGTTCGCCGCTCAAGTAAGGACGACTCCTGTCTTATCCCTCGGAAACTTCTAGCCCTACCGTCTATATATTTTCCTTGCCATCCTGTCCGAGACTTATCGGATTGACCAATGTTAAGCTGTCAATTGTGATATCTCTTTGACTCCTCAGGCCATCTTGGTCTCGGTGTGGAAGGACTCTTGTGACTCATAGGCCTCCTCAGCCTTATGGTGCATAACTGTGCTAACCGCTACCGTGTCTTGATACAGTTCACCACATCGATATCAAGTCCTCTCCCACCTTCCATATATCTGTACCCCACACCCCAGATACCGAGTCATCATGTCCTTCTCCAACCCTCGAAGGACTCCGGTGACTCGCCCGGACGCTGGTGCCGGCAATGGCTTGAGCCTTAAGACCAACTTGACACTTCGGAAGGGTGCCACTTTCCACTCTCCCGTCACTCCTCCGTGTAGCCCACCCGCTGCTACATTTCCTAAGGTACCCTCGCTTCCTCGTCGCTCTCAAACAAATCTCGATGATGTTGTCGGCGCTCACGTTCGTCGTGCTGCCCTGAACATTGGCAAGTTCGAGGTAACTCTTTCGGCTAGCAAGGCCGAGCCTTTATCGCCCACCAGTCCCTTCACAGACGACAGTCTCCCCATCCCTAGAGGCTTTCTAGACCACACTGTTACTGAGGACACGATGTCGGAAGAGCCTTCTTTCGTTGAGCCAGAGCGACGGGTATTACGTCCTCGTAACCGTCGCTCGTCCCGTCACCATGAATCCGATAGTGGGTTAGGAACATCTATTGCTTCCACCACCCAGAAGCGGAAGGAAGCCAAGTCTTCTAGTGGTAGTGCTTCAGCTATTACAAGGTCTGCCACCGCTACTAGGTCTCAGAACACACAGCGTCTTAGCGACCGTGCTAAGAACCGCATCCACGAACATATCCTGAAACCCCTTCTGGATGACCGCTCACTCAAGGACTTCCGGCCCATTGTCCTTGACTGTCCCAGAAGGATCCAGGAGGACCAAATCGTTTGTCTCAGGGACCTCGAGAAGACCCTGATCTTTATGGCACCGGTGAGTCAACTGATGAAAGACCCTGGCGTTTGTGGAGTTACTTATCGTGGGTTGTGTTCGAAGGAGAACGCAAAAACGGTCGAATTATATCGTGATTTCTGCCTTACTTCGATCCGATGCATTCAAGCCACTGTCGAATACCTCAGTGACCGCGAACAAACCCGACCTCACGATCGACCCTACAGCAACGGTTACTTCATTGATCTTGTGGAGCAAATTCGCCAACACGCACAACAAATGCAGGAGGCTCGCAAAAGGCAAGCCGCCGGGGAGGAGTTAGATGATATGGACGTTGACCCGTACGATCGCCCATGTTTTCCAAGTTACTGTACTCTCGCTAATCTGATATATAGAACGGATGAGGTTAAACTCGTTGGCGGCCTTACTACCAACGGACGGCCTGCCGAGCTAGTTCGCGTCAAGAAGAACGGCAAAGCAATTTCCATTGCTACCGGTAAACCTGTCGAGGGCCTCGAAGAGGAAGAATCCAAAGGTCCAATCCGATTTAAGCGTTCCATGAGTGAACAAGCTGAAGACGAGGAGGAAATCATGAGATCTATGGCTCGCCGAAAGAAGAACGCCTCCCCTGAGGAGCTTGCTCCTAAGAAGTGCACCCACCCGGGCTGCAATAAAGAGTTTAAGCGACCTTGTGATCTGACAAAACACGAGAAGACCCATTCTCGCCCCTGGAAATGCCCCGACGAAACCTGCAAGTATCACGAATATGGTTGGCCTACCGAGAAGGAGATGGACCGACACGTCAACGATAAGCATTCGGATGCTCCCCCAATGTTTGAGTGCCACTTTAAGCCTTGTCCGTACAAGTCGAAACGTGAATCCAACTGCAAACAGCATATGGAGAAAGCGCACGGCTGGACATACGTTCGAACCAAGACCAATGGTCAGAAGAAATCAAGCAAGGCTGGTAGCTCTGTTCAGCCCACGCCTGTAATTAAGAGCTTGCCTACTCCCAAGAGTGAGCAGATTGATTCTGTCATGACGCCGCCTGATGATTCCCTCTGGGGACGCTACAATGACCATGAATTCCCCACATATCCCTCAGATCAGGAGTTCCATGCTAGCTTGTTCGAGCATCAGCCATTCGACACAGACCTTCAGCTTGACTTGTCCCCAGTTGACAACAGCACCCCTTCTACTGACTCGGATCAATTCAACACGTACGATGATCTTAGTCCTGAGTTCACCGGCCAATTCGAGGATATATATGGTGCTCACGTACGACTGCCAACACCGACACACTCGGTCTACAACAACAACAAAGATAGTATTGCCTTCTCAGAATTTATGGCTGCATGTCAGCAAATGCCTGTATCACATCTCTCGGCTGCTGGCCAAGGCAATCAAGTCATGTTGACGCCGCCTACGATGGTGGATGAGGGCTTCGAAGACTTCCAGCCTACTTGTCCTAATCAATTCGGCAATGATTTCCCCCTTTTCCCGCCCACGTCGATGGATAAGTCAAATGAATTTGGCAACTCGCTTTTTGGAACTATCCCACCTAGTCTTGCTGCCGGATACAGTCAACCATCGTCGCAAGACTTTAATATGGACTACAATCCATCGGCTATGGACTGGACATCGGATTTCCAGGGCTTTCCTAACGGTCTATCCTGACGGGTCCTGAGTGACTAATAGCCCTCGAGCCGAATATCGAAGGGAAGCAATCAAGATAGCCAGTGTGCTCTCTTGTCGTGCGTGATTCCGTGCCGCCGATTTTTTGATGAATTTACGATGATGACTAGTTGATACGGGGGAATCCCAGACTGCATCCGGTGAAGATTTACTGTGCGGAATGTTCAGGGCTAGATAGCGATGCTCTACTTATTCCTGTGTACAGTTTCATGTCACTTTTGCTTCAAGCTTAGCTTTTTTACCGGGTATGCCCGGGGATTATTCATAAACTTGTGTTAAGAAGTTCGACTCAGGAAACAGAATTCTGGGGGATTGTACTAGTTTCATTTTGCGGAGCAAGGAGCAAAGCGTTCATCTCTGATAATGACAATAAATCTTACGAATTTATGTGTCTGAATTCAAAAACCGGTGCTTTACGTCTTGATTATCCAAAAGCCAACATAGCGTTGAAAAGGAGTTGTTGACCCTACTCGTCTGAGTTGATACTATCCAAGAGAACGGGTGGAGGGAGTCCTGTTCGACTGGTGGAGTCTCATAGGGTCCGTGTGTTGGTGGTCGGAAAGCGGCCCGCTTTTCGATCCACCTCGACTTTTATTTAGCAAAGCTTTTTTCTTCACTTCTTCCTCTTTACAACCCAACATGGGAATGAGATGCCCACGCCCTTCGCCTGGCTATACACATAATATTCGCCGATAGCCGTGGTTGCGTGGCCTCTCATTCCTCGCCTCAACAATAGGTACGTTACATGATTTCCGTCTTTTCAAGCCCCTACGCACCAGTCCGTTGCTATGATGACCCCGACACCGCAAGTGTCCAACCTACCTTACAAACATAGGAAGAGCCGTATGAGACCATCCTCGAGGGGGCGACGGGGTTTCCCCGCTGCCTTCTCCTTCGGCCGGACCACTCGTTAATCCCCGCGCCTGCTTGCTGGCCGTATGGGCGCCGCGTGTGCATCGACACGTGCTGCCGCGGTGCTCGGTTGCTGGTGGGCGGACGCGTGGGATTCGGTGGCGAGGTGGGGATGTGTGGTGCTTAGATTATATTGGTTTCTGATGGCTGTTTATGACTTGTGTGCTTGTTTTCCTGCGTTGCGGAATCTTCATGCGCGGGAATATCGAGCTAACTTGTTCTCTAGGATCCTCTTGTCTCTTTCGCTAGGCTAGTGGTTAGATGGATGGATGTGCATGGATATAGGCGGATAGGAATTGAGGTTGGCATTGGACTCAGTGATGTCAGTTCTGAGGGAAGATTCAGATTACGGGTCGTCTTGGATAGGTTTATGTAGCTTAGGTAGTCAATGATAGGCTTTAGTCTAGACCAACCCCGTTACGAGCCTCAAACTCCACGCCTCTATGTTGACAGTAACCTCCCTTTTATGCGGCCGAAAGACAAATGGTCCCATTACAACAAATAGTTTTTTTAACGCCCGTAATTACACCGCACCTGGATATTCAACAACCGAAGTTACAGCTAGCCAACTACCCTGTATCAGATTTGTCCCTTTTCAAGCCTTGACATCCTTGACCTCGTTCGCGATGTTGTCCTGGGAATCCTTGACCATGAAGCTGCAACCGAGTTTAGTGTAATCGTCCCGTATCGTAGAAGACTGGCAACTTACTTGTACCACAGCACGGTGGGACCTATCGTGCCCAAGTGCCATAAACTATGAGCATCTAGAGCTCCCCATAGGGGCGGGAAGTCTAGCAGCTCAAGGCTCATAACCATCATTAGCCAGGCTACAGCAACACCAGGCCAAATGGCCCAGGCCCGTCGGCTCTCAGTCCACCTCTTCCAACTGAAATAGCTCCAGAGCGAGTTCTGCACTAGCCCGACCGCCACGTTGGCCGCCATATTGTACGTATAATTCCAGCGCCACAGCTTCAGGTACGCGACGTGGGCGATGTACAGGACGCAGCAAAGCACAGTCCAAACCCTCAAGAAGCTCTGGCGGCGGGGGGTAGGCTTGTCGAGCCTGAAGACGCGGATGGGGGTGTAGTACATGCCGTAGAGGACGCCGGCGCCGGCGGCGAAGTAGTCGAGCTGCTCGGTGAGGCGGAAGTCGCGGACGTGGAAGACGGCGCTGAAGATCCAGGTCGCGATGCCGAAGTACGCGAAGAGCTCGTAGTACCGGCGCAGCGGGTAGCTCGCCGGGATCGCCTGCCGCACCTTGGCCAGCCCGTTCTGGTGCGCCACCAGGTTGCCCAGGCTAAACAGCACCGAGAAGGGCTCCTGCATGCCGAGCACGCGGATGAACGGCCATTTCCCGTGGAATTGCGTGATCGGCTGGCCGGCTTCGAGGCGCTGCTTCGTTATGATGTGCTGGCACGTGTAGTCGCATTCTTGCGGGCAGGTCCAGAAGAGGAGGCGGTGGTGGAGGGCTAAAGAGGGAGTAAGGCTGAGTGTCAGTGAGGTCGCGTGGCTTGCGGAGAGAAGAGGGGKGAAGAGGAGACGAGACGAGAGTCGAATCGCGAGGAAGACATACGGATGGGGGTTGGATTGTTATTCGGATCGCAGTTCTCGCGGGCGCAAACCTGTTACATATACAGCGTCCGAGTTAGTCGGGTTTGTTCGTTAGGTGCACAAGAATCACAACGTTTCCAGCTACTCGGCTCAAGGACAGTCGGGCAATTTGTATATAATATAAACCTGTGAAATGTAGCACACTGGGACGAACCTCGACGCATTCGCGGAACTCGGGCAGCCTGTCGCCGAGCGAAGCTTCAGCCGTCCCCCACAGCAGGCAGACGCAGACGACGACGAACGTCAGTAACGATGATGGGCGTAACATCTTGTCTGCATTGGCTGAAGCTTGTTTTAGGGGAGAACTGGAAACTTCCCGTCCTCCCGAGCGAAGCCTGGGGGGAAAGAAATCTGTCCAGGCAACCGGGACCGCTGACAGCTCTTCTGATTGGGTCCTGTTGGTGGATGCGATTTCGTATTTGGGGCGGTTTTGGGTGGTTTAGGGGGCTGCTCAGTGGGGTTCGCTATGCGGCACAAGTACCCTAATGGCCGGCTGCGGTGGGCGAGAGGAAGATCGTCATAGCGGCATTGGAGGGAGCTTCAGCGCGCTAAGAATAGCCCACTTTGACGTATTGTATCGGTACCCCGGATTCTTGGTCCCGATCCGGCACGCGTGGTGTACCGGTAACTTCCTTGTTATTTAACTTCCGTCAGAGCTACCCCTTATCAGATCTTGTGGACGTACTTGTATGTATCCAGCTTCCTTTTTAACTCTATTCAAGACCATTTGATTTCTCTTTTATCGTTTCATTCTCCTACTTGCTACAGCTACACGTTTCATGGCCGGGTTTGAATAAGCTTATGGACAAGAACCGCAAGCAACTTTACCCTGCATTTAGGATATAAGGAAATGTGCCATTCAGCCTTCATTAATGCCACCTAGGAGTCAAATTCGATTCCATCCCTGCCTGCTACTGAAGTCAAACAATCTCTAGGGCGTGGTTATCATATCTCGCTAAATAAACTAGAGTTGCGCGAGTTTCCAAGATCCCGACTAAAGTTGTTAACGTACATGTATCATTGCCAAATGGTAAGGTACTGTAACATTGGGGAGCATCCTTAGGAACTTCATTTTCAAATCATCTACTCCCTTCTTTGGCTCCTTAAGTATACATTTCCACCAGACACATCCCTAACGCTCTAATTCATATTTTCATTGCTGAAACGTCCTTGGAATGCTCATGTCTGCCAACGTTGTTTCGAAGAGTCATAGCTGCGCAAGAACGCACTATCTGGCAATAATAACAATCGTCACCACACGACTGAAGTCCTTCCGTGAGAATCATTGAGAGGAACGCCAACAGTGACAATGGGAAGAGCTAACAGAATTGAATAACCTCACGGTCAGATGGTCGAAGATTTGGTCCAATCTTATACAATACGACATCAACTATTCCTCTAACAGGATATTGCAGATTTAGAGCTATCGTCACGGCTTTATTTATATATACCGGACCCCGTTCCGTGCTATTCCGTACCTTTGCGATGAAGAGGTATTAAATGTCGTTACTCGATCTAAATATTCAGCATACACATTGGTCAAGAAGACGTATCTAGTGTATGTTAGTGGGCAAGGTAAAGTAAAGGTCTGCATTAAGCCCGTCCAGACCTATGAGCCGCAACGTCAGTGCCATTTTTGGTGTTCAATACTACCCGGAAGATTCCCCTCCGCGGGCCATTATAATACCGTGTAAGTCAGTGTATCGTGATGTCTATATGTCTACGGCGTTTGCGCCCTATTCCTTTGTCTTGCCCCGTCTCTCGATTTTATTTTCTGTCTAGATCAAGTTTAGGCTCGAGGCAAAATGAGGTTGTCTTTGCTACTTTTGTCTGCGGGTGCGCTAGCCTCTCCTCTCCGTCGAGGTGCCTCAAAGCTGTCCCCAGTCGTTCGCAACGGGACTTCTTTGCTGGTCGACGGGAAGATCTGGAAAGCCGTTGGGCCAAATGTTTACTGGTTAGGCCTGGATGAGAATGTGACGCCGCCAGCAGGGGAGCCGTTCTACGCTCCCACCAGAGCCAGTTATCCTACCAAAGAGCGTATCACTGAAGTGATGGCAACAGTCCAAGCTTTGGGAGGGACAATGATCCGTGGGCATACGCTGGGTATCAGCGTTGGGAACCCCCTGAGTGTTTGGCCCGAACCTGGAGTCGTCAACGAAATGGCCTTTGAACCAATCGACTGGGCTGTTTACCAAGCGGGCGTGTATGGCATCAGGCTGCTAGTACCATTGATCGATAATTACGTTAGTTTATATATCATGGATAGATCTGGGAGACTATCAGCTCATGCTTCGATAGGACTACTACCACGGAGGAAAGTACAATTTCCTTCGTTGGGGAGGTTTTGATCTCAATCAGCAACGGGACGAAAAGAATCCTCTGGTTCAGCAATTCTACACCAACACCACTATCGTCACCACATTCAAGAACTACATTAAGACGATAATAACACATAGGAACCAGTACACTAATCTGACCTTCGCTGAGGACCCAACAATCTTCGCGTACGAAACGGGTAATGAGCTTCTGGGCCCCGTATGGGGTGACATGAACTCGCCGGCAGATTGGGTCCAGGACATCGCCAAGTACGTGAAGAGTCTTGCTCCGCAGAAGCTAGTGGGTGAGTATAAATATTCCCACAATGAACTGTTTGTGATATTGACATGCATATAGTCGATGGGACGTACGGCATCAACAAAACCCACCTAGGCATCGAAGAAGTGGACATCTTCTCCGACCATATGTATCCCGTCGACACAACTAAACTACAGAACGACATTAAACTTGTCGAAGCTGTCGGCAAGCCCTTCTTCGCTGGCGAGTACGACTGGGTTGGCGGGAACACCGCTAATCTGCAGTCGATGTTTAAGATCATCGAGGAGAGCCCAGCCGCGGTCGGTGACACTTTTTGGAGCCAGTTTGGACACAATGCTCCTGATTGCAATGTAAGTGGCTTTGAGCTGGGGATCGGGCCCTCTTCGCGAGCGAATTGCTAACGTTCATGTAGACATATGTAGACCACAGTGACGGCCTTGCCTTGCAATATGGCAACCCGAAGAATACGGCGAATCAAAACAGCCGTATCCAGCTCATCAGGAAGCACTTCATCGCCATGAGCCAGGGCAGGGAGATTGCACCAGATGAGGCTTTGCCCGCTGTGCCCTGTCCGGCTCCTACATCACCATTGTTTTATTAGAGAGCTATAAATAACGCTTATGATTTATGAATGGCTTCTGGCATCACTTGATGGTAATCAATGCGATTTCAAAAGAACTTCCGATTCATATTTGATGTGATCTCTGTAGAGATGTATTTTTCGCGATAACATGTGCCTACCTAGACCTTACCAGATTTACTCAAGCCCTGCACTTTAGCCAGTGGTCCGGTTCATGGTCCGGATCACTCGATAAGTTTTTATCTTCTCAGCCAGATTCCGAGCTAATTATGCGACCTATCAAAACAGTAACGAACACGAAGAAACCCAAACTTGCTAGAACGCGGAAGGACTCTGCGCTGACCTAGAGATAGACGCTATGACGCTCCTACATGTCAGACCATCAGCATTATCTTATCCACTAACCAGAGGGCGGTACATACGTGTATCGTACCTAGTGGATTCACCGAGCTACAGGTCTCTGTTATCTGCGCTAAGACCATTGTGTGCTACAGAAAAACTATATGCCTGTACGGCCGAGTTGGGCTTTGTGCTTGTCGATCGATTTCTGTTCGCAGAGTTGCAAGAAACCGACCGGGGTGCATAGTAGGAAATCTCGCTGGGAGATGTCTCCTCGATTGTAATACGCGCGAATCCATCGCGGCCATTGGCTCGGGACTCCGGCTAGATGAAGCCACGCGTAACCTGGCTGAGACAAGCACTGCTAGATATCATCCATTGAAGGGTCATTATCTTCGCGGTGCCGCCGGACGCTATTTCGCCAGCTTACCTAACTATCCGATGCATTCTGGAAGCGTAATAGTGAAAGGCCCGAGGGGCCGGAACCCATCGATCTACCTCTCCCCCACGGTGATAGAAACCCTCTATACAAGGTCTACCCCTGAAACGATATACGTTGGACAGGGGTTGACTACGGAAACATAAGATATTCAAGTAAGAAACAGCCCTGTACCTAAAGAGGGGACTCAAACGAGGAGAAAATATGACGTCCAGGATTAATTTGCACAGCGAAATATCGTAGGTTCTTATTAGTAAAAACAGTATCGGACTGTATGGTTTCTAGATTCCCATGGCTTACTGAGCTGTGCTTTAACCAGGTTGACAGAAGCTCTATAGTCTAAAATACCAGTCACTGGGTATTCAGCTACGTTTGACAGCTATATTCATTCGTAATACGTAAAAACTCACTTCCCTGGCCTACCGATCACTGAAATTTTCCCCTTTTTGAGGCACCCGAGCTGTGTCCAGTATATCCCTCGCGTAATATACCCAATGTCGTCATTGTGATCCGTGGGTCCTAACCTCCGTATGACTTCACAATCGCCGCTACTTTGTTTGCCAGCTCATCGGCTTCGGACCTAGTAGCTGCTTCTGCATAGACCCTGCACGCGTTTTCCGTCCCGCTAGCTCTAGCAAAGGAGCGGGCATTCGTGTACTTCTTGACAACCTTGTCGATATCCTCTTGGCATTGTTCCGGGTGGCTAAGTCTTCGTTCCGCGTCGGTAGTCAGGAAAAGATCCTTGTTTCCGACTTCTACACGGACAAGACGGTTAGGAAGATCCTGATATGTCATGGCCCAATCCCTTAGTGTCCATCCCTTGTGAGCCAGGATGACTTCAACCATGAGCATGTCCGATATCGCATCTCCAACGGTTTGGTTGATAAGATCTCCTAGAGCGCTAAGGGTTTCGAGGGCATCCTTCTGCGCTGGGGATTGAGGCTCCTTAGTCTTGAAAGCCTGTAGGGCGTCTTGGGAAAAGAGGACGGTGCCATGACCGTTGGCCTCGAAATATACTCCAATGTCATATGAACAAGCGGCGTGATGAAGGTGCTTGACACCTGTAGGTGTGCAGACAACGGGGATCTGCAAGTGTTGCTCGACATACTTCGTGCTAGATCCATTGGCATAGGCTGTCTGAATAAGGCCAATGCGGAGTTGGCCTTCTAAGCCGGCGGCACGGATGAGATCTGCGATGAAAGACGCCGCGAGAGTAGCGATACGATCGCCATCTAACATGAAGAAGCCAGTCTCTGGGTCGACCCAGTAGTAGATGAGGCGATCGGCGTCACCATCCAGAGAGCACCATCTCTCACCAGGGGCAGGTTTCGGGTTTGCCGGGGCCCGCTGTCTGGTTTTGACGAAATCTGCACCACAGTCCAGGTTCAGGACTTCTGGGCGCAAGACGTCATCGTTGCAAACCCTGACCTCGAGACCGGTCTTAGAAGAGTCATGATGCTTCAGAAGCTCACTAAGCTTCGGACCACCCACGCCATTGGCGCAGTCGACAGATAGCTTCCCGGAAACTCTGCGTCCGCGTAGTGCCTTGTAGAAAGCTTCAACAAGCTTCTTGTAGTATCCGACCTCGCTGGGCTCTCCGTAAGCGCCAGGAGTTCCGGCGGTGTTGACGCAACGGGTCAGATAATGGAGTTGAGGTGTTGTGAGGATCTTGTAGTCGGTGTACGTAGTGTTCGTAGCAGCCAAGGAGTCGGCGAGGGCCGTGACAAGCTTCTTGCCAGAGGGACGAGTATCTCGACCGGCAATGACCTTTCCGGGTGACGTCAGGTCGATCTTGAGTGAATCGGCTAGCTTATAGAAGTAGTCGACAAGCTCTTCGTGGCTTGGGGCATTGACGAGATTTGTTGCGTGAACTTCCCACTCTTGCTCAAGCATGTCTCCCATGGGGTCGACAATCTTGACACCATTATCCACCGCGGGATTGTGACTAGCGGTGATCATTACGCCGATCGTTTGGCCATTGAGCTTGCGGCTTCGAAGGGCTGAGAGTAGTCCGACTCTGAAGGTAACGCCATCGAGGAGGTCGGCGTTCATTCGAAAGCCTGCAGTACCGTACTTGTACAGTCTTCCGGGGACTATGTCGTGCTTCTTCGAAGCGGCGAGGATTGCGTCTCGATCCATTGCTAGCTGGTACGGCGGTTTAGTGTCGGGGKGTGGAGTCTCGGTCGATTTGGGATCCTTCGGTGACGCTGTCTAGATGGAATATGAATGTCAAGACGAGGTTGAGAGATATTAAATACAATAAGTAATCAAGCGTAGGGATTTATGGTTGTGGGAAAACGAGGCTGGAAAAGTTTAAGTTAAATTGTCGTTAAGTTGTTGTTAAGACGGAGGTATCGAACGAGCAGGCTAATACGAAGCAACAACCCCTCCTTCGTGTAGGTACTTGGGTAGGTACCGCCCTATGTAACACCTCAGAGTATGGTCCCCGCCTTATGCGCTAGGAAATCTGACGTTACCAGGGACTGCAGGGGCCTATGAGGGAGGTGGGGGCTGAGTAGGTAGTGGCTTACGAGCTCCGAGCTGAGAGCCCCTCCTCCGCCCCCCTTGCAGCACATCATTTACTTGATTGGGCAACGCCTGCTGCATCTAATTGCTTTCTGGGACGTGGTCACCTGACGTGGCGTTTGCTGCCCTTCCCCCGACGCGTTCAGCCGCGTCAACCCTCGTCAACCCTCCTCACTTTCATTTCGCCCGAACCAAACGTTTCCGCAGACAACAAGATGCCTCCTGAAGAGCCTTGTGCCAACCCGCTCCTCCTTCAATGGGTGCAAGAATGGGTCGACCAGGCTCGAGACCGTAGCTCGAAGGGCTTGTCAACCTACAGGAAGGCCTATACCGCTCTCAAGGCATGTCCAGTAACTTTCCAACATCCTTCTCAATTGCAACAGTTGAAAGGTTTTGGTCCAAAGCTATGTGCCCGTTTGACCGAAAAACTAGAGAAGCACTGCCGGGAGAACGGACTGCCCACGCCAAAACGTCCTAGGAAATCTACAGCTTCTGGTCTAGCCGACCAAGATGACGAAGAAGATGGTCAAGAAAGGCCGCCAAAGAGGCAGAGAAAAGCGAGACCTTATGTCCCGACTCTTCGGTCTGGTCCATATGCTATAATTATGGGCCTAGCAACTTTGGAAGAGGGTTCACGTAATGGAATCACAAAACCGCAGTTAATTGAGGTCGCGCAACCCCATTGTGATGCATCTTTCACTGCCCCTCCTGATCCAACCAGTTTCTATACGGCCTGGAGTTCTATGAAGACTCTTCTTGAAAAGGACCTTGTTTATGAGAAGGGTAGGCCAACACGAAGATACTTCTTGACCGAAGAGGGCTGGGAGGTTGCACGACGGATTCAACATACATTGAATCCTGATCAGCCTAGACCAGCACCAGCCAGATCAGAACCTGAACTCCAGGAGGTCGGACAAGATCTTTCTCGACCAGTAACTCGATCTCCTTCTCTGGAAGTACAGGATCAACCTAGAGAAGAGTCGAGTTATGCGAATGTCGTTACTAGCGGAGATTCATCATCCTCTAGTTCAGCATTGCCTAATTTCCGGCCAATTCGCCTTGCACCTGGGTCTTTCGAAGTCCAATTAGTATTGGATGTTCGTGAAGTCCGCGCAAAGACTGATAGAGACTACAGTAAGCAACCCCGCGAATTAGAATAGGCAATGGATCTTAGCCATTCCGAAATATTCCTATAAGTCGGTTGCTAATCCTCAGCGTCTAGTGCAAAATGAACTTTCCAAGAAGGGTGTCAACCCAATAATGCGCACACTGGAGCTTGGTGACGCTCTCTGGATTGCAAAATGCAAAGACGCAAACTTCCTCTCTCGACATGGCGCCGAAGGGGACGAGATTGTTCTTGATTATATCGTCGAGAGAAAAAGACTGGACGATTTAATCGGCAGTGTCAAAGATGGTCGTTTTCACGAACAGAAGTTTCGTCTGAAGCGATCTGGTGTCAAGAATGTTGTCTACATCGTCGAGGAGATTGCAATGGACTCCGAGACTTTAGATAGGCGTGCGGAAATGGTGCAGTCTGCTATTGCGTCAACACAGATGGTTAATGGCTTCTTTGTGAAAAAGACGCAAAAGATGGACGACACCATTCGCTATCTAACTCGAATGACCATGTTGCTGAAGAAGCAGTACGAGAGCAAACCCTTACTCGTCATCCCTACCGAAGTCCTTACGGCTCAGAACTATCTCCCTCTACTCGAGCATCTTCGAACCAAAGAGCCTGCTACGGGTCATTACGTCAGCTATCCAGCATTCGCATCGTTGGCATCGAAGTCAGACATGATGACACTGCGGGATCTATATCTGAAGATGTTAATGTGCACCAGACAAGTATCAGGTGAAAAGGCACTCGAGATTCAAAGGCGATGGAAGACCCCATACGACTTCGTGAAAGCTTATGAGAATTGCGGCGATGGGGAAGCTGGCAAGAAGCGGAAACAAGAAATGGTGTCTGATCAGATGGGAAACTTGTTTGGGCGTAAGAGGATCACGAAACCGCTCAGTCAGAAGATTGCGGAAATTTGGGCTGATACTTGAGTCCTGTGAGGACTACTGGTGTTTGACAGCAATACCATCAGATCTCGATTTCCCATCACGCTATTAACGATGTTCGGCTTAATGAGGATATGGTTATTTAATGCGGACTGGTCATGGATAGAACGGTTTATTCGGTATCGGCACAGGAGGTTAAATAAGCCAGTTCAGTTCAATTACAACTTCTTAAATTTGGACTACGTGATGAAGGCAATGTCTACCCTTCTATCATTACTAAGTGCTCTGCCACACCCTGTTGTCAAGACAAGCTGTCTACTATAATGCAAGACGCGAATAACTCGAGAGCAGATCGTACTTCGAACATCGAGGGCGTTTCCCCATTCCTTCAGGGCCAGACCTCGGGGAATTAACCTCGCAATTGGGATTAAATACCTCATCCTACCAGGTTATATATCTTGAGAAGCGTCGAGGCCACGACTTGGTTTCACATTGCAGTTACGATGACGAATTTGAGATCCCATTTATGTCCATTCTGTAACTCATCAAACGTAGCAAGCACGTACAGAAACAAGGCCCTCTTGGCAATTCCACTTTGGTGGTTTTTTTCCTTCTCCAGATCATAAGCAATAGACCATAATCCTCACAATGCCGCTCCCATCAAGCGATATCCATACAAAGTACCGCACCTCAACTCCCTACGAATGGCCCCCCATAGCCTGCGCAACGAGATTCTCCACCATCTCCTCGAGGATCGGCTTAACCAGGATCTCGCCCTGCGCGCCGAGGTACCCCGCCATGGACTTCTCCGCGTACTTGGCCAGCACGTCGACCTCGACGTTGACGGTGTCGCCGGCCTTCTTCTGCGCGACCACCACCTTCTCCTGCGTGTACGCAATGAGCATGACCTCGAACCAGCCCTCGCCGTCGTCCACTTTCGTCACCGTCAGGCTCGTCCCGTCCAGCGCCACGTACCCCTTGTACACGACGTACCGCAGCACGTCCAGCGCGCGCGGCGCGAACCGGAACGTCAGCGCGTTGCCGTCCTGCGCCACGCGCACGATCTCCGCCACCGTGTCCACGTGCCCCTGCACGAAGTGCCCGCCCATGCGGGTGTCGGCGCGCACGGCGCGCTCGAGGTTGACGCGCGAGTCCTTGGCCAAGGCCCCGAGGTTCGTGAGCCGCAGCGTCTCGGGCGCGATGCCCACTTTGAAGCTGGGGATCGGCGTCTGCGTGATGCTGGTGGCTGTCAGACACACGCCGTTGATGGAGATGCTGTCGCCGAGCTGGGCGTCCTCGAGGAGCTTGGAGGACGGCGGGAGCGCGATGGTCAGCGAAGTGCCGCCCGTCTCGTCGTGCGGGTTCAGCTCCGCGACCACTACATTGATGAGTCAGTTAGCCATTCAGTCAATTTAAATCATCCCCTCCTTCTTAAATGCCTTCTACACGAGGGTGAATTGATTACCTCCTATCTCCTCGACTAGTCCAGTGAACATTGTGCTAACTGAGCTGAATGCTGTTTGTTGCTTTAGGGGACTGGACTGGACTGGGACTGGGGACTAGGATTATTTTCCGGTCTGTCGCAAAAATGACGTTTTCTCCTCCCGGGCTTCACCACCCCGCTATCACATGCAACGGAACCTATTCCGCGCTAAAGAAGGACCCCTAATTCCCTTAAGACCCTGGAAAGCTACTGGATTTTACTAAGCGAGATACTAGGTATGCCGTAGTTCGACATGCAGGTTATATCAAGATATGAGCATAATGAAAGTAGAGGATATAGACGAAGTATCTTGCATTATTACTTTGAACGACCTATCCAGGAGGTAGAAAGGAGAGTGCCACCTTCACTAATTGGTCATGTTTCGATCAGTACAAATCCGAATTTTCTATTGGAATTCCCAATCACAATTCGAGACAGCAGAAAGCAGAAAATTCGTCAAGCAGGTCTATTTTCGCCACGAAATATATCGCCCTGACTGACCCATCAACCTCTTCGACCATCGCCCTCTCTCTAATAGCGATGTCTTGAGGGACGTGTAGGAGTTACAGTGTATCGTAATCTTCATCAGTCATCAAATCTGATCCATGCCATGATTGCCCCTAATGCCGTCCCATTCCATTACAGGTGACTGTCCCCCTCTTTCTTCTCGACCAGAGGGCAATGACTTTTGTGCCTCCCAACGCCAATCACAAACCCCGGTTGCCATGCGATGATGCAAGACTAAGTGATTGCTGCTTTGCAGCTTGCTGTCTACCAGGCAGGCCCTATATATCGGAGAAGCTGCTCGCCAGTCTGGCTCGTAAGGGAGACGTTGCAATATAGGTTGCCGTTTCAAGAAAATGTTACTTCTTTCAGCACATCTTGTATTCGCAAGAGCCCTGTGCATAGCGAGTACCATCCTGAGTGTCTAGGAGATAATCGATCTTGATGTCGAGGTCCCGGCGGTTCTTCTCGTTGGGCTTCACTTCCATCCTGAAGCTAATCTCCTCTCCTTGCTGCACCGTCAGAACTTGGTTCAAGTAGAAGACCGTCTGCTTCCAGTGCGTGTACTTGGTGTGCGGGCCGGTTGAGAAGCGGATGGGTTTGTGGCATGCCGTGAAGTCGATATCGAACCATGCCACAAGAGCGTGTACGAAGTCATCCCGTCGGCAGGTCAGCTTAAAGGGGACGGAGAAGGCGAGGTCGGCTGTAGTGCAAGTGTAGAGGTCAAGGGTCAAGACTGAAGTGGGGTCTGTCACAGCAGCCTTCACTTCGACCGTATCGACAAGAGGCTCAGCCAGAGCAGTCTCCTTCAGGGGGGTATAATCGAATCCGTAGACATTGTCCCAGACTATAGTCTCTGTTAGCTTACGCCAGGCATTCTCTTCTCGATAAACTCACATCCGATCTTCTCGTCCTTGTATTCGCCATCCTCAATGCCGCAGGCAAAGATGGTAGCCTTGTCCGGAAAGATTAAGCCATCCTTAACAAGGTACTTGTCACGAGCATAGAGCACCGTGTCGAGCATGCTCTCGTAGAGGAGGAAGTAACCCATCCACTCTGAAATGATGATGTCGACCTTGGGGAAGGGTAGCTCAATCTCTTCCATCTTTCCTTGAATGAGGGTGATCTTGTCTGCCATGCCATTGACCTTGACAATCTCCTTGGCCTTGAAGATGATGGTTGACATGTCGACGCCGATGACATGCTTTGCTCCGGCTTTGACAGCGAACCTATGATGCAAAGGATAAGTCATGAGCTCGAACGAATGAAGAGGAAGCAGCTTAAGTTAAATCGCGGTGGCTCACATGGAAAGAATGGCCGTTCCACAGCCAACGTCGAGGACAACCTTATCCTTGAAGAGATGCTTGTTCTGTACGATGGCATTCATGTAGGACTTCGTGCGAACTTCATCCTTCTATACGAAGAGACAATGCATTGTTAGTCAAGCGGGATCGTCAAAGTGGATTTGAACCTGCAAATTCCGAGTACGTACCAACATTTCCTCGTGAATTCCTACGTTGCGATAAATTCTCGTTAGCCAAATTCCGCCAACAGCGCCTGGAGTCGCAATGGATGCATACCATGGTGATTGTAGCTGTTGTGCGACCAGTGTTAGCCAGAGCCTTATCGTGCATAGTATAGCATAAAACAATCAAATTTATTATGCGCTGCGCACAAGAAACCACTAACCTGTTGAAATAATGCTGCTCGGAATGAGCCATGCTCTTGAGCTGCTGCTCGGCAGCCTCGACATCCGTCTTGTCGCTCGCCATGGTTTTCGGATTGCAAGGTACAACTTGTCTGAGGTGGAATTGGGAGAACGGAGGGATGAAAGATTGGGCTCGGCGACAAGGCGAAATAAGGTTGACCTTTTTTTTTCTTTTCCTTCCTTCTGGAGCCGCTGCAGGGCCAACTAAAAATTGTGTAGTACGACGGATCTAGACTTAAGGTATCCACAATTTTCTTCAATTCCATACGCGCCTAGGGCGCGTTCAGACATGCGCTGTTACCCCACCGGAATGCGGTGAAACAATGATCCCCCCTATAGCAGTTTTCAGCGCACGTAGGTACCCGATTCTTTTGGATGTTACCTATCGGAATCTTAGCGCTACAAATTCACAGGCACCAGTACTTCCTACCACGCTTACGAGCTTCAAATGTTTCACATAATTCAGATGACTTCTTCCGAGACTAGACCTTAACTAGGATGTGATTACACGGATCAAAGTAAGCAGATGACGCCTACTTACTCGGCAATGCAGATACTATGTAGCATCTCGGGCACCTCATTTACTGGTATCAATGTACATCTGG
Organism: Hypoxylon sp. E7406B; assembly: GCA_000931505.1. Lineage (NCBI taxonomy): Eukaryota > Fungi > Ascomycota > Sordariomycetes > Xylariales > Hypoxylaceae > Hypoxylon > Hypoxylon sp. E7406B. The sequence continues at coordinate 246,268 of JYCQ01000006.1, read as the reverse complement.
TCATACCCGACAATATCCCATCCCCACGTGTCAGTATTCAGCGTAACGTTCGTTGGGTTTGTCTTGCCTCCCCTTACGTAGCCTGCCTCCACGGATCCTCCGGCAACGGGGCGAGAGAGCTTATTCGCGCCTGCCACGACCGTGAAGTTGGCTAACGGCAAATCCCACGAGTTCCTAGATGCAACACTCGGTGAGCCGTAGTACCGCGCATCCAGTTTCTCCGGGGTCACCGTCAGGAGGAAATATCCTCGATAGTMCCCATCCTGCCATTGGAGTACCTCGTTATCTTTCACGCGGGTCTCTGCCGCGATTCTAGCAGGTGCAATCAGGCCGTTATAACCGGTCGAGCTGACAGCCGTCCCGGCGAACTCGACGCCGACTGCTCCATCTCCCGTTTCCGTGTTATAAGGCTTCTCATCTAACCAGGCTAGATCCGATACCTATGTGAATGTTAGCCAAGACATACTATAAGAGTTGCGAATGGAGTGAAATAAACAGGCCGACAAACCCAGTTCTGGTGACTATCGCCAGCAAGGAAGATAGTGTTGCTAATATTGTGGTCGTAAAGATGTTTCAATGTTCGATTCCTGTTCGCAATGTATCCCTGAAAAGGATGTTTTAGCAGCCATCGGTATAGTCGAATTTTCAGCTTACATTCCAGTTATCACCGCTCAACCCATAAGACTCGGTGATATACGAGAATATGATCTGGTTGCCGATTATACGCCAAGTTGCACCTCGCTCAGAAGACTTTGATAACTGATTGTAAAACCAGTGCTCCTGATGTGAGCCCATTAGCGACCTCGAGGCATCGTTACGAATAAGGTCGATATATTCCGTGTTCCAGTCTTTATTCTGTTAGTAGCTTTGTTACGGGGATATCTTCTCCTTTGTACTCACTAAGATCCGTAATACTTCGATCATAGTTGCGCGTATCGAGTACGATCAAGTCCAAGACTGCAATGACGGAGTTAGCAACTACATTGTAGAATTCCGGAAATATACATCGGAAAATACATACGGTTACCCATCTGAAACGACCTCCAAACTCTCAAGTTGTCATCGAGATCTATCTGGCTTTCAAGATATCAGTAAACCTCCCACAGCGTGATCGAATAATATAATTACTCACCGAATAGGCATCCACTCAAAATACGCGCGAACAGCGTTCATTTTCCGCTGGTCAACGCTGACCCGGCCATCGTTCAGGAAGGACTGCTCGGTGTTGTTCAGAGCGCTCGCGCCATCTCGATATCCATTGTCCGAGACCTCTACACGGAATATCAGTATCAATTCCAGAGCCCATCGCCTCTCTCCCAGTCTACCTACCGTGGTCATCCCAAGTCGTAATCCAGGCGAAATTCTGAGCGGCAAGCAGAAGATCCGGGTCCGATCGATACTATGCCGTAACTAAGCCCCTATCCATGTTTACGTCGGCAGCTCGAAGGAATACACACCTGTCCGTGGCGAGTTCTGTAGTCATACAGACTAAACAGATACTTGGGCGGCTCATGGGCTCGCTCGCCCTTTGCGTTGCCCTCGTAGATGTAATCTCCTAGGTGAACCTACCCAAGTCAGAACAGCACAATCGTCAAGCTAGTTAGTATACTTACAAAGTAATCCTGCTCGTCTTTCCGTGCGGCATTCCCGTAGGCATTAAAGTAGCCATTTGCTGCCAGTCGTGAGCAAAAGCTTAGCTCCAAGGGTGTAGAAAACTCACGGTAATTGCTACATGAGAAGACAGCGAACCTCAACTCGGAAACATCTCCATCTGCCGGAGGCGCAGTCTTCGTTCGTCCAAGGGGGCTAGTGACAGTCGACGCGCAGATCGTGAACTGGTAGTTATAAGTCGTGAACGGCTGCAAGCCCGTAGCCTCGACCTATAGCCCGTTAGCCAGGAATCCAAAAACCAGTGAAGGACTTTAGTCATTAATGACCTTGATGGTATAGTCGATATCACTAGTTGTGTATGCCTCTCCGCTGGTTACCACGTCCTCGGTTCCGTCCGAGAAGACCTTCCACTGGACACAGATCGGGCTGGGGTCCGCGTTGACATAAGTCTGGGTATCGTGGTTATACAGCGGCACGGTGCCTTCCACCGTCACATTGCTCGCATCGGATTCAAGGGAGGGCGCGACCCTCGTCCACAGAATCACGCTATCGGGGAACGGATCTCCAGACGCCACGCCGTGCGTGAAGTTCAGCTCCTCTGCCCGGTACGCAACAGCACCGCGCTTAAGACTCCGTCTAGAAACATGAGGCACATCGATTCCGAGGCCGGAGTGACGACGAGACGGACTCGCGTAATTCAGATTCCCATCGAATGTCGCGGCCGCAAGGCCGGCCAGGATCTCAATCGCGAGACCAAGCAGTAGTAAGTTCACCATGTTGAACGATAGCGAAGTTAGAATGCCGAGTAGCCTTTGGGGGATGGTATTAGTGCGATACTACTAAAGCATATTTGCTACCTATCTAAGACGCCCAGTTAGGTAGTCTTTATAGTAGCGTCGATACACATGTGCTCATTTATCCCTAGTCTCACGAGCTCTATACTACCTAACCTATGTTGCCCGCCAACCAATGTGGGTAGCATACTGCCCAGCGGTCGCCAATCGCACACGACCCAAGTCAGGAAGCATCACGTACAAGAATGGAAGGTGATTCGACAATCATCGCAGCTTCACCCAATAGTGAGCGTAACCTGACAGCACGCAGGGTGGTAATGCTGTGAGCCGCCTAGTATTCTATACGAGAACGTGTGTAATGGCGCATTTCCTATTGGTCCAGAGTTATCGTCACCATGCGGACCTTCAGCTTCTGCCAAGTCGAGGGCATGAGATTTTGATGAGTTGGTGGCATCTATACCGACTTGGCAACCCGAATAATGTTAATGATTCGGAGTTATACTGACTAAGGCGGAGCCGCATACTTCCTACAGTTTTTGAGTAACCGAACGACTATCGATATGCCTAAGTCTATGCTAGCAAAGCTTACTAGAAGACATTGACAATGTATATCTAAAGACGGCAGGGCAAATATAATACCATTGCTATGATACCTGGTTCCGACGCAATAGGGTATACGTGGTTCGCCAACCATCTAACCACACCACCTCTCATGAGGTTCCCTCCAGCGAACGCCAAGCATCGCGAATATCTTCTTCTCATCCCGGCCCTCAAGCAACGCCCCCGCAGCCATCCGATTATTCCCCTGGCCCCGTAGGATATCAGTATACAGCCCTCTCTGATTCAACCGCATGCCTTTCTTTCGTGCTAACAGCCGAATCGACCTGTTGAAGATGTCATTGCCCGTAAAGTAGATCAGGGCCGCCCCGATCTGACTTTGAGGCACCAGCAACAAATCGATGCGTCTCCATATGGGCCGATATTCATCTTTTGGACCAGGGAACTCGCTCTCCGGTAGCACACAGCAGCCATGCCATTTGCTGCCACTATCAGGATCATCAGCGCTACCATGATGAGCAGCAAGCGCGACAGTGAAGAAACCGTTTTCAGTCAAGGTTTCAACAAGTCGGTTCAAAAAAGGTGCAAGCTCGCTTGTAGAGGATGTACCCTTTTTCGTGATGATTATGTCGATATCGCCAGAGCTGTCAGCTCCGCGGCGGTAACTGCCTCCAACAATCAACTCCACATCACGATCAATGACTGCGGCGGTCTTCTTGACGCAACTGGCCAAAGCTTCTACCTCCCGCCGTGGAATCCTAGTATTCAGATCGTCGAAATGTTCCAATCCGACCCTTTGGTTGGTACTCAGCTCGGCTTTGTCTCTGAGATCGTCTAATGTGCGAAATCCTTGCGCAATCCATTTCTGGGCTTGGGCTTGGCCAACACCGTAGATCTGCATAAATAGGCCTAGAACCTTTCTACGTGGATCGTCTTGCGCATACTCAAGCTGCCTTAGTCGGTTCGTATTGACGATCTCCTCGATCTTTTCCGCAATTCGACCAATATGAGGTAAGGCTCTCGCCTCCTCCGCGGTACATATCTTCTTTGGTTGTGATCGGAGCGTTGCGATAGCTAGTCGATAGGCTCGGACACGGAAGTTGTCCCCAGCGAGACTGTGTATGTCCAACATTTCCTGTAAAACCTTGATTGTCTCCGCGTTAGGATTATTATCCGCTTGATCTTTGGTACCTCCCTTCATACAGATGAATTTTTCTTGCCAACCGGAATCTTTTGGTCGAGAGCTATTGCCGTTACTATGCCTAGTCCTCTTCTTCCATGGCCTCTCGTCAGCTGAATTGCTGGAGTCTGATAAGGCTTCGGCTTCATCCACAGTCGATGACGGCCCAATAAAATCATCATCGTCTATCAAAGCATCATCTAGCGCGCTAACATTATCTACGGCCTTCATTTGGTGTATGCATTGTGTGAGTTCGTCATCCTCGCCTGTATCCTGTCCTAATTCCTCGACAGGTTGAGCATTTTCTACTGCGTCCTGAGTTTGCTGCTCTTGAGAAGGCGGGACCAAAACCATACTCCTCTGGGACGAGGTCTGAGTATTTGACGGTGTGCTTAGTGGCGGCTTACGGATCTGCCTTATTGCCTTGCCGCGCCTCGGTTTCAGGGTAAGTGAGGTACTAGAATCGTCGGAAGGCATCGGCGCACTTAAAGACTGTTCGGTTGACGTTGGCATCCCGGCAATCTTATACTGGCGCTGATCGGGATTTGCGATAATACGATGCCTTAAGCAATCAATAGGGTAGGTCTCATTTACGAGAACCTTTTCGGTCCACTTGGGGTCATCTTGCAGATACCGCTCTATGTCAGCATACGTGAGCTTTTTGTCGACGATTATATGCGTCGCATCGGCTAGCTCCCTGCACCATCTAGATAGCATCCAGTTAGCTAACTTGTATATAACCCCAGGATACGTCTATGCGTGTAGGTAAGTAGAACTCCGGAGCACATGCTTCGGGGAGTCCATTCTCCAACCTTCACAGGTTACTTACGTGACGCCATGTTCCCGAGCTTTAGTGATCTGAAGTCTACGCGCCGGATTGATATCATCATTTGGTATGTAATAGAAAGAGAGGCCCTTGAATATCCGCTGTGCTTCAGGTGCCAATTTCAGAGGCGTCTCTTTCTTCCGCTTTCCCATCTTACTAGAAGGCGAGGGATCGCTCTGGGGACTGGAATGTCTGGCGCGAAGGCTCTGGCGAGTTGAACGACGGAGTGGTTGTTTGGCTGTAGTCTCAGGCGCAGTAGTATTGTCACCAGTAGATGCGTTTGCTAGTAGCCTTGTGCGACTGGCTTTCGTGTTGCTTTTGCGTGGGGTGACTGCTACTATCTCTACCTCGGAGTCGCTATTGCCAGAAATTGGATCCGATGCTATTCTTCCGAGAGTGGCACCCGGAAGTTGACTGACTGGCCTTTGCGAAGCTCGCGAGGCAGGAGAGACTTTTGCAGGAGTAGTCGAGGCAGCAGAGAAAAAGGCTCTGTTTTTCTGCCTGCGTGCCTCCTCGTCTGAGTCAAAGGCATCATCTTCGTCGTCGTACTTGGATGCATCGAGGCATTCAAAGAATGCAATCTTCTCTTGTAGCTGGGAATCCATTGATTGTTACCTGGTATTATGTGAATGTGATAAAGGAGTGAGTGCAGTGCAAGCTCGTTCTGGTATACAACACCATAGAATGCATCGTATGAATGATAATTCTCCAGACTGATACGCCATCGATGTGAGTTGACGAATCCTTCTGGTAGGCATCAGCGGGKGGGTTCGAGGTAATACATCCATATATTGAATTGACTGTCTTGGGAGGTTTATTATTGATTGGGAATGGTGGATTTCAGTGTCTTACTGCATGTAGGCAAAAGCTAAAATCCCTTGGTTTAGCGGGCGATTAATCTACTAGCATCCCCGCAACTGCCATCAAGATATGATACACAAAGATATACATACCTCAGAGGCAAATTTAGTAATATCGATAGGTACCGCACGAGTACATTTTCTGTCTAGGGAGATGTCACCGGTATTGATGATCCAATGTTCCTGAACAATGAATACTACATATTTCTATTCATAAGCTGGTATATGTTTTTAACAATCTTAATTTCTCCTATATAATCTCATCCCGTGATATTCCCAGTCTTCTCATGGACGTATATCACATGTGCAATAATATATATTGACGTCAAGGGTATAGTCCTTCACATACAAAGTTTGAACTCCAAAGCGCCTCCACAGACGTTGCGTAAGCGAGTGAAATATCTACCCCCATTACCTGAGTATTTCCTAGTAACGACTTCGATACATAAACGTAGATTAGTGGTACTTTTTCATATACCATATCATACAGGCAAGCCTCTACTGGGCATGCATTTGCGATGATTGCCCCGGATATACACCGCGATTGTCCAGGGGAATGCTGTGCTTCTCACGCGGGTCGAAAGGATTTCCGCCTTCAGTGGAGTATCGGCTAGTCGCATCAGCCTCGATCTCGTTCAACACTTCTCTCGTGAGCTCGACATAGTCGTACGCAAATTCACCGATCTCAGCGTCGTCGATACCTAGAATTTCGGCGTCTTCGGTTGCTCGAAGCTGGAGACCTGGGATCAGGTTGAGAATGAAGAGGATGATGCAGGTCCCGCCGAATGAATAGACTCCTCCGCAGATGGAATCGGCCAGCTGGTAAGCTAGTTGGATCCAGTGATGATTCACCCATCCGCCTTTGATTATCGTGGCGCCGTCAAGGTGCGCAATGTAGTCGGCAGCGAAAAACGCCGTGCAAATATTTCCCACGAAACCGCCAACGGCATGGACAGCAAAGATATCTAAGGCGTCGTCGATTCGGACAATGAACTTGAGCTTAGTAGCGTAATTGGCAAAACCGGCCCCGAGGACTCCGTAGATTACCGCAGACCAAGCGGGAACATAACCTTGACAGAGTTAGACTCATCTCTCAACGTGGCAGTAGGTGAGTTGAACTAACCTGAGCCGGGGGKGATAGCCACAAGACCTGCAACTACTCCCGAACAGAAGCCCACTGTTGACCACTTCCCCTCAAGCCTGTAATCAAGTACACACCATGTAATTCCGCCAACGCAAGCCGCCAGATTTGTTACTACCGCGGCCATGACGGCACGAAGGTTTGCTGAGAGGGCGCTGCCAGCATTGAAACCGAACCAACCGACCCATAGAAATACCGTTCCAATGACGATGTGAGTAACATTGTGCGGTCGGTAGTTCAATTCGTGGGTGCCGTGGCCTCGTCGCTTTCCAAGCATCATCGAATCTAAACACTCGTGTGTTAGCATTGAGAGCCGAGATACGAGAAGTTATGGTTAAACGTGTGTGAACTCACATGCAAGAGCAGCCGTTCCAGAGGCAATATGGACTGGGGTGCCACCAGCGAAATCAAGACCTCCCATCTTGTTGGACCATCCAGCTGGGTTCCACGTCCAGCAAGCAATCGGATCATATATAATCGTCGACCAGATAAACATGAAAATGACACATGGTAGCATGCGACCTCTTTCAGCCACGGCACCAGTCGCGAGAGCCACAGTGATGGCCGAGAACATGCCTTGGTAGACAGCGAACATCAAGTCTGGGATCCTCGTAGAGCCCACAGAGGGTTGAGCCAATACATCCTTAAATCCAAAGTTGGACAGGTCTCCGATGTAAGTAGATGCCGTATGAGAGAACGTTAGTGAGTAACCCCAGAAGAACCACTGGAACGTCGTAATGGCAGTAGCCATGACTGAAAGCCATATTAAAGATAAGGCCGATTTGCGCCGCGCGAGCCCAGAATAGAAGAAACTGTAAGATCACGAGTCAACAGGCGCCCAGTACTGGGACAGATTGTTGCAGAGCTGCTTGCTTACCCGACTCCCGGAATCATAAGTAATACGAGAGCTGTTGCTGTGATCATCCAGGCGATATCGCCACTCTATGCCATCTTGTTAAAAAAAGAAGTCGATAGACTGGAGTCCAGATAAGTCCATCTACTAACCTCGTACCATACATTCAAATCATCGGCCAACGAATCGCCTCCAGTAGGACCGGTGCCATTATAAGGGATTTTGATAATATAATTCAGCGCGTCGAGATCGACKCCTTCGAGGACGACCATATTGTCTCGTAGCTCAGCAAGAAACCTTGGGGATGAAGTAGAATGAAACGGCCGGAGGAGAAATAAAGAGTGACGGCCTCACATTCGGAGAAGTGAACAGTATCAAAAGAATGTCAAGTAGTTGGTTAGAGTCGTCGAGAAAGGGACAGAAGGAGTCCAGGAGGAGGAGTCGAGACGGGGGCTTGAGATCAAGTAGGTCGGATTCCTATGTATCTAAGAGAGCCGGGGCCCAAGCCGGTTAGTGCAAAGGGGATAGTAGTAAAACTACTAGTACGTAGTTGTTGGAGGGAAGAAGCAATTCTAAGACATGCAATTACTTTTTTTCGAGTCAACGACGTGCCTATCAATCATATCAAAATGAAGACCGTCTACTTGGGTCCGTACAATGACTAGTTTGGGGTCGTGTAGGTAACCAACATCGAACAGCATCGAAACCCGAAGCCAGTCAGAGTTTTAATGTTAGCAGGTCTTATTTCCCGTCAGCGTCGTACATGTGTATGTACATTGACGTCTGATGATATGAGATCCCCTTCCAGATATGGGGAGATTAGCTACAGCCACTTGACAAGCAAGGGCATGACCTGCAGGCTGTAGGCTCACTCAAGTGCCAGCCCCAAAATCAATGGCCTGACATGGTAGTAGCGTACATTCGTTATCCAGCGATTTCGACACCAGCAAGGATTACTCCGACTAGTCCGGAGATATCTAGTCAGTGGTCGGACGTTTTGCGAGCGATAAGCTGAACCCGCCTTGATGCTCCCATACTCAATATTGACACCAGCAGTCAATGACTCGCAGCTGAATTTGCCTCTTGGCGATACTGCCAATCTCGGTCACCAGGAGATGTATTCCATCATCGAGATAGCTCGAGGAAATTAGTCGCTATAGTCACTTGATAAGGTACCTACCTAGACAAAAAAGGGGATGGAGGACTGCAAAAGGAAGCTTCGAAAATTGATAGTACACAGCTCAGGATGTTCGCGTTACATAGTAAAACAAGTAAGCAACAGAGATAAGCAGAATGAAGATCCACATATTCCACCTAGTCCACCTATTATTTAGCCAGGCTCTAGCGTGGGGTGCCGAATGGAGGGGTCGTAGGGGATCGGGGAGGACAGGGGGGCAGGGATCCCTCGTTCGCACATTCCATCTCAAGGACCAACTGAAGATAAGGTTGAGATATGGTGGATTTCCACTGCCACTTTGCAGCTTCCTTCGAGGCGGATCGAAGGACGCGATGAAGCAAGAGTGAACAACAAACCTCGATTTCCGACTTGCCTTAATGACTTCATCCCGAGAAGAAGACATCAAAGACTATATATATGTACACGTACATGAAGTACATTCACGCGGAGCACAGTCTTATGAGATACATCCATGTTTGTACCCCCCAAGTCGCTCGGTCTTCGGAGTTGTGTAACGGTCAGGCGTCCTTAAATACATATGTGACCAGTCATCTAGAACTTTGATCAGGTATTGAACCGAGAGGTTTCGTGGCTAAGCTGTCTTGAGTATGGGGCTTCGTCAGTAGAATCACAGAACGTTTCATGGGAAGAGGGGTCTCCGTGTCGACGGTCACCGATCGCGTTTCCAGCTCCTTGGTACGTCTTCTACTCAGCCATTATTACTACCCTMCCTCTCATATCGGGAAGGTCAAGAAACAATACCTTGCGAGCCTGGATCTGCTCTTGACTAGCTGATCTCTTTCACTCGCCGGGAGCCGGCATGGTACGGTCGGTTCCGCCGTCTAGTGGGCGGGAAGTGGCTGTCTACATAGTATACGGTGTTTTGCAATTACAGCGAGGCAGTGAGATATCTCAAAGCTTGTGTTAGACCTACCGCGCTAGTTTCATCTATCAGTCAAAGCATTCCTACCTCGTGACGAACTAGCTTTCTGTCTCAAACCCCATAAGGACCGCATACGCCATATGTATTGTTCTATATTAGGCAGCGGCTCGAGTCTCATGATTCAACGAACGTCGAACTAGCTCCCCGTCTCTCTTCAAAGACCTTATCCGACCGTTTGAACTGTACCTACTAAGTAGGTGAATGATCGTCTTAGGGCTGAAACTTTGCCTGCAAGCCTATCGTTCGGTCCGATGAGAGCTGTTCTATCGAAGCTGGAGTTTCAATATATATGGTTCGATACAATCTCCGTACATGCAGGCAATTGTGAATAGAGCCTACCTGTGTTTACAATTATCGAAGGAGCTTTGCTGCTAAGAGCATGATAGTTCGTGAGGCTATACTCGTAAATATTCGTATGTCTGATTCTCGGAATGCCGACAAACGTTGCCTACGTGTTCAGGCTGTTATCCATTGGTTAGATGAACTTCCATTAGGTACCTAGCACTGCTACATTGAAGAAGCCTTCAACGGCATTCATCAATCAATATCATTTGTATCAATTCGATTCATGGCAGCATACTTTACTGCATCACAAACCGCCTATTCATGTTTAAGTAAGAGGTAGGCATGTATGTATTTACCAAGATGCTTTAGATCATCCAAGCCCATGTGTCCAGGGGTGCGCTGCGAGATGGACGGACCCGCCAGCAAACCATCCAATTAAAGGCAAGCACATCGCCACAATAGGAATATCAATATGAACTGAAGTAGTTACCATTACGTCAAAAAAAGCCAATTTTCTTAGCTTAAGGGTATTAAAGGGAAATATAGCCTATAATCTCTCATCATCTACTCTTCCTTAGTAGTAGCCGAGAAGAGACGACGGTTGTCTATTAATTATTAACAGTAGGGAAATAGCTATACTCGAACTACATCAAAGTTTTATGAGAAATCGAACACATACAACATTCCCAACTCTTCCCCTTCAAGCTTCCCGAGCATATGCTAAAGCAAGTTAAAGGTATAGAATTTATTCCTTATGCAAATAGGTCGAAATGACGCTCGGCTTTACCCCACTCTGAAAGCATGTTTTCTGATTCTGGAGCTCTAACCATAGAGCTAGTTATTTCGATATGAAGTCCATCTACTTCATACGCATCAACTGCTGTCCCGTTGGCGAGAGACACTCGGAGTTCGAGATTTGACTTCAAATACGGTTCTACGTCTTCCGCGTGTAAGCTTGGTACCTTCTCCAATGCTACCATTTGCATCAGTGCCGAGGTGATTGGAATTGTTCCTGCAACCTTTCGATCGGATTTCCAACCGTGTACCCCTTTGTGAGCAAATATTCCTAGACTTCCAACCAAGCTAGAAGCCACAGGCCACGACATTGGATCAGATGGGACTTCTCCTAAGAAGAGGTGGATCGAAAATGAGCCGCCCATCGCGTGTTTGCTGACTCGTATGTTTGCAATCCATTCGCGATACTTGTCATCGCTGAAGACTGCGTCGACGGGAGGATGAGTCGATGTCTTGCTGTTCCAAGATAGGCCGCCCGCTCTGGACGCCCCTCGTAGAGCAATATGACTTTCATGTCTCTTGTGATGTTGATGGCTTCTACCAGGCTCTGCGAGCATAGAAATCGGACTGAAATTCCCATAGAGCCTGTTAATGGAGGCGACAACTTCCTCACGGGTCTTGTTTGCGACCTCGGCGTAGGTGTAGCCAAAAACTTCATGATCTCGGACCATGTCCGATGTCCAGAAGTGTGTTTCATTAGAGAAGAATGGAGTGAGTGCTGTCTGGGAGTCCTCGGATTCTCCAGGAGATGTCGTATGGGAAGAATAAACAGCGTCTTGAGAAACTACGTATGTATCGTTATAAAGTGCTTGCCACATCGTAAAGATCCTGTCGACGTTGGTGTGATGTAGCCAGAATAGTGGATCGAAGCCCGAGTAGGCTATGATGGCGAGATGTCCATAGACACCCCCTCCGACCGTGTGGATCACATCGTGGAGGGACTCGATAGAATCGTAGCTCTCATTGGTATTGCCGCTAGGGATCCAAGCCTCGTTGCTGAAAGTCGTATAATTCGGATAATTAGAGAATAGGTTATATAAACGCTGTTGGAAGCTCGGTAAGTGCACATCCAGGGCGTGCGCGACGAATGAGTTATTCGAGGTCGCGTTTGGACTGTTCACTGGGCGCGGTGCTCGTTTCGTCTCCTGCCATGTGTTGTACTTTGCAGTAAACATCAGTATGCCGTTCAAATCTGTGACAGAGCGAGACCTACCGGGAAATCAGGGAATGTCGATGCATTGAATGGCCTAAAGACGTAACTGAATAGGGGATTTGAAATACTTTGGACACCATTTGGCCCGGATACATTAACAGTCGACGAACCTCCAACCATCAGGGGGAGGACACTAACTCCGTCTGGGGGGACGGCAGCCCAGTCCCAGTATGGAATTCGAAATGTTGTTGCTGCCTTTTGGAACCGATCTTGGAGGTTTGGTGGATATAGCGATGCAATAAATTGGACAATGTTGTATAAGACTTGCTAACACCAGGCAAAGTTAGTGCTGCTCCTGCGTATACTGAATGTTGTAAGTAGGGTGGGCTAGATGTTTTCAACGTACCTCGTACAGAGCAAGGTAGGGCCTATGCCAAGTAGGAAAGAGAATAGACACGTGGGTGCAATAACCGCTATGCTCGTTACCAGGCGTCGGGTCAACATCGCCCCAAGTCAGTGCGGGGGCTCCGTGAATTCCTGCCGCAGGGTTAGAATAAACCATGGTTGTACATCTTGTCGGCGTACCTGTGATCTGGTACCACGAGAATGGTGACTCTTGGTCGGTGAACTGCATCCAGCTAAGAGCAAGGAGGTACAAATTCCACTTGTCCTCGTCTTTCTGTAGGTCTCGAATATCCGGTCTTAACTGTGCATTTCCATCGACACGGGGAGGCCCAGTAACGATATGGGACTGAGTAGGCTCTCGCTTTCGAAGACGGAGGTCAACATTAAATCCATAGTCGTATTGTCCTGATTGAACGAAGTCTGCAATAACCATAGAGGATAAGATGAAGAAGCCAATGAAGTAGACCCTGTGGACGAACGACATGACGGGCCGCCGAGACGACACAGGCGTTTGAAAGTATTAGCGATGCAGGGATTTGGCTAAAGGACACACAGGATGGTGCGGCAAAACCGTGCAACACAGGTATTCGGTGCCAGTTATTCGAACAGTGTGGGAGGAAGAATGGATCGACGACGAGATAAAACCAATTCGATTGTTGTTAGCGAAGCGAGGAAATTAAAAGAACTCTGTGGCGACTTTCCATACAACATGAAGGTAGGGGGAGGGTGTTTGGGAGATATTATGATTAATAGGCGCATGAGAGCGTGGTTGCAATATGAGGAAGTCAAGACCTTCGGAATTTCAGTAGGAATTAAGCATCTGTATTCTAAGTGGGCATCTACATGTACTTCTCTTACTCCATGGTCGCAGCAGCCTCGAGTGGTGTGTGCGTCCCGCCTTCATGTTCAATGTTGGTCTGAACTCGCTTTGAGAAACAGCGAACATGTAAGGTGATATTGTCGTTGCCCCTTTTGCTGACGACCGCCCTCTTACAAACGTCCAACTACCTACACGTGCCCATGCATCATGACCGGCGTTTTAGGCTTGATCTTGGCTGGCAACTACCTTGTCCCACAAAGCGGATCTCGACCTTGAACGAAAGGGGGACGGGGACGGCTACGGCTGGGGCTGGAGGGGAAATCTGTGTTTGAAGGGACACTAGAAATCTGCTTCGAGTCGCAATCTTAAGTGTCATTTAAACAGAGGGAACTTATATGAACGACCCGTCTATAATCAAGCAAATTCCTTGAACAGGCGGCGCCGTGCAGAATAGCCATGTAGGAAGGGATGTATGATACACAGCAGATAGCCATACTGAAACTAGTTGGTCATCTCACCGGCTACTTGCATTGCTGTCTCTCTGGCAATACCACGGCAGCATCCATTCTCGAGACATGCCAGAGACAAGCGACTTACTGAGTAGGTAGATAGGTAGATTAGAAATTCAATTAGACTCCTCTGTATCACTGCCGAACTTGTCCATTTCCAGAATCGAAAGCAGAATCCTTTTAACTCCGTCTGATGCAACCACTGTTTTTCGGAACCCACGCCTGGCAGCCCTAAGCAGCCGCTATGGCAGGAGGAAGGCTGTTTGTCTTCTTTCCCGCAGATATTCCGTCCCACTTTGTCTGTAACAATGGGCCCTTCCGCGGAGCATCTTTTGGATCAACACGGTATTTCAGCTTAATACCCATAGCCGCTAACTCAACATCCAGGTACTTCAGAGCACCTGGAACTGCTACCTTCGTAGTGTCTTCGCCTCCGACCCACTGGGTTCCTTGACCATCTTCCCATATCTCGCCCGCCAGTTTGGTTAAATCAACATCGTCGATCTGATCAAGGCGAGTCGCGCAGTTGCGGCATCGAACGGTATTGACTGTCTTCTTTCTCCCGGCAAAAGGAGACACTGTCGGCTGTATAGACAAGAAGGAGCCACACCTACGACAGATCCACGACGGCGAATAATCGGAACAGTTGAGAAGACGGTCCTGAAGAAGGAAGGCCGTACCATGTGCCAGCAGAGCGTCTCGTTCCATTTCTCCCACACGAATACCGCCACCTCGTTTTCTGCCCTTGATTGGTTGTCCCGTCGTGGCAACTACTGGTCCTGTCGTTCTCACTTGGTATTTGTCGTTGACCATGTGTCGCAATCGTTGGTAGTATACAACACCTATGTAGATATCGGCGGCCAATTCTTCGCCAGTAATTCCAGAATACATGGGCTCGTTCCCATGGAAATTGTACCCAGCTTTCATGAGTTGATGGCCGAAGTAGTCAGCCGCCGTGTTCTCCTCGTCGAAGCGGAAAGGTGTTGAGTCTTGTGCCAGCCCATGAAGCGCACCTGCTTTTCCGGCGAGTGATTCGACAAACATACCAATAGTCATTCGCGAGGGAAAGGCGTGAGGGTTAATGATAACATCTGGCTGTATGCCGGACTCTGAGAATGGCATATCGATAGCCGGCCATTTCTGCGAGGCAACACCCTTCTGACCGTGACGTGACGAAAACTTATCACCGATGACTGGTGATCGCGGAACTCGAAATTTAATGGAGATTGTCTGAGCAGGCTCGTTTCCTTGCTCGCTGCCGATCAGTCGTACTTCTTCGATGAAAGCCTGCTCCGAGTCCTTGTACTTTTCATACTTAGTGACACCATCTCGATTGACCAAGTTGCCGCTGTAATCTGCAGAGACTGTGTGGTAGGCAAAAATAACGTCGCCTTCTTGGACCATTCGTCCGACATGCGGAAGACCATCTTCATCTAGCATAGTCTGCGTCCATGCCTTAACGACGCTGCCTGGAGCAAAACCAAACATTTTGGTCACGTTCTTGGCTGTCCTTGTGCGGCTTTCTTCCTTGAGGGTATACTTTTTAGTCTTGTAGATTGTTCCGTACCCAAAACCTCGTTCATGGGCCGATTTGTTCAAGATCATGGCGTCGTCCATGTCATATCCCGTATAGGATATCACAGCGACAACTGCGTTCATGCCATTGGGAAAATTATCAAAGCCATATGCGTTATGCAGAGGGGACCTGACAACAGGCGTCTGGCCGGTCTGGAGACGGTACATCTTGTTGTCTGTTCGGTATGCTAACGACGTACCTGGAGTACCCATCGTCTGTTTACCCATCTGACATTGATACATGTTTCTTGGAGATTGGTTGAAGTCCGAAAAGGGGGTCATGTTTGCCAATATTGAAAGAATGTTTGTAGGGTCGATTTCGACATGCGTCGATTCTCCAGATACAATCTCTTGTTCCGTACAAGCAATAGACATATACGGCTGCTCGAGGGAACCGACGAAATCCTCCCTCTCCAATGGAAGATATCTTGTCGGCCTTATCATTCTAGCGGGTTCGGAAGACATATATATACCAGGATAAGATCCTCCATTGGATGATGGTACATGTCCGATTTCGAGATGCACAGGGATTTTATGAGAGCCCTCAACTTTCCAATATCGAAACGTGTCGGCTATTCTGCGCGACTCGGATGGATGGCACCAACCGAGGATCTTCCCATTCAACATAACGACGACGCTCTCATCCGTAGCAGCAGATGAGGTATCGACGACTCCAAGCTCAGCAGCTAGCTTCGGAATCGCCGAAGCGTCAACGGAATTAGTCATGATCTTGCATTTGTGTGCAAGATGGTTGAGCAGACCGCAGGGGGAACCATCCGGGGTGTGCACGGGGCAAAGGAAACCCCAAGATTCGGGCAACAACTTTCTTACTGTTGTTGTCTTCAGTTGAGCGAAGAAACTTCCACGGTGAACCATTCGGAAGTGACTAATAAAACGAAGGAAGTTGAGCTTCTCGGCAACAACAGTGAAGCCTGATACCTGCTGCAGATCTAGGCCAGACGGGCTTGACAAATTGCCGGTTGACAAGAAGTACTCCAGAGCATTGCCAACGTTCTCATTGGTCTTCTGGAAAATTTTAATAGGGAAGTCCTTTGCAAATTCATCTGAAGTAAAGGATCTTCCAGGGAACTTCCTCAAATATTCCCGAAGTGCGGCGCGGACTCCAACTGATAGCAACTCGTCTATTCGCTCCTTGACTATCATGCCGTATAGGAAGCCACCTAGGAGGATCTCCTGATTCTGGACTGCATCGGGGTTGTCGACCGAACAGTCTCCAGCAACTAGAGCATAGAGTTTTCTGATCATAAATAAAAGCATACGGAACTTATCGGAATCCTGCTCTTCCGTAACATTCATGTTCCCAAGGTGAACAAGGACAATTCTTCGCAAGAATTCGGTGCCCACTTCGTAATTTGACAGAGTATCTGACACACCTAATACGGGTCGGAATTTCTCTCCAAGATATGATCGAGTCTGTTGCATCGTGTAGATTCCGTAGGTCTTATAGGTCCGAAGCAAAAGCTCAACACGGTCCGTGAGGAATGTGTTCTCGATGCCTTTCGAATCGGGAGATCCAATTAGGCCTTCGAAAATTTCTCGGTCGTTTGTCTCCACGAGCGCCTTTAAAATCATCATAACCGGGACTAGATATTCGTTCTTTCGCCAGGAGAAACGGAAGGTAACATTGCCATCGTTTAGGTAATGAAGGACGTTGGTCTGCGAGGTTTCGTCGGGTCGTACCGATCTAAGTATGATACCATAAGGGGTGTAGGAAGGGCCACGGTTGGTAAAACTCGGGCGGTTGATTGCTAGAGGAAAATTTCTTCGGTTGACTAGGAGAAGTCGTATTATCTTCTCAATGCCGTTTACGATGAAGTAACCTCCAAGTTCTTCCGATTCCTCTTTACGCGCGACTAATTGTGCCGGGCTATTATCTCTGAGATGGCAATATTGCGACTTGAGTATGGTTTAGTCAACATATCCTTCGCGGGGGAACTTGCCAGCGGTCTTACCTTCACCATAATTGGGAGCTGGCCGATCTCCCGGGTGAATTCCTTTGGATCGCCATCGTTTATTCTGTACTCGAAAGTAGCAGAAAGCTTTCCTCTGTACGACACATGCCGTTCTCTGCACTCTGCAGGTAGAATCTCTCGGTTCTTGACGGCGAATTTATTGGTAGGGGGGAGTTGTGATTTCTGGAGGTGTATCCCTTTGCATCTGATTTTAAGCCTGTTCTTTCCAGTCGGCGGAGCGCGCTCATCCCCGTCTAGAAATAATCTTGTGCCAATGTCGGCAAGGCCCTTTGCGATTAGGCCGTCGGGGCCGAAAAGCGCATCGAAAGATTCTATATGTGGATTTACCGCCTCCTGTAGTAGAGGATATGCAGAGTGATCTGTCGGGGGTTCTCTGAAAAGCTTCTCTCGGCGGAGAGTGTTATATTCGTGGTCCCAGCTGGTGCTGGTAGGCTGCGGCGCCATTGTAGCGGCGAAGGGTCTTGTGCCTCAGTTAAATTTGGATTCAGGATGTTTCTTGTACACTGTAATAGAGTATATAGCGGATAATGGTGAACTACCTCGAGAAACGGGGGTCCAATTCTCGGGTTTTACCACGCCTTGTTGGAAGAAATCGACCCCTCGGTTTGCGAAGCTATTCTAACAGAAGAAAAAAAAATCCTTATCGTCCAAAAGATTTCACCTGTTATCACCTGACTTCCTATCGATAAATGCTTATCAGATGGATCTAGCAGACCCTTGGAGCTCCAATTCAATGGATCCGCCTAGACACCGGCAGTAGTGGTACGTACAACCGTGGAAGGTTCAATCAAGTGCGTTGGTTGAACCTTGGGACTTACGAATCTGCTCAAGTACCGTAGCTGCTGCTACCTTGGCAGTACCTACAGCGGTTCAGTGTTGCTTTAAAGGTGCTTAAGGTTTGCTTTGCTTAAGCATCACCTGCTTCATCTTGACGCCGCCAGTACCTCTTCTTTTTTCCCCTTTGGTTTTCGAGAAAAGCTAGTGATCAAGTCAGCTATCATTGCGAGAGATCATAGTATTTGTTAGTTCTCAGAAGCAGCCCTGTTGCCAACGTAATAGACCTGTCCTATTCACTTCGGACGATTCTCAACCACCCAACCCATCCATAAGCACGAGGGCGACGTACATGGTTGTCATCTTGCGCCAGTCTTGCAGCCCAACCCGACCTCAAGCTACCTACCGTGCATATTTGCGTCCCGCAAGACTACCTACCTTGGCCTAAATCCGAATTTGCCTAGTAGTAATTGGTAGGTACCTAACTCTGGATTCCCGGTCCTGGCTTTCATCACTCTACATCCCTATCTCCTTCTAGGCTGCATCTGACCTCGCTTGAGGTCGCTCATTACCTGCATCTGGAAGACTCCGACCACTTCTGGGACCTCAAACCGCAGCCTACCATTTTCAACTCGATTCTCTCCCTGCAAACAAGCCGGCTCCCCGTTAAGTGCTCCGGTCACCACCACCGCCGCCTCCCCCCTCCTCCGTGAACGCTCGCACCGTGCTACCGACAGTTGGATTTCACGCAATAGCGTGCAATATCGTACCAGACAGTTTTGTTGACTTGGTCTATACAACTCCCTGCAGTTACGCCCCCAAACAGGGAAGAGCTTCGTAGAATAGCGCTGGGGGAAAGTCGACTAGCCTGCCCAGCGAGGAATACGTAAAGTATAACACGACCCAATACGTTTAGCTGCTGCTTGAGTGTGGGGGAGACTTTGAATACCTTACCCGCCCGAGCAGGTGACGGGTCTCCGAGGCGGCTAGAGTAGCAGTTCGGGAAAACCTCGAGGCGCAAAGTTGCGAGGAGAACAGAGGAACTTTGATTACCGTTCTCCTACGGTGCTCCACACAGAAGAGAGCATAAGCCCTTACTACTTTCGTTCTGTCTTCGGCTCTGTGCGGCTATCCATTCTATCACCACCCGCGGGCCTGCTAGACAAGTCTTACATCCATTTTTTCTCCAAGCTACGAGACTAGCTGTCTGGGATCTGGACGATACTTCCAAGGTCGTGCGCCTACGAAACGCTCGCAACGGGCCGGTCAATAGCGACCATCTTAATTCCCCATAGTATATTCGCGGCTCCAATCCGCTCCCGCTTGTCCAGTTTCCCTTTCCGCGAGCGCATTGCCCTATTCCTCCTCCTGCTGCTTGCTGGGGTAGCTCTACTTACCTGCCTACCTACTACTTCCCACTGCCACTGCCACCTTTTAGCCCATTTGGACTATTGTGGTTCGAAATTGACTGGCCTGGTCGAAACAGACGAATGAAACCCCAGTCTTTCTAGCCGCTGTCCGTTCAGATGCAAGGTCGGCCTTCTATCCCTCCCACTTGGTCACGTCCCAGTCGAAGGCACGGGGCATCATAAGTTCATAACAGCTTGTGCGATCTTCCGTGGTGGGGAATTGTGACCCTCCGCCCAGGCGTCACCGTTCATCCCGCTTCTATCTTTCATCAAATGCTGCATGTACCTTCACCACCGCCAGAAGCTACCTAAGAGACAGTTCGCATTCACCGAACGCAATTTGCGCCTGGGGCCGACTCACCCGCTGTGAGCGCTACGAGCGAAGACATCGCAGCTCATCGTCATACGAGACATTTTATTCTTAATTTTAGCAAGCAAGCCGAAGCGCAAACTATTTAAACTTCTTGTTTGAGACAAACTCCCAATCATCTCTGTCCACCGCCGCATTTTTCCAACCGCCCAGCCTTGCGTGGTCCTGCAAAATACCTTCACTTTTTACGATCCTGGCGATCCTAGAGTTCACGACTCCGTTACTGATTAGACACGATTATTTCTGAGCCCGGGCACGATGGCAGGGATATTTCGAAAGGTGTACGACTGGTTGCTCAGAACTTTCTGGTAAGTCCACAAAGCTACTGCTCAGCGCGGGGTTGCGAAGTCGTGTCGCTCACCGCCGTACCTGCATACGCATCCTGCATCACGACGTCGACAACATTTGCTGTAGTGCATGATACTGACGGCCCTGACTAGGGCAACCGAGATGGACGTCACAATGATAGGTTTGCAGAACGCTGGGAAGACTTCTTTGCTTCGCGTCCTTTCGGTAAGCAACCATGACCACCCACTACCCATGTTCAGCTGTCGCTAACGATCCGGTTCCTCTTCAGGGTGGAGAATTTACGATCGAGTAAGCACGAGACCCTTCCTAATAACGTTGACAATTTTGTTACACCATCGATGGTCAATATGGCTGTGATCGGGTCGGCTAACCGGTCGTGTAGCTCTATTCCCACCGTCGGTTTCAACATGAAGCGCGTACAACGCGGCCATGTAACACTCAAATGCTGGGACTTGGGCGGTCAACCTCGTTTTCGGCCGATGTGGGAGAGATACTGTCGCGGAGTAAATGCGATCGTGTTTATCGTCGACATTGCTGATCAAGACCTGCTACCCATGGCCAAAGAAGAGCTCCATTCCCTCATGTCACAACCAAGCCTCGAAGGAATCCCTTTGTTGGTGCTTGGCAACAAGTCCGACCTCCACATTAAGCTCAGCGTGGATGAACTGATAGATGCTCTAGATCTCAAGAGTATAGGACATCGCGAGGTTTCCTGCTACGGGATTAGTGCGAAGGAGGAGACCAACCTAGACGCGGTAATTCAATGGCTCATGAAGTGGGCCAACAGATGAGCTCATCCTCGCCCTCGGCACCATATTGTGTCTCTTTTTGCCTTTTCTTTCTGGCCACCAGGAAGCAAGCCTGCTGCCGGGGTCCTGCCTCGCTGCTCCTGCGACAATTTCGATGCATTTTCACGACGCTAATGATATCATGGGATGTAAAAGACGGTTCAACTTCCGGCCGGCGACGACCTAATATATAAATCATCTCTCGCGAGTTTCACTTTGGAGGTGACTGTACCGTCAGTGTGTCTTCAACATCTCGGATCTCACCTTCCAGTATTTCTTTTCTTTTTATGTGCCTCGTCTGTTCGACCCAAACACTGCATAGCCATTGGAGATGGAGTCGACGGTTTCGGAGCTCGAAGTACTAGAAGGGCCAGGATAACATCTGACATGTTTTGTTTTTTTTTCTCTTCTTCTTTTCCTTGGCTGGATCGTCAACGTTGAAGGACCTTAAACGGCGAACGCTGCTAGATCAAATATGCAAGTAGGACGCGCAAGGAAGCATCGGTGTAGTTAGGTGCATTTATGACCAAATCAATCATGACTTGACGACTTTACTGAAAGCCTCAGGGGATATTTATCAGTGATACATGCGCGACACTTGGACGCCTGTAAAAAGACGGATTAGCGAGGAATTGGGACCGCGAAGGAAAAATGCGCCCAGCGTGGCGCCCGGAGGATTCCTTAAGTCGCCCTAGTATAGTGTGTAACAGATGTGCAGCTTAAGACGGCGCCCGTCGCTCGACAAGGACGAGGCTAAAGCCCAGATTTGACGAAAACAAGAAAACGGAGAGAGATAAATCGATCCTGCACTTGATTGAGAGGAAAGGAGTAAGGAAGGAAAAGGAGAAAGCGTCGGCGACTGGAAAGGTGCAGGAAGAGCGATACTTGAAGGCTACACACAGACCACATTTGATGCGATGATGAGTTGGCAAACCCTCCAGCGTCGAAGCGATGGGAGGGGAATGATTGGCTCGCAAGGCGACCATGGACAGCGCAACGTGGACTTCAGGTACCTCAGCAGGGAGCATGTGGGTATGAATTGTATGCATTTGACGAAAAAGGTTGCTTGCGGTTACCAGTCAAGTGGTATTCCGTCAGTACATCTACGGCGGGTAGGAATCTTGTGAGCGAGTCATGTACATTTATTATTGTCTCTACATAGGTATGTATGTCCCTCGGGCGAGGGCACAAAGTAGTTGCGTTGTGTTGATGGGCGGCATGGCATGGGTCCATGATATGAATCTACGGAGAATTTTGACGTGGCCGTCTGTCATTAGCTCGCCGGACCTGCTGCCCTCCGTCCCCTTCAACTGAGCAACTGATCGTCAATCTCGGGTTCTAGACTAGCTAAATAAATGCCCACGAGCGCTTAGGACTCGGGACTAGTTGGAAAAGGAAGAAAAAAAAAGACAAATAAATAAATACTCGGTGTATTCGCGCTAGAGGCAATCTCGATGGGTGTAAACTAGGTATCGTTCGTTTGCTGTAAAAGAATGCTGAGCCTTCAATACCGCGCTTGTTATCGCATCCCTAATGTCAGAGAGCTGTTTTTATCCTGCCTCTAACTAGGTGTCCAAATAAGGAATCAAACTCCATGCAAGGTAGGAATATATAATAGAACCATCAGTGTTAGTACTACTAGACAGGGGTCTAGTAGATCCTTAACCAAGTAACCGAAACTGAAGTGTTTTGTGTCGATGAGAAACAAATGTAGATATCTAATCGAGAATTTCCGGCGTGACTGTGTGCCGCACGAACCGGGAGATGTCGCTAGGTCAAATATACTCGTCCTCTTGGAGCGCATGAAGGATTATCGTTCGACATGGTTGACGCCATCTGAGCGGTCGAAAGAAAGGACTCGGATAGGGAACCTAATTGCTACTAATATAAACCCAATAAGTTGGTATAGACAAATGAAAGGGATGTCGCATCATCGAAATAGAAATGAACATAATATCTCCGTGAGTAAAGGCTGACGGTCGCTTAGGTCAGGGTACAGATGCGCCCAATGTGCTACAAAGCTACCACGATCAGCAGCCGGCTATCTGGGCAGGCTGCCAGGGTGGTATTCTAACCTGAACAATCTAGAAGATGCGAGGAATTTGTATTTGCCGTATTTATCGTATCAGGTATTTCAATTCCAATCCCATCAGCCTTGATTGCGGAGCTATGAATGGAGCTGTTTGTTACGTCTAAGCCACCAGCAGGTGATGTGACTAGTCTGGCACTTTGTTGCGAAAACTGTCGATATTTGGAATCTAGCTGAATAACTTGTTGCGGTCGCAGGACCAATTGAGTTCTGCTCGGCCGCAGTAGCTCCCATTCAAGGTTTCCAAATCAACGTAATCCGGATCACTAGCCATCTTTCAGCAAGCAGGCCGGAAGCACTGCATAAGTACATAAAAGTACCCAGCAGCGCACAGTCATATTCCAAAGTACGGCCGTGTACGTCCAAGCGTCAGCCATGTCCTTTAGACACGCGTACACAGCCACCAGGCCAAGCTTCCAGTGACTTTATCCCCGCTGCCACGCCAAGCAACATCCATCCCAAGTCGGTAACCGGCAACTTCCAGGCCATGTCATGCATCGTATTGCGTGTTCATTGTCTTGAGGCCGCTGTTTTTCGATAAAAGCAATACCGTTTCACCACTTTCTTCCTCCCACCTACTTCGTTTTAAATGAACTCAACTTTCTGCAGATTATAAACTGCCTCGTTCACGCAGCTTTTACACTCAATAGAGGTACATACATTATAGTACCATCCCATATTCGACGTCACCTTGCATCACATCCTTGCAACGGCCCCAAAGCCATTCCATTTTAGGCCGAATTTCAACGGAGATCTCTGTCAACCCGTCCGAGAATAATAGAGGCAAGGTTCGCATCCTTCTACACAATCATCGACACGAATAATCGGAGCTCGTCTTACTGCATCTCATCAACAAATTATGGCGCCTTTTATTGATCAGGTCGGCGCCCAATTGGAAAAGAGACAGAGATACTGCGACAATGGATACTTCGATAGATACGGCAATTGCTACAGCGCCTGGAGCTGGTATGGTCGCTGGATCTTCGCCGCCGTGGTGATCGTTCTCGTTCTAGCAATCTTCTTCCTGTGGGCGTAAGTAATTCAATGAATGCGTGATATTCCGAAATCACAATAACTAATACATAATTGTAGATGCATCAACTCCCGCCGCCGCAGACGCCAGGGCCAACAGCCAATGTACGGCACGGGTTGGATGGCTGGCCAGGGTCCTACCAACAATGCGTATTACGGCAACCCCCAAGGCTATAACAATCCTCCGCCCGCCTACGGACAATCTTATCCCATGCAGAATCAGTACACAGGAACCACGTTCTCCCCTAACGACGGCTATTACGGTCAACATGAAGGAGTGCAGGCCCCGAAGAACGTCTACAACAGTAACAGCAAGACTGACTACGCACCTCCCGAGGGCCCACCGCCCAACCGATAAGCAACAGCTGAATCGTATGGATATTGAGTGTTGAATGAATATGAAGATGAAGAGACGGATCAAGTGCGGATCGGGCGTGCCTTATTTGGCTTGGTGGTTCAGGGCGTTAAAGAAAAGGGTTATAATTCGTGATTCGGCGTTGGTAATGAGATAATTGACATAAGAGACGAATACCTCTCTATACGATTCCGAGGGATTTTTATTGCGAATGGACAGGATACACACTTCGTTCCTTTGCCTCCATTCAAGGTCATCCTGCCTGCATTTTGGGTCTAATGTTTACTGGCTTCAGGACTGTCTTAGAAGTGCATCCGTCTCTTCACTTCCAAGTCCTTACTCTGCAGTATGATAGTTAAGAAATACGAAGTTGTCGCCGCCTATAAGAAGTCTCGTTTAATATAGTGACATACTAGTATCCGAAACGGAACTATCCGCCAGGGCGGGTAGCTTTCTTTCATCTGTGATTCGCGAAACTCGTCGGATCTTGTTCAATACCGGATAGCTTCGAGCTTTCATACGCTTCTTTATGCAGCTGGTCCCACTAGACGTCCAATCTCAACGGCTATCAGAACCTGAATGTAGCGGTCCCACGTGAGGGACCCTGAAAACAGCTCGACAGCCTCAAGCAGTTTCAACTTTGCAGCAATTCCCGCTGTGGGGACTGCAGATGCAAAAATCGCAAAACTTAAACCCCGCAAATCTGCATCTTCTCTCTCTCTCTTCCACACCAGTGAGCCTTTGATAGCCCTAGTTTGGCACTTCCCCACATCGTCTTTTCAACTTGAGGTCATTGAACACTTGAGATAAACTATATATATGTTCATTGTTTTAATTCGGTGAACTTAACAGTAGCTACTAGTTTTAGTGAATATATAAGAGTATGTAGACGATGAGGATTCCCATTGCGGATTAGCCTGTAGGCGGTGTTTTCTTGGGACGTATCAACAAAAGCTCGGCAAGCCTATCGCCTAAAGCCTTGCAATCCGAATTTAGGACTTGGGCGCAGCACTACAAGTATAGCATGGTATAGTAAGCGCCTGTATGACAATCCTGATGTCAGCCACGGATGAGGCCAGCAATCAGATGAAAGCAAACTCCAAGAGTCCATACAATCGAAGCTCATTGTTGTACGTGCGTCGAATTGAAACATCAATGACCTCAGTCAAACATAGTACATGAGAAAGTAGTTATAGCGTCCCATCTACCATAGTACATATCAAAACTTATCGGGTTAGGCAATATCGAACCTAAATGACGAGTGCAGTACCTTATCGGATCCCGCTAGGTCCCCCCATTCAGGCGACCTACCACTAATACACTACGGGCGTATTGAAGGAAGGGACCTGCTTTAGGCAATCTCCCCGCTGCATCCCATCACGTCCCATCATAGCCCAAGTGGGCTTAATTGCGACTCGCACTTGGAATTGCCGTTCTCTCCATTTGCGCCCCCACAGTTTTCAGGGACCGCCTTCAGTCTCTGCCTCGCTTACTGCCTCTGAGATTAACGATTTACAGCACCACGTTGTTTTTCCCTCCTTCCCTCCAGCCTTCCTTCCAACCACCAATGCGAATTTTCTCTCGTTTCTAATTCCTCGAGACATGTTCTCGTGTCCATTACTTCTTTGCTTTTTACGATATCGTTAGTTGTATCGTTCTGACATTCCTTTTTCAATTATCAATTGCTTTGATCAACATCCTTTCATTTCCCGGTATCCCGAGTCGAACTCAGCCTTCGGTTTGTACCTTAGTTAGATCACACTCACGCAAAGCCACACCGGAACGACGAGTCACGAGCGAGGTATTCGCAATACGTAAATTCATATCGAATTATTCACGACTTTGGAGGGCGACTTGCGTGGTATCGATTGTGTTTGCTACCGAGCAAAGTGCTACATACACCCACGGGTTTGGGATAAGACTTACGATCTTTTTTTTTTTTCGTGCCATGGATCTTTAGCAGAGTTTCGTTACTCGACTATCCTTCCGAACACACGCGAATACCTCCGATATCCTTTTATTTGGAACGAAACGACATTTACGTGGACATTGGAGGAAATTCGCGATGCCGCATATCGGCGTGGTTATGGAGCGCAGTCTCCAAGACCGTAGCCTCAAAGATGCCTTCACAAACCTCCTCGCACGAAGCGCTGTTGCCGCGCTAGGCAAGCGACAATCAGTCGACTCAATCACAGGCGACATTAAAGATGCCAAAACCGCCTTCTCCAGTTGGGATAATTGCATGCAGGCCAGCTTTTGCAAGTACGATTGAACCCGGCCACATCCCAAGTGGTTCCAAAAAGACTAACACACTTGATAGGTGGCCAGTGATTGCCGTAATCGTCATAGGTGGTCTTATTGTCCTCTCGATCGTTTGGTGTATTGCGCGATGCCTCTGCTGTGGTCTTTCGTGCTGTTGCGAATGTTGCTACTGTCTTAAATGCTGTGGTGAATGCTGCGGCTGCTGCGACCCTCCTCGCGGCAAGCGACATAAGTACCTGGATGAGCCGTTTGTTCCACCGCACCATGCAGAGAACCAGGCGTACCGCTCGCAAGCACCAATGTCACCAGGTTTACGTCCGACAGCACCAAGTAGCACGCCTCAATACGCTGTATTTGACGACAGTAGCAAGAAGGACGGAGATGCGCTGCCCGCCATGCCTAGCTGGGAGGGTGCGAAATCCCAAAAAGTGTTAGTTGAGGAGGAACCCGTCGAGATGGAACCTTTGAAGAAGCCAGAGAATAACCAAAGCACCGCTCTCAATACAAATAACTTGTCGCACCCAACTACGCCAAGTCCGGTTTCTCCCGATAATAGAAGCCCGTATGGGCCACCTCCTGGGCAGGGCGGTCCTAATGGATATATGGCGGCAGCGAGGGCCGAAACAGATCCATATTCTCCGAATGGGCAAGGATATGATCACTATGATCAGAACGGTTATGGACAGACCCCGCAAGATTATTCGAGCCAAGGATATGGTATGGCGGCTGGAGCAATGAGAAGCCAAACACCGCAGCAAAATTACAACAATGGTTATAATAACGGTTATGATAATGGTTATGGTAGGGGTGGAGCGGACCAAGGATACCCTCAATCACGAACTCCGAGACCATACAATGATGAGTATGGACGCAGTGGCACTCCTAACTCGTATGGTGCTCCTCCTAGCTACCGTACTGCGCCGAGCAGTAATGCTGGATATAATAATCCCTCGCGAATGGGTTCACCTGGCCCTCAAGCAGGGTACGGTTACGGCAATAATAATCCGGCCCGCATGCGTTCCCCTGGTCCTCAAGTAGGGTTTGAATATCCTCAGAGGTCGCAGACGCAGACCCCCAACAGCTACAACCGACAATATCCCCCAGCGCCGGTTCGAAACTATTCGACCGAATCTAGTCAACCGTTAGCACAAACAGCGCAAGAGCAGCAGTACTCGAACGAACTGCAGAACAGCGGCGGGTTCGACTTTAGTTCCGGCTACAGCCGACCCGCGGCAGCTCCGGCGCAGACCGCACAAACCACACAAACCGCGAACGGAGGAACGGCATATCCCGGCTACCGAACATACAAACCAGCTCAGCAGGATTTCTAGAACGGGTCGTAATGAGCATAATGAACGGTCCGGCTCATCAAGGTGTAACAATACGCGAGGTTCATATTATATTAATGCCTCGGACCAGGACATCTTCTGGAGATTTGTTGTTGGACTAGGGGTAATTAAAAACCCCATCGGATGACAACGGCGTTAGGGGATGTATCATCTGCATAGCACGATGGAATTCTGATAGATCTTGAGATTAGGCTTGCTGTACAATTGACTTTTTATAAGATTCTGGCCTCGCGCGTTATATCTCTCTGCTGGGTATACCCCTGTTTTAAGTGTTTAAGGTATGTGGAAGATGGTAGGTTTGCTTGGGATTCGCGCTTGGTGTTGTGATGAGATCGTAACCTCTCCTCAAGCGAGCTCAAAGGGAGGCATCTTATTCTGGTGAAGGGTTTAATTCAATCTAACTGCTTGTCCTCAAGCAATAACGACAAGCACATTTTGTAACGGACCTCGACACATTCAGCATTCAGGGTTATTAGGGGCAATTATAATACCAGACACGAATGTGTCCTAGCAACAAGTATTTCATCTCATTTCCACCGACAAGAACCGCACCAACAGCTATTCTAGATGCCTCCAACTAGCTAGCCAGCTCGCCTTAACCAGGGCTTCTTCTCGATGCAAAGGGATAGCAAAACCTCCAAGATCACGTCACCCTTCTTATCCTCAGTTTTTTTCCCCTTCCGTAACTCCGTTACATTACGCCTGAACTCCTGCTAAATGCCTCGAAGGGACACTCATTCATTCATTCATTGGTACTCATAACCCTCACAATAGACCGCCTGCCATAGTCAAATCACCGCCCCGTATTTCCTCCTTGACCTCGACCATTTTCGGGATTCCATCCACATCCACTCCCTCGTGGAACGAAAGGATCGTGCTGCGTCCGGTGGTCGGTCCGGCCTCCCGGATAGCCTCGTTGCGGGACGGGACGGCAAAGTCGTCGCTTAGCAGCACGACGTCGCCGTTCTCTGCAAACGCTATGAGGGGGAATTCGCCGTCGGTGTGATCGGTTGTGTACTCGGTCCCATCCTTGTACCCCTCGTCCTCGCTGGAGCTGGGGTTGTTGTCGACGGAGGCCGAGGGCGAGGGCCACGGCGAGACCGCAGGCGTGGGTGTTGTGGCGACCCTGCTAGAGCCGCTGCCGATGCTAGGACCGCTGCTAGGACCGCTGCTGCTGCTGCTGCCGCTAGTGCTGTTTCCGCGTGACGATCCGCTGCTAGCCTCGGCTCTGCTTGATGCCCAGAAAGCAGGGTCTCGAACTTGCTGATAGGCAACTGCGTCTTCCCTCAGACGCTCCGCCAGAGGATCCACGTGGTATCTGCCTTGGGACACGCTGGACGTCGATTGATACTCGTAGGACGAGTAATGAGCCGATAGGGGGTTGTGCTCGCGAACTCGACGGATGGCTTCAGTAAGTTCATCATGACGGAAGGAGTCCTGGTTGTTTGTGTTTGTGTTGGATGGTCGTCTAGGACTCGGGGGAGGATGCTGGGGCTGGCGTTGATGGCGTTGGCGTTGTGGTTGATCCAAACCTATAGTGACGTGAACAGAATGGATGTCGTTCGCCCCTGAAGTCATGTGACGAGAGTAGTAGTGATGGCGATGGTGGTGTCGGTGCGGACGACCGCCGCCATTATATGACGGGAGGGGAGGTACCGGCTGAGTGTGACCGAAGAAAGAGGAGGCGCGAAACCACTGGGGCCAGGCGTACTGAAATTGCGGCATCTGGAAGATGGATAGGTATTGAGCCGCCGGGTTCTGCTGCTGCTCGACGTGACGAGGTCGAGATGATCTGTCGCCACACACCGGACAGAACAAGACGGGTCGTGGGGACGGCGGCGCGGCATGGAAGTAGGGATGGCGTCCGTCAGGCTGGAAATATGCGACCAGCGGCGTTCCACATTCACAGAAGCGTTGACTCATCGGGTAGGACCCTACCCGCTGGCTCGACGACATGTTTATTGTCGGCGACATGCTTGGTTGTGTAGTCGGAATTGGATGTGGTTCATTGCAGCGCGCAGTTCCAGACCGTTCTTGAGTTGTATCGGCGAAGAACAATGGCTGCGAAGAATTAATGTTTTGAAAGTTGCCCGCCGCGATTTTAAGTTTACACAGGCAAGAAGAAGAGGAAACAACGGGAACCAGCAAGGCGGCTGCGGAAGGAACGACGCGTCGAAGACTGTGCGTGAACAGCTGCTCAGACGCGAATCCATAAACTGCCAGGTGCGCGGTACGGGTCGAAGCTTCTTTTTAAGGTATCCTCCAAGAACTTTCGAGGGTATCTTTGACAGACGAGCAAATACCTTAGGTACCCATTGATGGATACCAGAAAAGGGGGAAAGGGTAAGGCAACCCGCCGTGTGAACTTTCTACAGTACATGTATATGACACATACCACTTGAAGGAACTGGGAAGGAGCGACGTGTAGCAGCTATTGCCTGTAGAATTCAAACGAGAGTATGGGACCGCACCTCTTCATTATTACGAATTTAGCAGTCTGCTACCTGAGAAAATGTGGTCGAGGGCTTGACGAGGCTGGTGCGTCTTATGCGTCTTATGAACCATCCCATCTTAGGTCGTTTGAGAGGTCAAAAGGTGAGCCCTCGACGAGGGAACCCACCCTGTAGATAATATCTAAAGTAATTATGACCACCAGTGGGTTTGGACTAGGACTGAAGAGATGAAGTGCCTGCGTCTTCAATCTGTAGTTACAGAAGCGGGGGGAAGACAGAGAGCCTCATTGAATGGTGGCTTAAAAAGAGTTTATTCTCATCATCTCTAGTGACAACTGTAAAAAAAAAAAAAAAAAAAAATTCTACACCTACAACCTTGAAGCTAACACGCATTGTTCCACTCAGGTCACCTTGATGTCTACACATTAATGGCCTATGCCAAGTTGAGCATGCATGCCATAAATAGAGGAACAAACTACATAACGTGCATTGGCACCACAGTGACCACCACAGCAGCGAAGCAACATAGCTTATTCGCGGTGACCTACACCAGTCTTGCAGACAACAAAGGGGTATCCATATGGTCTGGACGCAGCACGAAAGCCAAGTGGCAACCAGTATCCGCAGCTAAGACTTCTGCAGAGTCCCGCCAAAGTTGGCGTGCAGGAGGCTGAACCAATCCACGGTGTTCCCGGATGCCATCACCGCTTTATTTGGGGCCAACCATATATCTTTAATATGTAGGTAAAATATCCAGAACTGTGGCTATGCCACTAGTAATAGTGTTTGTTCCAAGAGTCACAGGGTATACCCAAAGTTCGCAAACACTACAATTGCCAATGCTAAACTGTAAAACAAAAGGGGGGCTGAGGTTCGTGTTACTCTGGAGGGACCAACTCCTTAGGCAATATCTTCCCCCTATCTTCGTGGCTCCTGCTGCTTCCTATCACGGTCTGCCCATCCAGATCCGGGTCGTACTCTTCACGCCCGGTATCCGGTCCCTTTTGCGTCTTTTTGAATGTCCTGGAGCTTGAAAGTTTCATACTCCGGCTGCTCTCCCCGCTGACCGAGGCTTCGTCATCGCTATCGATAAGCGCATCATCGAACGGGTCCCCTTCATCTCCATCTTCCGATGGTAGCCTTTCGTGGTCGGTTTCCTTCAGCTTGATGAAGCTGTCGATGATGTAGTATTGCATCGCGTTCATGATGAGGGGGAAGAGCATCATGAMGAAGACGATCTGCACGCGCTCGTTACCTTCAGTCCATTTGAGCGCCCAATCTCCCACACGAGATATCCATGGCAAGATCAGGAATATTATGAGGACGCAGATCTTCATGCCAAACAGGCCACAGAAGTAGATGAAGGATTGTTTGAGCCACCACCAGGCGTTAGGCGGGTTGCCATAGTTGCCAGACAGAATGGACTCTGGCGGTTTCCCCCAGGGTGTGTATGCTACGAGGCCGGTGAAGATACGGAGAAGGACGATAAGAATGGGAATGCCGATGGTGGTCTGTCACAGGGTTAGCTTCGATTTGGGGTTACTACTCAACGTGAGGCACATATAGACTTACATCAATAGCCAGATTCAACAAATAAAACGAACAGGGGTTTGGCACGTATGGGTCCTCTCTTCGCAATAACCTCTCTGCCACTTGCACAGCGGCCGGGTCCAACTTAATAGAGAACCGGCCGCTGGTGAGCATTGACATGAAGACATTCGCGATGTGCACCAGTACCGACCCAAACACCTGCTTCGATACATCGAAGAACCATATTTTGACTGGTCGTTGAGGCCGTTCTCGCCACCGCTTGTAGACGAGAGATAGAAGGGCTAATCCACCCAGCGCAAGTTGTACAAATAACGCAAATGGCCCAAGCAGCCGGCAATCGCCTTCTCCACCGCGACCATCGTCGGGGGCGGCCATTGTCGCGGTCGCAGCGGTTGCTAACGCTGTTGCGGTGCTAGTAATAAACGAAGACACGTCGGTCGTGATAGGAGGGAGATCGACTCCTATCGCTGCATTGGGAGTAGTTGTAGCTATCGGGACACCTTCGAGGAGAGAAGCGGCCGTGGAAGAAAGAGACATCGGCTATGTGCTCGGGACACAGGACGGGCGAGACAATCACGAGAGGGAAAGGAGCGAAGATCGACGCCTAGGTTCCAGCCAGGGTTCGAACGAGGGGGGATTCCTGCTAGAAATGAGGTGGCTTTAATGCCAATAAAGTAAACCAACGAAAAAGCATGCGCGTTCAGTGCTTGGTATTGTACAAAGAAAGGAAAACAAGAGGAGGCCTTGTAAGGGTAGTATTCTATTAGGGAGAGGAAATCGAGGTTCAAGGTGGTAAAATGGATGATMCCAGCCACAATCAGCCGCGCTCAGCTGTTCCTTAACATAGAGTCTCTATGATGCTATGGCGCTGTGAATGGCTGTATAAAAATGGAGATCGTACGGGGTAAGGTTCAGGCTACCGCCCACCTAAAGTCATGCCCACCCCACCTAGGCGTTAGAGTCTTGGTGCCTAGAAAGCTGTACCCTTTAACGTTTAGGTACCTTCGAATTAGGCATATTGCAACTAATGCAGGTGGTACCCATACCAACCTTATTCGACATCGAAAACAAATATCAGACGCACTTGGGCTTCATCAGGCAGAGGTCAACGTCAAGATGCATCTATGTAGGTAGTATATGCCCACAGAATTGGGTTGCCTACCGGGTCATTTACTACACGCCCCGCCTTTTACACATGGCTTTCCCCCGTTATGCAACCAAGAACGTTTTCTAGAGACACAAGTGGCGGAACATCGGATGCTCATTGTACTAAAGTTACCTAATAGACTAAAGGCATAGTTTCTGTATTCACGAGAGCAGGTTGTTCAGCAATCCCACGCATACTCAGTCTTCATAGTCACAGAAGGAACTGAAATCAGAGCACAATTTTGAGAAAATCAACCGCATGGTCTTCTGCATTCTCAAATTAGGGGCGGAAGCCCTCAGGACCATGAATATGTAATATCTCCCATGTTAGCACAACGCCAAATAACTCATGTGGCATAACGACCATTCCATAGAACCACCGAATCAACCGTGAATCAATCTGTACAACGTCCCCTGCGTTCTGAAGGAATGCCCCAAAGAGCGACCTGTAATAGTAAGGGGGTAACAAGCCGAGCAAAAGCCAACCCTACGCTTCCGTGAAGTATTGCATGTCGTGACTGTGTGTCCGTATATCTGCGCAGGTGGCTCGTACGATACGTTTAAGTCATGCAGAGCTTGTTGGATTTCTGTGGGAGGATGCTTCGCACGAAGTTCAACGCGATCTTACGTGCATGCCCAGCGACGTCGTCTGGCCTGCCCTTCTTATTCTTCGCCACCGATGCCGGATGCTTTTTGATCGACGTCGTAGTGGAGGTGGTCGAGCTGGAGCTAGAAGTAATAGAAGCTGGAGAAGACGGGACTGCAGACGGGGCACGAGGGCGAGTCTGAAGCCTGTCTGCAGGCCCGTCTAATTGTCAATCGATTCCATGCTTCATCTTGAGCTGCGCTAAATTGTCCTTGCGGGCCTGGAGGTCGTCTTTCGACTTGAGAGTCTTCTCTGGCTGGTGCCACAGCACTATACGACGTGTTAGATAACTACGCGGAGGTCCACGTGATGACATGGCGAACATACCGACGAGATAACGGTTCTGGAAGTTGTAGCCATTTAGCTTCTCGAGGGCGTTCTTCGCGTCCATTACATTCCAGAAGACGACATAAGCCGTTCCCTTTGCCTCAACTGAAATACCCTGTCGAATTTGACTATATGTATGGTTAGTGGAATATGTCCGATAAGATGTGATACTAAGCCGGTATAGGGACGTACCGGATGAGTCCGTCCTCGCCGGGATCAAAGAGTTTCCAAAGCGCGTCAGAGGATACTTCGTAGCTAGAATATTGTCAGAAGAACATCGGGGGATTGAGACTCGGTGGTAATGTGACTGACTTTAGATTCTTAACGAACAAGATCCTAGGATCGCGAATGTTAGCAGATGCACCAGATGCAGCAGAGTCACAACGTGCCAAGGCTTGGGGGCGAGGCGAATTGGAGGGTCAAGGACTTACGGGAGCTGCTCGGGGGCAATCTTGCCGGCGCGACTCATATCTTGATGAGGGCAATTAGTTGTTCGTTCTCGTGGATGTGGTGGTTGATTGCTGGATGTAGGTCCAGGTTGGGTTGGGAGTGGTAGATGGGGKGTTTTAGGTGTTCAAGATTGGCGAAGAGGCGTGTGCAGCTTTTGGAGTCGATCTAATTCTCTGGGGACGGGAGTTTCGCTTTCGCAACGGAGCAAATCGGATTAGGCCACGCTAAAGACCGAGCTAGGGCACGTGATGCAAAATGGCGCCTTATCAAGATTCCACTTCTTGGCTTATGTACTGCTTCGGCTATTGTGTAGACAGTGCCGATACCGATAAAGTGTGGTGACTAACGTTCTTTCTCATCCAAACGGTCACGCCCAACGTACATAGGTCAATGCTCAACAGGAAGCTTCCAATCCAGTTAAATGTCGTTGGGAAAGAACAGTCTATCGTTCTTTGTCAACTGACGCAATCCCGAAACGGTTATTTGTCGCACGGCCAAAACGGTTTATAGCTTCAAATGTTGTTGTACGAGTTGCCCACAATGGCCCCCCACCGCCAATCGCTACCAATCGCTTGCCTTGCGGACGTGTAGCCAGCACTGCATGAGTATGAAAGCAGTTATCGTCAACCAAGCACGGCATGCACGTTATGTCTCACCTTTGCTACAATGAGAGGCCACAGGTGTCTAATTACGTCATTGCAAATTTCCAAACTAAGGTTGGTATTAATGTTTGAAACAATAGTACATATTCATTGGTGTCACTTCACACCTGACCGGGATCTTCTTGGGGCTCTCTGCGTCTCTCATTTCCGGTACACAGAAGGGAGGGTCATATAAGATATTCTCCGTATGGAAAGTCAACCTTCAATCTGCGCTATGAAATTTCCTAGGTTCCTCCGAGCTATGCTCCGAGGCGTGTCCGAGGCAACTGGATCGACAGTGAGCTCCGATTCCGCCTTGCTTCGCGGGGGTGGTTCTTTGAAGGGAAGAGGCGCTGCTGCTTAGAGTAGGACCAGTTGTCATTAGGCAGTGCAGGCTTGTAAGTGACCGAGTTGTATACACCAATTGGTAATATCAACTCGATATAGGCAGACTGTCTTCGGCTTTGTCTTACATCCTCCACCTGCCCTCTACCTGCCATGATCCTTAGACAACCAGGGCAAATGTCTCAATGTGTTACTCATAAGTACCTTATGCAGGTAGCCTTGCAGAACCTATCCAGTTCAGAGTGTCCTTGACTAATCACCGTACCTGACATGATGTTCCTGATTGACACGATCTAGCTCTTATTCGAGTATCGAGGTGAAGTGAAGACATAGACGGGGTTTGAACATTTATGCAATTAGTGAGATATTTCAATTCATCCCTTTCCCTTGTAACCTCGCCTACCTCTAGAGAGTTGACAAGCTTGCTATCCGGGGTCAACAAGACCAATCCATCTCAGTGGATGAGCCTCATAATAAATCTGACGAATATCATGAAGTCTAATCTAGGTACTTAAACTAAATATAAGGCAAATCAAAGCGACGTTCCGCTGTGTGTCTGGATATATCCACCATCTTGTATTCTTCCGACATTTGATATCTGGATCCCCATCATTTTGCCGGAACCATGGAAGTGACACAAAATCTCGTGGATGAAACATGTGGCTTCTTCCGGGGGAAGGCGTCAGGCGGCTCTCGCTGCTTAGTATTTTCATATTTTCCGCGCTTTCAGCGTTTATGTGTAATCGCTACTTTCGATCAATGATGGCTGAAAAGAAGCCGAACTTTCTAATTATCGTCGCGGACGACCTGGGGTTTAGCGACACTTCGCCCTATGGAGGCGAGATCGACACGCCGAATTTGCAAAAGCTGGCTGATGAGGGAATCCGCATGACCGGCTTTCATACGGCCGCATCATGTTCCCCCACGAGAGCGATGTTGCTGTCAGGGACAGATTCCCATATAGCCGGGTTGGGGGTAATGGCTGAGAAAATAGCAAGTGCTCAGGCCCTTAAAGACATAGTCCCCTTGCTTGACTAACATTCTTTATTTAGAAAAAGGCTCCTGACATTTTCAAGGATAAGCCTGGATATGAAGGGTATTTGAACTACCGCGTTGCTGCCCTAGGGGAGATCCTTCAAGATGCAGGATACTTCACCTTCATGAGTGGCAAATGGCACCTAGGCCTAAAGAGAGAACTCGGTCCTCACGCGAGAGGATTCACCAAGGTACTTTCCACTCTTCCAGGAGCCGGAAACCACTTCAATCATGAGCCGCAGCTATACGATCTCAAGGAAAAGCCAACAGCTATTTTCAAGGGCGATGGGATTTGGATGAAAGATGGAGACTTCATCAATGGAAGCACAGATCTACCGAAGGACTTCTACTCCTCCAACACGTTTACGGATTACTTCCTAGACTTCCTAAAGGGAAGAATGGAAGAAGAGAGAACGCAGCCTTTCTTCGGCTACCTTCCCTTCACAGCACCCCACTGGCCACTGCAGGCTCCACAAGAGATTATCAAAAAGTATCGTGGCAAATACGATGATGGCCCTGTTGCACTACGAGACCGTAGACTTCAGAGCCTAATAGAAAAGGGGCTTGTGCCCCCTGACGTCGAGCCCGCGCCCTTGCATATGCTGAAGACTAAGCCCTGGGAGGAGCTGTCAGAAGAAGAAAAGAGGAAGTCCTCTCGAGCAATGGAGGTCTATGCCGCGATGGTTGACCTTATCGATGTCAACATAGGTCGCGTACGGACATACCTGGAAGAAACAGGCGAGCTCGACAACACATTCATTGTATTCATGTCCGACAACGGCGCCGAGGGGCAATTGCTGGAAGCTTTGCCAATTTTGGCTGGTTACACGGTAGACGACATCGTCAAGAAATACTATGACAACTCACTCGACAATATCGGTAACTACAATTCATTTGTATGGTATGGACCGCAGTGGGCCGGCGCAGCAACAGCTCCAGCCCGCGGGGCGAAATCGCACTCAACAGAGGGCGGTATTCACTGCCCTTGCATTATACGGTATCCGCCCACGCTCCAGCAAAGAGGCCTAGTTACTAGCGCTTTCACGACAGCCATGGATGTCGTGCCAACCATCCTCGACCTCGCGGGCTTGAAGCACCCGAGCCCCGTCTTCCGCGGACGCCAGGTGGCGCCGCTCCGAGGCAAGTCCTGGAGGCCGATCCTAGAGCACCCGGAAGATGAGAGCATTCAGATCTACGAAGACACGGACATCGTCGGCTGGGAGCAGCTCGGCATTGCCGCCGTGAGAGTGGGTGATTGGAAAGCGCTGTTCCTGCCGCCTCCCAAAGGGCCAGGTAGATGGGAGCTCTACGACCTCTCTGCGGACATTGGCGAAGTCCATGACCTAGCGGAAAGCCACCCGGAGAAGCTGAAGGAGATGCTTCAGCATTACGAGACGTATTTCCAGGAGACGGGTATGTTTGATTCGTACACGATGTACCAAGAAGCACTGAAACAGAGGAAAGCCGGGGAAAGGAAAGTAAACGCCGATCAATAGTATGCGCACTTCCCCAAAACTGTGAGAGGAATGTAAATTAACCACTGTATAGTACTTCGTACTTGCCAACTCTTCAGCAGAGTCTAGCTTCCGTACAGGAAAAATTTCTGCGTCTTATCAAGGGGTATTGGGGCGATGAATAGACGGATCTCCCACGAGTACGGGCCGGACTTGTATTTATCTATGTGAAAAAAACATTTTCTCTTTGAACTTGCAGGAAAAGGGTTCTTTTGAACGTTTGAGGACTATAGAATATTTCATTACCTGTGAGAATATGCCTTGTATGGGTACCTAGTAAATGGGCACTTTGTATGCTTATAGATCTAATGTACTTTCCCTAGCCCTTCACGATGAAATTACCTCTGCTTGGTAATGAAGATCTGTCAAGTTATAGGGATCTCCTGGCTATATTCTAGCTCCAGAGCTTCTAATACCGCCAGCTGATCTACCCATGACTAGAACTTCACCCTACCTTTCTCGCAGTAGTCCTAAGGGTAATTCGTCGTCAGTTCGTTCCTGTAGGTGTAATCATTATGTTCACGAAAAGGAGACTAGCAGGAGGTAGGTAGCCATTATCTGGCCGGTCCCATAACGTCAATACGGACAGCCAACCTTTCTCAGAGTTCACAGATTTTTATTAACCACTGTCTAAATGCACACGCGAGAGAGCCATTCACCTCTATTCATCCCCTGACATTTCCCACTTAGATATGGGACCACACATCGCCGCACTCAAGATTGGTTCGATTAACTCGTACCGGCTCTGATAATACCACCCAGGTGTTGGTATCAAAGATGTACGCCTCCCAATGGCTGCCCGCAGAAACCATATCTTGGATAGGCGCATCGGCAAGCCAAAAGCTGGCAGTCTTCGTTACCGAGTCGAATTTTATCGTCGAGATGACATGCACACAGCCGGGTCGGCGAGCGATATCTCTGTACCTCGGGTTGGCCTCTTCATCGTCTAGCAATGCCTCGCGTAGGCCGTGTCGAGGGATGGCTCCATTGGTGCCGACGTCCCAGAAGATGAGGGTAATGACGGGGTGGTAGACAGAAGTCAACGTTTCGGGCCAGGTGAAGCGAAGTTTGTACTCCCGGATCTTGTCTAGAGCCGGCAGTTGAGTCTCGTCCTGGAGGAGGCCGAACGGGAGTAGACGTCTCCAGATCACCAACAGGGTTTTGAACTCCTCAATGAATGGCCGAATGGAAATGCTCCTCTGTGGATACATACGCTCCGCTTCGGCCTCGTGCATAATCTTCGCGCGGGGTGCTCTAGCCTGAGATGTGATTTCTCCAGTGCACATGGAGGCGAGGAATCCCGACAACCAGTGTAGCGGATAGCCGATCCGGGGCAAGTGCATCAGCAAGCGGAAGAATATGATCGTATTCGATAGCGTAAATACGGAATGAGAAAGGGKGTCTATTCGGCGGAAAGGAAGACAAATCTTCAGAAGGTGCATATGCAGCCACCTTTCCAACTCCTGCCGGGGTTTGAGCTTGGTCCATTCCAGTGGTTTGTAGCTCATGCGCGACAGGCTTAAAGGACATTTCATGAGAGCCTCATCACTGCGAAGGTGTCCTCTGGAGATCACATCATCGATATAAGGGCGTTCCTCGGTGAGACTTATACCAAATGTATCTGTGATCACAGAGTGATTAGCCAGAAGAAGGTAGTCAACAAGGAAGTCCTCGCGCGTGGCCCACTGTTCCTGGTTGAGAGGGACCGTAAACGTGATCTTGGAAGCCTTGTCGTGGCGAAGGATAGGAGTGCCGTGAAGGAGAACTGTCAATGGGCCGCCGACATAATCCGGAATACAGCTCATATGTATCCTGTCGTATCGATCTGGAAAGAAGGGATGGTCATGGTCGACTAGACCCTGTTCTCTTAGTTCCATAGAGTTCACCACGTCATCGATAACCAGCTTAAACATCGTCTGATCTCGAGTTTTGTGATACCATCTCCCTACCACGGAGAAAAAGCCCATCAAATGCTCGAGAGCACCTTCACAGCCCGGCGCTATGTTTCGAGGGTTGACGTGGTAGAAAAGATCGTGTACTACCTCTTGGGGTGTGAAATTCACGTTAGGCAACGAATCATTCCTCCTCGACGCATGCTAGTCGAAATCAAGGAGGGTTCCATTCGGCTTCCAGTGCAGTTTCGCATACTCGACGATCCTCGGGATACCCATTTCTTCAAGTCCGTGCTCCATAATCAGTCCCGCGAGCTCTGAGAGTCCTGGTTCTTGGTCTAGGATGGAAAGCGCCGAAGGAAGCATGAAACTCAGATCCTGGAATGAAAGGGTGCATAGACTATCAGCTTCACACCCAGGCAGACATGTCTTGACAGCGACACCCCTCGCCGTCTCTGGGGCAATATCAGTCCTTCTCTGTCTCTTGATTCTTTCCTTCTCTACAAGCTGCCGATGAACTGAGTTAAGGATACCTTCCGTACCGTACCAATCCGTCGGAGGCTCCTGCCAGTTCAGAAGATGACTAGAGATCGAGTTCCGGGTGGTAGCGTCAATACAAAAGTGTCCCATGATGAGAGGGACATTCCTTTGTAGCTCATCCAGGACATGATGTATCGCAGTCTGCAATCTGTCATAAACCCAAGACGGCATGATGTGGGCAGCGAAAGTGTAAGCAAGGGTCGCTAATGTCACTTGTCGCTCTGTCCCCAATTCCACCGCGCAGTCGGCCAGCATGCGGAACATCAACAGGTCGCGAGCGAATGCTGCAGATTTAAGGTCCACTAAGGTGAAATAGTACTTCTTGAGCGACAGGGAATACTTCGTACTGGCCCGCTGGCCGATATCAAGCAAAGTGGCGAATACGTCTCTCGCATCGCCAACATTGGGAAAGAGGAAGGAATAATCTTGTTGATTCGAGTCGGCTAAGGAGGAATGGAAAACACTACTTGCAACATCGCGGCCCACGGGAGAGAACTCGGCATCATCTGCTCTAGGAACACGTTAGTAACAGTCGTTATATAAACTAGGTATGTAATACTTACAGTTTTGGTCTATATCTTGGCAAGCGTTGACAAATTTGGCTCCATAGGGGTTTCTTGTCGCGATACAAAGCCTCGACCGCCTCCATGCTCTGAAGGCTCTGCTCAAGTAGACGTCGATCCTGTTCTGCTGTGATATTGGAAATCGCTTCTCGGGCTTCATCAAGCTTGTGGGATAGTAGGTACGCCTTGGCTAGGCGAACGTGGAGCCTTTGCACCGTAGTGGCATCCGATTGTGTGTTGACGAGTGAGAGCGCATGCTTAAGATGAGTTACTGCATCAACGTAGTGTCCCAACTCGAATTTCACAGACGATAAGTTTGCTGGAAAGCGAATGTCTTGGGGGGCAAGACGAGCCCCTTGCGAGTAGATCTGCTCCGCTGAGAGTATGATTTAGTATGGAGTTGGGTTATGGTGCAATTGTATAATGCATACCTTTAGGCAGGTTTCCGGCTTTGTACAGGAGATTCCCATAATCGCGCGCCTTGGAAGCGGCATCTGAATCGGGAGAACCCATACTGGTTATTTGTCTCGGCTGCTGATAACACTTGTTGGGCCTAGTGAAGATGTCGTGTGAAGAGGATCGAAGATCGCGAAAGTAGGTTAACTATATAAGACCATTGGCGTGTAAGAGTTGTAGTCAGACACCATAACTTATGAGAAGACTGTGGTTAGGAATGATTGACGAGAGGAACACTGCATCTCTGTGGATTAAATGACTTTGGCAGCCATTTGCATGCTCTGTTTCCAGAGGCAACAACCGTTAGGTGAAGTTTGGGTGAATATTGAAGTTGCCGTGCCGGAATAACTATGTTTATCATTTATCTGAATGTAGTAGATACAATAGATGTATGTATAGCTAATGGAGATGGTGGGCACAACAATTAAGGGAGAGTTGCTTGAACCGAGTATCTTACGTGTTTATTTTAACGGTATTAAATATGGAATTATTACGCCTACATACATGTACGCTTTGGTGGATTTGAAGTTTGAAAATGTAAGGTATTCCTTCCATATCGGTAACTTTCATGGCGGTTTAATGGCAGGAGCGAGCGTCGGCATGTGAAGTACGAGGTACTTACTCGTTTAAGCACCTTTTAAAGCCATTTCTCTCGTAATTACTCCATATGGTCTAGCCCAGTCTTTCATTCTTTATTACAAATAATGAATCAAATGCATACACAAGAACATTGTGGAAGCAGCCAACGACGGTACCTGCCTTGAAACCCGAAAGTATGAGGTGTACACATTCATAAAGAGGCATGTACGGATGCGCTAGCCCTTTTCCCAACCCAATCCTAAAGGACGCCAAAGTCGCATTGAAACATGTATGCACTTAGCTGGCAGACCCATGCCTCAGGGACCCCTGAAAGTTGGTTGATCCGAGCGGTTAGATAATCCGCCATAATCCGTATCACCTCACCTCACACCCTAATAAACAACCTGCCTGGCCACCATGTAACATTTCCACTCTTTCACCTGCTGCTAGCTGCCACCCGGCCCTCACCACCCTCCATATCATCGTCGCTGGCCTCGTCAATCCTAGACGGCAGCGAGGGAAATAATCGACCTTCAAAAATTGCACCCAACATTTTACAATTCCATCGGGCACACGGCCAGCAGATGCCATCCATAACGCCGCTGGAGTGGCCTATGCTCTCTCCGAGTAAGAAGCGGAGGCGAGATGACGACCACGGCGAGGTGCAGCAGGTGCCATTGTACGGCTCGTCAAAGCCCTTCAGGTCCCTCCCCACTAACAGCGACGGCGGCTCCAGACCACTACCGCACGCCGAGTCGACGAATCTGATCTCCGTCATAAACAACAACAACAATGAGCGACTTATCTTCCCGTCCTCGGGTCGCGGCGCCGCTTCCCTGCTCAACATGCCGCGCAAAGTGATACCCTTACCCGCGAACAAGCGCTTCCGGCTGATCAGCGAGAACGACGAGCACCTGCATTCGCACAATCAACAGTCGCATCTCTCGCACGCGCATCCCGAGTACTCGACGCCGCCGGCATCGCCGCAGCGCATGAACACAAAAGCGAACCCACCAGCGCTGCTGAGCCCCTGCCACATCTGCCACCGGAAGCCGACCAAGAAGTCCGACCTCGATTCCTTCGCCGACTGCATGGGGTGCGGGCAAAGGGCCTGCTTCGTCTGCATACGGGCGTGCCAGGGATGGCTGCCGACTTCGGAGGAGGAGGGGGAGGAGGACCTCTCAGCCTCGTTCACCATGCAGGATGTGGACGACGCCCAAGAACATAACCCCAGACAAAGAAAAGGAGGAGGATCGGATGGAGGCTGGATCGGCCGTGGCCATCGGGAAATGGTCTGCAGCCGCTGCTGCGTGGAGCGAGGTCCTGAAGGTGACGTCGTCTGCCTAGGCTGCTTAGCCGGTATGGAAGGGGCGTAGGTTGTCCCTGTCCTTGTGCACAAATAACATCAACTATCAGAGGCAAGCCGATTCACAGAGGTTGTCATCCGAACCACTCCATCAGCGTTGTTTCGTTTAAAGGTGTGGACCCTTGCTACTAGGCAGACTGGCGTCGGACCTTGGGAAGGATGTATTGGACTTGGGCATTTTCACGGCGCCAAACTGACTTCACATCGCATCGCATCGCATTGCAAGCATATATCACTTACCTATGATACCATATCTGCGAGTCGCCAATGCGTTTATAATCATGGGAGGTACATATTTACGGTACTGATGGGGGTAACTTGTAATTATGCTGGATGAGCTCCATATGTCTTCTGGGATGGGATGGGACGTAAATACTAAGGGGAAGGATGACTCAATAGGAATCATAG
Organism: Hypoxylon sp. E7406B; assembly: GCA_000931505.1. Taxonomy (NCBI): domain Eukaryota; kingdom Fungi; phylum Ascomycota; class Sordariomycetes; order Xylariales; family Hypoxylaceae; genus Hypoxylon; species Hypoxylon sp. E7406B. Next base: position 202,140 of record JYCQ01000006.1, on the reverse strand, counting down.
ACGCCCATAGCTACAGCAAAACAACTACCCGAACTTTAGATAATACAACCTTGCAAAGCCATGAATAGCGCTCCATTACCTATGCTTAGTGCTAGCTACTACGGGGGAGTCCAGAAATTCCTGTGTAGCCATTTGTCCCATTATCTATCTATTGGTACATTCAAAACCCCGGGTCAGGTAGGGCTCGCTTTCTAATTGTATTGCATGTACGTGGCGGTCGAGTTGAACTTCAGGTTGCCCTTGATGACCTTGTCCACGGCGCTCAGGAAGTCCTTTTCTGAAGCGACCTTCCTTCTTGCTCGGATGGCGAACATACCGGCCTCCGTGCACACGCTGCGCAGCTCGGCACCAGTGGCGTTGGGGCATAGACGAGAGATGAGCTCCCATCGGATGTCGCGCTCCACCGACATGCTCTTGGCGTGGATTCGTAGAATGTTTGCTCGTCCCTCGAGATCCGGCAGCGAGAACTCGATCTTGCGGTCGATACGACCGGGTCTCATCAGAGCGGGATCCAGTGTAGAGGGTCTGTTGGTGGCGAACATGACCTTGATGTTTCCGCGAGCATCGAAACCATCCAGTTGCGTGATAAGCTCCAGCATAGTTCTCTGGACCTCGTTGTCTCCACCGGCTCCGTCATCGAATCGGGCACCACCGACAGCATCGATTTCGTCGAAGAAAATGATACAGGCTTTCTTTGTTCGGGCCATCTCGAAAAGCTCTCGCACCATCCTAGCTCCTTCACCGACGTATTTTTGCACCAGTTCGCTACCGATGACTCGGATGAATGTGGCATCTGTTCTGTTCGCGACAGCTCGGGCGCAGAGGGTCTTTCCGGTGCCGGGAGGGCCATAGAGTAGAGCGCCCTTCGGAGGGTCGATACCGAGGTTGACAAATCGCTCGGGCGATAGTAACGGCATCTCCACAACTTCTCGTAGCTTCTCGACCTGTTCCTTGCAGCCACCGACATCGCCGTATGTAACATCAGGCTTCTCCTCGACCGTCATCATGGTAACGCTGGCATCGATCTTGGGCGGTAGTGGTAACAGGATCTGGTACTTGTTTCTGTCGACACCTACACGCATGCCCTCCTCGATATCGGTCGGGGATACGCGCTCGCCTAGCTGGACGACGAACTTGGCAATTTGTTTTACGTTGATGACGTACTTGCTCTTGGTCTCGTCCTTCTCGTCAGCAATGATCTTGGTGCACCGCGCTACCTGAAGCGGTTGCTCCTCGGACATGCGTTGGCGGTCGGCGGCGACATCCCATAGGTGAGGTGGCGCAAGGCCTGTGTCGGACTCCTTGACACCGATCTTCTCGTCGACAGATTGTTGCTTCTCCTTGATCTGCTTCTCTAGGTTCTTGATCGCCGTGCCGTAGGGTGCCGCTCCATAGGTCTTGAGGACTTGGATATCTCTGTTCATAGGGTTAGTCGTGTTATCGCAGGGCCATTAGAGAACTAGATTGAACTTACTCGTCTGATAACGGCGTGATCTTCTTCTCTTCTATCTCATCGTCGGCGAAGTTCTTCCTGTACTTCTCCCAATTTGATCCGGTGGCAGAAGGCTGGACTATGGTTAGCTAGGGCCGATGGCAAAACAGGTAGGAGTCGCAGTACCATTTTGTTAAAAAGCTCCTGATAGCAAGGAGCTTGGTGGTATTAATATGAATGAAAGAAGAAAAAGTGAATGGATGGGAGGATAGAGTCGCGGGAGAGGTTTGGGTATCGTTTGTTGCGGGTGGTGGATGCTTTGATGAAATCGAAGTTGCGAATGGCAACTGGCAGCTCGGGCTGGCGAAGTTGGTGTCGCTGATGATGGACGAATGTGGTTGCATAAGCTGCTTCATTGCCTGGAGGCTGCAGCTACCAGCTGGAACGTGTACGTACCACCTGTAGTTATGCAGTTATACCTGATTGGGATTAGCGCACAAATGTAGCCTTGCAGCTACCCCAGGCCGTTTTTGTTCGATTAAACTCTGGGTACCAAAAAAATATCACAGCCTGCGCGGGGAGCTTCTGTCAAGCCGGCCACCTTGAAGTACAACACGAAACTCGAGATACCTTCCTGTTCCCGTTCCCATTCAAATTTTGACATCTTCGAGCCCGCCATCTTCGCTCGCTATACGGCCTCTATTCCACGATGGCTACCGCAACCCAGTCCGCCGGTGGCGCGAATGCCAACGCCACTTTTAGAGTATGATTGCTGTACCGCTATCTCAGAGCTTGGAGGCCCTGGGCTAACGAGCAAATAGGACAAGGAAAAGCCCATCGCCGTACGATCCGCGAATATTGTTGCTGCTAGAGGTACGCATATCTCTTAAAGCCCCTAGTCCAGGTACTAATACCCCCGCAGCTGTTGCCGATGCCATCAGAACTTCCTTGGGACCTCGAGGAATGGACAAGATGATCCGAAGTGGAAAGGGCGAGACTATAATCACGAACGATGGAAACACAATGCTCAAGAGCATGTCGGTCTTGCACCCAACAGCCAAAATGCTTGTCAACCTCTCAGCAGCACAAGATGTCGAGGCAGGAGATGGTACGACGTCAGTGGTGGTTATATGTGGTGCGCTGCTTGGTGCGGCAGACAGGCTGCTATCCAAGGGCATCCACCCCTCAGTTATTTCCGAGTCTTTCCAGAGAGCGGCAGCAGCAGCAGTTCAGATTCTCCACGATATGTCTCAACCCGTCGCCCTTACCGATACCGCCACCCTTCTTCAGGCAGCGAATACTTCGTTGTCTTCCAAGATCGTCTCCCAATATTCGGGGTTGTTAGGCCCCATGGCTGTCAATGCAGTTACAAAGACTATCGACATTAAGACGGCCGATAATGTTGACTTGAAGAATATTAGAATCATCAAGAAGGTCGGAGGCACAATAGAGGACAGCGAGCTGGTGGATGGACTGGTCCTCAACCAACCAGTCATCAAAGCAGCGGGTGGCCCTGTGAGAATGGAGAAGGCCAAGATCGGCTTGATCCAATTCCAGCTAAGCCCCCCAAAGCCAGACGTAAGCCAAATTGGAATACTACTATTTTCTGCCGTTTTCTAATCGTTTGTACAGATGGAGAACACTATCCAGGTCAACGACTACCGCCAAATGGACAAGATTGTCAAGGAGGAGCGGTTATACCTCCTTAACCTGGTCAAGAAGATCAAGAAAGCCAAGTGCAACGTGCTTTTGATCCAGAAGTCTATCTTACGTGACGCTGTCAACGACCTATCTTTACACTTCCTCGCCAAGCTCAACATTCTTGCTGTTAAGGATATCGAGCGAGACGAAGTTGAGTTCATCTGCAAGTCCACCGGTTGCAAGCCGATTGCGGATATCGACTCCTTCACTGAGGACAAGCTCGGAACAGCCGACCTGGTTGAGGAGTCTCAGTCAAATGGAGCACGGATGGTCAAGGTTACTGGTACCAAATCAGCGGGCAAGACCGTCTCAGTAGTCTGCCGCGGCGCCAACAGCCTAATTTTAGACGAAGCCGAGCGGTCACTTCACGACGCTCTTTGCGTCATCCGCTGCCTAGTCAAGAAGAAGGCTCTCATCGCGGGTGGTGGTGCACCAGAGATTGAGATCGCGGCCCAGCTCTCCAAACAAGCACGCTCGCTGACTGGCACGGAGGCGATCTGCTGGAAAGCGTTCGCCGATGCTTTGGAAGTGATCCCTACGACGCTAGCAGAAAACGCCGGCTTGAACAGTATCAAAGTGGTTACAGATCTACGACATAGACACGAGATGGGAGAGAAGAACGCAGGAGTCAGCATCAAGAGCGGTGGTGTCAACTCGAACATTGCCAAGGAGAATGTATTACAGCCATTATTGGTGAGCACGAGCGCTATCGAGTTGGCGGCTGAAACGGTCAAGATGATCCTCAGAATTGACGACATCGCCTTGACACGGTAATGGAGGATATGTTGGCTAGAAGGAAAGAAATGTACATGATCACAATGAGATGAGACGAGATGACATAAGCAAGATGTTTACTATCCCTTGAACGATAGAATGGGTCGGGGATCTACAAGGGATTCGGCTCTAATAAAAAGTGATCTCAACGAACAACCCAGTTCCTCTTGCAATCCCGACTAAGAGTAATTCACACAAAGATCCATGTTATTTGTCATTCATGATCATCAGATATACCTATTACTGCTCCTGTTGTCTACCGGCCGACAGTTCGGATCCGATATTACGGGATTAGGAAGTGGCTTGTCTACCCCCTAGTACCTTGTGGGGTAGGAGGGGTTCGACCTCAATGGCGTCACTTTTGCGATTACTTAGACGAGCTGCGCAGTTAACCGTAGAAGCGCATTATTAATGGGGCATACGATATCCCGAGAGCGCATCTCCTTTGTTTGCCCGTAACCCTAGATATAACTCTCCATCGACGTGCAGGGTTTGTATAATCTGTCGGTCTATTTCTACAAGACCGAATTCTTCGGGCAGATTAGACTATTTCTCGGTGTTTATGTCCTGCATAAGAACAGCTTCGTCCCGTGTGCTAGCTCACAGCTCTACTCGTCCTGTAGCAACAATCTCGTCGCATTTTCAAAAGAAGTTCCCAGCAAAGAGTCTACCAGCTATCTATATACGCACCATGGCTTCCATCCCGAGCACCCAGAAGGGCGTCATCATCGAGAAGACTGGCGGCACCGAGGKGCTTCAGCACAAGACTGACTTGCCGGTTGCTGCGCTTGTCGAGGGCCAGATTCTGGTCAAGAATGACTATATCGGCGTCAACTTCATTGACACGTAAGCTGCTTCCTATGCTCTAGAGACCTGTATCTGGATCTTACGAGTGTTATAGATACTTCCGCACTGGTCTATACCCTGCACCCCAGTTCCCCTACATTCTCGGCCGAGAAGCGGAGGGCACTGTCGTCAAGACGGGTGGCGGAGAGCTCTATGGCCTGAAGGAGGGTGACAGGGTTGTCTGGTACGTATTGACATGCTTTCTTATTTGTCATTTCTCTTGAACCATACATGTTCTAGTATTCCTTTCTGTCGCAGCTTAGCAATGCCCCCCTTTTCACCCCTGAGCGGTTCATACCACCGTATAATCCTCCCAAGGGGGAGTGAGCGGGGAAGGCATGGGCTCAGGTAGGAGACAAGAGAGTCTCCTGGCATCCTAACCTCTACTCTGTAACACAGGACGCTAACATACACAACAGGATGGCCGAAGGCGCATACGCAGAGTACACCGCCGTCCCAGCCGCCAAAGCCGTCAAGATCCCGGACGGCCTACCCCCCAAAGTAGCCGCAGCGGCCCTGCTCCAAGGCCTCACGGCACTAACCCTCGTGCGCGAAGCGCACCCGGTAAAGAAGGGCGACTGGGTGCTCGTGCACGCAGCCGCGGGCGGCACCGGGCTCTGGCTCGTACAACTGCTACACTCGATCGGGGCCAACACCATCGGCACGGCGTCGACGCAGGAGAAAGTCAACCTAGCGCTCAAAGCGGGCGCGACGCACGTCATCAACTACAGCCACGAGGACGTGAAGGCGAAGGTGTCCGAACTGACCGGCGGCAAGGGGGTGATCGCGGTGTTCGACGGCGTGGGCAAGAGCACGTTCGACCTGAGCCTGGAGGTGCTGGCGCGCAAGGGCAGCATGGTGTCGTTCGGCAACGCGTCGGGCGCCGTGCCGCCCGTCAACATCGCGCGCCTGAGCGCCAAGAACGCGCGGCTCCTGCGCCCCACCGTGCTGAACTACATCACGACCCATGAGGAGCTGGAGCAGTACAGCAAGGAGCTGTTTGATTTCATCATCAAGGATGGGCTCGATGCCAGGATCCATGAGGTGTACCCCCTGAGCGAGGTGGCGAGGGCGCATGCGGATCTTGAGGGCAGGAAGACTACCGGGAAGTTGTTGCTGGACCCGTCGAAGTAGATTCGATGAGAGTCAGGATGGGTGGGTTGATGGTAGTTTAAGCAGGACTGACGTTCCGGGAGGAATGTTTACTACCTACATTAGGTACGTAGGCTACCGTTGCGAATTGAAAGTTATAAAATCAAAACGATTTTCAAGACTTGATCGTCTTGGCATTATTGAATTGTGAATATCACAACTGTATTAAAGAAGTAAGTCCATAAAACTATTTCACGGCACGGAGGTAATCATACGTATTATAATGATACTCCTCAACCTACACAGGGTAGTGGTATAGGGGAAAGGGGAAAGGGGTAATGGCTCATACAAGAGGGTGATGTTCCGCTTGGCTACGTGCACCTGATATACCTGGGTAAATATGCTAAACAGCGAGGATAATAGAAGCATTACCTATCAATCATCGAAGGTTTATTATTGTGAGGTCTAGTGTACAGCGCAAGTCCTCTTKCCATTCATGTGTGTCTTGAGCAAACGTTTCAAAAGGAGCAATTGTGACTGCGCAAACAATTCCCTGCCTCATCTCATAGCTCCGATTCCAGCATCTCTCCTCGATGACTTGGAAAAAAAGGACTTATCATGGACCCAGCCTGCAAACTTGCAAAGGCGACCCTCAGTAGAAAATTAATTTAAAGACAAACGACATTTCCACCCTGTCCTTAGGGAACTTTTGTCTTCATGTGACCGAAACTCCGTGGGAAACAGACGTTCAAGGCATTGGAAAAAGAATGCGAGGTCCTTCTCAGTAACACCTTATTGCAGTAAGAATAATTCCCTTGCGAGGTGCGTTCAAGTTCAAGAACCCAGCATCGAATGGGAATGAATGAGTTTCGGACCGTGCTCACTGTGGTAAACAATTGTTAGCTTCCATATTCCCATATACAGATAATTAGGAGACGAGGAGGACTTACTTGTAATCAACGCGACTGAGGCTCATCGTGCGTTGCGCCTCTGTGGTCTGGGCATCCAAGTTGTGGATGCAGTATGCTAGGCGAGACGCGACGAGCGAGCCCAGGAACATAGCCTCCTCGAAGCCATTCTTGGTCCACTCGGCGAGGTACGTGGGCTGCGGAGCTTGCTTGATGCTCATGGGCGTTTGACCATGATAGTGGTGGCCGGAAACCTCACCCGATGTCGAGCCGGGAGCCTGGGTTGTACCGGGTATACCAAGCGACGCTGTCGTGGCAGCCTGCAAGAGCGGGTTCACGGAGCTCGTGGTCGGGAGCTGACCTGTGAAGGAGCCGGTGGGGGTCTGGGAACCAGTTCCGCTAGGCGTCGCCATGTTAGAGGGAAGCTCAGACGTGAAGATGGTGGCGGTGCTCGGGGAGATTAGATGGCGCGCAATTAGCGTCTGCATGATGTTCTCCTTGAGGCCACGGAGACGACTACCATTGCCAACAAACACGATGTTGTCCCAGCAGCCGGGTCGCTTATAGCTGTCATCGATGCTCTGAACGGCGCGGTAAATCGTATCAGTGATTCGGTTGATTTCACCGCGATCAGCGAAGAGGAATCGCTCAAGGGCAACTTCAATGTCTCGTCGTACTCGCTTCGTTCTTCGTTCCGTGCCGATCGCGTTGGTCGTGGACTCTTGGGTGTCGCCATTTGCGTCACCGGTGCCTTCAGGCTTGACCTCAGGCTTGGTTTCTTGGTTGCTAGGCGCGCCTTCAGCAGCGGGCGCATCAGCAGTGGAGGCAGCACCGTTTGTAGTGGCTGCAGGTTCCGCCTTAGGGGCTCCATTTGAAATGGGAACCTCCACGTCCTCATGCACCAGCTCCTCGTAGTGAAACACGTTGACCTTCCTCTTGGAGTTGGGCAATCGAGCAGGTCTCGCCGCCGCAGGCTCAGCTTCCTGACCTTTGCCTTGCTTCTTCGACTTTGCCTTCTCGGCCTTCTCCTTTTCCTTCTTGGCGAGGAATTCTCGCGTGTTACCGCTGGTAACGATGTTGGCCACATCAAGAACACCCTCCTCCATCTCTTTTCCGTCGGAAGTTCCATTCTCGGTCTCGCCACCAAATGCGGTTACAGGCTTCGGGGGTTCTACGACCCTCACACCTTCACCAGACGAGGTAGCGCCCGCAGTCTGACTTGCAGCCGGGGCCGAATCATCCGTGGGAAGATCCATGAGCTCCAGTGAGTCGGCCGCATAAGGTAGTACCTCGCATAGGGGACTCTTCTTGAGCTGCTCGGCCATGTCATAAGTGAACTTCTTATCCTTCAGAAGCGACAGAAGCTTCTGGGTAAAAACCTCTCCGCCAGAGATCTCTCGAACCGGAGTGGGGAAGCCCAACATCTTGTGGCTGACAATGTTGTACTCGTGTATGCAGGTCACGTCGACTTTCTCGAAGCCAATGTCTACCACGGTCATAGTCGGCCACTTCAGACCGTATTGCGCGGCGACTGCGCTGTTCAATAGGCAGAGAGCGGGGGTTTTGGTCTTCTCGAAGATGTAACGAGCAATAGATTCGCAGTCGGGTCGAGTCCATTGGGGTGATGCCATGAGCATGATGGGCGTGTTGTGGTAGGTGGTCGTGAGTAGGCTGTGAACGTGGTCGAGAAATGCGAGGAATGCCGCCATATTCACTATGCGGCCACCCTGTAAAGGGTAGATTGCGCCCTCGACGCTGTCGCGATCCTCAACATACTCCCACTGATTATCGTCCTTCTCGCCGTCTGCGCTTCCCGATACGCCGACCTTCTTGCGCTTGTATGTGCGGTAAGGGGTGTACTCGTTGGTCTCCTCGTCCTTGAACATTCTAGTCGGAATGCGATGGGCGGGCGGGGTGAGTTCGTTGCAGCCTAGCTGGGCCATCGTAGTGAGGCTGCCAGGGCAGATGATGAGGATCTGCTCCTCGCGCCATTTCCCTTGCTGGCTAGCCATGACGCGAACGTTGTCGGCGAAAGACGAAGCCTTTCTCTCTTGCTCCTGGCGCGCACGCTCTCTGCGATCTGCTCGTTCGCTTCGGGGAGTTGCTGTGTCTTTTCCCTTCGGGTTTGAGGTGGGAGCTGAGCTGGGGCCGGCACGAGATGTGGAGTTGAGGGAATTGCGGCTGTTGAAGGAGCTCGCGCGGGGATTGGAGTTGGCGTTGGCGTTGGCGTTGCTGCTGCTGCTGCCGTTGCCGTTATCGTCGGATAGGCTAAGGTTTGGGAAAGCGCGAAATGCTCTTCGATCGCGCAAATCAACGCGCGAGCTTTGATCCCCTGCATTTTGCTGTGGCACGGCTAGATACGTTAAGCTGGATTGTGGCTGTGAGGGCAGCTGTAGCTGTGGCTGCAACCTATAGAGATATTAGTTCGTCAAATGCGGATAGCGGCAGCAGTTGAAACAGCACAAGGCGCTTACCATGATTGGCTTGATTGACTTGCGCTAGCAGGGGTTCCTCCTGTGGCTGGTGAGTTCCAAGGTAGCAGGGGKTGCAAGGGCTGTAGGGATTGGCTAGAGCGTCGAGATGCGCTAGCGTTGGAGCTAGCGTTGGAGCGTTGCTTGGAGCGTTGCTTCTTTGGGGCCATTGTGAATTGATTTGACGATGGCCTCGTTCACGTTGAAGAGCGCTAGCAATGACAATTCAAATTGGCGAAGTTGACCAAAATATTTGGACAATGCAGAATCTCGCCAATTACTTGCTGTGCATTGTAGTTACTAAGGAGACAGAAGACGGGTACGAAATACATGGTTATTTGGGCAATCGCGAATGCATCGACTAGACCCGGTATGCCGAGATCGAGTGCACACAACGACACATACCATCCATAGCAACACTCTACGCCTAGTTCTGTAAGTACCTATGTTCTGTCGTCTCTACTGTTTAGTATCACGAGGTGTGTACCTAATCCCCTACATGTAGGTACTTAAAGCTACAGGTAGATGTAGGTTTGGTATTGTGGTAAGCTGGCAGAGATACTCAGTTTAGTTCCCCTGATCCTTAAACTCCATAGACATACAGCTTCTCCCTTCCAACTATGCTTGACAAATGCAGATTTGTACAATGTATTAAACAATAAAAATACATACCAAGGGTATTGCCATGCGAAGGTACTCCGTTGCATCCTCGAGACGCTCTTCTAATGCTCGTCTCCACGTGTTGAGTATCGTGCAAGATAGTCCCACATACCTATAACCCGATCATTCCCTGATCATACTGGTATCACATCCTTCCTTTAGCCATCCATATGATTTGCCATAACTCCAAACATCCCATAACCGCGAGCCAATGAAAGGTTGAATATCACAATGCCACCCGTTACGCAACCGAGACCGGTACATCAGGACTTGCCTTGAAGCTAGCATGTTCCTGGGCCTCTTGGGGCGCCTTGTTCATGGTTTTCTCTCTGAGCGGAGATCGATCGCCAGTTTTAGTAGAGAAACCGTCAATGCCCACCGATTTTCGAGTTGGAGTTGCTGGAAGCACCGGGTTTCCATCATCTTGGTCCTCGCGAGATTCATCTTCAATTGACTCGGTTGACACTCGATCCGTTCCCTCTAGATGCTTGTCTGGGTTATCTTTGGCTTTCGGTGTAGTTGCGTCCTCCACTTCGGCATCAAGCTCAAACTCCTGTCTGAGTGGACTGCTCACCAAGCTACTAACGTCTCCCATCTGACTTCTCGTTCGAGATGTACGAGCAGGACTTCTAATTGGAACCGGTGGTGCCACTCTTGCAGGAATGTTGMCCCGTGCTGCCCCAATCGCCACTCGAGCCGGAGTCTGGGCAGTAGCCACTTCAAAGATAATGGCTTCTTCTTCAACATCGGATCCGTCACCCTCTCCTTCCTCTTCTTCCTCCTCCTCTTCCTCCTCTTCGTCATCGCCGTCATTACCATTGTTTTCATCTAACACCTTATCGTCTGTATGAGCATTGTCATCTTCGGTGTACGTGCCAATACTCTTGCTTGTGACTTCGCTGGTTTCATTGCCTAATTCCTGTTCATCTTCTTCTTTAATTGCAATTGTCGTTGTTGGCTCGTCGTCTAGATCCGGGAAATTTGATAGCTTTCTCAAAGCACTAATGTCAATTTTCGTATAGTCGACCTCGATTGGCGCCTTCACTTCTGGCATGTCCTCGGTTGTTTGCGGTTGGTTTCCATCCTCGCTTTGGCTTTGGCTCGAGCTTGGTGTAGTTTGGGGTGTCACAAAATATGTTTGCGTACCGGCATCGGTCATCTGACTCCTTTCGGTAGCTATTGTCTTGCTAGACATATAGCTTCCTCTGTTGCTTCGTGATAAGTAAGTATCGACACTTTGGCGACCGACTCTAGGGAAGAAAGGGCTCGTTGGACTAGGGTTGAATTCGAATTGACTGCTGTCAGGTCTCAGTCGCGAACCAGCTTCACGGATGCCCATTCCAGCCATCTCAAGAGCTAAAACACCAAAAGGGTCTGGATCATCCACATCGGGTACACCAAATGCTGGCGATGGCGCTGATGTATTGGGTGATTCAATGGTCGCATCTCCCGGTGCCGGCTGTGAGCCAAGTTGCTCAACAAGGGTCGTATCATAGTCGGTTCTCCCCTCAGCAGCCTTGAGGACCTCGGTTAAGGGCCGTGTTTGGGGCATACTTTGGTTGATGTCTCCCGCAAGGATCTTGGCAACACTGATTTTCATCCCATAGTATCTCTCATTCTCGTCCGTCCGCTCAGTTACGACGATGCCGTCCAATTTGACTTCTGCACTCTGCCCCCTCGCTTTCACATATACGATTGCCCTGTCGCTTAGATCGACCCATGTGACATCATTTTCAAGCAGTCCCAAGGCTACAAGGGGACCGGCAGTCAGGCTGACATCAGTGCCGAGTGTTAATCGAGGCCTAGCAAAAGCCTCGAGGACGGTGAAGTTGTTGATTACAAGGACGCAGTCGTAAATATCGACTCCAAAAACGAAACGTAAACTAGATGTCTGAAGCATTAGACCAGATGGCGGAGACCATGTCCCATCTGTTTTGCGCGCAATCAACACGCCACTACCCCCGGATCCAGTCGTCCATATTCCAGATCGCACTGAAGTGAAAACTGCAAGTCCAACTGCATTTTGTATTATCCTCGGGGGTATCTTTTTCAGAAATTTATGCGACGAATGAGTGCTTGAATAGGTCGATGGACTCCCCGGTCGGTCGTCTGGAGTCGAAAAGCCATCGGCTGTGATTGCGCATTAGTTTATCTACGATATGCACCTGCAGGTAGCGCGAGAACATACTGCAAAACGATTTCAGAATGCGAGCAGCCTTTTCGCATTCTTTATCTAGGGTGGCAGGATAGAAGGCGTCTCTACTGAATCTCGACGTGCTAAATCGGTTTACTGGCGAGGGGATCTTGTCGGCCCAGCCGCGGACGACGTCGACGCTGTTCTTGTGGTCGACTGTACCGGCATTGCCGTTGCCGTTGGTACTCGTGCTCGATCTGCTGCGATCCCACGGGAGGAGCGCGGAAACCCGCTGCATGGCTGTCTGCAACTAGGAAAGCACGGATCGTCACCTTCGGGAGTTTGCGCGTCCCAGAGGAAAGGCTCCTCTTAACGAAATCACGACTATGAGTACAACAAGTAATTAGATCATGGGCATAAATATTGGAGGCTGCTCGTCAAGCAGGCGCTGGGCCAACGGCATTGAAGAGGGAGAGATGGATCCGAAGATTCGGGTCAGAACTCTGACGAGAGGGGACTGGGAGGAACTGACGACAACTCAGGCAATGGTTGGCGGTTGCTCCCTCTGTGTATTAGATACATAATAGGGTCGCCAGGCCGGGCGGGCTAGAGCGAAGTGGCTGCAGACGAAAGTGACGTTTTGACTGGGCAGCCAACCCCAAGACGGCTTAAGATGCATGCATAGGTGCATGTTTAGTGGGGCTCAAGGTCAGGTAGAGCAGGGTAAGTCAAGGTAGGGTGGGCACGCTCGGCAGGCCAGGGCCAGGGGTACGAAAGAAAGCCTGGGAGACCTATTCCGCTTTTGGACCATTCAGCGATAGCGGGGGTTATTTGAAGGGGCTTCTGCACTGCCGGCTGTTTAATGAATTCAGGAACGAACAGCAAATTGATTCAGGTACTACCTACTACATACTAACTAATTGCTACTACGTGCTCAAAGCAGGAACGGGACCGACCATTCGTTTAGTGGTTACCTTAGTCGTTGCCTCCTTAAGGCCGTTTGCAGAGCCGAAGTGGAGATCAGCGCGGGATGGACGGAAGGCGAATCACGGCCATCAGCAAGCATCTCCATGGTAGACTCTACTATTTATTACATATCTACGTACTAGTATACACTCTCATCTTAGGCAAAAGCAAAATGTGATGACCACCGAATTCAATCACAATATACCTTAGTTAAGATAAAATATTACTAATAGCTGAGATGTATGTTTACACCTACACGGCTACAGCTGAACGGGCTCATAAATGAAACAAGCAAAAAAGTTAACCAAAACAAGCACTAGGAATGCCGGATAGCTCGATAATATGCTTTAACTTCATACAAAATATTAAGGATCACGCTGTGGTATCCAATTGATTTTCCCTATCGATCCTTTTCATCAGATGGGACTCGGGGATCTCGAGTCGATCGACATGGAAACCCTGTTTACACAAAGCTACTCTCCCCACTAGCGAGTATCCAAGACTCAATTGCTTCTTTTCTTCGGGTCCCGTCCGGGTCTAGGTTGGGCTGGTGTATGTTGAATTGAGCGCTACTACACTAGCAAGTCTCTGTTTACGTAGATGGCTTTTTTCCCTTTCTTTTTCAAAGGCTGTACGGTAGTCTATCCGTGAACTCCCAAAGGTTCGGGGTGCCCAGTGCAGGTCTGAACTCATAGCAATGGGACCGAGAACGGGAACAAAACGTCCCTTGCCAAGCCCGCCCCGAGCCCACTGACACATGGGCGCTTGCAGCAATGCAACTCGCACTAATCACGAGCACGACATGAACTGATCTGATTTCACGCCGCATCCTTTGGCGGCGGAAAACCCCAGGTTAACCATTGGCCCCTGAGACGATCATGGGTTTGTAACTGACGATGTCAGATAACGTCGAACATGACGTTCTCAGCAACGTGCTGCAAGAATCGAACTTGCGAGAAGAGGCTGGTAATGGGCCGACTAGACGGATTTCGCACCAACAGTACGAAACAAGGCGCACGGGAGCTAGCGGAAGAGTGGTTTCGCAATATGTTTTAATTTACTGGAATTCCTGGGACCTTTCTCACCTGCAGTCTGCAGAGCCCGCGAGAAATCTATTCGCGACTGTCAATTATGGCTTAGCTCACGCTCAAAAGAGCAACCTCATCTGACTGCAGCTCGATATTGTTACCATGACGATCCGTCATGTGGCACTCATCACTCGTTACGAGGGATCCTCTATGTCCTAGGATGACCCATTACTCGCGTGATACGAGGTCCAGCTATGTACATACGCAAGTAATAAGTGCCTTTGGTCCACATATCTTACCTACATTACAGATTTCCCACGCCGTTGGAAAACTTTGTCTCCGAGTGCAAAACAAGGCTACCCCGGCCATCCAACAGCGGGCGGCGTCATTGGTGCAGGGCAAAAAATATTTTAGGGGATAAAAAAAAGAACAGAAGAAAAGCGAAGCGAAAAAAAAGGGAAAAGCTAGATATCAGGGTTGCTAGATAGCCAAATCTCCGAATTAACAGTTGCCTTGGTACTGTATCACTATGTGATTTTCTTGACCGCAAGAATCGACAATTGCCTACCGTCTATCAAGCTCTGTCAAACCAGTCCCGACCGTGCCGCGGCCCCCAATAATAGCATGTAGTAAGCACAGTGTTTGCGAGCCATCCCGCCCGCCCAGCCTACATGGATATTGATGATAGTTCCGAGGCTGTTAGTTCTGGACCTTTCATGTATGTGGGAACGATAGTGTTTGCGGCGTCCTTCAAATTGAAACTGGCAAAGTTTGGATCCTTCGGAAAGCCTCAAGCGCCTCCCAGCGCTCCCAGGCTGCATGAAGATGCATGCGCTGACTAAGTCAGAACCGGAATATTCCCAACGCCTAACCTTTCCTTGCGACCTACCTCTTTAGCTAAAATAACTAGGTGCCTACGTCATGGCTACCGTACTTGACAACTCCAGCCTTGCGGTCAAGACGATATCCAAGGAAATAATCCGTATATTAATTCATTCGAAGATTCGAACCGTGAAGACTAGGTACCTAACATACTTACTCTTCAAAACTCAATTCTAGCCTTCATTAACCATATCAGGTAATTAACGAAAGAAGCAAGCCCTCTTAGGTGGCAAGTGGGCCTTTGACACGTAGATCAAGTAGTTTGCCAACTTGATGAAAATTTTGAAGTCGACGTTGAACATTGATGCTCGCGAGAGCTGTCCGAAGTTAATTGGACACGGTCCCGAAGTTATTTGGTCTTTCGAGGATGCCCTGGCGATAGTTTGGCCAAGGCACTAATAGCAATAGTAGAAGCTGTTGGGAATCAAGAGCAACTCCACTCATTACGAGTCCCTTGAGACGGTGACCGTTTATTGACGAGGTAGGGCATTATTTTATAAGCTTTGGCGATTTAATATGTTGGGAACTATAGTGATGGGCATGTCGAATTGTGGTGGGTTTGACAAATAATCCGATAAGCCTGGCGAGACTGGAGTATACAAGATAGGTATTCACGTCCTAAGGTCCCCCAAGTATGTAGTCAGGTATAATGAGTTAGGCTAGGTACCTAGTTATACATAGGTGACTACCTCAAGGTCCTGATTCTCGGTGCCGCTTGGATTGCCGGGGAATATTTTAAAGGGCTGCATTAGTCTTACACATATATTAATTATCCCTGACTTCGATTTAGAGTAAACATAATCCACTTAATCTACTTAAAGTACCTTGCCCAGCTGAAGGTGAGGGGATATCAAATAAACAGCATCCGGTGGGACAATGGTATATCTGACTCAACACGACGAAGCAGATCTCGTCGTATATTTAGAACTATACTTGAATGGCAATTCGCCAAGAGCCTCAAATCGCCAACAGTGGATAATACGCTACGATGACTCCTTCGAGCATTGGGCATTTAAATTGCCTGCATTGCACTGTAACTCAGATATTGGACAACTAATAAGCATACACGACGGTGCGCGAACCCAGAGTGTCACCAAGCACACCGCATTTCTTACTAACCTCCACGACGAATCATATAGTACTAGTCGAAGGGATGGTAGCTATTACCACCATCTACAAGCTTCATGATAACCAAAATTAACAGCAGTTGCAGCTGTCTATTTCCTTTGGCGGATACAGGAAATGACTTAATAATATGGCCCTAGCGAAGGGAAGAACCGGAAACGATCAAGTAGATAGTCACGCAAGACGAGGGGTGCGTAGAACAGCTAGTGGGGGAGAGTGAAGCATACATCATTGCGGGCAATCTAATTTCGTGAGATCCTCATCAGTCTAGCAATACGATACAATCTGCGTGTCCATCCATCCATCCATACATCCACCGTGTGTCATCATTCCGCCGAGAAGAAAAAACCCAGTCCCTAACATGATCGTTTACTTCAATAAAATAACCCAATCCAAACGGGCATCTGCCTCATGACAAAACGTTTATCATAAAATAGAACCGGTCCGCGTACCCTGAAGCAAGCAATTTGGACAAAAAGTGTGTATAGCAGGGATGAAAAACGCCAACAATGATTGCACCTGTAGAAACCGCATGTGATCCTCTATATATGCTCCCATTCCGCGAAAGAGTGAGAGAGATAGACGAAGAGAATAAAAAGATAATGGTGATGAAGAAGAAGAGGAGGAGGAAGAAAGAATGGTGTCGTGGCTCATGCTTGATTCGCTTTTTTTGATCCCCCGTCGCATATCCAAGTCGCGAGAGAGGGTCACGCTGCAATTCTCATGCTCCACCGACGCCGCCCACCTGACCGCTCGCCTCTGTAATGCAAGAGCTTGTGTTCATGGTGATACACAAATTGAATCAGGAAACGTTTCTCATAACGAAGGGCAATAATGATGGTGATCTGGCAAACATCCAGCTTATGCCGTGAGCCCCGACCAAAACAGCCTTGTCCATGATCCCGTGCTTTTCGGCGTGTGGATTCAATAACTGTCCTGAGAGAGAGCGTTTCCGGGATAGGGTCCTCCAAAGAGAACGTACTTCTCGAAGGGAAGGCAATTGATCGTCTTCCGGGAACTCCGGACCCATTTGGGACGAGGGACCTCCTCCCAATTCTCGTTCGTTAGTGGGTAAAAGTTGTACGCTTCGTGAGAGGGCAGGTCGTGGTGCTCGCACTCGAAGATGCCTTCGAGATGGAGGCGTTCCAGCTTGGGCAACTTCATGCGAAGTCCCGTGAATAGTGATTTGAAAGTTCCCTCGTACAGATGTATTCCTCCTAGTGACACCTCGAAGGGCTTAGCTAATCCACGGCCACCAAGACGTAGCCGAAGGAGGGTTGGGCCATGTCGCGCAAGGAAGTCTTTCAAGTCATCTTCCTCGCAGGAGACGCCTTCGAGCGTTAGATCGGTAAGCTGTTTGAACGTGAAGTCGTAAAAGAGTTCCCGGAAGGAGAGAGCGAATTTGGAATTCTCGCTAGAGTACGGGTGGAACGCGAGTTTCAGTTTCCTTAACTGCGTGGCGAGTTGTAAGATGCGACCGAGGCCATTCACGGCCCTGAAGGCTGAGCCCGGGCCTTGTAGCCCCGATGGATCTAGAGTTAGGTTAAGGGTTTCTAAGCTGCTGAACGATTGGGCATGTGTATACCAATGCGTGCGGTAAGCTGGCAGGCGGAATACTTCAAGCGGAAGTCGATCGACCTTGAAGGATGATAAAGGAATGCCGTGGAGTGCGAATATGATAGCGTTTAAGTTGCTATACGTCTGGGGTCGATCCAACTTCCTGCAACTAGGGTAGTCGAAGACCTCCCTCAGTACGCCGTTGTCGAGCGGACATTGCGTGAATGCAATCTCAAAGTGCTTGAGATTTGGAAGAGCGGAACATGCCTCTCGCAGGTCGTCAGCTCTTAAATGCAGTGGGCCAACCATCTTGCGTCCCCTTTCGATCTTGTCGAATTCCTGCCTGGCCGAGCCCATAACCTCATTGCGCTGGTCCGGAGGTATCACAAAGTGTTGAAACCTATGGAATGGGTAAGCAAAGTCCGGTCTTTCTCGAAATGCAAAAAGTGCCGGACCAAAATCACCGTCTGACATGGGGCGCGCGGATGGCTGCCATATTCGTCCATGTAAACGGGATTATGAGATATCCGCAGGTAAACAAGTGGCTGTAATGGCTTGAAATAGTGTCATATGTGCCAAAAGACACTTACCATGAAGTACTCTGTGCGTCGTAATAAGAAAGTTCACCAAGAAATATGCAAATGGATGTGATGCTGCCTCTCAGGCGTTCGTGGAGCGCAATCGAGTGCAGTCGTTCGATATCATTTCTCCAACCGACAGCGGTGAACCCAGAGGAAAGCAGGTACTCGTAGCCCACATCTGCTAAAATCCGAGTGACCTCTCGAAGATTCCTGACTGACTCCGGGTCGCAATGAGAGAAGATGAGTCTCAGGAGCTCGACTGGCAGGGTATCCATAGAGAGCGTGTAGGTAGGGTGGTGGCCGTTCACATGAAAAAAATAAATTTTTCTAGGAAAAGAAGGCAGAGGACAGCCGGACGGGTTTTGTATGTATGCAAAAAAGTAGGTATCAAGCCCAACTCCGCCAGTTTGAAGAGGATGGAAATCGAACAAAACGCCGTAACAGACCAGATTGGAGCCGAGATTTCGAAAGAATGAAAATCCAAGTCCTCCTACGCGTCCTCGAGGAATTTTTCTACTTGGAAATGGCGGTTAGTAAATAGGGTAGCAGGACGGTCGTAGCACGTCCTCAACGAAATGGCGGAGAGTTGTATGTTTGGTGCATCTTTCTGCAACAAGCCTTTCCGGTTCTAGGACAAAGGAAAAAACCGCACCAACTATCGGTGAGCATGAGACACACATATACAATGTACTAGTTTCTGTCTTCTGACGGACAACAGCATGAACTAAGAAAAAATCTAATCCCCAAATGTATCGTTGTTAATGGGTCCCTTCTGAGTACTTGCTCGAGGGGCTGAAAGGATTTCGCAAGGTGAGATGGCGGTAAGGCACCCTTGCACAATAGTGAGAGAGAGATGCTGGGTACGGTGAAGCAGAGGGACAGTCTGGAAAAGACCAGGGTCGACTGTGACTTAGCTGGTCCCAGTTCCTGCATTAGGCCTGTTAGGCCTCATTGGAGCCGGATAGGCACCGTCTAGAATAGCTTGGCGGACTGTACCGTCCCGACGCCTTGATTCGTTTGTCAGCAACCCCGGCTGATTTAGCGGGACAATACAGCTCAGCAGTGGCGTATTCTTCAGCAGCACTCGACAGCTGAAGAGCTCTACAGTCTCCCCTTGCATTTGGTCGAGGCTACAACAACAACCGGGACAAAAAAAAAGATCGGTCACTTTTTCCACTTTGTCGGTGTGAGGCAAATAGGAACTGCCCTTCAAGTCTTATGTCTCTTTGCTACACGCGCTTTTTAATGAAAAAAAAAAAAAAATCCACCCGCTTGTGTCCTGAGTAAGAGCCGTGTATTAAAACCCCGGCCCCCAAAAATACATACAACTTGTCAAACCCCGACGATCCAAGGCTTCGAGTCACAGCTCACAGCCTGGCGTGTCTCGCCTTGAATATGGCCACCTTGTCGTCGTAAAACAAGATCTCACGTAAACGAAGCCGCGCTGCTGACCCCACTAGGTCGCCTTCTTGCAACGAGTCCGTCTCCGACTCAGCGTCATCAGACACGTCGGTTAGGTCATCTCCGGCGTCCGCTTGACTGCCGGTGCTATTGTCATCGTTCACATCATCATCGTCTTCTTCCGTCTCTTCGTCAGCCTCACTACCGTCATCTTCATTGTCATCATCCATATCAATCACGATGGCACCGTTCCCGTGATTCCCGCCGAGTCCGCCATCTGGGCCGCCACTACTAATGTCGTTTGGCCGAGTCTCTAATATCTCGAAGCACTTGGTCCCTATACCTACGTAACAAAGTTGAATCTCTGGCCGTAGCGTAATGATGTCCACAAGCTGGAGCGCAAGCTCCTTGGGCTCAAAGTTACCAATGTGTTCTAGCATGTGGGGTATGTGTAAGGAGCGAAGCTGGGGAATGTTTGGAAGTCGTTGAAGGAACGGATGCTGTAGGTAGTTAAACATTAGCTTCTGCAATCACAGCACCGTAGCTAACTCGGATCAATGTTTCTGCTTACCCAGTCCTTGTAATCAAATGCCGCAGAAAGTTCCTTCAAATTCGGCATGCGCCCACTTGTGATATAGGATACTATTTCACTGTTAAGCATCCAGCTGGTCCAACGACGGACTTCTCCTGACTCATCTGAGCTATCGAGCAGAAGCTTTTTTAGACTTGTTCGATGCCGCTTTATTGCACCCTTGAATATCTGGTCAAGTTTTACAGCCGGGCCAGGCGTGCGCCTTCGGTCTTGCAAGAAAAGGACCTCCAAGCTGTTCGGTGCGAGAGTTTCCTTGATGAAGCTAATAAGGGTATTTGATGTGGTATCGGTATGTATCTGTTTCAATGCCAGGTGATATTGAGTTGGCGCACCAGCAGGCGAGCCATGAGCTGGGGGAGTAGGGTGAAACTGCCTCTTCAGAGTCCTCCACAGGTGTTCAACAAACATACAGTCTAGGATTGTGAGATTTGTTAAGACACTCCAGTCAATAGCCCTTGTACAGACTTGCAATGAAAGCGGCACTCGCTCGAGTTCTAGGGTCTCCAGTTGGAGTTTTCCATCGAGCCGTTTTCTCTCTGCACAGGATCGGGATTTGCTCTGACCGACGGCTGTCACACTATTGGTTTGTTGCGGGTTTTGCGGATGTTCTTGACTGGACATTGCGACATTTGTATGCTCAAACGACGAATGGAAATGTACGCCATTAGAACTTGAGCTGAAACCATTGACTCCATTAGATTGCGGTGCAGAACTCTGTTCAGGAGCCGTATCGGTTGGCCCTCCCTGGACCTTGACGGCAGATTTTCGTCGTATGTCGTATATTCTACCGACTAAGACTCCCAACACCCCTCCCAGTCTCCTGTCACCAATTCGACTTTCGCCGGGCCACCGAGCGTCGTGATCGATCTGCTGCAAAGTGTAACTATCCCAAGCTTGCGCAAAGTCGGCCATACGAGCTTTCTGCGAAATTCCAACTCGAAGTTCTCGAAGCTTAGACCTTGAGCGCTCGATGAGCACCGACATCTCATCTAAGTAGGCGAGCTCGTCAATATCTAGGACTGTCAAGCTTTTCAGCGGCGGCAGGATGCTGAACGTCGGATACTCGACCTGACTCTCTGAATACTTGATTGGTTGCGTCACGGATGGGTGAAAATCATGAGGCAGAGTATTGCCGACAGGAGTCACTGTGCTTCCTATGGGAGGAACGGCCAGAGGTGGTGGTGGCGGAGGCTGGATCGGACTAGAAATAGACGAGGAAGCATCGGGAACTTCAGAATTGTCGTGCCAACGAACCCAGACCTTCTCAAGCTTGGATTCACCTTCGGGATAATGATCCTGGAGCGATGCGAGGGCCATGAAGACTTCTGATAGAACGCCGGTGGGCATGTCCCACACAAATGTCTCTAAATTGACCATCTTGCCGACAGCTATAGCTACCAATGTTCCTAGCATCTTTCCGCTCTCCTTCGTAACCATATATTCGGATGTCCAGTCCTTTGGTCCGTTGCCGAGCGAGAATTTACGCGTGTATCTTGCGTACTGGTTGTCTGCAAGTCTCTGCGAAGGCTTGGAGCGTGCCACAGAGCTCCCTCGCAACCATCTTGTCCTTTGAGCAAACTTACTACCTAGACACAGGGTGGCTAACCCATACGTTAACGCATCCACATTTTTGCTGTCGGATGGTGGAACCGTGTCGTCAGGCCATACTATGTCGAATCGAGCATAGATATGAGGTATTGTAAGATAATAGAGCGTGGAATTCGTCAGAGCTAAAGAGGTCAAGTCATTTGTATGAGTAACCTAATATAAAACCATTAGTACGCCTCGCGGGGACTATTGCCAGGAATATCTAGCTTGCCTCTTTCACAATGAGCCTCAGTATATCAACAGGGAGGTCAAGAAGCTGCAACGGCCTGGGCTTGGCGCCTATTGCTTCCCATTCTTGCCCCTTCCCTCTTAGAAGTTTGTGTAAGTTCGGGATAGGCGGCTCGCGCGTAGGAGCTCCGGAGGATGAAGATTCTGGTAGAGGTTGGCCGTTCTCCTGCCGCGTTTGCGAATGCGAAACTAGCGACTCTTTTAGATTGGAGTGGCTTGAATCTGTGCTGTTGGCCATGGTGCTTCCTCAATTTTATACTCGCCCTAACTTGTGAAATCACTCGATACTAAAGGCGCCTTGAACCATCGAATCGCATGCTGTCGAGAACAACAGGAACCGCCGGCGATCGATGTTGCGAAGCAGGGATGCGATTGAACTACCACAAAGACGATTTTATCGCGTCGCCCAGAGCCGCCGCTAGAGAGCTTCTAGCTACCCAATACGTGGTGAACAGCAGGTAGTCTCCGGGGAGCTATGTACAATGGTACAGAGGTATCGCTTAGAATGACGGCGTGGAGACAACTAGCTGTCTGGTATAACACAATCCAACAAAGGCGACAGGTCTTCAAAGATGTGGGATGTATGAGGATCCGAAGCGTGGTCCCGGTCGTACGTCGTAAGGCAATGACTGATAAATGTATGTATGTAATGTAGCATGTATGTATTTCATCAGTTGGAAACCCAGGTAAGGCATGTGTCTAGACTTGAAGGACGCCTGTGAGCAGAAAGAGGCAGAACTACGGGCTCCTCATTGGCCCGTTGCACGGCTGCACGGGTAGGCACGGGGCACATGGCGCGTAGAACTGAAGGGGGGCACCTTACTAAAAAGGGATCGGCGGGTACCTCCTATTGCCAGAGATACATGATGTATACATCGATGTGGGACATATAGTAGCTGGCTATCGATAAGGTATCTAATCAGAGGTACATCTATTCATGAGACCTTAATATATAGAAGCATCAATGATAGGCATTGAAATGCAGATACGATTTGATGGGCTTCAAGGTTGACTCATAGCGACCTATTCCCATTGCTACCCACCAGGCCTTTCGGATAGGACAACGTGGAACTACCTACTCCCAAGGGGAAGCGATTTAGTTCTTCCATTTGTTAATACGTAATTCTGATGATATACCTACATGAGGTAGTCAATGTACAAACCTACATATACACATCACGTCAACGATTTCTCCGGTGCTGTATACATGTAGCAGAAAATAGAACAGGCCAGCGCGCATTTTTAGGAACCCCTGGAAGGTCGACGTTGTAACTGATTAGGCATTCCTGCTTCCCGTTTTCGATAAGGTCAACATGGAGCATGGGTACGGTAACTGGAGTTGTAACCTGAGCCCCTCCAAGCCCCGCCTCTCCATACCTGTATGTACGGTAATGTACTTTTAGGCGTGTCTGCCCTCAGATGTCTATCCTTTATTACGACAAAGCGTCCTCCGTCCCTCCTCATTACCCTCTAGATTCTCCCAACCTCTCTATTCTTTGGGCATCTTGCGTGTATAAGTGTGTCGAGTAGACACCCGCGACCTGTGTTTATCGGAAATCATTTTCGTTTCTTAGCGCGTTGACCAGATAACCCGATAACCAGCCATCTTTAACGTTGAAGGGTCTGGTTAGGAGCTGCCTGCGCTGCCCCGCTCGACCTGTTTCCGCCCCTTTAGTCAGTCGCGCGGTTTGTGTTGTGGCTAAATCAGCCAGCTTCTTCGCGCCGTGTCCAGTCAGTCTACACATGACTACATGTACCTAGGTAGGTCGAAGACAAGGTTGCGTGTTGACTGCCTAACACCACGCTGGCCTTTAACCACGTCGGTTTAGACATATCTCTCTTGCACACTCTCTGATATAAAGTCGTTGTCCTTATCTGGTTTGGTGATTCTGGCCTGGACTGACTTTGTAATGCTCTAGATTATCAGGCGCTCTCCTAGCAACACTTCTCTACTGTCGCATATCGATTCAACCTACATAGCCGTTGTCGCATCCATATTCCGAGGGCATTTTTCACTTTAGCAATCATGGCAGGCTTTGTGCAGGATCTATGGGAGTCCATTTTCACTCCCGGAACGACACCAACTCTCCTTGTCGCAACCAACGTCTCTTTCGCCAGTCTACAACTCGTCCTGTTTCTCCTGTTGCTTGCAACATACAGTGTACATTTTGTAGTACTCTCGTTCTTGTGCGGAGGACTTTGGTGGGCTATCAACTGGTTTGCAGCCGAGTTAAAGATCGCCCAGGCGAAAGAGGCCAGAGAGAAGGCACGTTCCGAACGAGCCGCCGCCGTGCAATCCTCAGATGACAGTGAGACCGAAGTAGAGGGTACCCCGGCCCCCGTCACCAAGGGGAAGTCCACGCCAGGTAGCAAAGAGGTGGAAATTTCGGAACAAACAGGAGAATTAAAGCTCCGAACGGAACCCACGTTTTCATCGGGAACCAAGTCCAGCGTCAGCACGGAGGATGAATGGGAGAAGGTGTCTGAGAATGAGAAGGAGAAGGACAAATGAATATAAATCTGACGGATCTAATCACCTATACTGGGCAACGGGGTAGCATTTGCACAAGCGTTTGTGGCGAGGGCTTGGTCACCGGCATAGATACCTCTGTGTTTCAGAGTTTTGGAGTTGATACCATCATCGCATCCTCTATTTCTGCACGTAGTTGTTTAATAAGAAGAGTTAGATCTCATATACTGGATTAGATCGATCATTGGTACGAAATTTCAACTGGAATTTGCCTTAATACAGTGGGTAGTGCGTTAAAGCAACATTGAATACATTTTGGAGCTATGATAAAACGGTACAAAGGTACACATCCGCTAGGTAGGATAGAGCTGAGTGTCACGTGACAGTATCCAACTCTAATTGGTGCTCGTCAATTTTCACAACTTCGCCTTAGTATCCAAAGCTCACTAAACGCGACCGCCGACCTTGATAGAGCTTGCTACCACACCGCGACCTCCCAACAGAACATTTTAATCCTCCAAGACCACGACAATTAGCCAAGATGAAGCTCGTCAGGTAAGCTTCAACCAAATATTCCAGCGCATAATCCTGTGCTAAATCGTCTATTTATTAAGCTACATCTGCGGCTCCGGTGCTAATCATGATGCGTTTCCAGGTTCTTAATGAAGTGTGCCAACGAGACGGTGACGATTGAGCTGAAGAATGGTACGCGACACTACCTACTCATTCAATACTTTCATTTGCACGACTTCTAACACAGCTGCTCATTAGGCACAATCGTACACGGCACAATTACATCCGTCTCGCCGCTGATGAACACGGCTCTGCGAACGGTGAAGATGACTCCTCGTGGCCAAGATCCTATCTCGCTAGACACAATGAACATCCGTGGCTCCACTATTCGATACTTCATCCTGCCCGATTCGCTCCCATTAGATACCCTCCTGATCGACGACTCGGTGAAGCCTAAGAACAAGGCGCGCAAGGAAGCTGCAGACAGAGGTGGCCGAGGTGGGGGACGTGGCAGGGGTAGAGGACGAGGCCGTGGCCGTGGAAGAGGTAGACCTTAGACGGGTTCTCGCCACTGAGTTGGAGGTATTGGCGAAAGTGCTACATCATACCTGGGCCTTTTGGAAGACACAAAGGGCTGGTGTCCAGCCTCTGGAAATGTTGTACTCGAGTACAGGAGAGGAGGTGGGCATTACTACTACGGCGTTGGGGGGATAAATGAAAACCATTAAGAATGGCACAAAGCTGGTATGGCTCCTCGCACTACTATTTTTCCATATGGAGCTGAAAGCTCACGAGAATAATAAAGTCCATTGACAACAAAAAGTCATACGTGTTTACTCTACCCAGATCCTGATGATCTGCAGTCTCTCCCATCCGGCCTTTTTCCCACTAGATCCTACAGTCGCGACGTTCCAAGCTTCTCCAAGGGCTCGAATCCTCTCTTTGACTTCCTCAGGGTAGTTTTGTGCGCAGAGCAAGATGTATGCGCATCCCTTGGTCGAGAGCACTTGAGGCAAGCTGTTGATCAACCTGTCTGTCGTCTCCATTCCATCCTTCCCACCCGCGTATGACAGCGAAAGCATGTATGAATCATCATCAAATGTTGGCTTCGTATCCAGATGCGGCAGATCTGTCGGCCCAGGCTGCTTTGGCAATTCAGGCGTCGGGACGTATGGGGGGTTGAAAATTAAAACGTCCACTAACTGGTCCTTTAGGGGGGTGACGAGGTCGCCTTGGAAAGCATCAAGATACCTGCCATGTATCGCGGTGTTTTCTGATGCGGCCTTCTTTGCGGTCTCGTTCGTTGCCTTGCATGCGTACCCATTCACGTCGATGGCCGCTGTTAAAATGTTACGGGACCCGAAGAGAACTTGCGCTTGTGCGTTGACGAAGGCGATGACTACTCCCGAGCCGGGTCCTACTTCCACCACCAACGGGACATAGTCACCTCCAAAGCGGCTCTGAAGAAACGCTGTCTCGGCGGCAGAGGAGAGCGTATCTAACAATAGGAAAGAATCTTCTGCCGGCTCGTATATCCTCTCGTACTCCACGTGCGACGTATCGGGCGTGGGAAGCATCTCTTGCTGTGTTGGTGATGGAAGCAATATCAAATGATAAAGTTAGGTTGAGCTGCAAATTTTTTTAAAAAGAACCAGCCTAGGCACGTGATATTTTCGACCCTGCGGAACAGGAGATTGATGAATGTATTGATTCCCTTCTAGATTCTCGTCTAAACTTCCCGATAGCTCAGGTGTGTATTCTGCTGTTAGGCATCCCACGCAAGTAAATGCAGGCAATTTTCCCGTACAAGCGTTCGATGGTGAACGGCGCCACCGCTATTGTAAGGTAGGTACCCTTTAGCTTTCCCAAGCCTAGGCCGAGCTTAACAACATGCTACGCAAAGCTGTTGTCTAGAGCAAATTCTACATCTCTCCTTGATCCCATAACCTGCGCGCCCTAGTCAGTCTTGTACTCGGCCACATCAGGACAAGGGGAGCAAAACACCTTGAATATTCACCACCCAGTAGAGACGAAGCCCTAAGCCATCCCTATTCCTCTAGTACAGACACCCATACGCCAAACGCCTCTCAATAGTACAACTCCGTCCCCGGCGCCCATCCTCACATAACAACACACTCGCACCCGGGGTCGCATTTACTCGGACCGGCGCCCCACCGTACCCGGCTCTTGATGTCCAAGATCATGCGGACCTTGTGCTTGTCGTACTGGCCCGGCATGAGACATGCGGGGCAGAGACCGTCCATATTGATGATGCGCGAGGGCTCGTAGGCCACGCCGGAGCCGAAGGACGGGCATGTGTTGAACCCGTTTCCCGGCCAGCATGGTTGCGCGATGTGCAGCCAATGGTGGCAGCAGCAGCGGCTGCGGAAGTCTGTGTGTAGGTAGCTAGGAGTTAGTAATCTCGGTTGTTATCTGTAGGGAGGCGTGTAGGGGTAGGGTAATGAGGCACGGGAAAGGGGGATCGGGGACTGGCGAAGCCTTCGGGAAGGAGGATTCGTCTAGTGTCGAGACGTAGGTACTACATAGTTAAATGTATTCGTGTCTTCTTCCGAATAGATACAGATGAGAATAATAAGATAATGGACCTCAAATGCAAGATACGTACGGACTGTCTTGCACATTTCGTCTTCTTTCTTAGGCGGAGGAATGGCTCGGCAATACGAATAACTTCTAACAATGTCGATATAGATATCGGATGTAAAATCTGTCGGGTCGTGCTTGCGAATTCCTAGATTATAGGCATGGATCAAAGATGAGCTGATTAAGAGAGTGCAAGGACCTTTCCCTTCAAATTGCTTGGACTCGAGGTCGTAATCGCACCTACCATCCGAAGTACAAACACAAACAATCGCACAGTAATTAGCAATCACTACCTGAGTCACGTTCGAAGTTGGTGTGGGATAAACGACCATATATGGTCACAGCGACCTTGGATGAAAATAATGCCAACAAACACCACAAAATATTGTACTTGGTCCTACACTAAGCCTCAGTCTCCTGTATTTGAGGGTGCCACTTGTAAAACGCTAGAATTTAATTATAAATCMCCTCGCCATACCCAAACCGTATTCTTGCACAAAGTTGCCTCGACTTGATATGTACTACTACCGCCGTCATTGTCCCTCTCCTCCTCCTCCTTGAGTCTTGTCTTCATCCGTATCGCCACATACCCTTGCTAGCATCTTCTCGATTCTTGACGTAGTGCGTTCTAACGCGCCTAGACGGCTAGTCATGTCTTCAATCTCGGAGGATTCGCTCATGATGGTCCGTATCTGCTCCGTTATACCGTATGGGGCTATCGAATCTCTGCGACTCGGCGTCTTGGGTTGAGGCTGCTGCTGCTGCTGCTGCTGCTGCTCCTGTTGGTTCGAATTGTCATTGTTCTGTTTCTTGCTCTGCTCTACCAGCGTAGAGCTTTGATGCCGAGCGAATTGTCTCCGAATCATGTGGTGTGTCAGCTCGTCGTCGACAGCAATATCATTCTCAACCGAGTCCGGAGGTGCGATATCAAAGACGGCCTGGATATCCCCGTGGCTTGTTATTCTCCATTTCTCCCAGAACCAACTCCGGCTGCGACGTTTCTTTGGCAGTTGCTCCGTTGGGTATCCCGCTAGCTCCGTATCTGACCATAGAAGTCGCCTCTCAATCACGGCAATGAAGAGCAGGACTGGTAAATTGATCGTTCTGACGGTTGCAACGTGGATTTTATGGAACCAACGGGGGCTAACCACGAATCGCATGGGAACGAGAATGAATAAGGCTATAATGTTGAACGGAGGTTGGTATGCGAATATTGCATCGCTTTTCACACCTTCGAGCGTCAAGACGGCCTTTCGGAATTGGATCTCGGCGGAAGCGTTGTTGACGATGGTGCTGAATGTGTTTGAGAGCATCGAAACCAGAATTGTCAGAAATAGAGTGTTACCAAAGAACGCAAACGTAATCATCAATATTGGTCCTAGAAGCCAATGGAATTCCGTCTGCGAAACACGATGTTAGATGATTAAGCATGGTCCTTAATCTTCTCTTCATTACACTTACGGAACGTGAGACACCTGTGCCGTCTAAGCCAAACCAAATCCAAAGCATCCATTTGCTGATAGTCCTGCGGATCATTAGCTTAGGGAAGTGTCATCAGAGCGAAATACTTACACGAGATTGTGCCGCCCTTCTGCAAGCCAAACCATTGAGAGCAAGAACCCACAGAAACACCTATCTATTATTAGCTCGTGTACATATGTTAGGGGAACGATGCTAACGCTCTCGAGGATACTTACCAAGCTGCTAGGAGTGTGAGTAGAGTGAAATCCGCCATCATTGATCTTAGAGACAAAAACACCAAATTGTCCGATAAGAGGTTGAACGCCAATCGAGGTACGAGGACAGGGGCCCCCATTGCAAGTACGTCAAGTGCTTGTTGGCCCGGCTCGGGCTGCCCAGTCCTCCAACCGTAGATCCTTAATATTAAATACGCCCAGTACACAAGTGCGAACATGACATCTAGAAACGACCAGAGATTTTGCGTGTAAACATTCCTATTGTCCCGGTCAGTAAAACAGACGAGACGGAAAAGTTCGTGGCAAACTCACCATCCGTGCGCCAATATTGTTGCAAACTGATCGAGAACCCATCCGAAAGCGTATACTGCAAAGGCGATCTCGAGAGTGCTTAGATACTCCGGCTTTCGCTCAAGCATGAATAGGAGGTATAGGGTAAGGAGGGTGATAAATTGGATTATTTCCAAGACATTTCTCGTGCGAGGCACTATGAGGCGATATTGGTTTAATAGAGGTGCTTCGCGTGGTTCATATAGTGAGATGGGTCTCTGTTTATATCGATCCGGTATCATGTCCAGCTGCTGAAGTTAGCAATCACAAACCCCGAAATATTTGCCTCTGGGGTAATCATCCGTTGAAGGCGCAGAAGGCCTTCAAGTGAAGGGTATTGCCACATACTGCCGTCATGTTAGCTTTATGCGAAATGTTGACCGTGACACGTTGATGGAGAACGAAGGTTTAGCTGGTGAATTATGCCTATCTTGTACTCACCGAAAGTAGAGGGTGTATAAATGACCTGGCCGATGTATATTGCGTTGACACTAGGTTATATATGTGAGTCTCATCGTAGACTATTAAACTTGGTGTCTTCACTTACACTTTTTGACAATGTGTAGAACTAAGAAAATATTTGCTACCGCTTAAGATTGCCACTTCAAGTGCTGGTAACGTTCGATTTTGGCTCCACGTAGGACCGAGAAAAGCCTCTTGACGGACTTCTTCAGGAGCATTCTGAAACGGTCCGAACCCAGCAACCAAGATGTTCGCCAGCAGAAGTAACCCTTCAGAACCTGGGTTGTCATCGCCAAAGCGTCTTAGGATGCGAGTAGCTACCAGCTCGCAGAGTGTTGCTCTTGTGAAGTGGACGTTCTGCCTGTTGGTCATGTGCTCCTGTTCGTGTAGGAACTGAGACCGATTGACAAGTAAACAATATACTATGCTGTTATCAGTTATATTATTCTGATAGGAGTGCTGTTCAAGGGAGAATCTTGTTTCAAGCTTATATGGCTTGAAGCTCTTGAATGAAGGTACGCACCAATAGAAATATCATTTTGCTCATAGAGCTTATCCACCAGCGGCCGAACGACAGATATATTAAGCCGTAGATCTGTCAATTGTTCAAGTGTGAGATAGTCTTCAACTATACTGATGACGTCCCGGCGTATCCTATGAATATTCGTATATACTGGTAGGTGGGCGTGGGCATTTGTATTGCAGCTGAAGAGTGGCTCTTGTTCTCGGGCGTAGCTGGAAAGGTTGCGACTTAAAAGGGGCTGCCGCTCTGATTCCTGCAGTCGAACACTCCTCCTACGTGGGTTCGACATTGCGAATTTTGGAAACCAGCATCCAAGTGAGAATCCTAAGCCAGTACTCAAGTCATAGGTTGTGATTTATATGTTGCAATCCTGTGCGGCCTAGACCAATGAATGTACATAGGATAACGCCAAACTTCTCAGCCAATGATCGTAAAATGTACTTGGCCAGGAAAGAGATCGTCTTCCTATAAGATGTTCCGTAATGATCGGATGGTCGTAAGGATGGCCATGAATGTAGTTTCCCGATGATGTGGTCCGATGTTGTCGAAAGGGAAGAGCTGGAGCTTGAAAGTCCCTCTGATTTGTAGTATAGGTATTTCCGTTACTTGTCGCTCATGAAAGGAATGTTTACGCTTAAACTGTCATCGGTCCGTGAAAGATGATGAATGTTGCTAATACATGATTTTAAATAATGGATATCTTGGTTATCTCTGTTTCAATTTAAGATAACGCCGCGTTTTGCCTAGATCTTTCCTACATATAGCAACTTCCACATACCTGGATGTAGTTTAAGCTGCACATTGACGTCGACGGGGTTCTCTGTATCATGCAGTTTTAAGCCGGGACAAATCCACATCGATGATTTAATTGGTGGCTGCTGGTGCTGCTGGGGGTAACCGCAGCAAGGGAACAGATAAGATAAGGTCGAACAATTTCCCTGCTCCATTTGGTAAAGTCGCGACACCGCCAATTGTGCGTCCCCCGCCATCTCGGTTTGGAGACTTCAAATAATCAACAAATTTCTTCATTTGGACCCAAGGGTCTTTGACTTCTCCAAGTCACAAGTATAATGGTATGGCCTTTCACTTCTGCCTCCAAAAAGGATGAAGAGGCTCCGAGGCAGCCTGTCGCTTGGTCCGACAGCCTGAACGAAACCGACTGGGAACACTACAAAGATCCCAGAAATTGGATCCCGACTCTGCTGGTGACGACGACTGTTCTCGCATCTCTGAAGATCTACCGCTCATACCTGCGTCGCATACCTGGCGCTGTCCATATACAACCGAACTTCTTCAGAAGGAGAAGCCTCTTCGGCCGAGTTACGAGTGTCGGAGATGGAGATAACTTTCACTTATACCACACCCCTGGCGGCCGTCTAGCTGGGTGGGGTTGGCTACGAAAGGTGCCAGTCAAGAAGGCTGCGTTGAAAAATAAGACGGTTGGTTAGCCCTTACTTCGAAGGGCGGGGTTCTGTCTATTTATTCTTTGCTAACTCCAACTGCTTTAGATCCCCATACGCATCGCTGGCGTTGATGCACCGGAAGGCGCCCACTTCGGACGACCCGCCCAACCGTTCTCGACAGACGCCTTGGCCTGGTTGTCTAGTTATATACTTGGTCGACAAGTGCGAGCCAAAATATACAAACGTGATCAGTATGATCGTATCGTCGCTACCGTATTTGTGAGACGGTGGCTACTTCGCCGAGACGTTGGCTTGGAGATGATAAAGAGAGGCTTGGCTACAACGTACGAGGCTAGGACTGGGGCCGAGTTTGGTGGCCTTGAGGAGAAGTACAAGGCTGCGGAGATCAAAGCAAAGGCTAAGAAGCGAGGAATGTGGGGTGGTGATCCGAAATTCTTCGAGAGTCCTCGCGATTATAAAACTCGAATGAACCTGGATGAGTCGCAACCTCCTAATGCCAATTCATGAGACATGAGCTACGATCCATCTATATTTCCGTTTGCACAAGATGCTCAGAAGCCACTACCGAGATATCCCGGGCATAGCTGTAGAGTATTGATGAGGCTTGGCTGTAAATTCGGAGCCGCTTAATAAGAAACATATTGCGGAGCAAGAAAGAGTTCAGGCGTGATGAACCGAAGCCGCCAAACTCCATAACCCCATGTGCAGATCACTGATAGCCACATCCGTGTTTTTCAAACCCGCGGTTTTGCTTGTGCATATCTTGGATCTTGGGTCGTCCAATGGTTCTCTGAACCAAATTACGTATGATGTAGCCTTGAAGCTTTCGAGCGTATGTACTGTCTCCGCCCTTTGTCATACTGTGTAGAGTTATGACGCTGGTACTGTGAGCCCTACTCCATCCAGTCTTCGTCATCTCTATGCCCTTGTAAATCTTGGAACACATGTATTATTATACTTCTCCATCGGGATTTGTCAAAGCCGATATTGATACATGTAATACCTACATATTGAATGGAGGTAAATGGAATACATATGTAGGTATACAAACATCACCGCCTTACACATGTGTAGACGTCCATCAGACCATCTCGTTGAAGAAATCGTCGACGAAATACGGGATTGGTCGGAAGGGATGCGAGATTTCAGAAACACGAAATGGGCCTCCTTGTAAGACGTCGGGTAGCATCCCCGTTCTGGCCTATATTTGCGGACCGTTTGCAGTCGGATGGTGAGACTAGACCAGTCACAGACTTGAGAAGATGAGCCCTGGAGATTTGCGCCTCCCTCTTGGCCTCCAGGAACAAACCCCCTGTAAGCATTATGTAGTAAAATACGTGGAGCCCCTTGCAACTGCCCCTTATAACCACATAGAGCGAGCATCTGTCAACCCGCGCCTGGGTCTGCTGGGCCTGCACAGAAAATCAGTGGAAGATTACGCTACTGCAGGTGCAGACCCTCCCAAGCCTCCTTTCGTTCCTCTTGCTCTTCCACTCAATTCCTCTGTGGAACGCTGGCTGCTCTTTCTCACCGTCCGAAGTCGAGGTAGAAAACACCAAGCAACATTGTCACTCCTTATTTTTTCTTCATAGAAAGCATTCGATTATCTTCGTGATCGCTTGTTGTGTCATTCTCTGCCGATACGGCTTKCTTCTTTYTTTTCTCCCTCGTTTCTACACTAGTCACTCGTTCGATCTTTCCCGCGCTCCAATCACCTTCTTGCTCTCAAGCCCCTGATCTGAGGACAGCATTGTTCGGCAGGCCACGTCTCTAACAGCAACAAGTTCTGGGACAGTTAAGGGACACCAAGTGCGATCGTGTCGTCACCACCATCCACATCCGCTCTTTCCATCTCAAAAGGGATTAATTCATCATTCCCACTCCGCTCGTTTCCGAATCGCCAGAAATAAACCTAAAGAACGACTTCCTTGACAAATTGGGCTAGCTCCCTGTCGTTGTGAAGTATCTATATCCCGGGTACCTAATCAAACAGACATCAAGGCAGAACGACTGGAACTGGATTGGAAAATTGGAAGATTGGAGATATTGTGATCTTGTGTAGCCCGGTGGTTAGGAAAGCGTCACTACCGCTACCGCAGGTGTCACAATTGGCAACACGCATCACCTTGGAAGTGAGACAATCAACCGACCCCGTCGCATCTTGCACAGGTATCGGTTGAGAACTGGTTAGTGATAAGCCCCCCGTTCCCGTTGTCATCCATGAACAATTTGATTCCAAGTGTGTTCGTGTCATGTCATGTCATGTCATGTATACAAAGGAGTCATGTCTGCTTGTTCAATTCTTATAGGATATTCCCTCCCATCTTGTGTCATTGTTCCAATGCAAGCCCTGTCTTCATCTCATTGATGTTTCGATTCACTTCTCCCAAGCCAGGGCTACCTAGGCAGCTTGGGTAAAAATTGGCGGAAATCGTCAGAGGTACATACTATAACCTGGAAGTAAATGAGCTAATAAGGTACCAGTGCAGGTACCACCCCACCCCAGGTGACAACACACTGTAGACTCTCGGGTACCGCAGCACAGCCCATTCCAAACCGTCGACGCTAGAATAGTAGCTCACCCGAACCTTCAATTTCCCAAAATCTTGAAACTCGAGGGAGACGACGCAATCTACCCGGCGACGAGTGCGAGAATAAACGTCGAATTGATATTGCGATTCTAATTGATACAATACCCCGCCGCCTCGAGGTTCCTTTCACAGTCCATTCGTTTAGTTTTTGTTTTCCACGCTGGGTAATTTTGCACGCCTCAGACCGTCGCTCCAAAACGAACCAAAACAACGCCGCGACGCCATTCAAGACGACCGTTCCGTTGCCCTCTAGCTCCGTCGCCACGCACGCTATATACTAACTCCCTCGAGGTTATGGACTCCGTTGGAAAATAGAGCGTTTGCGCCGTGCCGGGAGACGACTTTTCGTCAATAGTGGAACTTTAAAATTGGCCATCGTCGAGACCGGGGCAGGTTGACTTTGGGCTCGGTGACGGGTCAAAACAGCCATGAAGATATCATTCCGCAAGAGATGCGCTACGTGTAGCCATCTCTCGATATCGTCGAGATGGCTACTTACTCTCACCTCTCTTGCGTCGCTCTCAGGAGCTATTACCTTCAATTCGATACCCGATGCGGATCTTGACACGAGCCAGCTAGGAAGAGTCGGTATCGCTGGCGACTTCAGCGGTATCTCTCTTTACCAATTCGAAGGACAGACCGAACAGCCCTTTAATACTAATGGGTCCGAACAACTTTTAACACGCCTTCCGAATGGCTTGTTCGTCAGTCTCCTAGAAGCGGATGCATCCATTCAGACGATGTGCATGTTTCAAGGACAGGTTATCCTAGGCGGTAACTTCACGGGTTTGGGCGGAGTACAGTCGCCAGGAATCGCTTCTTTTGATCCGAATACCTCCACGGTCACCCCAATCGCTAATCTCTCAGGCCAAGTTAATAGCTTACTGTGTGATGATGCGGCTGGCAAGGTCTATGTTGGGGGKAGTTTTAGAACAGCGGACTCGACCAATGCGATAACGTGGCTTTCGTCGAAAAGCTGGGCTAGCTTGCCATTTGCCGGTTTTAATGGACCGGTCAACTCAATCACGAAGGCCCCCAGTGGACATATAATATTTGGCGGAAGCTTTACTGGCCTGGGAAATACAAGCACGCCGAGGACTCCTGATGGCCAAGTCATCAATCTTTCTACTGCCACTATCGAAGCTGATCAGGGCACAACAACAGCAGGTTTCAGTGATCCGAAGAACGTTGTTTGTAAGACCGATGGAACCGATGGCGCTGGTAATACTTGGCTCTTACAGGACAACACCCCAGGAGCATGGAGGGCCACCTTCAATTTCGGGTTCGAACCTACTAAACTTCGACTCTGGAATACCCATCAAGATGGTCGGGGAACGCGAACTTGGAGGTTCACCGCGCTACCGATTAACGGCATCATGAACTTCACATATATCGACCCGGCAACGAACCAAAATATTTCGTGTACTAGCGAGTGTCCTCTTAGCAATGATCCATCAGTCAAATTCCAGGATTTTCACTTCGTGAACCGTATTGGGATGAACGCCTTCAGGATTGATGTGTCCGCTTGGTACGGTAACGGTGGTGGCTTTGATGGCATTCAATTGTTCCAAGATGACATTTTTGCTTTCGCCATCAACGATTTCAACGAACCGAGTTGTGCTAATACGTCGACGCCTTCAACAGCGACAACTACGGGCCCTTGGACCGTGACCCAATCTGGACAGAGCAATTCTCAATATTTATCCGCCCAATTATCGAAACCTGTTGCTTCTGATGCTGCTTCTGTTGTGTTCTACCCCGACATCAGAGAATCTGGAGAGTACATCATCAAACTATACACTCCTGGATGCCGTCAAGACAATACTTGTCTGAATCGTGGTCAAATAAGTGTATCTGGAACATTAACGGCCACTGGCACCAATCGGACGATGGATCCCAGGATCCTATACCAGACTAATGAGTTTGACAAATATGATCAACTTCATATTGGGTCAGTTGATGCTAGCTCAAGCTCTTTCCGACCTAGTATTACGATGACGCCTGTACCTGGTCAATCGCAATCCATACCCGGTGACAACTTCGTCATGGTAGCTCAAAGAGTTGGGTTTGAACTGCTTAACTCTACCGGCGGTTTGAATGGATTGTTTGAATACGATCCTAGTCGTGCCACAGTTGATACATCCGACTTTTCTAGCTCCGCTTTCATCAAGCTTGGTTCCTCGTTCTCGAACGACTCCGCTGTTACGTCCTTGGTCGCTACTAACGATAGAACGTATGTTGGCGGCAACTTCACCTCCGACGATGCGCGTAATATTGTTGCCATTGATAATAGTGGCAAGACAGTGGCTCTCGACGGCGGCCTTAATGGCGAAGTCCTGTCAATGTATTTGGATGGAAACCAGCTATTCGTTGGCGGTAGATTTAACAGTACCCGAGATGGGTCTGTGACGGGATTGGCCAACGTCGCCGTTTATGACAGTTCGAGCAATGCGTGGACGCCCCTTGGAGCCGGTGTCGATGGTACTGTAACAACTATTGTGCCCACAACGCTGAACTTGAGCAGCAGCGCAACAGAAGACGTCATCACTCTAACTGGAGACTTCACGCACCTGCTAGCATTCGGTAGCAATGAAGCGATCGAGACATCTGGGTTTGCCGTGTGGGTCAAATCGCAAAGCAATTGGCTGCAGAACTTGGATGAGCCGGTTCCGCTTTTGGCTGGTATCCTCTCGACGTCACTTGAGGTGTCAGATAACCAAACTCTGTACGCTGGCTCGATATCTTCACAGGTTCTCCGAGCAAATGGCGCCGCAACATTGTCTAATGGGTTCGGCGATTTCCCCATCAATATACAACCGCCAGCTAGCGTCTCTAGTAGCTCTGCGAGTAGCCTTTCTAGGCGTGCGAGCTTGGCGAATAGTACCCAGACCGTTGCTGGTGTCGTCGCGGGAGCATTCTACGAAAGTGACGGAAAGAATATTACAGTTCTCGGTGGGCACTTTACTGCGAATGCGTCTAATGGATCGACCATCTACAACTTAGCCTTCATCGATGGCGCAAATTCGAACACTGTGACCGGCTTAGGCCCTGAAGTATCCGAGGATTCAGTGTTTTTATCCCTTGCAATCCAAGGTGATAACCTATATGCTGGTGGACGAGTCAATGGTACAACTGCCCAGGGATCTGCTATTAATGGTCTCCTTTCGTATAGCCTTTCATCACAGTCATTCGGCACCCAACCCCCGCCTCTAGCCGGCGACAACGTAGTTGTCTCTTCCGTCAACGTCCGACCAAACACGGGAGACGTCTACGTGGGTGGTTCTTTTGACAGAGCCGGATCACTTCCCTGTCCCAGCGTCTGTCTCTTCAGTACCGGCAGCAGCCAATGGAACCGACCTGGATTTGAGCTTGGCGGCGACGTCAATTGCATGATGTGGTCTAGCAATTCGGTATTGCTTGCGGGTGGCAACTTAACAATCAACGACACGACTGTATTCTTGGCATCCTATGATGCATCTGGTGCTCACTGGAGTGAATTTTCAGGCGCCTCAGAACTTCCAGGTCCTGTAAGCGCTTTAACTGCCGCAAACAGTGAAAGGAATCAGGTCTGGGTTGCTGGCACTCAATCGAACGGTTCGACATACCTGATGAAGTACGATGGTTCATCTTGGAGATCTGCCGGTGTGACACTGGATCAAACTACCGTGGTTAGCAGCTTGCAAATGTTCACAATAACCGGATCTCATGACTCGTCAGACCTTATCGCTTCCAACCAGGTCCTCCTAATAACAGGCTCTATCGGAATACCGGGGTTCGGTACAGCGTCGAGTGCGATCTTCAATGGTACCACGATTCGACCTTACGCACTCACCTCGAACGTTGATAGCACAACTGGGTCAATCTCCCGGATATTCGTACAGAAAGAGAATTTCTTCACCTCTTCAGGTATGCTTCCCACCTAAATTTCAACCCGTCAATTACTAATTGTTTCAACTAGGTGGTGGCATGCCGCTCGTGTTTGTTGCTCTTATAGGGCTAGCCATCTCCTTGGGCCTAATGGTGCTTATTGTACTTGCTGGTCTTGCGTTAGACCGATATCGCAAGAAGCGTGAAGGTTATATCCCAGCTCCGACGTCCATGTTCGATCGTGGTAGTGGCATGCAACGTATACCGCCCGCTGAGCTTCTTCATTCCTTAAACCAGGGCAGACCAGGAGCTCCCCATGTGTGAGCAGCGCTACCCACATGGTTGCTCTAATGCTATAGAGCTGTATGCTGTATTTTGGATGAAGAAGCATATTAAGCATCCACAAATCGTTAGATACGTCCAGTGCTGCTCTTCGAAGGAAATTGCAATGGACCCTGCTACTAGCTATAAGTCAGGAAATCGACATTATACCAAAGATACCCAATGGACAGGTCGGCCTGTCGATATCAAGAAGAGGATTGAGGAGGATACTGAGAAAAAAAAAAAGAAATATCCGCTGAGGATTTCCGCTAATCTTTGGCGTTTTCACGAGTTACGACGACGCCAACCCACTTAATGTTTACATGTCTATTTAATTTCCCCCACCCCTTGTGTTATTAGCTCTCCACTGCCGTCCTTTGTATATTTCAAAATTGCCTCGCAGTCTCGTCCCCCGGCTGCTGATGGGTTGGTCCTGCCGTTGCGACTCGAGAGGACAATGGGTTGGTAGTGTTTTAGTAGGAAAGGATTGAGATATTCAGTGTGGGAGTTTAGGTTGAGTAGGGGAAGAAGAGTTTACTTCGCACAGATAGTTAAGGGGGAACGGAATCGGTTGAGATCAGCTTGATGTCGAGCTCTCATTTACGCCAGGCCTGGCGGTAGTTACGTAGGTAGTTAATCTACAGAGTAACTCTTGAGCTGCCAAGTTTAGTTGCCTGTGACCGACCAATACCACTCACATTGATTTTAGAACTTACTCAGAAATGGGTACCTCTTAATGCACATGTTAGGTATGCAGCACTCTTCAGCGAGATGTACTGTGCGTTACAGTACAATCCGCACATGGTGCACTTTATTTGACCCCTGTTCCCGCGTCCAGCCACACAGATTCGCCACAGTTTACCTAATTGACGCTAGTGGCTAGGTCCAGACGGAGAATTGGTCCTAGCTTGAGTAATCAACCTTTCGTTATCGCTTGATCACTAACCACTTACAGCCTCATCAGCGCATGAAATCTCGTTCGCCATCAACCAGTCCTTCCTTTTCCCGCTTCCATCTAAGAAAAGGTCAAGACAGCGTCCGGCTGATTTATTCACCATGGATGACGCTGACTTCGAGACCGTTAGAAAGCTCCAGGCTGAGCGGAACGCTGCTGCTGCTGCAAAGAAAGGTTCCCGTGGCCGCGATCCCAAGAACCAGCGATCTGAGAGCTCCACCAAGGCGAAGTTAACCGAGTCCTTCGACACCGAACTTTACGACCGCGATGGAGGTGATAAATATGCTGGATACCTCACATCTATTCCCGCCGGCGACGGGGAAGATGAAGAGATGGAGGATGCCGACAACTCGCGTCGCTTAGTTGGCCAGTACACAGCGACGCGTGCCCAGATCGACGAATTCGCCCACGGCAATGGAGTCGAAGAAGATGACCCCTTTGCAGGGAGAGGCGAACACAGCACGAGAATCATCGACCGCGAAACCGACTACCAGAAACGCCGCTTCGATCGCGTTCTTMCCCCGACGCGAGCTGATGCCTTCAATCGCCAAGGGGGTGCCACCGAAGAGGGAGATACGTACCGAGATGTTATGGAGCGGAGAGAGCTTGAAAGGGAAGAAGAACGCGTCAAGCGCGCCATTCAAGCACAGCGCGAAGGGAAAGACATCGACGGTGAGCATCAAGCAACACTCAAGGACGGCGATAAAGAGAACGCAGAGGCTGGATCTACGGAGGCCGTAACATCTGGGCGCAAGCGCAAGAAGAGATGGGATGTCGCATCAACGGCTGTTGACGAACCAACGTCAGAGCCTGCTGAAGGCAAGTCTAAAAGATCTAGATGGGACCAGGCGCCGTCCCTCTCTACTTCTGGTGCTGCTGATGGGGCTAAGAAGAGATCAAGATGGGATCAAGCACCGTCTGCGACCCCGATCGGTAACAGCGGTCTAGTCACACCGATGCACACGTCTTCAGTTGGAGTCGGCGCTATCAAAGCAGATATGCCTGGTCCTCCCGGTCTTCTTAGCGACGAAGAGTTGAATACGCTACTTCCTGGCGAGGAGCAAGGCTACAAGATCCTCGATCCG
Organism: Hypoxylon sp. E7406B; assembly: GCA_000931505.1. Lineage (NCBI taxonomy): Eukaryota > Fungi > Ascomycota > Sordariomycetes > Xylariales > Hypoxylaceae > Hypoxylon > Hypoxylon sp. E7406B. Next base: position 161,315 of record JYCQ01000006.1, on the reverse strand, counting down.
CCACCAGGATATTCTACACATGCCCCCCTTCACAGGGTAGCGGCTACGCCGCTGCCACCAAGTTATAGCGGCTTCATGATGCAAGACCCAGAGAGTACAAGACTTGGAGGAAGCCAAATGCCTAAAGAAATCCCCGGAGTTGGTGAACTACAATTCTTCAAGCAGGAAGATATGGCCTACTTCGGCAAGCTAGCAGATGGCTCTGACGAAAATAGCCTAAGTGTCGAAGAGCTGAAAGAGCGAAAGATTATGAGGCTACTCTTGAAGATCAAGAACGGTACTCCACCCATGCGAAAGACTGCTCTTAGACAACTTACCGATAATGCAAGGCAGTTCGGCGCTGGGCCCCTTTTCAACCAGATTCTCCCTCTTCTGATGGAGAAAACGCTAGAAGACCAAGAACGCCATCTACTCGTCAAAGTTATCGATCGTATCCTCTGGAAGCTCGATGACCTTGTCCGTCCTTTCGTCCACAAGATCCTAGTCGTCATTGAGCCACTTCTCATTGACCAAGACTACTATGCTAGAGTTGAGGGTCGAGAGATTATTTCCAACCTTAGTAAAGCTGCTGGCCTTGCTACAATGATTAGCACAATGAGGCCAGATATCGATCACGTTGATGAATACGTGCGTAACACAACCGCAAGAGCTTTTGCAGTCGTGGCCTCGGCGCTGGGTATCCCAGCTCTTTTACCTTTCTTACGTGCCGTTTGTCGTAGCAAGAAATCATGGCAAGCCCGTCATACCGGTGTCAAGATTGTGCAGCAGATTCCCATTCTAATGGGATGTGCTGTGCTGCCTCACCTCAAGGGACTTGTAGACTGCATAGGCCCGAACTTGAACGACGAGCAAACAAAAGTCCGAACAGTTACTAGCTTGGCTATTGCTGCTCTCGCTGAGGCGTCTAACCCCTATGGCATTGAAAGCTTCGATGATATCCTGAACCCCCTATGGACTGGTGCCCGAAAGCAGCGTGGAAAGGGTCTTGCTGGCTTCCTAAAGGCCGTTGGTTATATCATCCCGCTTATGGACGAAGAATACGCCAATTATTATACCTCGCAGGTGATGGACATTCTACTTCGAGAATTCTCATCCCCGGACGAGGAGATGAAAAAGGTCGTATTGAAGGTTGTGTCGCAATGTGCGGGCACCGAAGGTGTAACAGCTGGTTACCTCAAGGAACACGTCCTTGACGAATTTTTCAAGAGTTTTTGGGTCAGGCGTATGGCTCTGGATAAGCGAAACTACCGACAAGTGGTACGTTAACTCCCCCTATTGACAATTTTATTTACTGATTGCTAATCTGTTCGTTCCAGGTTGAAACGACAGTTGACCTGGGCCAGAAAGTAGGCGTTAGCGAAATCCTCGAGCGAATTGTTGGCAACCTCAAGGATGAGAGCGAGGCATATCGCAAGATGACTGTCGAGACCGTCGAAAAGGTTGTTGCTAGTCTGGGAGCTGCAGATATTGGAGAGAGATTAGAGGAGCGACTTATCGACGGCATCCTCCATTCCTTCCAAGAGCAAAGTGTTGAGGATGTTATTATGCTAAACGGCTTCGGAACGGTGGTCAACGCCCTCGGGCAGCGCTGTAAGCCGTATCTACCTCAGATAGTGTCAACTATCTTGTGGCGCCTTAACAACAAATCGGCAACGATTCGTCAGCAAGCTGCGGACCTTATTAGCAGAATTGCGATAGTTATGAAGCAATGCGGCGAAGATGCGCTCATGGGCAAACTAGGTGTTGTTCTATATGAATACCTAGGTGAGGAGTATCCTGAAGTTCTGGGTTCTATTCTCTCGGCGCTCCGAAGTATCGTTACTGTCGTCGGTATCAGCCAGATGCAGCCCCCAATCAAGGATCTACTGCCTCGTCTTACCCCTATCTTACGAAACCGTCATGAAAAGGTGCAGGAAAACACTATCGACCTCGTCGGCCGAATTGCCGATCGTGGACCAGAAAGCGTGAACGCAAGGGAATGGATGCGAATTTGCTTCGAACTACTAGACATGTTGAAAGCGCACAAGAAAGGTATTCGAAGAGCAGCGAACAACACATTCGGTTTCATTGCCAAGGCTATCGGCCCCCAGGACGTGTTGGCCACTTTGCTTAACAATCTACGAGTCCAGGAGCGACAGTCCCGAGTCTGCACGGCTGTTGCGATTGGTATTGTTGCTGAGACTTGTGCTCCCTTCACAGTTCTCCCTGCCTTGATGAACGAGTACCGGGTCCCCGAGCTCAACGTTCAGAATGGTGTGCTCAAGTCTCTGTCTTTCCTTTTCGAATATATTGGAGAAATGGCCAAAGACTACGTATATGCTGTTACGCCACTCCTTGAAGATGCTCTTATCGACCGCGACCAAGTACACAGGCAGACAGCCGCGTCTGTGGTCAAGCACATCGCGCTCGGAGTCGTCGGTCTAGGCTGTGAAGACGCGATGGTGCATCTACTCAACCTTCTCTGGCCCAACTTGTTCGAGACCAGCCCACACGTCATCGACCGCATCGTGGAGGCTATCGAGGCCATCCGGATGGCGGTCGGACCCGGCCTCGTGCTGAACTACGTGTGGGCGGGATTGTTCCMCCCCGCCCGCAAGGTGCGGCAGCCGTACTGGCGGCTCTACAACGACGCGTACGTGCAGGCCGCTGACGCTATGGTGCCGTACTACCCGAATCTAAGCGAAGAGGGTATCGATAGGCCTGAATTGGCGATTGTGTTATAGGTGGTAATGGATATTTTAAACAGCAGAGCAACAGAAGCCCGCGTTATTGACCGCGTTTTGTTTGGTTTGGGACTCGGCTGGKGGTGTACAATAACTTACTCGGGTAGACTCAAAATCAGGCGAAATAGGTAATGAGAAGTGTTCTTTTGGAAAGCATGAACTTGTGTAATTGTGGTGACTACAGTAATTGGCTGTACGGCATAGCACATCTAGTGCATTACATTTTATATGAACAGCACCAGGTGCTTACATGCTGAAGGTCATTTAAAGCTCAAAATGGCATTTCATTCGGCGTCATTCCTTAAGAGACATCTCATTTGAAACGCGGAAGTCATGAACCCAGAGCCGAAGATGAACGTTGAAGCCATCGCTGGCAGAGCTTGCCCCTGGTAACAGATATATGAGCGACCCAACAATTGTGGCCGAGGGAGCGGGAAACGCATCTGATAGGCAGGCACACATTAAACAAACAAATGACAGCCTTAAAGAGTGGCGTGACTAACGTATGTCGAGATATATCTCGACCTTTTAATCGTTACACTAATATGATCATGCTACCAACTCGTTTGATAGATTACTTCGCAGATGTATATCTATTTAACGACGTCCTGAAGTATGCACATAGTATTTACTCAGAAGTCTTCGAGATAGAGAGGCGGCCTCTCTAATCCCGCTGCTAGGCGCTGAGGCTTAAAGGAGCCGTTTCAAAACACATGTATGTCTATGCCTTCAGAATAGGAGTCGGGATGGCCAGGTACTGTACATAGGAGCGATCGTATGATGATCCCAAGTACCTTCGAACGGTTTCAAAAGCTTGATTGCCGAGAAACGTTCGTTCGAAGAGTTCCAGAAAGCTTCGATGGATGATCGTAATTCATGACGCGGTTTTCGTCAAGTTGATCCGGCGTCCTTATTCCCTTCGAGATCTTCCCTACTTCCCCAGAATTCGAGATCCCTTAAGGGAGAAAGAAAAAAACCCACGCGACACGTCCCTGTCGATCAACGGTAGTGCGAGCTTATCATCTACTTGAAAGGGAAATGGGATGAAGGGTCGTCTCATCATTTTTTTTTTAGAGCCCATCTTTTTTTCCCTTCTTCCTTGACGCCCTTCCCGAATTCCGAATCCAGCGCTCTGGAACAGAGAAATGCTTGGTATGTTCCTAATCCCGCGCGCAACGTAAATCTAGATCTACGGACCGGCGGTTTCAAGGTTTCGCGCTTGGGTTCGAACGTTTCTAAAGAAGAAGAAAAAAACGACGGAGGTACCGCAATGCCGTCATCCCGTATCCATTCGCGCGCGCCCCCTTCGGACTCGGATTAGATCTACGATTACGTGATTTTTCCCCTTTTTCCCTTTTGCCCTTTTCCCTTTCCCGAGAGGCTTGGACAAGGCTAGTAGTAAGCGCCAAGACTTCTCTTTCTGGTAAAGCACGTATTTCCTGATCGAGGCAGCCGGACGTACGCAAGCGAATTATTGACGGCAAATGGCAATATTTTGGGCTACTACTGGACACTGGTTTGGTTCAGAAGTCCGGGGAGGCGAACACAGTATTCGAACGATTACATGATGTATGTATGTGTGTATGTATGTAGGTCGTAGATACGATATCTCTTACGTTACCTCGAGCGGTCTGTACCGCAGTAAGAGGGCAAAGATACATGAAGTACCGGACTTGCCATTGGTTTGGAGACGGGATGTTCCCTTCACGTGCGTTGGATATGTACAATACATACGCAGGATCCGGCTCGGGGGTAAGGTGGGATACGTACCGTACCTACGACTATCCACTATCCATAGATGCCTACATACATTATGTAGCTAGATACATACACTACATAATCTGCTCGGTATGCGACTCTGACCACGCACGCAGGCGGTAGGGATCGGCAGTGGTGCATGGAGCAGGTCAGCTCACACGGACAAGGAACCCCGGGTTTCTTCGAGGGACGAGCAAGCCCCGTCCCGTCCACTCAGACGAAGGGGACAGCGACTGAACTCCGTTGTGCGTGCATATGTTGAACAAGAGGCGGTGAGGTAGTGGGCTGGGAGCCAGTAGCATCGACGGGGACAAACAGACGACAATGCGAGATACCCCAAACGCATTGTATGGTAACCTATAAAGTGAGAGGGAGCAAGCAATAGTCCACCAACGATGGATTCTTATGTAGCGTTAATAATAATACTAACAATAATCGTAGCATACATAGTATAGGGAAGTATTACATAGCATCCATCATCAGTTTTGACCGGCAGTAGTAAGGATGGGGATGTAATTAGCGAGATTTTTATTAGTAGGCACATATATTATCTTGATTACATACCCTTATGTATTATACCTTAGCATGGCAATCATTAAAAAGCGAAAAAGGTGTATACCGTATATGGAGAAACGATAGGAACAAAATACCAATACGGGAATTCTCCGAGACAAGACACGATAGGAAGTGCAAAATGAAGTATGAAGTATTACAACTATGTGTGTGTAGATGTCGACATACTGTAAACGTTCACGTACAGTAGTCGATACATTGCCTGTGGATTGTACGCGTGTATAGGTACTTATTCGGAAGATTGCGAGCATACATACATTACCTAGATATATTAATTATGTACTCCTTGCAGTGAGCGAGAGTACCTACCTCTAATGTAAGTAGAAAGGTACAGTGTATGGGGGAGAGAGAGAGAGAAAGAAAGAAAGAGACAGCATAAGAGGCTGTGGTGAAGACGGGGTTCAATGCGCATCAACGCATTCCCATGGCCCCAGAACATGGCATTTGACCAATGCCCATATTATGAAGACACAGGTACATGAATCTTATTAAAGTACAATATCGTATACTGCTACGTGCTGCTACGTTTGTATATTGCATACACATGCACAGATGAAGCGGACATAGTAGTGTAGGTAGTGTACATAATAAACTGGAAAGTGGTCGGGGCTGGAAAAGAGCAGCTAAAATGACTTGTGGGTGTCCGAATTCTGCCGCATCTGTACGTGTATGCACATTCCGCTGTGGAGAACAAGTACCGTGCTCTAAGTGCGTATATACCGCTGTACATGATCGATAGGGGAGGGGGCGTGTACCGAGAACCTTAGCACATCCATCCCTGCCAATATTTCAGTAGGCTATGAACTCCCCTGCACCTGTCTGTGTGGACCACTACCGGGGTCGCGGCGAATCACGCGCCCGCGCTGGATCTAAGCAAGAAAACCCTCCTGCAAGATGATGTCATTTGCGAACTCGCTTGACCGCCCCCAAAGGCATTTCCCAACGACCGGCCTCGAAATTGCGCCAAAATTCGCAATTGCTGTCCCCCCAGCCCCTCGACCCTTCACTAGCAGATCCGACACCGTCGAATGAGACGGAGATGCTGGTCTCCATTATTATTATTATTATTAACTCGTCCCAGACGACCACTGTGGGTTCGACGATGGGTATGAACCACAATATTATCGCAGTACACTATTGTTTGCCGTTGGCGCAGTTGCGACGCTCCAGGGCCACGATTGAGAAGAAGGTTGAGAGAGAGACCCACGGCTATCAACACGGAACCGGACCAATATATCGAGCCCGGCAGTGGGAGCACTTGAAACGTATGCTCCATGGGGAAGGAGTACGGCACTGCGGAAGAAAAGCTACATAGATGTAGATGTGGAGGTCATCATGCAAGATAGGTGTACTACCTCAGGAGGTAAATCTTCCCTCCCACCGCAAAGCAAGCCACTGCAATGCGCAATGCCTTATGTTCCTCCAAGCTCCAAGCCGACGGACGCGTCAACAGACACAATAGCCAAAGCTTGGCCTCAGCTTGGCCACCTCTCCGTCCTAAGACTGGGTCGGACATCTTAGAAAAAAGAGAGACCTAAAAACAGACTTAGTAAAAGCCTGGTACTAGTTACGGGTACTTTCACGGGTTGGTGTTTCAAGGGAATCTCATCTCATCCCGCTGTTCCAGGGCCTCTTATGCACCCTGTGAGATAACACCCTAGTCGCAACGGGCATGATGCGGATTCGCCTAAGCCGCACTCCGTCGCATACTTGTTTATATAAACAGCAACACACACGCGCGCACGGCGCACCTTTTGTCACCTTCTTTTTGAAATCCGAGTGGCAAAAAATAAAAACCACAAAAAAGGATTTGCTCATGAATCCCAGATTTCGTCACCGTCGACAAATTTAGGGTGTCACTACATAATAGCACTTCGCAACAGGGTCGGCAACAAATCTAGAGAAGGGGGCCAAACCATTAAACCCAGAAATACCATGTCGAGTCCCAGCTCCCACTGCCAATCACGCGAAGATGAATGTGTGGCCCTCCACACCCAGCGAGCGCCCGTCTCCCCGCGGACCTTGCCTTGTTGCACAAGGAGGACCCTGAAGATCACAGCGTCCTGTACATGTGGCTGTACGATGCGAAGTCTTGGCTATGGAATTCCAACAACCACCTGGCCAATGCTTTTCCTAACTCCTTGCCGTAGCCAGTTGTTCTCCCTTTAGCCCGCTTTCATTGGCTAAATCCGCCGAATTGAATGTTCGACTTGTGGCCAACCCCGGTACTGGACCGACGTCATAAGGCCCTCAATCACCAGCTGTGTCGTCATTGGGCGGGAGGCTTTCTCTAAGGTCAGGTTGGCCCATTGGACCGGCTTTTGGATCTATAGACCAGCCTTTTCTCGCTAGCATACAATCATCCGTCGATGCCAGCTCGCAAGTGCCATATTGGCTTCCCATTCCACCCCTCTTCCCTTTTTCGCTCCCTCGTTTCCCTTTCCTCTCCGCTCCGGTCTATCCCTTCTGGCGCAATCATGTCTGCGCCAGAGTGGCACCCGACAAGGGAGAATGGAGCAAGAGTTAAAAAGCAAACCGGCTTCATTGGTGTGGATGGAGGTGTGTCGTAGCTGTCTGTCGTCAGCGGCACGTTACGTACTGCCTTCACATTCGCCATGAGAAGCAGAAGCAGGACCCATTGCCAGTCAGTCTAGCGGTCCCCTATTGAGGACCTCTCTCTCTCTATCTTTCAGCAAGAGTCCGCTTTTCACCATTTAGTAAGGTCCCGTTCCAATGCGGACAGAATTCGGGCCTTTATCTAGTCATGTTCGCAGGTAAACAGTTGCAGTATCAAGGACCACGGTCCCGGTTGACCACCAAGCGTGTAACTGATACGTGAGGCGCAGAACCACGTACCGCCTCCATCTAGGAGGTCTTTGATAGCAACCTAGCTAGCACAGAAACACACTGAGCCCACATCTCACATTTTTGCGCCGAGCAACCCTCGATTACCCAGGCACCATTCACGTGGAAAGGTGCCATCAGGGTCTCCCCGCTATCTCTGAAGCAGTAAGGTAAAGATCTTCACACGCTTGTTTCGATGGGCTGTGTAGCAGCCACCAACTCGTGTCATGTTTTCGTTGTTGCTTTTAATGGTGAAGAATACGTACGGGGGACCACATTTACCAAGTTGTCATATTTTTTCTCTTGCACTCTTCACCTCTACACTTATGTCATCTAAAAGTGATAGATCTAGAATGAAGGGCGCTGCTGAATAAGATGCTATAATCAGCACGAGATGCTGACGTCGTCCGTTCTCGTTCCTCCCGTGTCAGCCGCGCTGTCCGTAATAGGTAGGTACGCTATTATGCTCTCCGGATTCTTGTGGAGCTAGCAGTGGTCGCCGAGCCGATCTAGGAAGGGATCGCGGCTCTCCCGCCCCTAGCTACTCTTGTTACTGCTACTACTACTCCCTCGCAGAGAACAACCGCGATATGCAGAGCCAGCGCAGTATGTCTATCTAGTGTAGCGTAGAGTAGTGTAGACCAGCTTGGCTTAGTTAATACGAGTAGTCGAGATACCCGCGGTTCGAGTTGGAGAAGGGAGAGAGACAAGACACGAGACAAGGGAAAAAAAATTAAAATAAAATAAAAAATCGCGGGGAATAGCAGCCCAAGCGAAACCTGAGGCTAAGTCATAATGATACGATTTTTAATGAATAGCTTAGCTTTCGCTGGCACGGGACAACTGGTAGATTAGGCAGGGCAGGTGGGAATAAGAGATGATTATTATTAGGCTAGGTAGTTACCTACTTGGGCAGTTCTGATCGATAACCATGATTCCGGTTTTCTTTCCTTCTTCATTCATTCACTCTTTCTTATATCGCGATTAGCCATTGGCGATCCACGTGTGAAGAACTTGGAATAGTGTAGTGTAGTGTAGTGGGAAGCAGCCCACACACACACATACACATACATACGCCAGCGCTATGGATGTGGTAGGTAGGAGGTTAGCTAGACCCGGCGCACTAGAGTAGCGTCGCAGCATTAAGCGTGTTTCATGTTTTGGAAGGGAGGGGAAGGGGGGGGGGGGGAAGGGCCGCTGTCAGGTGCGAACTTTGGCTGCGCTTGGAGTGTAGGTACAATACGTACGTACCGTAAACCTGTACGTTTATGTGCATGGCGAATGGAGGGKGATGGGAAGGGGGTTGAAGGGCTGCGAGCGATGACGATCTTTAGGAGGGGGGCCCTGCGGCCTAAACAGGCATGTTTAAATGTTCATGTATTATTATGTAGGGAAAAAGGGCAAGGGTTCTTTTAAACTACTACCGAGGTACGTACCCGTAATCTACATCCATCCATGCCTACATGTAGCAGTGTAGTGAGGTAGTGTAGGCATGTTATGTATGTAAGGTAAGGTTCAAGGTTTGTGATACGATATCTCGCAGACGGGGAACCGAGAACAGAAGGCGGCGAAGCAAGCTTGTATGTACATGTAGGTCTTGTTCGCTGTTGCTTGTGTGTCTTATGTATGTATGTGTGTGTGTGTGTGTGTGTGTTATGTGCGGTTACGGTCTCGCAGCGCCCGGTACCAGACCTGGCTTCTTCCCGGTTTTCCTTCGCGAAAGAAGAAAAGGAAAGAAGAATGCGAAATCCCTAACACTCAGAACGGTTCACCGACGGGACGTAACTTGGGTTACATACATAATACGTGTGTGTGAGCGAGCGAGTATGTAGTATGTAAGAGAGAGTCAGAATGTGGATATGCCGTGGGGAATGTGGTGTGTACAACGCATGAAATACGTCGAATGGATCTCTTTCCCTTCCGTTATTTGGCGGGTAAGAGTTTGGCTGGAGGAGCAGCTATCCAAACTCTCCACCAGTATATCTACGTATGTACGTACGGTGTATGTAGGTGGTAACCGATGGGATGGATAATAAAGTGGAAAAGGCAAAAGGAGACAAATACGTACTTTCTGTACCAGTGTCAGTCGGTTGAGGGACGGGGAGACAAAGCCCGCTGTTTGTCGTGCTATGTATGCACATGTATGTAGGCCTGTATGTAGGCGTTACCTATTGTATCTAGGTAATATAGTGGATCGTCCCTTAATATCTGGCTATCTGAGAGGTCCTTTATTACGGTACCTACATAGGGGGTGACGAATTCCCACATTCGGCCATCCCGACTACTGTCCAAGCAGATGAGCATATGTCAGTCGGTATAGCGAGTCAAGGTTCCCCAGCTCGCCTAGCCGGTTAGGCAGATATCGTACTATATATACATAGACTAAAGCGATGGAGATCCTACTAGCGGCTACGGATCTGGCGAATATTCGGTTGGATGCCGGCTGCGCTCGTGATATGTCACTTTGCTTTCAAGCCATCTGGTTCACATATCAAGTTCAGCGGCTAGCAAGAAATGAAGCTAATGAAAGAAGCGTATGCCTGTCAAATCATATGATACACATCCTGGAAATGAGTGGCATATCAAAACCGCGAGGCACATGGATGGAAGCACGATGCGAGTCAGGCGTCTTAAATCAAGCGTGTCGTCCGAAAGCCCTTTATATATCAACAATTAGATTACAGAGGCAGTAGCGAATGTAGGTTTCCTCGACAGGAGACGCCCAAAAAGGAGGCACCTCACGTTGAGGATGAATGCTCTGCCTTCCAGGGGTATATGCGAAGCCTAGCTAATAATACAAGTTGTCTTCCCCTTCGCTCTCGCCCTTCCGCGTCACTTTTTTGGTCACTTTTTTCTCACTCCAAAGAAGCTGCTGCCACGGGAACTCTGCGAAGCGCCTTGGGCGGCTGCTGCTTCTTCTCAACATAAACGAATGCATGCGATCTTCACCCTACCCATGACCCCTATAACCTTAACGCCGTCTGTGAGGGTATCCTCGAGAGAAAAGCAATTCCAAAACCCCCCCAGATGTTGATGTGTGGCCAGACCCCAACCCAATTGGTAGCCACGAGCGATGGACGCGAAGACAAGATAATGAACAATGCCATAAAATGAGCCCACCCCGAAAATCTATAAGCTCATCCATGCACCAAGCGCTTCAAACTCTCCTGGATATCACTCCAACCGGCAGCGCAAACAAGTTTCGATGATGATGCCTTCGTACAAGGGACGTGAAATTGTAACCCATTTTTTTGGTAGCATCAGGCCGGAAATAATGCTGGTAAGTAGCCTCCTCTAAAACCATGAGACCGATTCAAACGTGACTCAACATGAGGTATCCGCATAACAAGGACATTCGTAAATTCTAAATCGTAACCTTGCGCACAATCGAACATATTTTTGTCATGAAGCGTGGACTTCTTTTCTTTCTTTTTTAGTCAGAGTGATCGTCGTGGTGATCCTCAGATCCAGCGTCGGACTTGGCATCGTTTTTATGTACCTTCCGGTGTCGCCGCAAATTTGATACAACGGAAAAGTGTCTTCCACAACCCTCAACTTCACAGCAGAAGGCTACACTTGGTATTAGCTTTAACTGCATATTAATACACGTGTACTCTATTCTACACTTACGCTTTTCGCCTGTGTGGCTATACATGTGCGTCTGTAATGAGCTCGGGCGAGTAAATCGTTTGTCGCACACTTTGCACTTGTGCTTCTTCTGTGTGCTCGACGACACTTTCGAACTGAATTGACCCATCATCGACTGAGGAGCAGGAGGAGGTTGAGTCATCAAATTCGGTCGAGGCAATGTTCGCGAAGTAACGGACTCGATATCAGATCCAGCCGTCGAGTAATCACTAACTGACGAATCGACTGACCCAGCGTAATAGCCACTACCATAGTTGCTCGCCGAAGAAATAGACGAACTTGTCGAATGTGTCGATGGGAAGCCATATGAGTCGGCGGAACCTCTACCACGGTTACCTGGAGGGTAAATGGCACGAGGAGTTTCCTGGCTCATCGCTAGCATACCTTGACCAGCGTCGAGAGCATCGGCGAAGCTCCTCCGGTCGTCGTTCTGAAGACCTCTGTGATTCATGTCAATTAATGAATTTCGGTGAGAATGAGAGCGAGACGCGTCGCCTGAGCCGGGATCGACCATCGGGAGTGAAGAAACTGACGATTGGGAATACCTTCGATTATCGGCTTCTGGCGCAAGAGCGAATGTTGAACGCATGGGTGCCGGCGCATACCCTGATACGCCATCATAAGAGCTCGGCGATGCCGAGTACGTCGCATTGACGGGAGAAGCCGCCGTCGCTGTCGCGTACGCTGACTCTCCGTAAGCGGCCGACGTGGTTTGCATTCGGTTCAAGTTTAAGAGATCTTGCGGCATATTGAGTAAGTCCTGTTGTCCATAGAGGTCCGCCATGAGAGTGCTACCTGCTGAAGATGCTGTCACCGGGATGCTCCCATACGATGCCATTGAGGCACTGTTATTGGCACCCGTCCTCGCAGCGTGCTGCTTCGCCATTGAGTCGAGGCTGCCCAAGTTGGCATTGAGCCCTTGCGAGTACATGCCGTGACTGCCATGTTGGCTAGATGAGCCCGCGGCCCACGGGTTGGTGAAGTGCGGAGGGTTGGAGTAGGAAGACATGTGGTCGAAGTTGAGGGCCCCGAGTCGTGATTGATTATCAAGAGTCATAGTCATCTTCGACAAAATATATCATAAGAGAGAAAAGGGTTGGAAGTTTGAGGCTTTCCAACGCTTCGGCCGGGCTCCTAATTTTCCCCTCGTGTGAAAAAAGAAGTTAGGGAAGTTTGGATTGTTCGCTGATCAGATGCGGGATCCCGAAGGGGACAGATTCGTGTCACCTTGCCGAGGCGGTGACTTGTCTCTCAAGATCCAGTGAAGAAGATCCGTCACGAGCTGCGGGAGGGGGATCAGCGAGCCTTAAGTGTGTTTGGCAGGACACTTCAGGAAGTATGCGACCAGGAACCCCCGAATAGTTGGACGAAGGTACACAATGGGGCCAGCCGGTACTTTTCAGGCCAGGCAAATCGTCTGAAGCTTAACGCTCTCCAGCAATTGGGACAGGTGGAACCAATGTCCTTAGCCTACAGTGAGCCCAGTGACGACGGTGAACAGATTGATCGACAATCCAATGTCCCGTACTAAAGCAGGTCGGGGCAGGGTTGGATACACTGTAGGGTGCTGCACAGAGCGCGGTAGGGTAGGATACTGAACAGATCGAACCAGGGCTGAAATTTGAAAAGATGGTGTCCAATTTGATAGCAGCCGTTTTAGGTCTTGACTGATCATGAGAATGTGGAGTTCGGTGGCTCGTTTCAAGACCGAAGCGTAGAAGATCAGCAGCGGCCAGATATCCGGGAGGTCAAATGTACATATAATTCCAGTGAGCGTATGTACTTGTTACAGGTAACCCAGGCAAAGAACTCGCAGTGCGGTGCTGATCCGTGTATATAGCACACTACCCTTTTGTTATGTTCGAAGGAGGGTTATGGGTGGTGTGTTTTGTTGTAGTTTGCTATCGTGCGGTTTTATTTCCGTTGGCCGACGTCGAGAGGCGAGATATTTCGTCGAAGAGCGATGAAGAGTTGGCAAAAGCGGAAGGGACACAGTCAGAGAAGCAGGATGGCAGGCTTTACATACATCTACGGACAGAATGTTCCTCTTATTTGGGTGCCTGTGTATTTTAGGTGTGATGGGAGTGGCCAGCTAGTACGTCAACTAGCAGCATTAGACAACTGAAAAGAAGGGATTCCAGCGCGGGTTGTGAAAAGTACCCAGGGTATCAGGGTCCTTCTAACCCACAATAGACAGTGATTAATTGGGGCGAGTGGGACAAGAAGCACAGGGATCGAATACTACTACGCAGTATGTATAATGGAGGCGAAGGAAAAAAGAGGTTGAGGTACGGGAATTGCCATTAGACTAGGAGTAGGAGGTAGGAGGTATGTACGTATGTACATGTAATAAGAAAGTGCGTACAGCAACCACTGCGGTGTCAACTGGGTAGGGCAGGTACGGTTGGAACGGTAGGGACGGTACTCAAAAGGAGATGAGAACATGGCAGGGTATTGCTCAAAGTAACGGCAAGGGTCTAAGGTTAAGGCTACGGGGGGGTGCGCCGTTTGAGCTAGCTCATGATATGTACCGGTACGGGTGGGCTCTATCGTGGAGCCCCCCTTGTTGTTTTTCTATAGTGTACAGTACTGTACATAATAAGGCTCATTCTTAGCTTACGCCACTGATGCGGAGGATGGGAGGATGGGGGTTGCCGTTATGCAGGGTCTGAAGGGAGCACAAAGCCCGGCTCAGTGCTTTTATCACAAGTTCTTTACTTTACTTTTTTTTTCTTATTTTCTTTTGGTCCTTTATTTTTGTGCCTGCCGGCGCTAGCGATTCCTTTGCAGCTCGAGTCCATCTGATAAAGTGTGCGTGCTCTCGTTGGCGCCCACCTTTTCGGGGAATACTTGGAGAAGAGCTGGAATCTATGGATACATGTATGTAGCTGTGTACGTTGTTAGACACGGTACGGAATGCTTGCAGTCGGGCTTTCCATATGTCCCACTGCCTGACCCTTTCCCCTTTGGTGGGAAGGATGAAGCTAAGAACGTCCTAGCTTGGGGCTCTTGGCAAATAACTACGTCATGTGGTGTGTGAATAGTGATTGGACACATTTGGGATTCCACAAAAGTGGTTCCTTTCAAAAGCGAGCAAAGAACATGCACCTGCTTTTTCATAACCCAAGATGCGACATCATTGAGCCACGTTGATGACTAAAGGCAGACGGAGTTGTCTGACCCGGTATCAAGGGATGATGAGCAAGTAGAGAGGCTCGTTTTGTCTTGTATGGCATTGATAATAACCCCCTTTTCCATCTTTGCTTTATTTTTCTTTTTTTCTGTTGTTTTAAAAACCAACAGCATAGAGCTACTGTAGGTCTACCCTCGGTCCGGCACTAATATTATTTGTGGCGGCAGTGTGGTCTTGGTGTTCAGCCGACGATGTCTTGGCATTTTTTGGACTGCGATTACGGCACAAATGATAAGAATGGACTAAATCCAACCACGGGAATGACGATGGAATGGACATGCCCACTACGTACGGACAGGAAAGATTTAAAACAATGTCCTCGGGATGAAACCGAGGGTTGCATGTATGACGATATCTTCGAGCCAGTCGGGCCAGCTTCCTAAGTCCTTGAAGCTAATTAAGCGGTACTGCCTCGGGGAAAGTTAACGGTTATTGCCCAGTGCTCACAGGACTGACGTCGTCGGTCAGGATTGGCAGGCGAAGGAAAACCTGTGCAAGTATGACGACGGTGCCCCGGAGACGCCTTGCTTCTGGCTTCTTACACGTCTTTAATAGGGAGGGGCTTCTGGGTCTCTCAATCTACCAACCTGACAACCATGTGGTAAGCGAGCACCAATGTGGGCGTAAACCATACATCTCATTTCAGTCAGGATCTTGCACTTGTGTAAGGAAGTAGGTTGTTAAGTGTACAATATGGTTTATCTTTTAGCCCTATGAGTGAACACCGAGTGGCTGGGACAAATACGTACAGTGACTTACAGCAAGAGAGGAACGGGGGAGAGATATAATACAAAAATTCCCGACGTAGGGACCTCTGTACGGAATACCTAACTCACTGGTCGGTCTTCAAGACTACATGACCACGAACTCTGCGATGGTGCTTGCTCCGGGGTCAAAGAGATACAGTTACACTGACCTCTTGACGGGGAATCTCTTGGCGATGACCGGGGTGTCGTCATAGTCTTTCAAATGTCGGGAGAAGGATTTGAGGTGTCTGATGCGAACGGCATCTGATTGGCCGGGCTATGATTAGCGGGAAATACAGCGTAAGCCAGTCCACCAAGCGCCTCCACATGTTGCAAATGACACAATCGAACAATTTTCAATAGGTGAGGAACAATTGAGCCATGACCAATCAATATTAACAACTTAATAAAAGGTTGCCATGGGCCAATATAAATGCCGGGGGCTGATAACAGAGAAAGGATGAGGACCCTGAATCATGAATTGCCCTCCTTTTCCCTGCTCTCTTCGTTCCTGGTGAAGAGCTAGGAAGGTACAGCTTCGCCTGGAGGTACAATACTTAGAAATGCGGCATGTATGTATGCAGCCACACTTTCCGAGTCACGGGTTGAATGTTGTTAGTAGTCGACTTTTTGTGTTTTGTTTCTCGAAGTACACAATACAACTAGTTGTCCATGTACATGCCCTCCCTATGTATGATGTCGAAAAGGAAAGGTGTAATCAATGAAAGTAGTAGTTTACGCCATCTTTAAATTGCTACTTAAATGAGCAAAACAAATAAAGCGGCAGTTCACGATCTGGACAACGTCATATGCCAGATGGAGTTCTTCAAGGCTAAAACAAGGCTTAGTCAACGGCGTGCCAATCTCTTTTTTAAGCTTGAATTTAGTGGAAGGCCAAAGCGCGGCCCGGGCAAACCTTCGGTCGTTTACAGGAATGAATTGGAACATTGAATCAACCATCACAAGCCACCGCAAGCCATGACTTCCGTGATCCAGCCCAGCGGCTCCATGCAAGTCAAAAACGCCATCAACAAGCTATCGTAGCCGCCGTCTCTTCCCGGCGACCACAAGGTACCTGCCGGGTGTGCGTATGTGCGTGGGTGTCAACCTTGAAGACCCAGGAGACGGATACCCCTAGGGAAATCTAGTCAATTGCCTAAACACGTGGCCGGCACTAAAAGATATTATGAAAAGGTCGAAGATCTAGGTMCCGAGCCATTAGTGTATGCACGGTGAGATGACTCGCTCGTCATTTCGATCACGACAGGGAGGAAAAGTACGAGGTGGTGGCGTTTGATATTAAACATATCCGCTCGTGTCTATATTGCACTCACGGCCTTACCGCGTACGGATAAGTCATACTACGAGAGTCAAATTACATGCACGTGGGTAAATGGTTCAGTCATTTACTAGATCCCGGGCAAGGCCATTTCCCATCACATTTCATACGCATCATGTGAAGGCAGGCAGGGAGGCTGTTACTCCTCCGCCCTTTCTTTTCTCTTCTCCATTATTGACGGGGAATTGCCAGGCTCTCTGGTTGGCGAGGTTGAGAGAACACCTTTAGCAACTTTCCTAGATGTGTTCGGTTCGTCTAGAGACCCTGCGTCGTCACCCCATCACATACCCGCAGACCAGGTTGCATTCGATACCATGATACCGCTAAGGTCGCTGCATGGCAAAATTTTGACCGCTTGGCATTCATCTCTATCCGTAGCACTTGTTCCGTTTTGGATCTCGAACGATAAGGCTAAGTCAGACTTATTGTCTTGATACGGCAGACTATTGCAACTTGTCAGCACACACATGCATACACACCTGCATGAGCTCGCAGGAATGGTCTTGGTAATGGGGCTAATATAGGACGAGATGAATTATAATGAATAATGTATAGTAACCACATGGACAATGGGAGCCATCATGTTTAGTGTACAAGAGCTACATACACATGCATAGTACGGTAACCTAAACAACCAAAGTTGAAGTCGATAATGGCTTAGATTAATATATTAATCTCGAGTATGCTCATTAGGTGCATGTGGTCGTAGCGTCCCTTGGCAAACTCAATCAGATTCCCGAATGCGCGCGACGTTGATGATCAGCAATGTGTCAACGGCACTTCCCTGAGCCACAGCCCACTTTCCCGCTTTCTGGGTATCAACGGTAGATTCATATAGCTTGTTTCAAGTATCGCACTTTCAATGTTTACCACATCCAGCCAGGCATCACCTTCCTTACTACGGGTATGTAGTACGGTACATATGCAGGTAGGTAGTACCCTCCTCTCAACCGCTAGCAAACACCCATCCGTTTGGCGTAAACCCTCTCATATTTAAATACCCCACGACCCTTTTTCACCATTCTTCTCTTTTGGTCATTCAATTCATTCGGAAGCACACCAGTCAATCTTCTAGAAGCTCAATGATGTCGACTGAGGACAAATTGCGAACGGTGCTTTATCTCCAAATTGCGCAGGAGATATTGACGTCCACTTTAAACAGCCCCGGGATATCAAACTGCCCAGTCACAGAAGACTCGGACATGGCCAAGGAACAAGGGTGCGTTTCAAATAAAAATTCGACTGGCATTCCCCAAAAGGCGCATTAGCAATGCCACTCAGATCCCGGTCGTTTGCCTGGCAGATAGTCGTCGATCGTATCCGCTTCTGGAAATTTTATAAAAGACGGCGTCTCTAGTGCAACTCTACAGCAGCACCCCTTGCAACCCCCATCTGCATCTCAACAGCAGCAACCCCATTCTAGGACACGACTTATTATTACGTACCTTACCCGATGAAATATCATTGAAAGTGAACCCCCAATATCAGTAACCTCGGCGCTTGAAGCGAACTTCATCCTTCGAGTTTGGCTCCGACTGATATTATATGGATGGTTTCTTTTCTTTTAATTACAGCGAAGAAGAGCCGCGAGGCTTGGGAGGCGAATAGAGTATGGGACCAAAGGATTATGGATGCCGGATACGTAGCCAAGGGTCCAATCCAACACCCGCCCACACGGCAGTGATAGTGGCATTCGAGGACCCGGGAGACTTGCCTCGTCTTGGCACCACGCTTACTGTGAAGGCCCAGCTTTGTGAATCCAGTCTAGTGGCGAGCTTCCCGGAACAAAGTATTTACATACAAACATGCTGCCATGGCCGCGTGAAGCTCCAGCTGCAACCCAAAAAATGAGGGTGAACTAGTACAACTTCGTTGTTGAGGGAGGTTAGCTAGCGCACCCACACTGCCGAAGCCGGCCACTGATGAGAAAAGAGTAAGAGATTGGTCGCCGACCAACATCGACGAGGGTGCCATTAGCAAATTTCCTTGTAAGAGCCTTTCCCCAACACCAACGCACTAATATTTTGGCACAAGGATTCAATAAATGCTATGCGGAGCCTTATTGCACACGCAGAGAACCTAGCCAAGCTCTATTCCGGCTATTTGAGGCTTCAGACTTTTTTTCTGTTTCATTTCGGAATCATCAGGCCAATACGAGCTATCATGTCAAGACTCGTTGAATTGACATCGATTCCCTTATGGCAAAGATACGGGCACATAGCAAGTGCTACCTCTAACCCAATGTGAAAGGACTAAAAGAGTGCGGCACACCGACGAGGCCGACGATAGTTTCGCACAATACGGTTCGGACTTAGAAAATGGCAGATGAGGCTTGCAGCCGAGCGGAGCCCTCCAATAATATCATCTTATGTGAAATCCCACTTCGGCCAAGACAGCCTATTGCATTTCGGGCTTACGCGGAAATGCACTCGACGGGGGTTTTTCCAGCGAGCGGCGAGTGTCAGCTCCGGCCAGGTCATACTATCGTCTTCCGAGACACCGACGGTGATAGGGCTGCTATGCATAAGTAAATGAGGAAATAATCTCTTGATTGGTGATTTTAATGAAGTTGAACATGGCTTCAGCATCCATGGATACCCGGACACTGGCGCCGCCATCATTTTACGCCGAATTCTGTGTTTATTTATTTTCCCCCGTCGTTGTGACAGCTTCAAAGTTGCCACAGCTGACTGACACATTTCCTTTTGGCAACAAATATTGGCCGCGAAGACTCCGAATAATAATCAATAATTTTGATAATTTCCAGTTGTCCGTGAATGTCTGATCCTCCGTAAGGAGAATCAGACTCAGGAAAAAGGGCCACCCTTTCTATGTCGTCCGCCATTCATCCAGTATCTCAAGTGTAAGCGAGATAGACCTTCGTGTTTGATGGAATGTTGTCGACGCCAGTGATGTTTTACCATGTCCATAACACATCAAACACCATGCTTCTATCACAAAGCCTGTTGCCACTTCGTACCATATTAATGTAGAAAGCTAATACAATGCTATTTGCAAAGATCTTACCTCTCATAGTACAGAGTGAGATTTATCAATGTAAAAGAAGTGTCACACTGATTCCACCAAGCACATGCAGGTACCAGAATTTCTTACAAACAGTCCATTTCTGCTCTATAGTCATTTATCTATTAATGTTTGTAAGCATACAAAAATTTGCCAAGTCTGGGGAATCTAGTTCCCACTACTATCGTACAAGTCTGGTCTGTGCCGACTGAGTTGTGGCCATCTAAGAGGCAGAAATAAAACAAGACTCAGCCATCCGCCGTTTCCTAAAGCGTAGAAGCTCCGGGTAAGGAGTGCTTGGGTTCTAGGATAGTCCATGGGTTGCATAACTTCGCATCACAACTGACACTTGTCGTGGAAAGTTTCTTCGACTTGTCCTGGCGTTGAGGTGTTGATCCTTTGTACGGAACGTGTCTAGCTCCAAGGAGTAGAGCACTAACAGATTCACACCTGGACGAATAGAAGGTAATCCTCAAACTCCTCAGAGCCTTACGGGATTAAATTTATCCTTAAGTCGCTTCAGAAATTCCGGTGTGAGCTCAATACCGTTTCATGGGTTGAGAATCAGCTTCACGATTTATTTAGCGTAGGTTCAACGCCATAAGCGCTTGTCCACCCAACTCCACTAAGAGGGTGTCTAGGAATACGTAGTTGCTCACTACTCGACCAATTGATGTCTAGGAGCCTTCACTCTTTCAAGACTATTCCTTTAAAGGACTACTCGCTGTCCGATACGTGGCAGAGTATCATTAAGGCAGAGGAGAACATTGTACGAGAGCCTAACTGCAATGTGTACACGGCCGTCAAGTTGGAGCGCCGTTGACACTGACAAATTTGTCAGTCGCTTCCCAGGCAACAGGTAGCGGGCGATGGGATCAGACACAACTTCTGTTATCGAGTACCTACCTCTACGTAGTACCGTAGAGCTG
Organism: Hypoxylon sp. E7406B; assembly: GCA_000931505.1. Taxonomy (NCBI): domain Eukaryota; kingdom Fungi; phylum Ascomycota; class Sordariomycetes; order Xylariales; family Hypoxylaceae; genus Hypoxylon; species Hypoxylon sp. E7406B. Next base: position 140,538 of record JYCQ01000006.1, on the reverse strand, counting down.
GGAATCTACTACCGGCACAGCAGCCATTCATCTAACAGGGGTCGGAATCCCAAAAACAGACCTGTTTCCAGATTAGGGGGTTACTGGTCACAGATTTATGCCATATAGGTAAACCGGTGAGATCTGTGTGTTTACTTATTGCTCTTCCTTCCTCCAGAGTTGGTAATGGCGCGATTTGGGTCTGGCGCCATATCCCGTCACGCCCGAGGAGGCTCACAAAAAAATGGCGGGGCAGGGATGTAGATCCTCCATCCTTTGGAGTCCTTTCGATGCGAGGCACTATTACCTAAGACGGTAGTTGCAGAGCCATTGTGTTTCTTTCTTTGGTTGTGCAATTGGTGGACTGGAGTTCAGCCGTCACCTGTAGGACTCCCCGAGGATGGATAATGCTTTGTATAGGGGCGCAAGTTAGGTTGACGAGGGTGTCATATAAAATAGGGGTAAACTGGAATTGAAAAATTTTATCATATATCATGTGTACCTTCGTGAAGAAACAGTGGGATACTTCTCTAGGGGTGAGACGGCAGTCTCCGTGGCATTTGAGCCAGCTGTGCAAGTGAACAGCCAACCTTAATAAGCATAATATACCATAGCCGGTCTTATATGCACGCAGACTCCGTAAAGACACCCGATAACCGTGGTCCTGTGCAGCTATTCTACGGGTTGTGAATAATCCAATGCGTGAGATAATTTACACATACCCAAGGTAGTGCCGTCGTGACAGCGAAAAAGCATTCCAACATGCTCGGGTGACTGACTGCCTTCGGAAGATGCTCTAGAGCTAAGCCCTGTCGACCTCCATCCAAATACCAGGTAACAAGGTCGTAGTAGCGAATACGAGCTTGGAGATCAACTGAACATATATTAACTATATATCCTCAACGATCGAGTACGACGACCCAACGAATCCGGGTTTATATTATAGCCCGCTGTCGGCTGAGACGTTGCGGCTAAATATGTGCGACGTCGTACGACMCCCGTCGTGCCGGTCTTACGGAGCGTAGCCGATACGTCTACGCAATATTAAAACCTGTCTGCAGATGGAGGCGAGATATGTTGTGCAGCCCTCCGATCTCACTGGGGCTCGAGCAAGACCGGTTTTCGTCTGGGGAGTTAATATAAGCCGTTCCGCCGAGAGCCTCTCCGTCGCTGAAACAGCCTCCGTTCTGTCGTAATGGGTAGGAATACCACGTTACGCGTACGGTTTCGATTAGATAGATTGCCACTATGTTTCGTCGCAATGGTAAAGCTTAATAACTCAGATCGGCCTTCGTATGCTACCAAATCATCGTTCAAGAGAGCCGTGAATGACCAAGATGCCATGAATCACTTGCTCCCTCCTGAGTCGCCAGGCGTTCTTCAGGGAGGCGGGCAATTTACGTGGAATAACCAGATCATGCGCACTTCTAACGGGAGTGACTTCACTGATGTGATTTCGTATGAGGTATCTTGCCCCAAGAAGTATAAGTCCATTCCGCTTTACGGAGTGTTAGTAATTCGTTCCGATGTGATCGGCCTTAGAAGGTGGATTTATGTCAACGATTCTCCCTAAGCTTAGTATTGGGTACCTAGTCATAGTGGCGAGAGTAGCGGGCGCGCGGACAACCCCTATTTCCCCTTCACTTCATAGGAAAGGCGTTCCTAGCCAAGACGTGAGGTCGAATATGCTCATACGCAAGTTACAGGCATCTTCATCGGTGTACCTAAAATCCATAGCTAGTTTCTTTCTGTAAAAAAGATTTAGGCGTATATGTATTTCTGGTATAAGAGATTATTACCCTTTAATAAGTTATTTCAATGGACGTAGATACTATGCTCATTGATTGGTAGTGGTTACTCGAAGACTCATCGGGGACTTGGTTAGAGTCGCAAGGCATTGGAACAAAACAATTGCCCACCTATTAATATATGAGGGAGCTAATATGTCAAATCTACGATAGGTTTATCTTCTGAGCCATCAAACTAATTCTTTCCTTAGAGAAATCTAAGCAATATGGGAGCAGGGGCAATGTATATGACACAATCATGTCATACTGGGAGAGCCGACTGTACCTGTTGAAGCAGACGATCTCTGAACGTTGTATTATGGTCCGTTTGCGCGTCGACGAGCTTAGAGAAAGCCTAGCATAAAAACTCAGAATTTAGGTAGCTGATTATGACTGTGTACGGCCGGCGGTAGCCATGTCCTACCCGAGCTATCGAGTTTTGAAAGTTGCCTAAATCTTGCTTAACTTGCTTCCCCCCTGAGATCACATTTTGAGATGTTGCGAAGAGCTTCTGTGCTATATCAATGGCCAATTAGGTAGTTCAGAGTAAGTTCTGAACACCTTAATGGTATATGTGCCTGATATGCTTTAAAATAAAGGGCGGCTACTACTTCATCAACAACCCGTTGGATGGCTGAAGGTTTTAGTTTATGTTGCACTGAAGTCTGGGTCTTGATGACTTAAGACAGATGAGATCTTAAGATGTTTGAGTTAACAGGGACTTGGGCGTATCATGAGGGTATTACTGAGAGACAACTTCCATGGCATCGTAACACTTCTCCCAGGGCGATCGAGGTGATGCTCTCACATGGACCATGGATCTCTAGGAGCGGTGCTCTGAACACAGTAGGTGTCATAAGACAAGAGCTAGGGAGATAGCCGGGACACATTCTCAGAAGAACGGGAGACCGTTAGCTAAGTGATAATGGCCTAATGGAATCAACGTTCGACATATATATGACACGACGAATGTAGTCTATGGTGTCCGTCCCTTGAATGACCGATAGTAGTAACACATTTAGAGGTAATCTACTTTGTCTATCCCATCTATATTTCACATAGCCACGATCCAATATTGCGAAGTTACACCCCCTTCATCGCGGCTCTATGTGAACTTTGACAACCTATATGTCCACTTGAGCTTGTAGCGATTTCCTGGAGCCGGACGTAATGACAAGGGATTAAGGTGACTCCCGGAGCGCTCCCTTCAATACTAACAAAMCCCGCCAATTATTGTAAGTTTACATATTCTCACTCAACCTCTGATTCTTATCCTCTTGCTAGCCCGCACCGCCACCGTAGCAGTAGGCTCATCGACTTTTATCGTTTCCACTACTTCGATTTGGCGCCTCTTCCGGGAACGGGTTTTGGACTCATCGGGTGTAATATTGTTTTCGACGTCCTCAGCTTTAACTTTGATGTCGACCGTTTCGGCTTTGCCCGAGGCACGTTCTGAGAAGGATTTCAAGTTGGCGGTGAAAAGTACTGACTGAGCCCATCCCGCTTGTTTGCCCCAAATCTTCCGAAAGTGATCGCCGACGGAGTCATACATGACCTTGGAGAGGGTTTTAGTTTTGGCTTTGGTCCCACCAAACCTGTAGTCCCTCTGCGCAATCTGCCACACATGCGTATCCACAGGGACAGCTTCATCCCAGCCCAACCCCATCAGGCATACACAGTCTGCTACTTTCGGCCCAACCCCTGAGAGTGAAAGAAGCTCTTCATGAGCACGCCTATAGGTAGGCGGCTCAACAGCCCCGACGATCTTTGTTGAATACCAACCGGGGTTCTCGGGGTTTCTTAGGCTTTCAAGCCATCCTTCTGATCTTTCCTTAGACACAATACGGGCCGTTTCAGCGATGTACTTGGCCCTGTAACCAAATCCCAGGTCTCTAAGATGAGCCTCCACCTTCTTCCCACTTAGAGCCTGGGGAGTTGGGAAGTCGTGAAAAGCTTCGTCGCCAATGTGCCCCACCAGTGGACCATAATGTCGGCAGAGTTTATCGACCTGAAAAACACTATAATGAGAACAACCATGTCAGAGTATAAGAGTTAAGAATATGGCACACCATCTGTGAAATTCGTGAAATGTTGTTGTTGCTGCTGCATATGAATCCTATTAGAGCTTCCCATGGGTCCTGACTTAGGATCCTTATTCCGGTGAACTTTGGAGCTTTATTCCGAAAATTGGGATCAGACCTGGACCACTGGTCATATAGTGCTTTCACTGCAGTATAGAATATTGATTAGCAAATTCGCTGCCAATAGACCCCCTAGGTCTTAGGTAGGTGTAAGGCTGGGGTGGACATACAGTCATGTTTCAAACTAAAATAATGCCTAATAAGAGCTTCAGTGTCATCGTCACCATTGATATTAGGTTGGTCTTTTCCAGCCACTGGGGACGTCAACGTTGCCGGGACACTTGTTGATGAGACTACTTTATAGTGAAGATGGGTTTTATCCTGCTTCAACGAGAGCAATCGGCCATACAGGACACAATTCCTAGTGACATGTTTAGCACTCATCAAGACACCAGGCCAGGAGGAACCTTACCACGTATCGCTTCTTTTACGCCAACGAAAAGACTGCCCGCAACGGAGGGTCGTTTCAATGCACAGGTCACGTAAGCTCAGGGGGAGCTCTCGCCATTCGGATACTCGTATAGGAGACATCTTGTGCAGAAGTGGGAGTTCGTTATATATTTTTTTTCCTTTTCAGGAAGGAAATAGTATTATCATCACTGGCGTTAAACAGAGTTTCATCTAGAGAATTTCAATCTCATCTATGTCTGTTGTTATGAAGTGACTTAGGAGGTGACTTAAAGGGGGCTCTGAACTCAGACGTTACATAATGTTTGCCTTTATCAGAGGTCCCAGAATGGGAAAGCGGGGCTGTTATCTACTAAATCTGACGTGACTAAGCCAAATCGGGTCTAGCCACATGTGCTCTGTGTGACTTGAGCCACTCAGCGGCTTCCGTTTAGTCTAAACCTCCGACTAGAACCCAGCCAAAATTTGTATTTTCCAGCCTCGCAGCAGCTCCACCATCAACAGCTCAACTCTCATACATGCAGTAGAGCAGTAGAGCTTGTCACTTTATCAATTCCCTTCCCTTATCTTGTCGCGCAACTAGCTATTGACCGTTCGCTCTTTTATTCATTGATCCTGCACAGTGTGATTACTCAGAGGATTAAATCGATACCATGAACGGCGATAGCTATTCTTCTCGAGGTAAGGAGTGTCCCATCTTCATTTCCATCATCGCGCTTGATAAAAGTTGACTAACCAATTGTGTCTAGACGGCCGTCACGGCTCGTCTCGAGATTATGCTCGCGACGATCGAAGAGATAGAGGTGATCGAGGTGATCGACGCGAACGAAGGCGAAGCAGGTCGCCTCGTCGGTCGCATCGTGACGCGAGAGATGAGGACGCATATGCTTCCAGTCGCAGCCATCGAGACCGTGAGCGCGAAGATCGATACGGAGGTGGCGGAGGTGGCGGTGGCAGAGACAGGAGAGACAGAGAATGGGATCGCGATCGTGGCTCTAGAAGAGATGGACGTCGTGATGATGCTGGTCGGCCTCCTCGACGCGACCGCGACTTGTTCGAAGATCGGCGCGGTGATAGGCGAGACCGTGATAGAATCGAGCGAAACCGAGATGACGACCTCTTCGCGCAGAATCGACGAGGCCGCAGTCCTACACCTCCGCCTAAGAAGCGGGAACCTACGCCAGATCTTACCGATGTCGTCCCTATCCTGGAGCGCAAACGACGTATGACGCAATGGGACATCAAGCCCCCGGGCTACGAGAATGTCACTGCCGAACAAGCCAAATTATCTGGAATGTTCCCCTTGCCAGGAGCACCGAGACAACAGCCTATGGATCCCACGAAGTTGCAAGCTTTCATGAACCAACCCGGCGGAGCTGTCAACAGTGCGGCGCTGAAGCCAGGCAATTCTCGGCAGAGCAAGAGACTCATAGTTTACAACATCCCTCCTGGATCAACTGAGGAGAGCATCATGAACTTCTTCAACCTCCAGTTGAACGGCCTTAACGTTGTCGAGAGTACCGATCCTTGCGTTTTATGTCAAATCTCCAAGGACCAGTCCTTTGCTCTCCTCGAATTCAGGCATGCTTCAGAAGCTACCGTTGCCCTTGCCCTGGATGGTATCTCGATGGAGCCTGAAGATGCCACGAACGGCGCCGCGAATGGTAGCGGGCATGGTTTGAAGATACAACGACCGAAGGATTACATTGTGCCAGCCATTGCTGAGGACACTCCGTATAAACCCGGCGTCGTTTCAAACGTTGTGATTGATACACCCAACAAGATCAGCATCGCCAACTTACCACCCTATCTTACCGAAGATCAAGTCATGGAGCTTCTGACCTCATTTGGCGAACTCAAGGCCTTGGCCTTGGTTAAGGATACAGGCACCGATGAATCACGCGTAAGTCATTTACAGAGTCTAAACCGGTGTGGAATTTTGGAAACTGACGTTTGATAGGGTATCGCATTCTGTGAATTTGTCGATCCTGCCGCAACAGACATTGCGATTCAGGGCCTCAATGGAATGGTCATTGGCGACAAGAACCTCAAAGTGCGGAAAGCTAGTATTGGTATTACCCAGGTAGCTGGCGTGGAGATGGGTGTGAATGCTATGTCCATGCTCGCCGGAACCACTGCCAATGACTCAGAAGAGTCACGAGTATTGCAGCTACTCAATATGGTCACGCCAGAAGAATTAATGGACAACGATGACTATCAGGGTATGTTTCACTTTCTACCTTGCGTGCCTATCCTTGCTGACCTTTTCTCCTAGAAATATGCGAAGATGTTCAGGAGGAATGCTCGAAGTTTGGTCGGATCCTAGATCTCAAAGTTCCTCGACCTACTGGTGGTAGCCGACAGTCCGCCGGAGTTGGAAAGATATACGTCAAATATGATACGACGGAATCCGCAACGAAGGCGTTGAAAGCCCTTGCAGGCCGAAAGTTTGCGGACAGAACTGTAGTAACGACATATTTCCCGGAGGTACGTGTGCTAATTCCCGATATGACAGCCACAGCCAATGCTAATGCTTTGTGTACAGGAGAATTTCGAGGTAGGAGCGTGGTAATGGAAAAGGGGATATTTTGCGTTGAGTCCTTAGGCAGGGCGGCTAGATGTTGCGAGGAGGTGATATGTGGGTAGGTCAGGCTGGTGTGTTTGCGAGAGCCTGCGAAATTGCCATCTGTACAACAACAACGACGACGATAAACGCGCGTGAAAGGAGAGGCGTTCTAATGCGGCGAAGTTACAATGCTCGTCGGACTGAAAACCACTGGATGTGTTGATCATTCATTACGACGACATAATGATAGTCGTTCGGATCCCGCATAAACCACCAACTGGTAGCAAGCCACATGTCTTGGCCGGCAAGTTTCATCCTTTATCAAAAATAAGTACCCAAGGTACAATTAAAGTGCCACCCAATCTCTCTGTGAATGACAACCGTAATGTGCTCTCTTACTATGTTCGAATCATACACAATATATGTCTTGTTATCTTGCTGCCTAATGCGTCTACTGGTTTCGACGAAGATCTATGGAGTGGTTCAAAGATTCCAACAAGGAGGCCATCTCATCTATATAGACCAATAAGCCATGGTTTTGCCGGGGATTGATATTTTCGCCAATGAAACATTAGCATGAAATGACCGTATTGTTACGTAACCTTTACTCACTGCCTTGGCTGCCGTCTGGACTATGAGATATAGCAAATCATCATGCATCCAGGCTTCATAGACTTCATATCAGTTGCGTGTAGAGTGCTGTATAAAAGCGCCGACCGACTGTATTACCCGTAGCTGTATTGCGTTCCTACTCAAGCCACTTACTCCTTTTGAAGTTCGATACCTCTTTAGACGCATATACGAATAGCCGTACTTAGCCATCATGTCCAAACCTCTGTCAGAGTATCTGCTCTCGAGCCCCGAAATATCTGATCTTTACCAGCGGGCTACGCAATCTCAGTTCCTCAGTCTCGCAGGTCAAGGTCGACTTTCTCCGGCGGACCTTAGTCAATGGCTATCCCAAGACCGGCTCTACGCCCAGGCTTATATCAGATTTATCGGAGGGTTGATATCCCGCGTTCGGCTACCGACTAAGGCGAACGACCAAGAAACATCAAAGACTCTGCAATGGCGGATCCTGTCGTTGCTACAAACTGCTCTTGTCGGTATCACGAGGGAATTACAGTTCTTCGAGGAAACCGCAAGGAAGTATGGCCTGGATCTCGAGTCTCTCGGCCCCGTGGCTGAAGGAGTCAACCTGTCGAATAAGTCGGCTGTGTTCGCACCCAACAAGGCGACGCAGGACTACATCGACTTGTTCGACTCGTTCAGCGCGCAACCCAACGGGGATTCGTCGAAGACTCTTTTAGATGGGCTAGTCGTGCTGTGGGCTACAGAAAAAGTCTACTTAGACTCCTGGACGTACGCGAAACAGGAGGCTTCGGAGAATACAGATACGAAGGGGGATCTTGACGGAGGGGCCTTGAGAAAGGAGTTCATTCCAAATTGGACTTCTGAGGAATTTCAGGCTTTCGTGAAGGAGTGCCAGGAGTGTCTGGATGCTTGGGCTGTGTCTCAGGATGGGGATACAGAGGAAGTCATCGCTGCAGGCTCGATGGTAATCTTTAAGAAAGTCTTGGTTTTGGAGGAGTCGTTCTGGCCGATGGTTGCTTGAGGACGCTACCAATACTCCCAAATGCTTATTGTTAATTGCTCCGTCTTGAGATGGTGGGGTGAAGACACTAGGAAGATTGTCGCTGTTAAACTTGTATGAATTCGATGCAGATGTAGATAGCGTGTTATGAAAAGAGACCATGCATATGATGAACCTAATATGAGCCTTCCTAGAATAAACTTTTATAGAAAAAAAAGGGAAATAATATAGTTCAATCGTGAAGGTTAACTCTATCTGGTCGATGGCCGTCTTGTCTCTTATCTCGGTTATCATACAGCTGCTTAATTCAATATCTGAGGTAGTTGTGGCCCCATATTTTATGTTGTCAGGACAACGACTGATTGGTAGGTACAATCAAAACAGTCAACAAGAGACAAGGATTAAACTTTAGATTATTTAGATGGGCCACTCCACAGGCTTTCGGTCGCAGGTTGATCCTCTCCAGTTCAACAACGGATAATACTAACATTGTAGGTAATCTCGAGGCTCGCCATTGTCGCCACTCCTTTGTCTAATATCAAAATGGCTGCCGGCGATCTCATTGATTTCGACATAATCGAAGGGCAAAAGGAGAACATCCAGTCCTTGCCCGGGGGACGATCAGCGAAGAAGCTCGTTGAAGCCTTCTCGCCATCTCCCTTACACAAACTTTCGACACCTACACCGACAGACACAAAAAATATCAACGATTGCATTAGGGCCGAGTACGAGGAGGAGATAGCAAACATTTCCGAGTCAGACGACCCCCTTGACGTCTTCGACCGATATGTGCGATGGACTTTTGACGCGTACCCATCTGCGCAAGCTACACCCCAGTCGCAACTGCATACTCTGCTTGAGCGCGCCACCAAAGCCTTCATTGGTTCAGCCCAGTATAAGAATGACCCTAGATACCTGAAGCTGTGGCTTCACTACATCAGATTCTTCGCCGACTCTCCTCGAGAGACATATGTCTTCTTGTCGCGCCACAACATTGGCGAAGGATTGGCTCTGTTCTATGAGGAGTACGCCGCTTGGTTAGAAAGCGCTGGCCGCTGGGCACAGGCAGAGGAGGTATACAAACTAGGCATTGAACGAGACGCGAGGCCGGTACAGAGATTAGTTCGCAAATTCGGGGAGTTTGAGCAGAGGCGGGCACAACATCCTGATGCAGGAAATACACCCGCCTCGCCAGCGCTACCGGCAGTCCGACCAGCTCTCATGGCCAAGATCGATCCCTTTGCTGCTCCAGCAAGAGCAGCAGACCCTCAAGCACCAAGACCAAACATGGGTCTTGGCGGTCAATCCTCGAAGCCCGGTAAAGCTAAGCTTGCAGTGTTCTCGGATGCCGGTTCTGAGCCGAGCGCGATGTCAAAAATGGGCGAAGGCTCAAAGGGTTGGGATACGATAGGATCATTGGCGGATCGTAAGAAGGAGAACGTAGTGGAGGCCAAACCTTGGGTGGGGGAAACGTTGACGACGCAGGTGAAGAAGAGCAGCGGCCCGAAGATGGCTATTTTCAGGGACCCTGTAAGTTAACAGCACCACGACCCTATGGCAATGCCCATTTGTTGATGATAGCAGGACTAATTTGTGGCGCTTGCCCTTTTGTGTATATTCAGTCTATGTCCAGAATAGCAGAGTCTCATATTGTCATTGCCCCATCTAAACACCAAATAATTGTGAACTCTCAAAGCGGAAAGAGAGAACGTGTATTTGTTAATCTCGAGGCTGTTTACCCAACTCCGGAGGAGCCAGGGACTGAACTCAGCTTCGAAGAACTATGGGCTGCGAGTCGAGGGTGGCTCGACGTCTCTTGGGACGATGAGAGCCTCTTTGAGGAGCAGCTAGAACCGGCAGGCACGGAACCACCCGAAATGGATTTACTAAGTCGGCAGGTGGCAGAAAAAATGATAGTGCACCAAGATGTAGTAGAGCTGGACGAAAATGGGGCAGTCAAGGACCACTCACGGCCTGTGAAAAGCAAGAAGAAAAAAGTGATGGAAGTTAACGAGACCCAAATCAGTCAGTTCATCCCACGCCTTCCTACTTATCACTTATGCCTCGTTTGGGCTAGTCAACAACTAGAGGCCAAATTTGCTAACTATTCAACAGTCAAAGCCAAGTTGGACTCGCCATCAGGCCCGAAGATTAAGAAGAGAAGTAATGCAAATTCCGAACCGACTATGACAATGCACACCAGGGCAGCAACCGACGATATCTATGATATCTTCAACGCACCTCTCAAGTCTACTCAAGAGGAAACTGAGGAGAGTGATGAGGAGGATTACATGACCGACGGTGACTACACTAGTGGCGGAGAAAGCGTCAACACCACAAGGCGGATCTCAACTAGTGAGGCTGGCGACGACGATGAGACCTCGGATGTAAAGAGTGTTAGTGAGTGGTCAGACTTCACGGCGCAGAAACACATCCCGAAGATCGATGGCGAGAGCGATAACGAGGAAGAAGACGAAGAACAGAGCGGTTCTGAGGCTGAAGAACACGATGATGAAGACCTAGAGGACTCACCCCCAAGGACTAGAACCAGGTTCATCCCCATTCCACCTGAGGATTATGAAGCACCTACACGGCCTTATAGGGACCCGGCTGAGGTGGCTAACAACCGCCTCCCGTTCATGACTCCCATCACAGAACGCACCGAATCCTCCGTTGGCCTCATTACCGGAGTTAAGCCTCATTATGGCGGCACTAAAACTCCTACGGGGAGAGATGCTGATGATGATTTAGCTGAGGAGGATGAAGATGACGAGGATTTCGAGCCGCTGAGTAGTCCTCTGCGGGAAGTTCTTAGTGACAAACGTTCCCCTGCGAAGATCGCGCAACCTCTCCTCAAGAAGTTCAAGAATACAACAACTGCGACGCCTCCAAGCCAACGCAAGGCTTTGAAGGAGGTGGTGCAGAAGGGGCCAATCATCAAGGAGCCGCAATGTAACCCCATCGATGCAGCGGTTCGGGAAGAAATCCTCTCTCGCATGCACCCTCCTCTCAGCTCATACTCTGGCTTCTATGATCATCGCAGCGAGCGATGTGATAAAGGCGCCGAAATTCGGAAGTACGTTAAAGCAGTAGCAAAAGCCGGAGGCAAGAAAGATGGTGACAAAACTGGCACCATTCACTCTCCACCCGTACTCGAGTTCCCTGAGATCATGAGCGAGTACACCCTCAAGCGGGAACTAGGCGCGGGCGCATTCGCCCCCGTTTATCTCGTCGAGAACTCGGCCCCTGAGTCAGAAGAGAATGATGAAAACGCACCTAGTGCCATGGGCAAAGGAGCTTTCGCGACTACTCGGCGCTCGAGTCTCGAAGCCTTGAAGATGGAGCAGCCGCCCACAGCATGGGAATTCCACATGATGCGTCTTGCAGCTACACGTCTGGGCCCTCAGCACCGCGCTACTGCTTCCATCTCCGCAGCGCATGAGCTGCACCTGTACCAGGACGAGTGCTTTCTCTTCCTGCCGTTCCACCAGCATGGCACCTTGCTTGATGTCGTCAACTTCTTCACTGAGGCGAATAAAGCGCCCATGGACGAGCCGCTTGCCATGTTCTTTAGCATCGAGCTGCTACGTACCATCGAGGCTTTACACTCCAAGCAGATCCTACACGGTGATCTCAAAGCCGACAACTGTCTGCTCCGCCTCGACGAAGACGCCACTACCCTGTCCAGCCAGTGGTGCGCGGATGGCTCAGGCGGCTGGGCCAGCCGGGGCATCGTGCTGATTGATTTCGGCCGCGGCATCGACATGCGCGCCTTCGACGCGGACGTGCAGTTCATCGCGGACTGGAAGACGGACGCGCACGACTGCGCCGAGGTGCGCGAGGGCCGGCCCTGGACCTGGCAGCTGGACTACCACGGGCTGGCGGGCACGATCCACACGCTGCTCTTCGGCAAGTACATCGAGACGGTGCGCGCGGACCAGGGCGGCCTCGGCACGTCGGCCGGCCGCCGCTACCGCATCCGCGAGAGCCTCAAACGATACTGGCAGACCGACATCTGGGCAGAGTGCTTCGACGTCCTGCTCAACCCCGGCAGCCACGTCGATGCCGAGGATGGCCGCCGCATGCCGGTGACTAGGAGCCTAAGGCGCGTCAGGGAGAGGATGGAGAGGTGGCTCGAGGCTAATTGCGAGAAGGGCATTGGGTTGAGGGGCTTGATGGCGCGCGTCGAGGGCATGGCTAAGGCACGGAGGCATCACTAATCCCCCCCCTCACTACACGATACGATACGTATACTTATAGTATCCGTTTGGCTATTACTGTGCTATACTGGATATGATGGATGCGACGAGGAACGAGATTAACGACGGTTGACATTGACGGTGGCTTACGCCATGGCACATACGCTTTGCATAATCGGGCGTTTCGGCGGGGKGTGAATTTGGGCACGAGAATACCTACTTAATCATAGTTTTAAGATCGTGGGGATCGGTATCATAAAGTTACCTGTCACTATCGAGGTATATTAGGTAGACAGGCATGGCGGTGGTCGTACTTCTGATCACCCATTCGTACAAAAGTTGCTAGCAGAAGTAGTTGCGTTGATTTACAATACATACCCAATACCAGGACGCCTTGCCTTCTTCCAGAGAAAACCAATCCTTCCTTCCTTTCCGTATTAGAACTGAATCGCAAATGACTTGCTGATTTTCCTATTCAGAATCCTCATCAGAAGCCTCGGCCTTCTTCTTACCGCGCTTCTTCCTCGGAGCGCCCTTCTTCGCGTCCTTGGCGCTCTTGCGATCGACCTGGTCTTGTATCTTGTCGCGCTCGGCGGCGCCCTGGGCCTGCAGCTTCGCGTCCAGGGCCTTGAACTCGTCGCCCTCGGGGTCCATGCCGATCAGGCTCTCGAGCAGCTTGATCTCGTCGGCCCACACCTGCTTGTCCTCGAAGGTCTTGCCGTCGGGGCCCTTGCGGTCGATGGGCGTCTCGAGAACCATCGGCATGCCCTCGAAGGCGCTGTGGTTCACCACGTTGTGGAACGCGCGCAACCCCAGGAACCCCGTCCCGATGTTCGCGTGCAGGTCCCGGTGCGAGTTGAAGGGCGCTTTGCTGTCGTTGATGTGGAATGCTTTGAGGTATTCGGGGCCTACGATTTCGTTGAATTTGGACATGGTCTCTGAGAAGGCGTCGGGGGAGCGTAAATCGTAGCCTGCGGCGAAAGCGTGGCACTGTGGATTGATGGTTAGCATTGGCTTCTTGTAGAAGGCGATGTGCGAGGCGAGTGTAATGTGCTTACTGTGTCTATGCAAACTCCGACCCGGCTCTTATCCTCCACAAGCTCGATGATATCTCGCAGGTCTTCAAAAGTGTTGCCAATGACGTTGCCCTGTCCGGCCATGTTCTCAAGCACTGTTATCACGGTGCTCGTGGCTTTATGGGCCTTGTTGAGCTGCTTAGCTATTCGCCCAATGGCCTCTGCCCTATCTTCGCCATTGCTGTTCCCTGGGTGGAAATTGTACAGCTTGACACCGAGCGACTCGCACCGTTTTAGATCGTCAAGGAACGAGTTGTATGCTTGATCGGCCTTCTCCTTCTCCGCCTGGGCTAGGTTGACGAGGTATGAACCGTGAGGTAGGCAGTGCTTGTGCACCTCGAATTTGTGCTCTTTGGATAGGGTGAGGAATCCATTGAGGGCCTCAGGGGCTATCGGGGGGTTGACCCATTTGCGCTGCGACTTGAGGAACAATGCGAAGGAGTTCGCGCCGATATGAACGGCATTGTTGATCGAATTTTGAACGCCTAGGGGGGCGGAAATGTTAACTCTGGCTGAGTTTTACCATGTAGGGATTTCGGACCATCACCAACCTCCTGCACTACTAACATGCGCACCGATGTACATAGACTTCTTGAGAGTATTGATTATGGTGCGCTTGGCAAGGGCCATGAGGTCTTCAGTCTTTGCCTTGGCGGTCTTGCGTTTCTTCGCGGCTTTGGGCTGTTCGACGGCGGGTTCTCCGTCGTCTTCGGCGTTGCTCTTGTCTGCCTTGCGCTTCTTGGCAGACTTCGGTTCCTCGACAACGGTAAGGGGTTCGTCGTCAGCAGCTTCTTCAACGGCTTTGCGCTTTGCAGCTTTGGATTTCGGTGTACCGGTGGACGACGTAACGGTCTCGGCGGCGGCGGCGGCGGCGGCAGTCTCCACAATGGCCTTCTTGGCTCGGGATGACTGACGAGGCATTGTGAATGGGTATGAGACTTCCGCGAACAGAAATCAAGATAATTATTAACTCAGAATCCTTAGAGAGTCATGATTTCTGAGTAGAAGATGAAAGCTCTAGGTATTATGTGGAATTACGCATATCATAATCCGTGAATTGCGATCTCCCCTACGCGTCTGACCGCGAAAGCTATGACCCGTGGTCACGTGAGTTCAATTAAACTCGATGACTTAGATGGCTTATCGATAGGCCGTGATTTGGCATTTTGGGTGCAACGTTAATTTGCGCAAGAGCTGCGCCTTCGAAAATGCCACTCTCATATCTTAACGAATGACAGCGCTCACAGCAAGCTTTCGGACATAACGCTGACGTGTTGATGCAATCGGTAAGCGAATGAAGTCTACGGGTTGCCAATTGGAGTAGGCGAATAAGTTCATTTTTCAATTGGGAGGTGTGATGACCACTAGCTCTCGTCATTTGAGTCTCCTTGATTCCCGCAATGCCGTATGAGAAGGCAGCATCCGAGCACGCCGTCGCCGTGATGGCCGTGGCGGTCGTTACCTTACCCTCGGGAGGATTTAGCTGCCTTGGATAGTAGCCACAAGAAGGTTCACTGCTCCAAGTTTGCCAGGGCTAACTGTTACTTACTAATAACATCATGTAGCGTATTGCATAATATGGATCTAGAACGCCTATTGCCCTGCTCATTAGATGTTTCTATTTATTATCGAAACCCACGTCTTGACCGTTACTAATCGACATAACGAAACAAAAAAATGTCCAGATGTTTACACAGTCCTCTCCGCACGCACGGCCAACTGCGGCAGAGACAGAAATTGCAAGAGATCACACGATCACTTGCGAATTTGGGTAAAGTCGTTATGCGGTCGAGCCTCTAGAGGTGTATTGCCCAGAAGTCCGGCAGCTTGCCCAGCAATTTGAAGTATCTGTCTTGCAGCGCCGAGGAAAAGCTTAGCAGCGTCTTGACGAAGTGATGGAACTATCCTGACCAACCACCTCTCAGTGCCTTTCATCCGGCCTTGCCTGGTTGCTGTTAGGTCAGCGGGGGTTTGGAGCTAGCGCATTTCCTGGTGGTTCTCGCACAATCTTCCTCGGCAGGTTGGCTGGCCTTCGGTGACCGGCATCCTGGTATATCCTGGTCCACGCATCTCGAACCAGTGTCGGCCCGCATGGTCCCTGTCCTCAGCCCGTGTACCTGCACGGCTTAACTTGCTGGACAAGGTACTTTTACCACTCGACAGGAACTCGCTCTCCTAGTGCCCCTGCAAGGATATCTGCCGAATCATCTGGCCCAGGAAAGAAACGTGGTCGAATCCTGCCTTTTCATTGGTTGATCTTTCGCCGCCTCAAGATCCAGAAAAATATCCCAGAAGTCTACCATGTAACAACCAACATGATAGTTTTTCATCTCGAGTACATTCGGATGTTGTACCTCGCTTATACGTCAAGGACGATAATCCATCATCATCTCAGCTTCCATTTTGAGATTGCCTCAATCAGAGCTCTCTTCAACGAAAATTACGCGTATGCTCTGCTGCGATCGACGGTTGATTGCTCATGAAATTCGTCAGAGACAAAACTTGGCTCTCTTGGCCGTATCACTGACTGGTGTCTGCGGTACATCACCGTTTATCAGTGGTTCTTGGTAAGTACTGATGTCGAAAGCCTCTGACGCGGGCGATGCAGCCCCATCGCTTAGACCCGCATGGTACGTAAAAGAAGTCGGTCCCCTAAACAGATTTTGTGGGGGATCGCAGCTTGCCAGTCAGGAGCCAAGAAACCCCATCGTGCCCAGTACTACCTAGTCCCCTACCTAGTCCTCTCGGTACGAACTAGTTCGTAGCATCTTTGATCTATGGAAACATATACCCTTCATGAGATAGCTCGCCACGGCTCCTCCGTGGGAATTTCCCGCTTGACTCCTAGTTCACTTATATAACTGTGGGCTTGGCCGGATCCTCGCCCACAAGACCTCCAAACTTTCCTTTTTCTAATATCTGTAACTGAATCATACCCACGCTGAGTTGATATCCTGTACGCATCGTTATTCACACGTGCGTGGGAGGGATACACAGCATCTGAGTCGCGTGCCTATTTAACAACCTTCTTTTCAATAAGTTTCGGGGAACGGCGCACGGAGACAGCCCTATTTTTTCATCCCATCAACTTTGTTACACGGTCCTATCACAATAGACTTTGAGCACAACCTATCAGAGTTAGCTTAAGTTTCAGATTCCGGTCGACTCCTCAGTCTCACCTTTCTCGTCCTTTATCTCGCCGTCATCGTCATATACAGCTATGGCGCGATTTCTTCGTCGCCATCACGAACATGATCCCCCTATAGGAGAGATTCCCGTGCCTCATGGCCCTGTGATGGGCAATGAGCACCAGCACTACCCTCGAAGGGCATCCGCTAGCTACGCCACCGACTACGAAAGGCAGATCTTCTCGCATCTGACGCATCCCGACGACTCCTACACGGATGATGGCGTCTACTGGGCTGATCTTCCCTTCTGGAAGCGCTTCTCATTCGTTAGCAAGGTTGATCGAGCCGAATCATCGAAAGAAGCCAAGAATATTTGGGCCATGATCAAGGAGGATCCTCTCAGCCCAGTCTCCTGGTACTTCAGAAATGCCGTCCTCCCTGGTGCCGGTCTCGGCTTAGAAGGCTATGTCCTTTTCTCCATTGGAAACCTAGAGCCGCTGTTTGAGACTGTATGGCCGAGCTGCTGGAAGAAAGACGCTCCGGACTGCAGCAATAACTGGGTGGCCTCGGTGACATACCTTGAAATCATCGGTATCATGGTTGGCCAAGTAGCCGTCGGAGTATGTTTTGTCTCGCTCACACCTTGAAAGAATGAAGCATTGCTAACAATTCATACAGATAATTGGCGACTGGATTGGTCGAAGATGGGGTTTGATACAAGACGCCTTGGTTATGTTGCTCGGTCTTCTTATGCTGACCGGATCTTGGGGCTTGACACTCCAAGGTTGGGTCATCATGTACGCTTGGTCCTTGTTCGTCTACGGTATCGGAGTCGGCGGCGAATATCCCATCACGGCCACCTCGTCTATGGAAAATGCTGTTACTGCCGGCAGATTGTCGACCAGAGATGATCGTCTCCACCGTGGCCGAAAAGTCACGATGGCGTTCTTGATGCAAGGTTGGGGTCAATTCGTCAACCAGGTTGTACTCATTGTCCTCTTGGTGATTTTCAACCGCGGTCACGGCAACCCTCCTTACTCCACGACTGCCGCCCAGTATGCTTTCCGTCTGTCCTTCGCTTTTCCAGCCATTGGCACCTTATGGCTGGCTTACTACCGTACCTGGAAGATGAAGTCTGCTAGCAAGCAACTCGAGTCAGCCAAGAAGAAGTCTAACGTAACCGGATACGACGTTAGATCTCTTAAGTTGACCATTGGCAACTTCGGCGGCCGTCTATTCGCTACTGCTGGAGGATGGTTCTGCAACGACGTGTTCTTCTATGGTAACAAGCTCTTCCAAGGTCAATTTATTAAGGTTATCTCCGACAACCCGAGCTCAATCATGACCACGTGGACGTGGAACTTGGTTAACGTTGTCGTTTCGCTTGCTGGCTACTACTCGGCCTCCATGTTGATTGACAACAAGATGTATGGGCGCAAAACTATGCAACAGGTCAGTCTTCATTCCTTCGTCTAAAGCTTTCGCGCATCACTAACATTCAATTAGATTGGCTTCCTGATGTGCTTCATCATGTTCGTAGTCCCCGCATTCAAATACGACTACTACTCCAGCCCGGCGGGKATCCATGCTTTCCAGGCGATGTACTTCCTTTCATCCTTCTTCAACCAGTTCGGTCCCAACTCGGTTACTTTCCTCGTCGCTGGAGAGGTTTMCCCTACTCAGATCCGAGCCAGCGCCCACGGTTTCTCAGCCATGATTGGAAAGGCAGGTGCTCTCCTGGCTTCAGTCTTGTATAACTATATCGACACCAAGACAAAGTTCTATGTCGTTCCCTGGTTTGGTCTTGCCGGCATGCTTATCACTTGGATCTGGCTCCCCGACACGACCGGTCTCGACCTCAAGGAACAGGAGCGCCGATGGCAATACATCCTTGATGGCAAGGCGGAGGAATACCACGGCATTGCCATTCATCCGGCTCACCTTTCCATGTGGGAGAGATGGACTGGCGTTGGTAAGAACTACCACCCTGACCTGGACATGAAGGCCAAGATTAGGGATATGCGTGCCGACTGGGAAGATCGAGAGGCTGCCAGAGCTGCTAGCGACGCCGAGTCAGTTACACCTTATGAAGAGGATGAAGACTACACGCACGAGATCTACGACTACTTCAGGGGCAATACTAGCAACAGTGTCAACTCTCTCAAGGGCGAGAAGTCGAAGGCGGTAGACAGGACGTCACCCACTAGATCGAACGGTGCGCCAAGCGACAGGACGCTCGAGGAGATTTCTCTGGATGGGAGTGGTGCAGCCAAGGAGGCGGCGTCTTCGCAACATTGAGAAGGCTCATGTTAATTGTTGTTCTGAATTCAACGCGACGAGGTTGTCATTGGATTAGACTATTTTCTTATTTCTTTGGGCCAACTTGGGATTTGGGATGGCTCTTCCTCGTTGATTGAGTTGAGGAGTAGACGGGAATGTCACATGATTCTTGTTAGCTGACGGGTAGCATGGCGTTACGGTTAATACATAGTATTCCTATGTGGAATGAAAGGATACACACCATACCTTAGCTTATTTGGGTTTCTATCTGTACAGCTCATTACGTAACATAATGTCCGTCCCTATCGCGACTAGTGAAAAATTCTTTGTAAACCAATGGGGGAGCGGACTAATTACCTTCAGTCAATTTTTAGTAATTGTCAAGTGACAACGCGTAAATGAGGTCGCGTCGGAAAGTGGGCGTCATTGTCCGACCGAGGGGCAAAAAGTCCCTTTTGATACATGTTACTTCTTACAAACATCCGTATTGACAATTTGACTGGTAACAAATCGGAAAGAACGCTTTGCTCTCGAGCCATGTTGAATGCCAGCCGCGACGATTGAACGCCGGATACCTGGCAACAATCGCTTTATTTAATAAATTCAAAGTGCCATATTAAGAACTGTCAACCTTCGCTCGAGTTACTCCAAGTGACATTTAGACACCAATCAAATCGACGCCATCCTAGGCCTTCCCCTGAAGCACCTTTTTCTCGTTGATATGTTCAATTGCGCGAACTCGACGTCGAAGCCGTCCACAACATGCCGGGCCCGACAAGAGCCAAACCTGCGACCCCTCGGAGACAGTCGAAGCTGAATTTCGGCGGTCCCGCCAATGGCAAAGGCGCGAATGCGAAGACGCCCATTGGGAAGAAAAAACCTGCCAACGGGAACATACTCAACTTCTTCCAGAAGGTCGAAGTAGAGGAGCCGCTATTCTGCGCCGGTTCTGCGAGTGCATCTGCCCCTGTTCCCGCCCCTGCTCCTAGTACCAAGCCAACGTCACCGAAAAACGAGGACGATGAGGATCTATTTGGAGACGCGGGKGTGGCTGAGGATGCCGTCGAAGAGAAGAGATCGCCGAAGCGGAGGAAGCTGAGCCATAATGGAAGCGAAAGTCGACCGCATAGAGAGGAGAGTAAACGGGATAAGGACCCCGAGCAGACAATTTCGACAGCGAAGGAACAGACGCAGAAAAAGCGAGGTCCAAAAAAAGGCGGGTTTATAATTGATTCGGACAGTGAAGACGATGACGTGGTATCCTCGCCATTGAAGACTTCCACGGAAGTTGAGGTGGCCGATACGGTATTACAACCCGAAAGTGAAAATGAGGTATCGGAAACGGACCTCGTACCCAAGTTGCCAGTCGACGAAAGCTGCCCGGAAATTACTGACGTTCCGCCAGTCAAACAAGAAGAATCGATATATGAGGAATTCAAAGACCTAGAAGACATGGAGGGATTGTTCGATGATATTGAGGAGTTTGACGACGGCGAAGAATACCGGGAGAGGCGTTACATGGAAGAGCAAGCGAGACTGGAGGCGGAAGAAGCAGGAGACTACACCTCAGACGGCATGGTAGACAGCATGGTAGACAGCTTCCAGGAGGACGAAGGGATCGTAGAAAGCTGTCCATTATGCAATGCCAGTCTAGCCGGCATCACCCCGGATCAAGCGACGGTCCATGTAAACGCTTGTCTAGATGGCAACCCCATACCTCTTCCGAAGCCAGAGGAGCCACCGCCTTCAGAAAATGTTGAGGCGCCTGAGATTAGCAAACGATTTGCCAGAGCCGCCGTACCACGGCCTGGGCAAGCCAACCCTATCAACCTTGGAAGCACCGCGAACCAACCTACTTCGGCCTTTAGCAAATTGATGTCGGGACACGCGGAAGATGCGGCGTGGGCTTCGGCTGCGGCTGCTGAGAATGCGTCGCGCGGCAAACCTGCGTACCAGCGGACATGTCCCTTCTACAAGATTATGCCAGGGTTTTCCATTTGTGTTGACGCCTTCCGGTACGGCGCCGTAAAAGGCTGCAATGCCTACTTTCTTAGCCATTTTCATAGTGATCATTACATTGGCTTAACGGCCAATTGGTCTCATGGGCCAATCTACTGTAGTAAGGTAACTGGGAGTCTTGTCAAGAACCAGCTTCGAACCGCGGCAAAGTGGGTTAAGGAGCTCGAGTTCGAGGAGACGATTGAGATACCTGGGACTGAAGGAGTCACGGTCACTATGCTACCGGCCAACCACTGTCCCGGGAGTTCGTTGTTCTTGTTCGAGAAGGCTATCGGAAAGGGGCCTAACAAGAGGAAACAACGGATTCTACATTGCGGCGATTTTCGAGCTTGCCCAGCACACGTCAGCCACTCGCTACTAAAGCCCGAAGTAGTTGACGCTGTCTCTGGTAAAGTGAAACAGCAAAGAATCGATGTCTGCTACTTAGATACAACATACCTCAACCCCCGTTATTCCTTCCCTCCACAAGACGATGTTATTTCAGCATGCGCCGAATTCTGCAAGTCGATATCAGGAGACGCCAATTCCGCGGACGAAGTCTTGAACGCGTTGTCGCAGGAAAAGGGCACGGTTAGCAAGTTCTTCCAGAAGATAGGAGACAATTCGTCCTCTACCAAAGCCGAAAAAGAACCCAAAAAGAACCGTCTCCTCGTCATCTGCGGCACGTACTCGATCGGCAAGGAGCGCATATGCAAGGCCATCGCGCAAGCCCTCGGAACCAAGATTTTCGCGTCCCCCTCCAAGATCAAGATCTGCCAGCAGCTCGGCGATCCGGAGCTCGCCGCGCTCATGACATCGAACCCGCTCGAGGCCCAGGTCCACATGCAGATGCTGATGGAGATCCGCGCCGAGACGCTGCAGGAGTACCTCGACGGGTACAAGCCGCACTTCACGCGCATCGTCGGGTTCCGGCCCAGCGGCTGGAACTACCGGGGTGGCTCCGGCTCCGGCTCCAGCACGGCGAAGAACGTCCCCGCCAACGTGAGCCCCGGCAGCGTGCCCACGACGGGCATCCTGCACGGCCCCGCGTGGCGCACGCGGTTCCGCAAGGGCGACCTGGTCGCGCAGCGCGGCAGCACCCGCGAGGCTATGTGCTTCGGCGTGCCGTACTCGGAACACAGCAGTTTCCGCGAGCTGGCGCTGTTCCTGATGGCGCTAAGGATCGAGAAGGTCGTCCCCACGGTTAATGTGGGGAGSGAGCCGAGTCGGAGACGGATGAAGGGCTGGATCGATCGCTGGTTGGCGGAGCGGAGGAGGGGGGGKGTTGTGAGGGTTCTTGAGGGTGAGGATCAGGATGAGGAGGGGGATGGGGGTGGCAAGGATAGTAAAGAGAAGCCGGCTCTTTGGGAGGGGAAGGATGGGAAGGGTAGAGGGGCTTGGTGGTGACGTGGAGATGGACACGGACTTATATATACCTACTCAGGATAGGGATATTCTATCTCAAGAGATTACTGGTGACTCAAGATTTGGTTACTGGCTTTTCGTTGGGGTCTATTGATCGTAGTTGCCTAATCCAATGGAATATGGCAGCGACTCTGACAAGGCAGAGCCAGTCCAGAAGGTGAGTGCGTGAATAGGATTACGCTGAGGGCGAACACCTTTAAAATCACATACGACACCAGTTCAGGGATGTTGATCAGTAGACATTGTGAAGAATGCAGCCATCATCTATATGAACTGATAATAACCATGGTATCGAAATGACGCCTATACTCGCATTTTCGTCGAAGGTCTACTTGGCTCCCATCCTTCAACCGTCTTGCTAAAACCGGCGCGACCATTCCCATCTTCCCCTTTCTTCATACTGTTAAGCCGCGCCGAGTAGTTGTTATAATAGCGGCCATCACGCCAAACCGAAAAAACGCCTGCTAGCGCTGCTCCGTCTTCCTTTCTCTAAACGCCGCCTTCTCATTTCCCTTTTCCGGCTTGCTGTGCTGCTTCTATCACAAGTGTTAGTTCGCTGTCTTAGGTTTCTCGCACCCGTATCTCCGACAGTGCTCTCTCAAACACAGCGATTGAAAGAGCAGGGCGATAGAGCTGGAGATGGGAAGAATATGTACGAACCTCTTCTCGTGGCATCCTCTAGCAGCGGGATGTCCACAGCATTGGCGGGGRGGKGGACGTATCTTACGACCGAGCCTCTGATGAAGACATTCTTGACAGAGCTCTGGATTTTAGTTTCGTTAGTAAGATAAAGGTTATCAGACATTAGGATCCCATCTATAGGGAGCCAAATATCAACTCGCGACTCACCAGATGCGGGTACTTGATCTCCTCAACGACCTGGATGTCGTCGAGCTTGATGTTGAGGTACTGGTCCACGCTCTTCAGCGTGCCTCGGATCTGGATGTCGTTCTTGAGCTCGACCGTGACCTCGTGGTCGATGAGGGTCTTGAAGAAACTGTTTCCCAGCCGTGTTAGCCATTTCCTCTCTTCCTTTGCTGCCCGCTCTTTCTTTGCTTGTTTTTTCTCTTTCCTCTCGTCATTCTATATTCCGTCGCCGCATTATGAACGTTCCCTCCATAGAATCAAAGTTGGAGGGAATGCGGCCGTGAATAGAGGGAAAGGGGGCCCGTGGCGGAAGATAGGCCTAGGTCCCGTCGATGGTTCACGTGACGAAGCACGGGAAGCAGCGCTCATCCACACCAGCCTCATTCTTATATAGCAACAGAATGAGCACCGCACTCCTGCATTCCCTGCCTCCGATCCAGTCGCAACCACCACAGCAAGTGCGATCCAACATCTCGACTCCGGTTGTTCGATACCATCCCAATATCGTGACCACCCAGAAATCAAATGTCTTCCAAAGTTGCTCCCGGCGCGCAGAGGAGGAGAAAGCCCAAGGACGAATCAGAAAACGTACCTGAAGAAGAGCATCTTGGTAATCGGCTGAGCCCTCAAATTTGATCGAAGACCTGACACTTCTAGATTCTGTACTGTAGTTGGTTGCGAATGCGACGCCCGATTCGTGATGTAAATTGGTCAAAGACATACAAATAAGAGTGGGCCTAGAACCTTGATGTGGTGTCACGTGATCAGAGCTCTACTAAAATATCTGGGAATCGCGGTATGTTGGGTTGTCACATTGCTCTACCTACATACTATTCCAGCGTCAAACACTAATGCCTTTTACGACTCTAACAAACACAGTAGCCCATTCAACTCAACGCAAACACATCACTGCACTCAAAATCTAGCACATGGAGGAAGTACGGAAGCGCAGGTTGTACTTCTTATTTCCTATGCCTCTGTTCCCTTTCATCCGGCGACGGATTACCATTGGAAATCTATGTCCATCCCGTTGTCCCAGCGTGGGGGTCCAGGTTTCCGACGAGATCCTTTTTTTTTGTTTTCCAATCTTGGCAGGGCTGTGAATCGTTTCTTTGCTTCTGTTTCTTTTTTACCCTCTGCATTGGTCTCTTAAAATCAACGCCACCCATTCGCCTAACGCATCTTTGGTAGCCTGACCACGTGTGTGCGTGCCTGAGCAAAATACATCCGCCCCAAAAAGTAGTTGACACGAACTAAATAAAAAGACGAATAAAAAAAAACCGGCAACGGGAACTGGCGAATAAGGGGGTATCCTTCCGTTCATCTCATTTCATTCCATGCAATCTTGCCTCCCGTCACACTTCCCTAGAACGTATCCCTTCCCGCCGACTGTGCCAAGTATGCGATTGCATTAAAAAAAAGTTAGAAAAATAAGGAAGGAGAAAGTATCGCGTGGGCGATGGGAAAATGGTTTAGGAAAATCGAGAGCGAGTGTCCTGACGCCCCCCATTGACAATCCACCAGTGGACCTCCTCCGGCACCTTCGCACCGGTTTTGACCACGTGAAAACAGCACAATCAACGCGCTTATCCCTCCGAAAATGACTCCCCACTATGCTCCCATCGCCCGAGACCGGTTACGGAAAGGTATAAGTAGTAAGAATCGAGCTTTGTCGTAACGTCGTAACTGCTCACAAAACAAAATGGTGTGGAGTGGCTTKCAGCTTTCCTCAGCTGTCTTCCTCCGCGTCATCATCTTCGTCATCGTCAGGCGTTTCAGGCTCTGTCTTTGCCTTCTTGTTGGGTGCCGTGGCGTGGGACTCCGACTTCCTTTTGGAACCCGTCTTGGCCGTTGTTGTTTCAACCGCACCTCCGTCCTTGTCCTCGCCTCCACCTTTATTCCTCTCGATCTCGGCCACCTCCTCTGCAGTTAAGAATCGGCCGCCGGGACCCCGAGGTCTTCTCATTGCATGGTTATGCCGAGACTCGTGAAGGTAAGGTTTCCTACCCTTGCTCGTTAACCGCAAAGCCTCTTCCAATCGCTGTCGCGCTACTCTCCTCTTGAGGATGCGATGGAATTGCTTGGCATTGACGTATAGCGGTGACTCTTCAGCACCTGCGGTCATCTCAGGCGATTGAGGCGGTGGCATAGACTGCGTCGGCGGCATCGGCGGAGGTGCGACAGCAGAACGGCTTGTGTGGTTCATCATAGGCGCATTCGGGACGCCGGGACTGGTGACCTGGCTTAAACGCCGCCCGGGTAGTTGGTTTACATTGTTCAACTGCTGAGGGGATCGGGGGTCGCGCGAATCCTTCTTTCCTCCCGGTGTCATCCTTGGTGAGTTTTGAGGCAGACTAGGATCTGAAGGCATGTATCCTGAGTAGCCGGTTCCACCGGCTGCAGCAGCGGTCGCGGCCATGGCAGCCGCCTGGATCTGGGGTACCCCGTAGTGCATCCCCTGCTGGGGAACACCGTACTGGGTTTGGTACATGTTGTGTCCTTGTCCGGGCGTCGAGGTTTGGTGTTGCGATGGTAGGATTGGTGAGGTCTGAACGCCGTGCTGATGTATGCTGTGGCTCGTGGGRGATGTGATGTTGTTACCAGCACCTGAATTCGTGTAACCAGAATGCGCCGTCTGTGCTGGTTGCTGGTATTGCGCGTAGTCCATCATTATCGGGGACAGTCAACGCGCGGGGCGGCGGGGATTTTGCAATACCCAAAATGTCAATGTCTCTTATGCGATGCGAATCAGAGACAAGCGGGTAGGTCTAACAATAAAATCTGTTGGCCACTTAGACGTTGGTAGTGGTACAGGCTCTTGCTGAGATGATGAATTAAAGACCGTGCAAAGCTAGTTTCGGGTTGCTTGACGTCCTCGAGATAAAAGGCTGTAGGGTTGGCTAGTTGGGCACACGCGTTGGGATTGCCCTTGGTCACTTAGGTAGCCGCGAAGTAGGCTGGATGTGCATCCAATCTATTGGATATGCGTGGATGAGCTGGCAATGAATGATGTGGTAGGTGCACGCAGGGTCGCACCAGGGCATATGCAAAAACGAATGTATCTCGCGGGGTGGGATCAGGATGATTCAGATCCTAACAAAGACGGAACTTTAAGAACCACGTGAGAATCCGGGGATACGTGAGCCGCTGTGAGGCTATCCAATTCAACAACAAGCCTATGAGCAATTGGCTCTGCGGGAACGGGTAGCCTAGCGAGACAGCTCGAGGTCGTTCTCAAGGCCTATTCGCAATGGCTGTTTGATTGTGGAGATCTATCCAACCAAAGATATTAGATTCGTTATGCTATGTATAAGGGAAGCTCGGATGATGGGAGGGGGGTGGAGGGGGGGTGAGAAATCGTCCTTTTTCGCGCTGGGCCACCACTTGATGCGCTGGCATGCATGACGGAATATGCACAAGCTTGGGCCCCACCCTGTCGACCAGCTCACACAGAGCGACATGAGATCCAACTCCATTGCCCAGCAGTGGCGCAAGGCAAAGGCTGCCCGATGCTAGCTATACCTTGCGAAGCCGCGGGAGCTGGGCTCTCGAAGCTCCATGCAGAGGTTGAGTATCCCAAGGCTGCATCGCGGGCGATTGGCCAAGAGCCATATGCATTTGTCGGACACATGCGACGTACATATATGTAGCTCATTTGGGAAGAGGCAGTAGATTACTAGCCATACCAAGGACAAGGAAAAGGTGTGCGGGAGAAAAGGGACAGGGAAGGAAAAGGAAAGGGCCGAGACGAATTACGCCAGAATGGATAGTTGGTGCCCTGGATGAGTGAGTTTGCAACTTGAAGAGGGTATATCCGATCGTCAAGCCTTGCCGTAGTGGGAAAGAGGCGAGATGGTGAGGTATGGTGTGGGTGGTGTGTGGATGTATCGTTGCAGGCGGGCAGATGGGGATGAAGGGAAAGCGACGTAGGTGTGTGAGAGTACCAAAAAGATACATACCTGTTTTTGGCAGGATCCCGAGTACTTGGGTTCACCTGCGCAGCGTGCCGGACTGATGGGACTGACCGCGACTTTTTATCTTGAAAGGATGTCAGTGGACCAATTCCAGAATAACAGAAGAGAAGTAATAAATCCATGAATTGCACAAGAGTAAAAATATTACTACATCATGCGAAGCGAATAATAGAACGAGATACTGGCGAACTGGTGCATCTGGGGGAGCAGAGTACCATTCTGGGGTAAGCTTGCGACAACGTAATATGTTGAAAATAGCTGGGTGTAGCTATATGCCGGGATTACGGTGGCTCTCGGGGTTGTTTGCGCATGTGGGAAGTTGGGCCAACACAGCCCGGTGTAAAAAGAGAAGGGGTGTAAGATGAACGGCAGGTAACTCACCAAGGGTGAAGGGCGACAGCTAATGACGCGCCTCGATATCTCTCTCAGCCCCGAGGAGGCTTCCCAAGCGAGGGCAACGAGGACGATGATTGTGTTCTGATTGAACGGGGAATTCTTTGACAATTGTTGTCCGCAGGCAGTCTCAATCACCTGATGAGCAAACAGAGCCAATGACGACACTGAAACTAGTTCTGTTGACGGTGATAGGTCTCTGTGTCTATTCGAGAAGGTGTTAGTTATATGGCAGGCATCGAAAAGCTCGATGATTTGCTGGATTCGGGGKGGATTTCTTGTTGCCTGTTTGCGCTGGAGCGCTGACTGGCTACAATTATTTTTTAAACGTTCCCCCCGTTCAATGCGACTTATAATTTGAAGAAAGGAATTGGAGATTGAAAGAACGGCTGGAAATTCATTCCGTGCTTATATGAAAGACAAAGGGGGGAAAAGCCAAGTGAGAAATCGAGGAACAACACGCGCCATACCTGTGAGTAATAGGACTTGCGACACTTTTTGCCGTGAATGGTATAAGTTGAGTCGAATACGCGACGACGCCTTTGTGCGCAACACAAGGTGAGTCGACTAGAGTAGTAAGTATCGACTGAGTGGTGCAATGGCACGCATGAAAGAGTCTCTTTTTGTCGTCGACAGCAGTACCGACGATGACTATCGGTATCAATCAGTATCAGATGCGATAGGCGCCTGCGCGGATGCTGGCGTGCGGCGCGTCTGGTTGGCTGCGATTTTTTGTGTTGCTTTTTTAGTTGTGCTTGTCCTTGTGCTTTGTACCTGGACGCTGGATCTTCAGGTGACCCGAGGATTGTGACTGGACCAGAGAAGTGAAGGGGGTTCCAGTCAGCCCAGATAATGCGGAGCGGATAAATGTTGGACAAGATCAGTGTGGTGTATAAAGTTATAAACCAGGGCCTCCAGAAAGGGCTCGATTTGATTCGATGTTTTAAAGAGACTTTCTGGGAGCTGTTTGGATGAAAAAGACAGAGCGTGGGAGGAAGGCAATTGATTCGATGAATTTTTTAACAAGTGGTGGAGCGAGAGGGGATTGATTGGTGAGAAATAGGCAGAGGCGAGTAAAAATTGAGGGAAGGCGAGCCTGAGGGGGTCCAGAGGGACCCGACGTATTAATGGGGCTGCATTTGTGACTAATCAGCTGCCTGGTTGAAATCTTCGATGTGGGCTCCTTGTGGACCTTCCATGTGGGGCACGGCCCCCGCTATTGTGTGCCAGCGTAGGGATAGACACACTGTGATTGCAGCACAACCCTGGCTCCCACTACCTTAGGTACGCAGTAGAAATCTCTGTGGCGGCTGGGGCTGGTGGGCGAGTCTCTGTTTCGCTTCTTTCGCTGCTTTTGTCAATGGCGCCTCTACATACAACATTGAACCTTTTTTTTTTCTTTGCTTTAATTACCAAATGCCCACTACTCGTCCTCGTCACATCTATAAGCTTCATATAATCGTCTTGTGATTGCAAGGGGGCATGATGTCTGCTCATAACAATCTCGATGCACGAGGTAATACGACATACATAATCAACAGCCGTTTTTCATGCGCGTTAGAAGAAGACATAAGTTGCCTTGACAAATGCTTTCTAGTAACTTGCCGGAGCCGGTGGCTGGGTCTCTAGGGTTTCTCTACTGTACGTCTTTTTTCTCCAGCCCCCCTCCGAGATCTGTTGTTACGTAGTCCGCTTGACGTGTCAGCACGTCCTTCTCGAGTGACGGGAGAATCATGTTTTGACAGGGGTGCCTCTCTTCCAGGTCCCCGCGCGCAGAGCTCGCATTGCATCCATCTGCGCACCTACGTAGCTGCGGACATGTAGGACAGACACCAAGTGCTTAGCAAAAGTCCCATGTTGTAGATGGTGAGATTCAGCGGGGTTTGGGCTAATCATGGTAACTTTCGGCTTTACCAAGAACCAAGGATAGATGCCGGTCGGTGGACACTTAGGCGGCAGACCAAACTCACCCAGGTCCTTGTGAGAATTGCAATCTCTCCTTTTATTATTCGAAATTCGGTAATAACTTTCACCAGCGGTTAGCTACTTTGCTACCTACGCGCAATTTCAAACTCGGCGCAAAAAGGTCGCAACTGTGATAGCCCTTACATCGAGTATCACTTTACCACTCCCCAGATCGACACCAGCATGACGGACGATCATTTGTGGCGTGTGGCGACTCCAGCTACTCCTGCTATTATTTATGCTAAGCATCCCAGGCCGTCCCTACATACGCGCTACAATACGGTCGTAAGACGACAGAGAGAGAGCCGAGCAGGAGCTTGGCTGACAACACGATGCTCTAGACCAAGCTTGAGCATCGCGCCGGTACCCCAAGTCTAATTTTAGGTCACTTCCACATCCAGCGTCCACGTAACGCGTGATTTGCGCATGTCCCATTCTCTCACAAGTGTGTACATAGATAGGGAATGGGCAATGCTTTTGTTGTTTACGGTACCCTATTTTAACTCCCTGGATCCAGGTTTACACGTCACGGAGCGACTGGACCCGCCCGGCCCTGTTCGGCAGCGAAAACAGGTAGTTCGGAAGTACTGTGGAGGAGACTTTTCTACCTGGCGGCTCCCAATATCTGCATGTCAGCAATCACAGTGCGTGAACCTGCCACACGAACGGAGACACTGTGAAACTGGCACACACATCTTTCCGTCTGTTGGATGCATCATTCTGACGGTGAGTGAGAGGCGGCGGGGCTCATACCCTTTCTGCTCAGGCATCACGTCCGTTTCGGCCTTTGGCTTCTTGAGCTCCGAATTGATTCGAGTAAGAAAAAGTCGGTGTAACGAGACTTTGCAGTAGCTTACTTCAGACCGAAATCCCTAGAAAGGCTTTTATCGCCTATTGAGACGACACTGTCGTCACCGGTTATAATAAGAGTATTAAGAGGTCCATGAAATCAAGGCGGTAAACTGCAATTCGTAGCAAGGGTCTGCAGCCCAGACTCGACGACAACTTGATTTGCGACAGAGACTCGCTGTGAGTGGCTGGAAATTCATCCTCGTATGGATTTTGTGACTGGTCCAGAACTGTCTTGATTTTTTCTCTTTCCCGGCTGCTTACTGGTCTATTTTTTACGTGGATACTTGGGCGTCAGAGTGGAGAGGGAACTTATGTACTCCTAAGGGATTTGGTAAATCGCGTAGAGATAAGCAACGCATGTCCACATCAAACCCCGTTGAAGATTCGGGACAAATCTGTATGATGTATGCAGTATGCGATGGCTCGTTTTTGGAACTGCGGCGCAAAAGACCTGATCTTGTCCATTCGCGTGGGAGGAGGATTGTCACATGCGACATCGGTTCATTGGCGGACGGCACGCTTAGCATAGGCGGGTTGATCCGCATCTATAGTGTCAAGTGGTCATACCTTATTGAGGCGACTTCACAGCTCAAGTCGCGACGCTATTCAAACTATCTTCAAATTCTTTTTCGCCGGCCCGGTTGTGCAAAGGGCAATAGCGCGAATTAGGCCTAGTTGAACTACTGCTGTTAGATCATACCTCGTCTTGGAATATCATTGTAACCCTGGATGTCAGCATTCTCCTCCCTGCTTTAAGAGGCCATCGACATGTTGCGGGGGCAATTAATTTAATTGAATGCAGGTATATCAAGTCATCAACTACCCGTTACAGCTTGTATGACACTCGGATGTCAATCGAGCATACCAGGATCGCCGAGTTGGGTTTTTGCTTCTGTCTTCCAATGGCTCGGTGACAGAGGTGGCTAGCTATTTTCAGCCTCAAAGTCCCTGCTTAAGCTACCCGGTTGTTTCCTTTGATAGCTGCAATTGAATAACCAACCAGTTACGGAAGCGGGAGCTGCTCTCGAATCGCCACGATCAAACAGCTCCGCCAATTTCCTAAATCTGCAACAAGCTCATGAGGGAGGTCCGGGGGGCATAGTGGCGAATGAGAAGTCAGAGTTGGCTCCTCGCACTCCAATTCGACTTCACATCCACACCATCTCCACGTTTATGCTTACGAATAGTCTCGCGTACCTGGCGGCTAGAAGTCTAGGCCGCATAAAGGGTCAAGAACGTTCAAGCCTCCACTAGATAGTTTTATCACATGGTCATCTCCAATATTGATAATAGTCGATTTAGGAATGTAAACATTTACTTCATCGTATCTCTGGCAAATTCTTCAGTATCTGGATCCCTTGAAACTCGAACCTAAGAACTTGCCCTTACCACGTTGCTGCTCTCTGGATTATCTCTTGGCAGCTTAATTGACCTAAGTCGGATAATACCTCTCATTACGCATAGACAACTACTCCAGTACATGTTAATACCTAAAGTCAGCGAATAGTCAAGGTAGCTCCATTGACGAGGAATAAGTAATAAGATTAGACACGTATCACTTCCAATATAATTTTATGAAAACGGTGAATGTTTAGAGATGCATTTGAGAGCAACATTGTGTTATTGGAGCACACTGTCCGTCACCAGCTACTCAATACCGTTGGAGATAACTCAGTATGTTGCGCACATGGGCCCCTACCCCTATCCTGAGGCTCTCTATCCCCAAAGATGGAAGTTTCCCCGACGCCTCTTTCCCTAGTGAATGTGATATCACGGTCATCACCGAGGTTACCTAGCCCTAATTTAAGTTCAGATGATATTCGGCAAGTTCCTTGGAGGAGGGGGAGGAGCCGTCGATTACTGGTTACATCCGAGAACACCACCGAGCAGAAGTGTTCTAATGGCAGCCCCAGACTTATCCCTCTCGGAGGCTCTGGAAGTCGAAGTGTTTTTTAGATGGATGTCCTCTTAAACTCACTAGTACCATTTAACCGTCCTATCACTTTCGTTACCCCCACGAGTACGCGTCTATGTTTGGAGACGGTGGTTTGATTTCGATGAATCCACAAGATGGAGACCCCTACCTAGTTAACCCCGATTATATTCCTCCATATCCCCAACAACCACTATTGACGCCTATCCGCTGCCAAGATCTTCTTAAAATTTCAGAGATGAGCTGTGATACGACGGGKGGCTTGAGCAAGCCACTAGGACGAACAGGGAGGKATCATAAAACATAAAACACGACCCCGAGAGAACCACCGAGAAAATAACCATGGCCTCATAGTTGCACCATAGCACACAAGTTTCAGACTAGCCACAGACACAGTGACATGGCATCCAAATCGCTAGGAGTAGATCGATGCTGGCCTAGGTCCGGGACTCAGGTCCGCCAAGGGACGATATCGCCACCTATGAGAATCGATGTGTTCCTTCAAGGCTCCATTTCAGTTATACAATTTCCACCATGATGATCTCTGACGGAGCTGTCATGTAACACGTGTTTCCTAGCTATACTGTCTATTCTCTTCACCCTAGGGTCTTGGATTATGGGATCTTCGAGGGTGTTTAGTCGGATACCGCATCGAACTCCCGTGGAACAGCTCGGATGGAGAATAGGCGACAATACATGAGATCCGCGGAAGTAAGGCGGTCATATTTACGTTGCGTGTTGCGCTTTGTATGGGTGGTGAAGCGTTGGCCTCCTGAAGAGATTATGACACCAGTGAGGTTAGACGGCGACGGTATATTCCCGCCCTTAATACCCATAGTAGCAATAGGCAAGATATTGGGCTCAACCATAAAATACTTCCTGATAGTTTGTACAACATCTCGAAGATAGGTAGTTGGCTATGATGTCAATTGACACATCAAGGGGCTTCAGATTGTCAATCGTGCCTCTCCTTTTACGTTGATGGCTCTTCGATGAAACTACAGTGGATGCTAAATTCCATACCAACGTTCAAGGAGCGCGTACTACCGCCTCACTCTACACTTCTCCCTTGAGTGTTTCAAATAACGACACTACTTCGGCGAACCTTCTCTGGCCCATTAATAAGGCCGTATCGGGGCGGGGAAAAGGAGCGTCAACTAGATCAAGATAGAGCGAGCAATGTGGTGGCGAGAATTTAGAGTGCTTATGAACACGAAGTTTTCGGGCTTGTAATCTATGGAATCATTCCTATTCATGGCATCTGAATTCTCATTACTTTATTTACACAAGACCTTCTAACTTATAAAATATTAGCTAATGGCTGGATTCCGTGGTATTTTGATGTTGGGCGAAAGGGAGGGACGTGGTAACCCCTTTTCGGGCCTCGCGACGATCGCCGACCACGTCCTCTTTTTCAATATATTCCCACAGTCCCGCCTACAGTAAATACACCACTTTATTCTCCAATAGCCGTCAGAAAATCGTGGGTAGCCACCTGGACAGAGCTAACTGGGCCGCATCTGTTGGCCACTAGCCCAACGACGAACTGTGCCTGACGACCCAGCGAATCATGTTATCCGGACCTTGTACAATAAAACCACGCCCTATGACGATGGAGAACTTCACCTGTGAGTTAAGCACTACACGAAAAAGACGTGCTTGAAGTATGGAGCCATCGTCGAACCCCTATTAATGAATATTTAGGTACTTCCGAGGGGTTATCTCGCCTTTGTCTCCGTCAGATCGCTAAGGGTGCCATAGTAGAGGACATAATATTTACTTCATATCGTGACATTGGATATCATATTGTAGAGTCTCATCAAACTGTCTACATAAAAGAATTGCTAGGTTGATTAGGTAGTAAAGGCACCATCAATTTTTGGCATACGGGAGAAGTTATGACTTCTGATGTGAACACAACATAGCTTGAATCATTCGTCAAATTGAATTGTAGCTATAATTATCATCTCCGAGAGAATGTAATGCCCTTCAGAATAGTATTTGAAAATTATGAATCGATAACTAGAGTTTGAGGTGTTTCGTGACCTTGATAGGGTCGATTAATCTTTACCTCTCGACCTGAGCCTGAGTGATCCCCTGGGAGCATATACACACGATACCAGCCAAGAGTCATGATGGTCTCTACCGATTAGTCGTTACTAGATATATATTCCGTAGAGCGAACTGGCGGCCGTTTCTTAGCTCACCTAGAATTATATGCTCGTTCGAAACATGCAGACGTGTCCTCCGAGACTACCTACGGAACTCCATATCCAGCCAACTTCTACATCTCGCCCTATATTCGACGCTCCCCTTTACCTGTGCGTCTACAGTTTGATTTGGAAGTGCTAGGGTAGGGTAGAACAATTTCGCCAAATTGTATCGTCACTCTTGACTGTCGCGCTAGCCGAGATATGTCCCTTACGGGGACCTGAGGAAGATGGCCCTAAGCTAAGCGCACAATTCCACTGCGCCCGTGATCTAGTATTATTGAAAGTTTGACCGAATATTCACTTATATGGGGGCAAAGATCTTTCTTCATTGAATTCTACGCCTACCGGTGAGGTGTAACAAGCTCAAGGTGACTCTGTCTAGGTACTATTCTCGTCTATTGAAACCCAAGTCTCCCCGAGGACTGGCCGTGTGTTTGAAAATCCCCTC
Organism: Hypoxylon sp. E7406B; assembly: GCA_000931505.1. Classification (NCBI taxonomy): domain Eukaryota; kingdom Fungi; phylum Ascomycota; class Sordariomycetes; order Xylariales; family Hypoxylaceae; genus Hypoxylon; species Hypoxylon sp. E7406B. The sequence goes on along the minus strand of JYCQ01000006.1, from coordinate 105,312 downwards.
ACGAGACGGCCCAGACTATTACTACGTTATTATCGATTCCCTGGGAAATTTATCGAGACGACAATAGAGAAAACTACCTTCGCAGAGCCTTGTACGCCGTAGCTACCCCTGAGCATCTTAGGTAACATGAACGTGGACACTAGGCCAACGGGCCTAAAGGCACTTTAAAACTTACGAGCATGGTAGACGACTTAATTATATTGCTGTGAATTACTAGTCAATTTCATATCCTTTACGCATTGATTTGATCTCAAATTCCCGATGCCTGTGAGTTTCTTCGGCCCATCCTAGCTCGCTCATGCCCCCTATTCAATTCGGCCTACCCCTGATTCGTTAGCCGACCCCAGATCTGAGCAGACACCGCAAAGTGACGGATTCCCATCTCATTAAGTTAAATACCATTACTATAAAGGAGCTAAAAGGGAGCGACGAGGACTGTTTTATCGCTACGTGTGCTTCCACAGCCCTAGAGGACCTAACGGAAACGCGCCTCACGGGGTAGAAATGGATTACAGGAGATGGGCTGCAGTAGAGCCTACTAGATATAGAGCATTAATCTCAGACGAAGGAAGTGATGCAGTACATCTATGAGACACGCCGAATTCCATGAAATTCGAGAAAAGGACGTAGGAAGGGGAGGCTGCTGCAGTCTTTAGCAACTGATGCTCGGTCACTCTGAGTGTGGGGGTTGACCAATATGATATAATTTTCCACAGTTCTTCGTTTAGCTCCATGCCGCTCTACGTTTTATACTGTACCCTATCGCCGTAAATGACCATGGATTGGCGTCCCTGGTGAACAAGCAGGCGATCAGAACCGAGAGATCATTCTAGCTTTTGAGGTGCTCTTGTCAAATACCGCTGCAGACCGAAGCGAATACCCTGACACGACATCGAAACGACCTGCTTCTACTATGAATGGTTGAATGTGGCCTATCATGAATTCAGGCTGCTGTGGTGCCTCATCGTCGTACTGACAGGCTTAAAGCATACGTTGCTTCATGTTCCGTATGCCTGTACGTCGACCAAGACGGTAGGTCCAGCGATCTCCTAGTCCTGCAGCAAGTACATGTCAGGTATGACTTTCATGTAGGGTAATGTGGTAACGACCTGGCGGTTCAGGCTAAGCCTCGCACGCGCCTCCCAGAGCCTCAATGGGAGACACAGGTAATTATCCTGCTGCAGGCACTGGGAGCAGGCTCGCCTGTAGGTTAGGAGGCGTAGGTAGGTAACCACCCAAAGATGCTACAGTATACACATCTGGCCGCGCCTAGCCTTGTACAGAGTTCTACAGTTGATACGTTGCCGGTTCCGATGCCTAGAGGACTACGTAGTGTATTCTCTGCATGCGGCATGGTGGTTTGCTATCCGGGAAGGGAGTCAACTAGGCCCGTGGATCGCCTGTTGCCGCGTCGAAAGTCCTCCAAGATACCCGGCGTACAAGTTAAGGGGGGCCTCTCCCAGAGCCCCAACAGGGAGAGATCTACAAGTATTCCTCTATCGTCCTCGCGCCTCAGAGACTATGTTCAACGTGTGTAGACAGATCTATATTCAGGAGTTCACGTTCCGCTACTTCTGGGCTTTCATGAACATGAGACGGTGGTTTTGAACAAAGGGAACACCCAAGGAGTGCCCATGTATCTTCGATTTCACTAGCCATTAAGATTATGGAGTATTTGCCGTAGCTAGGCAATCCGTTAGAGCGGCAAGAGAAAAGCTGGAAGCACATAAGATAGCCGGCGAGCGAACTTCGGCTCCAGGATTACGAGCCCATCTAGCACTTAGTCTGATATCAGCGACTGGGCACGGATCCGACACTAGATATTCTAGAACGAACCGGATACTATACTCCCCAGACCCGATGCCCACCTAGGTAGCAAGATACTTAGATGCCTAGAAACTATGCCGTTTTTGTGAGATATGACAAGTTAGTCTTGACACGGCATCGAAGCAGGCTACCATCAGTACCACAGGGATATATGAGTCAAAGCAAGATGGTCCCCGCAGGCAGTGAGGTATATATCGAATAATGCGTGCAGCGTAGGTATGTGAGAGATATTAGTGAAGGAGCGAGCTCCGAGCTCCATATGCATGGCCCCCATCCTCTGCCTACCTCATATCCGCACCAGTTTCCTGTTAAAGAATGGGGAGTCAGGTAGGCTGCTAGCTTGACTAAACCCCACAGGCGGACGTAAAGAGCATCAGCGTTAGAGGCCAAGTGCCGCGCTCAGTGAACTGAAGTTTTCAACATGCTCTTCCGTCGCTCATATCACCGCAGTTTAGGATCCAAGACGGTGGTAGCGAGGAGGCAAGCATGAAACGCTCAAGGATGCAAGGCTGCGGCAAGATGAGCGGTGGCCATAGAATGGGTTAGGTTAGACGTGAACTACTCTCCTCGTCACAGCTCCCATTCGGCGTTCCGTGGTGTTTCCGTGGGGGGCACGGCGCTGTTGGAGCATGGATGGATGGATACCGAAGGCCACTCGTTTCCACGTGCGAGAGGGAAATAATATCCGAAGCCTTGTTTCGCATATACCTGCACATCGGGACATGCGACCAACGATCGCAGGGAGATGATGGAGGAGCGGCTCACAGAGTGGTCAATACTCTCTCTCATCGGATATACCTGGTAGGTACATACGCGCAATAGCATCAGCATCCGCGATCCCTAACCTAGTGAGATTGGAGCATGCCTCGCGTGTATTATAGAGCAAATACGTATGCCTCTGACGACGATACCTTGCGGCCGATTTGAGGAGGTTTGCCAGCGTGGTGGATGTAATAGCATGAACAATTATAGGTCCACAACTAGAGCAAGGGGGCACGATCGTCGGAATGATGTTGCTCGCCTCGGAGAATAACCATCTTCTTTGCTTCTCGTTCCCAGAACAACTTATCGATTGGAACCGACTGGGACCTCTCAGTCGGGACTGCGTGATGTACCTAACCTATGATTTTCCCCCCCTCAACAAACAGTTTGAATTTTACTTGGTCGGTCCCGAAAGAGAGACAACAACGGACCTATCTATCTATGTAAGTTCGGAATGGCACAGCCGATCGTCTATTGCGTACTCTCTTGAATTAATGATTTTTACTTGGACCGGGCGCGGCAGAATGGGCACTTCAGACAAAACGCACATATACGGTATGCCCGACCGCTCAGCCTGGCTTCAACTAAGGATACCGGCATGGAGGAAATTCGAGAGGGCAAAAGCAGGCAGGCTACTGCGACCCTCGTCACATTCCTTGCCTGCCCCGATGCGTGACAACGGCGCACTGCCACCGTTCCCTCGGAACCCATCCGCCTAGTGCATTTCTGCCTCGCGGCGCCCCGTTCGAGACTGAGCAGACTGAGTGCGAAGTTCTTGTTTGTCTCTGTGTGTGTGATTTTCTTCTTTAGATCACGTGTGGAGAGGGTAAGGTGCTCGAGCCCTTCACGATCGAGAGGCGGGGAGAGAGCCCGGCAGGTCTGTTCACAATGGAGTCATGGCGCCTTGGCAGATAAAGACTCCAATCTACCTGAGATACCCGCTGCCGAGGGGGGGCCTATACGACAAGCATCCATCTCTATGTACGGGAGCGTTCTCGCTTCGCGTCCGTTTGCAAAGATAAACAAGTGTCCCCCGGGTGGATGGCCACCTCGGTAGCGGCCGTCCGTCTCGCGGGCAGGCAGGAAAGGGAAATAATTCAAATTCACCCTCTAACTAATCTACTCACCGCCCCCGTCACGGGTTCAGACTCACAGTCCCCCCAACGCAGTAGCCCGCCAAAAAAAAAACAGCTCGTACAGATTATTACCTGCCTAGTGCTCCTACATACCCAATCTACCTGCTTCTATTACCGGCATGGGATCGAAATCCCCGTGAGGGGTGGCCCTGGGGAGGAAGATCTGGGGGACGGGACAGAAAGGGCACTTAAACACACGAGGTAGTGTTTTGAGAGCTCGATCGGATAGGTAGGAGGAAGGGCAATTTAACAGAAAAAGGTCGCGGGCGCTTAAAAGATCCTCGCTCGGGCCAATAGCGAGGGGGCGAGTCGAGTTCGAACCGCTGCATGACACMCCCCCCCCCTTCACCCCCATCGCCCCTTAAACTGCCATGGTAAGGGTCGAGCCAATGAGGTCCGGGGTTCGGTTCAGAGCCAGCGCTTAAGAAGATTGCGCCTGCGATTCAGAACTCTTCTGGTCAGTTTCGAAATGGGACCTTAATTGGGCCTTGGCACCAAGCGGGACTAGCGTGCTTTCTAAAATGTCCCTGTCGAAAGCCCCGCCATGCAAGTTCCAGGATGTCGGGACGCATGAGCTGGCCAATCACACTGCTCAGACACCACAGTCGGGCGTCTTTAAGTGATGTATGTACCAAGGTACATAGCTTCTATGCAGTTCTAAACCAGGCCAAGCTAAGATGGATGAGTCTATGTCTAAGTCGACAAGTGTAAGTACACTGTCCGTGGTCGCGCGGGGAATTTCTAGGACTTCGGATGAGGAATAAGGCGATCGAGGTGTATGTGAAATCGAAGATGCATATGATAGCGTAAAATGATATGATGAGAAGCAGGAACGGGGACATGAAGTGGATTAATGGTAGGTATAGCTAAGTCTGTATAAGTGCTACCTAGAGGTATGTAGGTTCACGAGAACTGATCAGTATAGGCTCGCCATTCACACAACCCCCTTCACAGCACGGTAGGTAATAACGAATAGAAACACCCATATGGTCGATCTTGGTCATGGACCCCTCAATCTTGGTTACCACATACCTACATACCTACATGCTACTACCGCGGGCAGTTCGCGTGGTCACAAAAATAAAAATCCGTGTGAGAGGGCGGAGACCGCGGATAGGAGGCCACCAACGACGGCCACACTCTTGACCGAACTTTTTTTTTTGGCCCAATCCAAGCTAGAATTTCGTCAACGCTTACGAGCCCAACCTCCTGGCCGCATAGAGGTCGCCTTAGTGGAAAACAACATTCAACGTCCCTTCCCGTCTGTCATTCAAAACAAACAAATAAATAGTCAGTCTCGGAAGAAGGCCAAGTTCACACGGCTTGATTCGCGTATAGAGAGAGAGGAATTCGTCGTCAAACAGCAGATAGTTCAGATACTAAGCTCTGGTAAGCTAAAATGATGATGATGCCATGTATGGTATGGATGTTGGCTACACGAATTTTGAACCTGTCCTATCCCATAGCAGCCCAATGATACTTGCTTCCCTCCACGTTCCCGATGGACCCCCTTTTCCCAAAGGGCCACACACACACTCACCACACCCAAGCAAGTCGAGAAGGCAAAAACAAAATAATAATAATAAAAAATTCCCTGGTATCGCTGTGCAAGCCTCCGATTCCCAGGATTGCTGATGCCCGCCAGCAAAAACGCCAATAAACTCCATCGTAGTTTCTTAACAAAAATCCACCCAAATCCCGTGCTCTTTGTAATGCCAGGTGCGCCATGGATCTAGATCGTAAAGAAGCCATAAAGTCATTCCCACCGCTTTCTTGAATCCTAATGGAGATTCATAACCCATCGATTCAAACGGTGGCGTTCTTGTGGGTTTGATGCTGCTGATAAATATTTCGGAGAAGGAGAGAGGTAGAGAATGTGAATAAGTGAGTAGTCGAATGAGAGGACGTAGGTAATAGATATGGACAAATGGAATTTAGATGACAATTGCTGGCGTAGAAGCCAATTGTAGAGTTTGGAGATGGTGTCAAGACTTTAGTTTGTTCGGAATTGAGTAGTATGGATGGTGAGTGGTTTTAATCGAGCGTCCTAAACCGTGTTGGTCCGGGCTGCTGCCGTTGTTGCTGCCGCTGCCGCTGCTTGGGCCTTCGGACAGTCCAAATGCGTCGTCTTCCTCCTCTTGCCTTTCGGCGCCGGCTCCATCCTCGGCGTGTAAGTAACAGTCCTCGTGACAACCTCTCGAATATGCCGTACACTCTTCGATGATTTATGCGCCCTGCAATCTTGCGCATACCTAGACTTCAGTGCTGCTTCCCAGTCGAACGGTGACCGCAATGACCTCGCGCTGAACGGAGATCGTGCTGTGGCACTTAGGGGCGAATCTATCGTAGACAAGGCAGGAGATGGTGGCATGTGAAGGCTAGGGAATGATGTCGCTCCCGTTGGTGGTGCGGACATCGGTTGGCTTGAAAATGGGCTCGGTGGGACACCGGCCGGTGATCTATGGTTGCCGCATTTGCAAGAGCAGTCCGTTTGCTCGCTGCTCGCGGTCGATGGTACCGAATCCTGGGTTGAGTCATCCTCCGGTGTGCTCGTTCCTGATGACCTCTTCTCCGGCACAACTGGCGAGGTTACCGACATCGCCTTCAGGAAATCCATGTAAGCTGTAGGTGGGCTGATGGGAGTCCTAGCACTGTTAGGGATGCTGGTAGGGAATTCCTCCTTGATAAAGTCTGGGACTGCGGAGAGAGGCGTCTTGGCCGACAGAGCAGAGAGCTCTGAAGGGAAGGTGGCCGTGACTGGAGTAGTCAACTGCGCGAGCTTTGGCTTGCTTGTAGGCATGGTGAAGGTTCCAAAGGTTGAAGTTGGGTCTAGAGTGGTTGTTGATATGGCTTCAAGTCAAGCGAATGACTCGGAGGGACAGGAAGACGGGATGCCTACAAGCTGCACAGGGAAGTCGCCGTGGTGGAGGGAGACGAGATTAGGTGAGTCGTGAAGAGGGGGACAGGTGGTTATAATATGTAACTCTGGCAGGTCAAGGATAAGGTTGCTGCGTGGGGACAAGGATCTGGGAGAGCAACCTAGTCGATGCTGAGACGAAGGCGCCAACGGGAAGCTAAGCTACTCCCCGGTTGGAAACACTAGGATCGATGTGACAGATCCCAATGGTAGGGGTGTGGCTCCAAAGGCGTGCCGGGTTACGAGGGCTTAGACTCTTTCTGGCGTGTAGCTTATACTGAGTAGGGCCAAGGCACCACGACTGATGTGTTTATTATCGGTACGCGCTGTAGGCTTGGGGTCAGAGAGTGGGAGACACGAATATGAAAACAAAGACGGCCGGCTTGTGGACCGGCTGGKGGAGAGGGAGCGTTGGCGCGAACAGAAAGGTCAAGAGAGCTCAGTCGAGGGCGGCGGCAGTGGTGGGCCAGTGGTGGGCGTGCGAAGCGAAGGTGTTATGGGATTGGCTAGTTGCAGGCGGCAGGGATCAGGTGCCCTTAGATCCAAGCCCTTTAGAGGTTTAATTGTATGTCGATGCTGACTCTGTGCTTGATTAGTCTGAGATGTGTCGAGCCTGGGTAATGGTTGCATAGGGAATATGTGGGAGCATGTAGGAGTACATAAAAAGGCAGCTTGACTTACATGGTGAATAAATGATTCACCCCAAAAAGACCCTCCAGAGGTATAAGTTACCTGAACGGGGGTTGCGGTTGACTTAACCTAGCGCAGTCCAAGGACCTATCCGAGCTCGCGTCTGATTGGCTAACCCGTCCTTGTCGCAATGGTTTGCCAGGCGCAATGGACCGGGATTGAGCTGCTGGGCTTGGGTGGATCCGAGGTATTCGGTACCTATGTTAAGCGCTGCCGCTACTGGCCTATTTGCTATATTTGGTTCCTGATTAGCGCCGTTCCGTTGCCCGCTCTCCTGATTTGACGTTCCCCTGTCTTTCATATTGCTTCCCGTCACGGAAGACAACCATGACTGCCACCATTCACCACTCACCTTGGCCGAGATCTGAGCAGCAAGAACCTTCAGATCGCGTAGAAAATGCTTTTTTATTCTTTTTCGGTAGCTGCCAGTGTTCACCTTGCTGGTCGGTCCTGGAGCTGAACAAGCTGAAGAGTGGATCGCGGGATGGCCGTCAATGTGGCGTGCTGATATAGAAGCTATTATGTCGTACGCCGAGGGAAAAAAAGAAATATTTCAGTATTGATGTTTCAGGCGTCGTGAAGGCTTGTTAACCAAGGACCGTTCCGCTGTGTCTTACAGGTAATTACACAAATGTTACCATCGTGAAGTTTTGGGGGGGAGCAATGCCATTTATGTAGAATTGTTATTATTGGTCTTTTTTTCCCTTTTCCCAATTACCGTTTTCTATTTTCTGTTTTCTGTTTTCAGCTTCTTGGTTTTTGTTCAACATCAAGGCGCTGCTTCATTCAGCGCGCGGTTCGCCTTGGCTGCTTCGTTTTTCATTAGATTTGCACAACCAGAGGCTCTCTATCTTCCATGAATAGGCTCTCTCTGTCTCGTTTTGGGGCTTATGGTCTTAGCCAGGCTTGTGCAGAGCGCGCGCCACATGACGCACGACATCGGCTGAAGACATCCTGAAGCTGCCGTTGGTCAGGAGGACTTCAGTGAAATCTGCCTCGGTGGTTGGGGTCTAATTCTACCATAGAACTCGTCCTAAGTCTCGATGAACACAACTCCCCAGCGCGCGCTTCCTTCGGGGCCAGATCGCGAGGCCATGACGACGATGACCTCCCCTTCTAACTCGAACTGAAAATCGTCTAGAAAATTTCTATGCCAGTCACCTTCCCCAAATAGCCCCATGTTGTGGAGCCGCCGCACTCCATCTAAGCGCCGCACAACCATGCTAATGCCCACGCCGACTATTTCCCCAAGTGTTCTCGTTAGTCGTCTTTACGCGCTTAGGACATGGCTTCTTGGTTATGGTTGCTAAAGATGTTGCCTTTCGTTGCCATCCTGCAGGAGGTAGTCGCGCTTAGCTTGCACATTGGTATAGAAGGGAGATGCCAAGTCACGATACGTAAACAATGTGTGTTGGAGTAAGTTCGATATCACCATCTATCATTGGCCTTCACCAGCCAAGGGAGTATGATTAGAGCCGCCAGCAAACGAGTAGCCAACCCTATGTTAAGCACAGCATGGATCTCGGGTTGTCGCCAACCGACACGGGGCAGGCATAAACTAAGTCCGTCATGGGAGTTCAGTGTTGATTCCGTAGACTTGGTGTCAGTGCTACGAACTGAGACGCTTTTCTTCCGGCAGTATCATGAATCGACTGCTGTCCTCATATCTAGATGGGTTCGATTGGACTAGGCTGCATCCATTCGAGGGAATATCTCCGCCACTATTTACAAGTCTCATTGGACATGCTAATCTGAGTCAAGGAAGACGCGTGCCGGCCGGCCACCAGGGCCCATCTCTGTGGAATCCCAGGTCTATGTCTTGCCCTCGAGCTAATGTATAATATGCTTGTCTTAAGCGCGCGGGGCTGCAAGTAAAACTAGATGCGTGGCAACCAACATGAGCCATCGCGGCAATTGTTTCCACATCGTACGCCTGTCTTTCATAGGATGTCTTTGGAAGGAGTAGTAGTGTATAGACGTACGTATACTGTCAGCGTATGTACCACCATGCGTGATATGTGATGATCGGCAGGCATGATGTATGTCGACCATCTGCAGGGAAAGTGCATTTCTTCCCTTCGAAAAGCAACCCATTCAGCCAGTATCGATCTCCGTGCCTTCAATACAGCCCCGAAGAGACAAGGCATGCCACGACACGCCTCTCCAGAATGGCTACTTCGTCGGCTTCAAGGAGCGTGGAGCATTATCTCGACGCATCACGCTTCTTTCGGTCACTCCCAACGTCAAGTATCCACACAGTTATTGGATACAGGCATCCAACCGGCAGGGCTCCGCTTGGTAAGCTATTGACCGCCATTTACGAATGCTATTAGTGAGTGCATAGAATGTGGGAGTGAGGCGTTGCCGATATCCTTTTGACAGGGTCGATGGGACCAACTGACCAAGGTGTTGCGTGAGCGGCAGTCATCGGTAGACAGCACGGGCCGTGTCATGGCGAGTAGGTAGCTACTTCTTACTGATATTGACGTTATGTTGCAACAGTATAGGTACGTAGAAAGTACTCAAAGCGGAATCCCGGTTTGATACCTAACCGCCCTTGTACGGACTTGACACCCCGCGTGTACGCCACCGAGATGGCAAAGAAGGAATAACGACGGAAAGGCAAAAATGCCAGCTCGAGGCTCTGCGGCATGGGATGCGCATTTTTGCCATAGGCTTTTACTATCTTCATTAGATTTCCCTCACCTCCTTCGCTACTGCATTGCATAGTGCCACCTTCACACCTGCTCCGGTGAGGACGTGAATCCAAAGCCTCTGCGTATCGCTAAGGCGGTCATTGGCGCTCTTGACCTCGGCAAACATAACTTCCTTGTTTGGTTCTGGTCTCCAAAGGATCAAGTCTGGGATGCCGCCGCCTCTCTGACCATACTCTTGCGCCATAACCTTGCACACAGCGGCTAGCGCTGCACCGTCGAAGCAGTTGGCCAGTTCGAGGAGATCTTCCAGCTCGTAGTCCCAGTTGAGGCCGACGACACAAGTACGATTCTCGCGTTCCCGCCTATCAACTTCCTCGATGAACCTCGCCGCACCACCGTTCGCGATCTCGACGAGACGATGATTGATCTCAGACGCTCTAGTGGGGTAGAATGCGTCTGTGTGTAAGTCTAGCGGGCACGTCTGATACGCGGTTTGGAAGACATTAGGTATGTAGAGGAATAATATGTCGAAGAATAGGTACGCGAAGAGGGTCCGTATGATCCCCCCTTCCGCGTGATAGCCTTTCCAGCCCTGAGTTCGGTACCAGCTGAGGCACATGGCTTCCACACTACATTCCCCCCCGCCTTCTGTCTCATCCACCCATATCGTCTTAGTGCTTACTGCTCGCCCTTTCTTGCCTACTATATCGTCCTTCTTCAACTGGATGCCGTCGACGAAATGTTCCTCGGGCTTTTGTAGCCGGACGTGGCCAAAATCATGCTGTAGCCGCTTTGGAATCTTAAGCTGCTTTTCGAGCTTGACTAGTCGTTTTTGTATATCGTAATGATAGATAAGATGGCAATCTCGGTCTTCTAGAGCAGTTTCGCACGTTGTGGCTGCGATTTGTTTCCAATGCTTCTTCTGTACTTCTGCATCCTTGTGTGCGGGATCTGGTTCCAAGGCGTGCATATAATGCTCCTCTAGAAGAGCTTTCCGTTGATACCAGGCACCTCGACGAGCTAAGTGGAAGAGACGCTGATCAAGTAACTCTGTTAGCAAGGCGTGTTCTCGTTGATGTTCCTTTAATCGGCCGAAGACGTAAGCGGCCTTATGGACGATTCGAGTGTACGAGTGAGCAGGATTGAGGCGTCTCAAATATGCCCCTTCTCCTGATTCATAAACCCTGTCCTCTTTCTCCTGTTCCTCTTTTAATAGAGCCTTCCATCTTGGGTATATCTCCTCGAAGGTCTCTATCACTTTACGAAAGCCTCCTTCCGTGACGGGCCCGTTAAACTCGAGAATATTATCGACAGCATATTCGGTCCTCATGGCAGTCTCAAACTCGAGCAATTGAGCTCTCGATGCGAAGATGTTGGCTGATCTGCTAACAACGTACTTTGGAAAATTACGTTTTGATATTTTCGCAAGGATAATCGTCGTCAGGGATTTCTCTGTCCATTCAGTAGATCGATAGAAGACTAGGTGAACCCTTTCAAATAGCCTGAAGACTGGCAAAGAGAGCCTTATGCATGGTCCAGTTATAGCTAATATTTTCTCGAGGAAATGCTTTCTTCTGTTCGAATCTTCGCCGAGGCCCGGACCTGGGGATTCCGCTTCTGGGGTACCTCGGTCTGGCGAGTCGACAGAGCCAGCAGTACTAGATCGCCGGAGGCCAACTGAGAAGAGGCCGGCCTGGCGACTGCTCATTCTGCAAATAGAGGTTGCAATTTCGGCCTTATTCTTGCCCTGAACTTTAGCCTCCTTGGCTAGGGCCTTCACTTCATCCAAGTTAAGAAGTCCCACAGCCTCTTCAACACTCGTGATGAACTGCTCTGACGTATCTGCAAAAGTGAAGTCATCATTAAACACACATTGATCCTCAGCTACAGAACCAAGTGCCGGTGTCGTAGATTCGGAGACGTGTTGGGGGCTAGAAGAACCAGAGGGCAGATCTCGGATCTTTTGAAGTTCATCAACGGCTGCCTCGGTATCTTGAATGTCATCGTGGTAGCGTAAACGGGCTATACGATGCCAGGATGCGGGTTTCCTGAGGAATAATCGCACATAACTACGGAATTAGGTTAGAACTGAGCAGACATAAGACATTCGGTGCTGGGTCTCGTACAGAAATTGAGCCTCATAACTTAATTTATTCCATTGCTCAAATATGTGCATCTCCTTTTCATCAAATAAGTGAGATTCTTCATCGAGTACTGTGCTGAGAGCGAGATTAAAGGCATCGACATAAAGGGATGTCTTGCCTCTCACCCATTTCCTCGAATCAAGCCTCGATGCGGCACTTGTGGTCTCTTCATCTCCCTGCGACGCCTTAAAGCTCTCGTATTCTTCAAGAGCTTCTTTCCCAGACTTGACCTCGGGAAGCGAACTCTCAATGGCGGTCCGTCGAGGCGGATCACCTTCGGCCTCTGAAATTTGCGGGGTCTCATCATCAACCCCTGAAGCTGCATTTTCCCTTCTCTGCACGCTTGGTAATGGCTTCAATCGTGGGCTACTAGGACGAAGGTCATTGGCCGAGTCCTCATCGCTATCATAAACTTCCTCCCTCTTGACCTTTTTAATGGGAGGCTCATCTAATGCCCGGTTGGATTTCTGAACATTTGACGGCTTTAATCTCTTGACAAAAGCATCCATCGTTATCGTATATAGCAAGGGGGGGCCATCTTGGCCGATTCTATAAAGAATTAAAAAGGGGAAGGCGAGAGGGAGAGAGGGGGATAGAATGACTTCATACAATTGAGCGCGTAGTGGGACACGAGTTTTCCAGACAAGTAGTCGAAGTGGAAACGCGCGGTCACGCGACGATATAGCGTACAAAACAAGTATCTGCGCCGATAAGGTACAAAGCACTTTCTATATAACTCCATAAAGGCAGGAAGTACCCAAATTTAAGAGATACTTCTACGTACCTTCCTGGCAACGCACCCCATAATAATTCTTTCCTCCCGCCGTCATAATATTTCTTCATTTCCGCCGTCACACACCATACACTTGTCACGCCGTCATAAGCGCATATTCTACCGTCGTCCTACTCAATATACTTCTACCCATTCCCACTAACACACGCCGCAACAATGACAGACGAGATCCGCCAGACCCCAGTCCCCGTGCCCGTCGTCTACGGACAGCCGAGCCAGCAGGCAACAGACACGCCCATGACCGGCGATACACCCACCCAGACCGTCGAGCAGCCTCCCTCCGACGCCAATGTAGGCGCTGCAGCTCCTGCGCCTACCACCGAGCAAGCTCCAGTATGCTCTCTCCACCTAGCCCTGCATCTAACCTCTACCCTCCTGTCCTCTCCTCCCCTCTCTTCCCACTCCACCGCGCGCGACGCAACAACCAACCAAGCTAACCACCATCCATGCAGTCCCCAGCCCCAGCCGTCGCCGCCCCTCCCTTATCCGCATCCAACGCGCCGAGCCCGGCCGCGAGCAGCAACGTGGCAGCGGGCCGCACAGGCACGCCGCTGCGCACGAACGGCCAGGACAAGGAGACGAGCTCGTCGCGGGCGGCCTCGCAGCACCCGGACTCGGGGTTCACGATGCCGTCCGAGGTGCCGCCCCACGGCGCCCCCGTCCGCCAGTACCTCAACTCCCAGGTTACGGGCCCGCTGCTTGACGGTATGAGGCTGATCGCGAAGGACCAGTGAGTACCTCCTAACCTAATATCACCAATTGACTACCCTACATAAACCATCTATAACCTATAGTCTATGCCTTCGTGCTGGCATTAGCGTGGGCGTTGGCGTGCAAGTTACCAGGTATTTGTTTGTACTACAGTCACTAACGCTGTTTATTTTCCCAGGCCCAAGGATCCCTTGCGCGTGCTTGGCGAGTACCTGCTGCAGCGAGCCAAGGAACAAGAAACGTCGTCCTCGCAGTAAGGTTGAGGTAGCATTCTACGGAGTTATGGACAAAAGGGAGGTTTGCATGAGTGTTTATAGATTTGTCTTTATCATGATACCATTGCATTGAGGGTATGGTAGTTCCTACGAGGAATGATGCAGGCTTTGATAAGGTGCCGCAGGCAAAAGATCACTTCTAGGTCACAGTAATAATAATGGCATTGATTCACGAGACTCGGTTAATTTCTCTTCATGCATTTATTGTTCATTGATCGCCTATCTATGCGACTAGTAGTAGAACTAGTAGAACCGAGCATTCATCCTTTTTATGGGAGTGCTCGAAAAGCAATTTCCGTTTTCCACGAACTCCATGACCAGACCAAGCAATCCATGCAAAACATGCTCCGCGTTGTCTACGCTTATGCGACGATGGTGCTGGCGGTGGCGCTCTCGTACTTCCAGGTCGGGGGCAGGACACCGACGGTCTTGTAGTAGCGCGCGAGACGGTGGATTCGCGACTCGATCAGAATGAGGCGGAACTTGGCGTCCTTGTCCTTGCGGTTGCGCTCCAGGTGCTTTCGGACGGAGACAGCCTTTGTAGTATTCTCATTAGCATCCATTGCCAGCCTTGGTATCGTGGTATTAACACTCACCTTCTTGATCAACATGTACAGATCCTCAGGAATCTCGGGGGCGAGGCCTATATGAAGATCGCACCGTCAGCCTTGACCAACAGCGGCATTATTATTGCCATGGTGTCCCTAGGGACACCATGTATTTTGGAGGTTGTATGCGCAGCCTTTCGTAGGCTTCGAAGGGGGGTTTTCATGTCGTACCATTGGACTTGAGGATTCGGAGAATCTTGTTACCTGCGTTTCAAAGTTAGCTGATGTTATACGCGACGGATTAAGCCATTGTTCTATACCAGTGACGACGCGGACTTGGGCGATACCGTGGGAGTCACGGAGAACGACACCGATCTGAGAGGGAGTAGCACCCTTTCGGGCGAGTCTGCAGATCTGCTCCTCGACCTGAGCGGGAGTGGTCTTGAGCCACGCGGGGGGAGTGCGCGAGTAGGGGAGCGCCGAGGCGGAGATACCCTTTCCCTTGGAGTGAAGACGACCCATTTTGGCGGATGTGTTTGTCGACTTGAGGCGGTTGTCGTGGTTGTCGGAATGGTTCGAAGTTGGAGATCGTGTGTGAAGTTTTTGGGGGTTTTAATTTTTTTGAGAGATGCTAGGCAAAATTGTGTGTCGGCTGCCCTGTGGTGCAGGTGGTCAATGCGCGTAATCTCCACTCTCTTATCTGTTAAGGTACCCGAAGCTTTGCCGACGCTATCAAGCTTTGGTCTGGACCTCAATAAAATTTATTCTTTTCTCCATTTCCCAATCCTTCTTCAAAGACAATCAATTGCTTACAGGAGCTCGCGATGCGCCTACAGAAGGATGTCTACTCTCTGCGTGCTGAAATACTCCATTATGATTGAGTGCTAGTCACAATGAGATAGTCTTGTTCCATTGGACTCTGTAATCCCATACAAGGTAAGCTCCTCAAGTTCCCTACACTGTTCTACCTATTCCTTTTCTTATGATGAGACACACCATACTTCATTTATTTCTGGTACCTCTTATATCATCGGGTCTTCGGACCTGAAATGTATTAAACGGACTTCTGACGGAAGGACCTGATGTCTTTTATTTCTCGCATAAGCCTTGCTGTCATTCAAGCTCAACTAACATAGCGAGTAGGTAACTCCATACGTATATGACGCTCGCCGATCATGAGATTCGCGGAGGTTTTATTCCGCCAGACGACTTCACGACGTAGAAATTATGACAAGTCAAAATATCTAGGCTAGCGGTTCGACCACGTCGTCGGATGACTTTGCACCATGATAATCGACGTATTAGACGATCTCTGCAGCCAGTGATCTGACGATCTCACAATATCGCTGTTCTGAACTATAATAGTGTAGCGTTTGTGTCGCCTCGTATTTCCTTAGTTAGCTTCACAGAAGAGGCGAATTGCAAATGATATAGTTACGGAATGTTACATCAATACAACTGTAGTGTCAAATTTCTTGGTTTGCGGCCTCTAATCATCTTGATCTATATACTATTCAATATTACTCGTTGCCTTTCCCTTGACGATTAAAATATTCTGATCCGAGAAAGATCGCATCGTGTCTTCTGCTCTGGGGCTCTTCGCGACTCTCCGAGACGCTCTACGCCGTCACCGTGAGACTAGCTATATCCATTATCATATGATATGGTTTAGTTACCGGCCTAACGGCGGGGATTTGTTTGGGGAGTTTACGCGGCTCTCATGCCGGCAGCTACGGACGAAGTTGAAGCGTTGATCATGAGTTAGGAGAGAATAGGGAAACAAACAAGCCTAAAGCCATATTATGCGTCCCTAGACCAATACACGATGGCCTCATGTATGGTGGGACTTACAAATAGCTTTAGTGGGCTACCCAGCGGGACAAGGACGTTAGAAAATGACATGTGACTAAATATACAGCAATATTCTTTTCCCTTGTCCTAATACCAACCTCTCCAATGGAATTTATGAACCCGGTATCTCACTCTACGATAACATATCTGCAATTTAACGTAATAAATATTTCGATCTATTGCGACAGAACGAAAACACAATAGCATAGCCGGAGAATTAGCGTAGTCACCCGGAATGTTTACGTGCTAAAGCCGAGTATTCGGGTACGGCTGTACGGCAGCAACGGGCAGCTAGGAGACACGGAGAATAAACCGGGTCCCCCTACATCACAGGCACATGCATAGAGTGAGGAATCCGTAGATGGTGCACATTGACAATTTTCATTTGAATTCAATACTGTCAGTACGAGCTAATAATCTAGTTAGGTGACCGTTTTTTCCCGAGCTAACCCGCCCCAGTCATCCGTGTCGTGATCGTAAACATTATTAAAAGCGCGTGTGTTAATCTTTTCCTAAGCTCCTCCCCAGCTATGAGGTAGGCAGATTTATAGGTTGACAGCCTTGCGGAAGTTCTCGCCGGCGTAGATGGCGTTGTCCCCGAGTTCTTCCTCGATACGTAGGATCTGGTTGAGCTTGGCGAGACGCTCAGAGCGGGCGGGGGCACCAGTCTTGATCTGACCCGCTCGGATACCGACGACAATGTCGGCAATGGTGACATCCTCGGTCTCACCAGATCGGTGAGAAACCATGACACCCCAGCCGTCGGCGTACGAGTCCTTGGCGGCCTGGATGGACTCGGTCAGAGTTCCAATCTGGTTCACCTTCAGGAGCAGGGCGTTAGCAGCCTTAAGCTCAATAGCCTTCTTGATGCGAATAGGGTTGGTGACCGTCAAGTCATCAGCAACGATTTGGATGTCTTGGGTCTTGTAGAAGTAGCTCCACGCCTCCCAGTCGTCCTCTGCGAAGGGGTCCTCAATGCTGACAATGGGGTACTTCTTGGAGAGGTCGCCGTACAAGGCAGCTAGCTCCTCGTATGTGACCCACTTGCTGGGGTCGCTGTCGGGGTTCTTGAAGTCCAGGTCGTACTTCTTGACGTCCTCCTTGTAGAATTCGCTGGATGCTACATCCATAGCGATGTGGACCTTGCCTGTGTAGCCAGCCTGCTCAATAGCCTCAGTGATGAGGTCGAGAGCTTCTTGAGCAGTCTGGATATCGGGGGCGACACCACCCTCGTCTCCAACGTTGCCTGCAGACTGGCCGTACTTCTTCTTGGCAAGAGACTTGAGCTTCTGGTAGACTTCAGAGCCTTGTCGCATAGCCTCGGTGAAAGAGGGAGCGGCAGAAGGAACGATCATGAACTCTTGGAATGCCAGTCGGCCACCAGCGTGGGAGCCACCGTTCAGAACGTTCATGAAGGGGACGGGTAGGACGTAGGGCTTCTTGGTGCCAGCCAGGTCCGAGACGTGCGCGTATAGAGGAACACCCTTCTCAGCAGCACCAGCCTTGGCAATGGCAAGACTGACACCTAAGATAGCGTTGGCACCAAGCTTTGTCTTGTTCGGCGTTCCATCGAGTTCGTTGAGGAACTTGTCAACTGCGCTCTGGTCCTTCACATCAAGGTTCTCCTTGATAACTGCAGGACCGATGACGCTGTTGACGTTGTCGACGGCCTTGGTAACACCCTTGCCACCCCACTTGGTCTTGTCACCATCACGGAGCTCGCAAGCCTCGTGCTGACCTATTGTGCTACCATGTTAGCGGATGCGACTTCTTTGGGGTTGCTTTGATAAGGGTACGAACCGGTGGAAGCTCCAGAAGGAACAATGGCGCGGTGGAGACCGGTCTCAGTGACAACGTCGACCTCTACGGTAGGGTTGCCACGAGAGTCGTAGACGGAACGAGCGTGGATCTTCTTGATGGCCATCTTGATATCTGAGGTATACTTGGGTGGGGGGACTGTAGGAAAACGTTGGATTAGTTGGAGGAATTCAAGTTAAATAAAGTTGAGCGGCAATGCGAAGTACGGGGGAATTAATAGGAGGGACCCTGTAGGCAGGAAATTCACTCAATCGGAGCTTGGTAGTTGAGTCAATCCGAGGATATGGGTATATATGCCTCAGAGTTGAGTCAAGGTAGAAAAGAAACGTAGGGGTCTGTAGGGATTGGAGGGGAAGGATGGTGGGATGGCGGGGTAGCTACAAGATGGCATCGAATGGAAAGATCAGTGATGTAAGCGTGGCGTGAATTGGTTCACTACTGGTCAAAAAGGCGAAGCTGGGTAGACCTACTATTCTCGATGGATTGAGCTGGGACTTAGGTGATGATGGTGAAATGAAGAAGAGAAGAGAAAAAAAGAAAGTACGAGCTCGGACAAGACTAGAAATTCTGAGGTAGCAAATGTTTCGTTTGATGTAAGTGGGCGAGAGCGAGGTGGGCTGCTGCAGCGTGGGCTGGACGGACAACGTGAGTGAACAAACGGAATGGCACGACTGCAATTGGCGGGGTCCGGCGACGGACCTCAGCACCTCAGCACCTCAGCAGGCAGGACCAGGATGGCATCGGAGGGAGGAGGGGCTGGCTGGGGCTGGKACATGTCTCACACGCCAAGCTTACTTGGCTACACAAGTACCCAAAATGACTCCGCCGTCTATGGCTTGAAATCAAAATTAAAATTGTTGGCTAGCCCGTTGGCGTTACGACCGGTCCGATAAATGTATACGTCAAGGGGCTATGCCACTATCGACCCCTCCATTTTCGATTGCCTTGTTGGGGAGAGGCTAGATCCAATATAATCACGCATAAGCCGACTTCAACGCAGGCATTATACGATCTAGAATATACGATTCCCTCTTATGGGAACACTATAGCTACTAAGGTACATATATGGTGTACAACAAGGCTGAACCTGGTATCTGATGCTGGCCATAGTATGTGGGCAGTGGGCAGTTTTGTTTATAGACACCTGTAATAGTCCATAAACAAGGCAAACATATATATGCTCAAGCCAACGCAACAGCTCATGAAAAAGATTATAGCAATGTATTTCTTTATTTATTTTTTATTTCTTCTCTTCTGCTCTCATTAATTGCTTTTCTATTCTTTTCTAAGGGTATCTCTCGTGTTCCCTTCTAAACACCTCCCCAGCAAGTACCCTCTAAAACCACACATGATCTTCGCGATATATCGTCTACGGCTTATTTGCTATAGCCATTTTCTCTAACCCACGTCGCAACATCGTCGTGGTCACGCTCCAGCCAAGCGACCTTACTGCGGATAGCATCCTTGCTCTGGGCAAGGGGCTGGGCGAACGTCTTAGTGTCGATGTCCTTGAAGAACTCCTCTACTTTCTTAAGCTGCTCCGGCTTCGCGAAGCTGGATGTGCAGATAGTAACCATTGATCCTAGGATCGGCGGGTTTCCGCTTAATCGTTTGTAGATTTCTGGCCATTTCTCGGTCAGCCAGCTAAACAGCGCTTCGATACCTTCAGCGTGGCTCCTCAGTCCGCTTGCTGGAAGGTATAGATCTTGGCTCTTAACCTCGGTGCTGAGGATGAGATCCAGAGTTTGCTTGATGAGGGCCGGTTCCTTGGACCGGCCAATGCAGCGCAGTGCTGTATTACGCTCATCGCTGTTGGTAGAAGTGCGGAAGAAGTTGAGAACAGCGTCATACTGGAAACCGGATTAGTATGGTTGCGATAGTTAAGCCTTTTGACATTCATAAAACTTACCTCTTCCTTTCCACCGTACTTCAGAGCCATGCTGAAGACGCTGCCTCGAATGTTCGGGTGGATAGCTGACTTATCACCAGCCATGTATTTTTTGAACATTTCCTTGGCCGCAGTAATGATCTTCTGGTCGCCAGCCATTCCAGCTGCACCGAACAACATGGCCTTGAATTGCTGCTCAACGTGACCATCCTTGTCGGAGAAGGTCCATCCCAGTTTATGGGCTCTCTCGCTGATAAGATCCTTAACAAAGGCTTCGAGTCCGTCCTTGACGGCCGCGTCCTCGAATACCCATGCCGATTGCACGGTCGCAACCCTGGCAATGATCTCACTCCATACCACAAATGACTCCTCCGTATCAAAACCTTTCAATAGGTTTAGAACACCAGAGGTCTTCTGGTAACCCGATACGGCAAGAGCACCGGCATCGGCGATCATACCAGCACGGTCCTCAACCGTGAGCAGTCCCTCTTTAGCAGATTTCCCCAGCTTTGTGAGGCGCTCTGGCGTGTAACATGTCCTGTAAATGCTAGTGTGGTTCGCATTTAGCTTGAAGAAGTCCAAGTCCTTGACCTTGAACACATCTTCTCTCTTCGTCAACGTAAGGGATTCGTCTACACCGTCCTTGGTTCGGAGACCTAAGAAGACTGGGTATAGCACTTGGTCCTCTTCAGGCTTCGTGTCACCAGTTCTCAGGAATCGATTCTGCTTGACGCGAATTGAGCTGTCTTTCTCGTTCTCCGAAACCTGGACTACGGGGAAGCCAACGTTCTTGGTCCAGATAGACATAATCTCCCTGACAGGTTTGCCACTTGCCTCTTCAAGGGCCGCCCACAAATCTTCTGTTCGTGTATTTCCATAGGCGTGCTTCTTGATATACCTCCGAACACCTTCCAAGAAGGTCTCCTCGCCCAGGTAGGTGGAGATCATGCGCAGGACGCACGAACCCTTGGAGTAGGAGATGGCATCGAAAATCTGATCAACCTCACTGGCACGCTTGACTGGTACCTCGATAGGATGGCTGCTCCTCAACGAATCCAATCCCAAAGCGCTCTGGAGATTGTCAGTAACGTAGTTTTCCCAGACCTTCCACTCTGGGTAGAAATAGTTGCAGCCTAAGTGGATTACAATGTCAGCAGATCATTCATGATAATCTATAATGAATCAGGAAACTCACTTAGCCAGCTCATCAGAGTCGCAAAGCCTTCGTTCAGCCACAGACCTTCCCACCAGTCCATGGTCACCAGGTTTCCAAACCATTGATGAGCTAACTCGTGCTGCACAACTTCGGCGACACGCTCTTTCATGGCCGCGCCACTAGCCTTCTCATCTAGCATAAGGTCGACAACTCGGTAGGTGATCAAGCCCCAATTCTCCATAGCCCCTGCGGCGAAGTCGGGGATGGCAACCATGTCCATTTTGGGTAACGGAAACTCGGCTCCGAAGATCTTCTCGTAGTATTCCAGAGTGCGCGCCGCGAGATTGAGCGAGAAGCGGCCATGTTCGATATCTGAACTAGGCGGGGCATACACTCGAATTGGTACTCGGAAATTCTTAGTCTCGATGTAGTTCAGTTCACCAATGATAAAGGCAACAAGATATGTCGACATGAGAGGAGTGGTGTTGAACTTGACAGCCTTCTTCGTAGATCCACTCATTTCTGAGTGCACCTCTGACTCAGATGCAACATCCATGTTGCTGAGGCATGTCAGGTGCTTGTCCGCGATAAGGGTGATGGTGAATTTGGCCTTGTGCATAGGCTCGTCGAAACAGGGGAAAGCCCGGCGGCAGTCGTTGGCCTCCATCTGCGTCGTAGCAAGAACACCCTCTGTGCCATCGGGCTTCTTGTACGTAGAGCGGTAGAACCCAGCCATCTGGTCGTTGAGCTGCCCAGTGAAGTTGATTTCCAGCTGGGCCTTACCCTTCGGAATGGCATCCTTGAGCTCGATCTTAGAGACTTGCTTGGATTCATCGTACGTGATAGCAGAGGAAGAGCTGACAATGGTCTCCCCGGACTTGATATGGGCACTGTGGATGTCGAGTTCGATGGTGTGGAGAGAGATAGATTTGCTCTCGTCTTGCACGTCGAAATCGATAAGCGCCTTTCCTTCGAAGGTAAACTTCTCGAAGTTGGGCTCCAGGGTCACATCATAGTGTCTGGGGATGACGTTGGTCGGGAGGAGCTCACGACCCTTAGTGGGGTCCGGGGTAGCTCCTCCGGTGTGGTCGATATCTCCAGCAAGCCTACACATGTTGTGTCTCCGGTATGAACAGTGTCGAACGGGGGGTCTAGAGAGAGTAGGAGTTCTAGGCTTCTCAAGGGTAGAGGGTCGTGATATTGGTGTGAGTGAGGAGTGATTCGCAAGGCGAGGACTAGGTCTAGCTTCCGCATTAGTCTCAGAGCCTAATTAGGTTGGGAGGGCGGTCAATTGGGTGAGGAATACCCGTAAGAAGGTGGAGAGGTTAAGGCAGGACTGCGCCAGATGTGATGCTGTCTCCACAGAGATATGGTTGGACGGGCAGTAAAAGGTCTTAACCGGACTCGCGTAGGTGTTGAGACTCGAGAAATGGACTCGATACGGTAAGCGGCGCGCAAAGACATGTGCAGAGAAGAGGAAGGAAGAGAGAGTGATGTGGTATAATACAACTGTCATATAATCATGTACACAGATAGTAACTCGGGAGTTTCACATGCGGTAATACAATAGTACAATGGAGGGGTATTCAAGTATGTACAAGTACAGCGCATTCGCATGGAGGGGCAATGGGGGAGAATCCCTATTCGTACATCATCAAGATAGACAACAGATCAAAATCCTTTTCTTTTTTAACCAGGCCAACAGGCGGCTTGGGTTTTCTGGTTGTGTGTGCTAAGAATGGATTGAGCCCTCTAGCCGGCCCTCAAGGTTCGAGAAAATGGTTATGGATGGACATGGATGGTCCTATGTGGAAGGAAAGGAAAAAAAAAAGTTGAACTGAAAAATGACGCCACGGAGGGCAGGCGGTGTAGTGTAGCGGGAGATGCAGGGGTTATCCATTGGCTGTACTGGGACGACCACGCGTTATACAACATTGTACAGCACTACATGTACGCCCGTAGCGGCTGCTGACGGCCGCTTCTCCCGAAACTGCAACTTTCGGATACCAATCTCATGCAGGGTCGCATCTCACCTGGGGATTCTAGAACGTAGATCCCGATACGTACCAGCGATATAGGCGAATCGAAGACTACGGGAAACATTGAATCCGTCCATTCGGTGCTACGAATTGGTGCTCGGGCCAAATTCGCCATTGTGACAGCGTCTGCCGTGCGACTCGAGACCTCAACGTCAGGTTATAACCACCACCTTAGATAAAAATACGATATTGCCTAGTACTGCATAATATATTGAAAACACCGACCTTTTTTTCTTTTTTGGTTCTTGTCCTTGCCTGTTTCTTCTCCCTTTCTATTCACTAATGCGAAGGCGCTCCTAGTTAGGTAACATGAAGAGACTAATCCGCACTACCTATCACGCCTAATATATCAACTTCGCTTCCGAGAAATGCCAATTATAGGCAGCTCGGGGACTTGGCTTATAGTATCGCCGTTTGTAGGCAGTTTGAAGGGAAGTTGGCCCCTCGAGGTTGATTTTTTGCTTGGGAATGCTACAATAAATAGGTTAGGCAGTTATTGGAGACAGATAAGGAAACGCACGAGAATCACGTAGAGGTATATTTGCTCGCGTGACAGGCTCCATAAGTACAGGTTAGGTATTAGCTAAACTCTAGTCCCATCCACCGCCCTTTCCGCCGAAGCCCTTCTCTTCAATCTTCTTAGGGCCCTTGGTAGGCTTCTGCTGCGCGGCTTCATGCCGTCTCAGTTCTTCCGGCACTCTAGATATGGAACTCTTCGACAACATCTGGCGTAAGTCATACATGACATCCGCATCTTCGTTGCCCAGGAATGTGATGGCAACACCGCTCTTGCCGGCACGACCCGTACGACCGATACGATGGGTGTAACTTTCGATGCTGGTGGCCATGTTGAAGTTGACGACGAGAGATACGTCTGGAACATCGATACCACGACCAGCCAGGTCCGTCGCCACTAAGACATCTGTAGCACCGCTTCGTACCGAGGCAAGAGCCTGTTCTCGCTGTTCCTGGGTCTTGCTGCCGTGAAGTGTGACGGCCGAGAAGCCCATGTGCTTGATCTCTCGAGCGACAGCATCGCAATTGCGCTTAATGTTGACGAAGACAATAATAGGAGGCGCAAATTCGTTGGATGATAGGATCTCCTGCAAGCGCTTCTTGCGGCGGTCCTCTCCAGGGACGAACTCGACCCGTTGCTCAACCGTGTCCACGGCTTCACCAGCGTTACCGATGGTCACGGTGGCGGGACGACGTAGGTATTTCTTGGCGATTTTCTCGACAGCCGCGGGCATAGTAGCTGTGTACATCATAGTCTGCCGATATCGATCTTTTCCGCCAAGGTGCCTGCTCATTAGCTGAGCATTTTCAGCGGCGTCGGTGTCTGGCTTTTCGTTGGTGACAGGAAGCGCGTCCAGGATCTTGTTAACGGGTTCTTCGAAACCCATATCGATCATACGATCTGCTTCATCCATAATAATATAACAACACTGAGATAGAACCAGTAGGCGTCGTTCGATACAATCGACTAGACGACCGGGTGTAGCAACGATAATCTCAGCACCATTTCTTAAGGCAAATGCTTGCTCTTCAAGCGAATGCCCACCAACAAGACTGACAACAGTAAAACCCAGTGGTGTCGCAAACTTCTTTGCTTCTGATTCGATCTGCTGTACTAATTCTCGGGTTGGCGCTATAATCAATGAATACGGGCCGTCATTTTTGGTGATCTCAGTTAATGGCGGCAATTCTGAGATGTACACTAGTAGAGGTAGCAAGAAAGCCGCCGTTTTTCCTGAACCGGTGACGGCTACGGCGATCAGATCTCTCGCTTGTAGAGCAATGGGGATCGCGGCGCGTTGGACTGGAGTTGGCTCATCGTATCCAACCTTGCTGACAATGTCTAACAAGCGTCGAGGCAAACCGGATTCCTGCCAATTTCGCATTGGATTGGGAATGAGCCCACCCTTTGTTGAGATACCGAAGTCTTCTTTGAAAATACGCCAGTCTCGTTCGCGCATATCCTCAAGCTTCTTCTCAGACCAATGCTTTCCTAGCCCATTGCGGTTGGCCCTCTCCTTTGCCCTTTGGATCATGTCTAGTAGTTCTTCCGCTCGCTGTCTTCCATTTTCAGGATCGCGCTCGATAAGAGACATGGCGTATTTCTTCGCATTTTCCTCCGTCATATCGTCACCGAATCCAGCCAGCCTTCCTCTTCCAAAGAAGGTTGGCTCGGCCCTTTCTGCGTAGATGGGGTTATGGTCTTGGGTCGTATCTTCTTCCGCATCCCACTCAAAGTTGAACTTCTTTTCTGTCGTTCTCCTCCGCTTCTTCTTGGCCGAGAATGTTGATTGATTCATTTCTGGGCCCATATATCGTGCTCGTATTAAGGCGGCCTCTGTCTCTTCTGGGGCTGGCCGTTTTTCTCCTGCTGGTCCCTTCTTACCCCTTGACTTTCCTCGTCCATCTCCATCTTCGCGGTCGTCGGCATCACGTCTGTCGCGACCAGTTTGGCGCATAGCTCTGGGCCCCGTTGGAACAGCTGGAGTGTGATCTCTGTCGCGACGATCGCCATATCGTCTGTCGGGCTCGGCCGCAGCCGTAGATCTGCTGCTAGATTTGCTTCGTGCTTCTTCTTCGGCCTTTCGCCTTCGCCTCTCTTCTTCCTCCTTTGCCTTCTCTGCTGCTAGGCGCTCACGTTCGGCTTTGGGGATGAATCTTGGTTTGGCGAGAGCTTCGTTTGCCTCTTTCTTCTTGCGCAAGATCTCTTCGATATCGAGAGGCTCTTTCCGTCTGCTTGCTTCGCCATTTGATCCATTACTTTCATTGACGCCGTTTGTTCCGTTGGTATGCGCCAGCGACCCGGCTCGTGGTTGCATCCCCATGGTCGCAAGATGTTGACGCGGATGGGTCTTGACAAAGACCGGTTGAATCTAGCAAATCGTTCCCGACTTTGAGTAGACGATGAGACGCGCGGTATATTGAGGGGCCACTTGACTTGAAAATAATATATTATTCAATATGTGACGTGGTTTGATCTGGCCTATTGTTATTCAAATGTGGTAGAGCCGCGAAGTTGCATCGATTTCCGTCTGATTCCAGACTTCACGGTTGATGGCAAACATGATGAAGCTAGACAATCGGCGTGTCGGGGTGCTTGTAAAGAACCGCTCAGGCCACTAGTGATGTAAGCCAATCGGGGAATTTAGCGTCAACAAACCCCTGTCAATTTCCATCGGGGACCAAAATTTGGGGAGCTCTGCACTTTTGCGCTTCCTTGCACGCACGTTACGAGCACGACGTCGACCCAATTGCCAATTCTCAGCACCGAGCAGCACCGGGTAACATTCTTGGGCTGCTATCAGGATGGCGACCAATATGAGATACGTGGAGCTCGCGAAGCAGCTGCACCCGCGGCTGCAGCGCTTCTTCGCCAAGTATCCCCCGAACCAGATTCTTCCGACGTCGACGAGAACAAATACCATAAAAGACGGCGCGACGCCCAATCCCTTCCTGCCGCACAAGCACCCGGCGACTGGGAAGTGGCAGGATCCAGAATTCTCGCTGAGACGGCAGGCAGAGCTTGTAAAGCTGGCGAGAGAACAAGGAGTAGAGGAATTATTACCATTCACATCTAAGGGCACCGAAGAGAGGATACGGAACAGGGTTGAGCACGGTCTTAGGGTTCGCGGTACTGGTGTTGGACAGTCTGTCAAGGGTCACTTGCACGAGAGAATGCTGGCTGCCAAGTATGTCGAAGCCCTGACCTTCTCGCTACACTTTGCTTTCTGGAGAGACTTTATGTGGACAATTTTAATGCTAACATTTATGCTAGGATGGAGAAGAGAAGAAAAGCCATGCTTGGTATGCCCAGACTTGTCAGGGAATGGCGGAAGGTAAGTTGCCTTGTTCTGGCTATATTCTACAATGCTGACAGGAGTGATAGGTTGGGAAGAGCAGATGGTCCAAATACCCAAAATAGACGACTATATTATGATGTTATGGCGCTACATTGCCAACGAAGCAAACTGTACAAAACTTATGTATTACCCAATACAAGAGCATATGAACCATCTCATATTTCGCTATGGCTTAGGCTCATCTGCTCATACCTGCGGATCCGATTTTGGCTAGATGCTCTCATTGCTAAAGTGTGCTTTAGACCCTATCACGTGAATACGACCGTAAGGCCCGATGAGTTGCTCACATCGAGTAGATTGTTCTAAGGAAATTCCCATACGGTGTTTCTAGCCTGTTTGTGTTCCCCTTTCCGTGGCTTGGAGATCTCACCAAAAAGCTTCGACCCAATCGCTCACGTGACCACGTGGCGCCGATTAACTTTTTCCTCAAAACCGGTTTGCTAGAAGCCATCTTGACGTATTTCGCAACAACCAGACAATAAGAACTCCAGATTCGCTGCCTATAGGTTCAATTGACCAGTTCCTTAAACCCACCTGGATGCATAGGTAGTTTTACAAATTGTTGGTCAGGCACCATGGCGCCTCCGATATCCAATACGTCAGCGGAGCCCACGCTGTACGACATCCTCGCACTGACTCCTAAACACCTAGAGGGCCAAGCGGGCGCAGCCCAGCAGCACAAGATCGTGAAGCAGGCCTACCACCGGGCCCTCCTGAAATACCACCCTGATAAAGCAGCTAGTGGAACCTCGTCTTCATCATCACCCTCAAACACAAATTCCTCAAACTCAAACTCAAACTCAAAACCTACCACAAAACAACCGTCACAGTCACAGTCCCAACCACGCATCACCTACACAGTAGACCAGATCCAGCATGCCTACACGGTCCTCTCCGACCGCAAGCAGCGGCAGGAATACGACCGAGTGTTGCGAACCTCGCCGTCCCACCGGCAAACACAGTCCCCCTCGTTCCAGACCGGCGTCGAGACCGTCGACCTAGACGACCTGTCGTGGGACTCGCGCACGGGGGTGTACTACCGCGGGTGCCGGTGCGGCAACGCGCGGGGCTACGCCTTCACCGAGGAGAACCTCGAGGAGTTCGAGGACGACGGCGTCCTCATGGTCGAGTGCCTCGACTGCAGTCTCTGGATCCGCGTGCTGTTCGCCGCGGCCGAGGACGAGGACGAGGATGTCGTCGCTGCCACTGCCACTGCTCCTACTGGTGCTACTGGTGCTACTAGGGTCCACGAGGAAGTAGCAATACCGCGGAGCGAAGGGGGGCCCGAAGGCACCGTCACAGCAGCAGGCGAGCGGCGCGGCAGCGGCACTAGGAGGGGGTTTACGTTCAACTGGAGTTTCAACTGGGGCATCTCGCTGTCGGGGTCTGCGACAACGGGGGCCGGGACGAGCGGCTCGCGGAGGTAGCAAGTGTGGTTTCGGGATGAATACTTTTCAGATTGTTAAGGGTGTAACACGGTTAGAGGAAGTCGTTGCTGATCTTGTTTGCTGCTACACAATTCGATAGGCTCACTCTCGCTTCTCTCCCCCACAGATGAAGGACGTCACGTGGCTGAAGTAACATACGGCCAACATGGTCGAGAGAGGGCTGTCCCAAAAGCTAGCTAGACAACCTCCAGTAAGACAAAAGGTGATAAAATTGAGGGAAAGCTGGGTTGGTAATCCTCACGGTTCATGGGTTAGGGACTCGGAGGTTATGGAGTTATTCAGTCATGATGAAAACTACGTTAAATGATTTACGACCTAGAAGCAATATGAGAGGCACTCAGCATCATTAGATATACAATCTAGTCTTACATTCACATCAATAACTAAGTAAATTTCCACTGATTCCTACGATGCCATTAAGTTGTATGTTCAGGTTCTACATTCGTTTAAGCCATGATATCATCTCCAACCTAGGCTCGTCAACTCTCGAGTGATACAAGATGGATTTTATTTTCATTCAGAAAGGAAAGTCACACTGTCGTTTTCGTAACATTATAACTGCGGTAGTAGAAAGTATGGGTTTATTGTCCAGACGAATTTGCATTAGAGTCTAAAGGGCAAGCATTCTGCGAAAGACCTCCCAAAAGCTCTTTAGCCCCTTTTGCCTGTGGGAAAAAGAGAACCCTCCAAAGTCTTTGGGCCTGTGCAGTTGCCACATGAGGAAAAAACAAATCGATGCAGAATCTCAGAGAAGGGGGTTCTCAAGCAAACACTCCATAGACACCAGATTCCACCCAGCTCCACAATCGACCCCTTTAATATCTAGAGACTAGTAAGGGACGCGGGCACCTTTTTTACTTTTACTCGGCAGCCTTGGGCTCCTCAGCGGGGGCCTCGGTGGCCTTCTCTGCTTCCTGGGCGGGAGCAGCTGCCGACTCTGCAGGAGGCTCAGCCTCAGAAGAAGTCCAGAGGGTCTAAATCACGCATTAGTTGGTTATGCGGCTAGGTAATGAACAACGATTACGTACCAAGTTGTCTCGGAGGAGTTGCATGATGAGAGTGGAGTCCTTGTAGCTCTCCTCGCTCAGGGTGTCAAGTTCTGTAAATGTAAATTAGCCCTATGCTCATGCAGCTCATACGACTCGAACACTTACCAGCAATCGCATCGTCGAAAGCTTGCTTTGCCAAGTGGCAAGCCTGATCGGGGGCGTTCAAGATCTCGTAGTAGAACACGGAGAAGTTCAGGGCGAGACCGAGACGGATGGGGTGCGTGGGAGGCAACTCAGTCTGGGCAACCTCGGTAGCAGCCTTGTATGCCTCAAGCGACTTGTCGGCAGACTCCTTTCGTCGATCACCAACGGCAAACTCGGCAAGATAACGGTGGTAGTCACCCTTCCTATATTGTTGTCAGTTGGATACCGAAATGATTATATGTTCAAGATTTGGTGGGCATACATCTTGTGGTAGAACACCTTCGACTCGCCGGACTTAGCAGAGGGAATGAGGTGCTTGTCCAAAACGTCAAGGATGTCATCGCAGATCTTGGCGAGTTCGGTCTCGATCTTCTGTCGGTACTCCTTGATGAGGCCAACTTGAGATGAGTTACCCTTAGACTCCTCCTTCTGTTCGATGGAGGTGACGATTCTCCAAGAGGCACGTCGGGCACCGATGACGTTCTTGTACGCGACTGATAGGAGATTACGCTCCTCAACAGTAAGATCACGGTCTTCGGAGGCGACGATCTTCATGTTCTCGACCATCTCTGATGACGGTGGCTGTTAGCAGTGCCATTTGCGGGGCCGAGGCAACCAAAATGACTATCACGTACCCTCATAGCGCTCAGCCTGCTCGGCCAGCTTGGCGAGATACACAGCATCTTCGTGACCCATTTTGCAGATGTGAAATTTGGCGGAATCGAAACTGGTTAAATGTAGTAGGTTAGCTTTAGTTCGGTTCAGGTAATGTTATTTATGTCTATTTATGATGGAGAGTGTAATGCGGTGTGGAGCGAGTTAAATAGGGGAAGGAAGTAAAGCGGTGTTGCCCAACAGCAGCGAATAACAAGTAGCCTTGGTATGTGTAGGATAGTACCAGAATGAGGATAGAGACAACTATGCCTGGAACCCGAAGATCGCGCTGCCTTGCCGTTGATATCTACAAGTCCGAAGGGTGTGACGGTGAACGGGAGGTGAAGCAGAGATGAACCCCCCGCAGTCGGTGGGGTTTGCGCCAGTGGATGCAGCTGGAAAACGCGTGTGTTGAATATAGATGGATAGGTGTGGATGTTGTCGCAATAATCAATTGATTTGGACGACGAGGCGCAATGGACGGCTGATGGGTTTGTTGTCGTGTGTATGGCGGCAAGAGGGAGACGGTCTTGATGTGGGCGATGACGAAAGTGCAAGGCGGGACTCAGGGTAGCAGGCCAAGGAACATGACCGCAGGAGCAGAGGAGACGGGGAATAAGGAGAGCTGATGGCTCTATGAGGGCCGACGTACCTTGTGTTTGGTTTGTGGACGGCTTTGTCAAGAAATGACCTGTGCTGGACGATGCACAAGAAGGATGCGCGAAGTACAAGGGAGAAGTGGACAAGGTGGTGTTGTTGTGGTGGTGATTTATGGGAAGCAAAAGTTTTGGGAGAGTTTTGTGTCGACGGGTGTGCAGCGGTTTTGGTTTTGTTGGTAGGCAGAGTTGGTAGAGGGAGCCTGAGGTGAAGAGAAAGAGGGTTGCCGGTGCAAGGTGCAAGGTGCAGAGAGCGGGTGTGCCCAGTGCGCGCGTGGGAGGGGAGATGTGGGCAGTAACCTCAGATTACATCCTGCAATTCGCAGGTGCAACATGGATGTACTCTACATTGACGTAGGCCGCAGAGGGTMCCTCGCCTGCCTCGCCCAGGTACTCACGTAGGTACCCTCCCGTACCCCGGCCAGGGGCCGCCATGTATACCCCTAGGTACCCAGCGCTACCAGTACCGGTTCCGTCTAGAGCCTAACTGAACCTGAGCCAGCGTCGGGCCAGTGAGCTACGAGCACTGTAAACTTGGCAGCGGGCGATGGATCATTTGACAATCGAGCAAGGCTTTAAAGGGGTCATCCTCAAATCTAAACACATGGTACTTCCCTTAATCGCTGGTGCCCATACTGGAATACTTGCAAAGGTACATTGCGTACATACAAGACGACTGGACTTTTTGAAGCCTGATAGCGTGAGGCAACATTGAAGGCACTCCTCACTTCTCCCTCCTTTGACTTTACCTTCTAGAATTTACGTTCTTTGTGGTTGAGGCAGTCACGCCTCCTGTGATTATCGTGATTATCGTGATGTTCGTCATTTATTCAATATTTCGAAAAAGGGACAATTCCTTTTTCCCCCCTCCCTGCTCCCTCCTCCTACGTCAGTTCCAGGACCATTGAATAGCTGCATGCACGTGTGCAAGTATTACATTGTACGGAGGTACTTGTACCCCACGTAATTCAAGAATGCAATTTCATGCCCGGACTTGTACCGACTCATCAGCACTCTAGGCACCTGACGAGATGTCAAGCCTCGAAGGATAAGGTGACCCAAGGGCGCCCCAGATGCTATCCAAGTTGGTTTAGTCTTCCTATCCTCGTTTCCATTGTGACCTTCAATTTAGTGTCGAGCGATACTCATAATAAAAAGAGTATTCAAATGACCCCCCCAATTCATCTCATTCAATGTCTCAGACCACCACCGACAAAAGGGTCTACAGTCGAGTTCAGCCAATCACCTTCCTAGGACGATAATTCAGGGCGACCCGAGTCTTCGATAATTTCCATGGGCAAAATGGAAGCGTTCCATCTGGGTGCCACCACCACCACTACTTGGCGATAAGAGGAGAGAGGATTTCACCATACGTCAACACCTGCAGCCCAAATAGCTCATACATAAGTGCTGGGCTTTTTTTCCTTCGGGGCCATTCCCGTGCCGGCTACCCTTGGAGCTACCTAGACTCCTCATTTGTCCGATTTTTATCTGGATTCCAGCTATCGTCAATGCAAACCTGACCTGGAAAAATCAAGAGTAAGAAGTGAGAGAGGTTCAAACATACATGCAAAACGTCACTATACCGCTCCCCCTCCAACTGGGAAAAATTCCACGCATTGCCAAGTTATCTTGCCTACCCCGATTTTCAGGGCCAGGAACTGCGGTGCCTCACCACGTTTAAAACCTTATGCTGCCCTCCCAGGCATCATCATGCCAGACTGGAGCCTCACGATGCCCGGCTCCATTATTTTCTCGTGTCTAGTATGGCTCAGAGAAGGTTCTAGCCAGACTCCAATACCTCGACTGGCATAATGATATCGGCATAGCCGATTATGCATCCTTCCTTAATGCATCCATTCAGCCTCAAAACCAATACTTGAGGTAGTATCGTTGTCACACACACAACAGGCATGCATGGTAGTCGAAGACGCTGGAGATACGGCTCTCAAAATTCCCAAGTAACGAAGCCAGTAAAGTAAAGTACAGTACCTACTGAAGGCGACAAGAATACAGTATTTGAATGTTGTTATTGTGAAGTATCTAAAACAATCGCATACCTACTATCCAATCCAGAGAGATGTTTTAAAGTTTCATTGAATGATACGCGGCGAAATTCCAATGGTAGGCAGATTTACGAATATTCCATATCAGATGACCACATGGGAATGGCGTGTTGGTGGATGGAAGAACGAGCTTTTTCCCCCAAGCCGCTGGATAGTTTTTTTGCGTGATCGCGGAGCACTGATGATGTTATGTGGTATGGTTCTGAGCAACCCGAAAAGCCTAGGTAAATTCCAACCCACTTCGCGCACCAAATCCTCAGGCCAGGCACGTTGCTTCGCAACGGCTTTTAGGGGAGTTCCGCCCCGTCTGGGGCCCGTGCGCGCCGTCTTCTTCCGCCGAACCGCTGAGCTTGTGCCATTGACTTCATAGGCCATGTAGCTCCAATCGAGAACAACCTCCACTAAAACCTGGAAGTGCCTCAATCCCGAGCCAGTCATCACACCMCCCTCCCCAAACCAATTAAATAGCACTTGAGGTATCTTGCTTCCAGATCGTCCCCTGGCTATAGCTGTAAGGGTAATAGTTAACTAATACCAACGCCCTCTTCTCTATAGACGGTCCGTCTCCAACACAACCAAACAATGTACCGCCAAACTCTGACCAAGATCCCGTCCCGCGGACTTGCCATCGCATCCTCCCGCCGAGCATTCACGACGACCTTCCGCGCCATGGCTGAGGGAGACACCGGCTCACCGAACAAGCTAGGAAGCTTGGGTGGTCAAGGGTATGTCATATACCCCTCACACAACACCTTGCTATAAGAAGAATTAGATGGAAATGGATGCCCTTTGTCCGCGAGTCCCCAAGCTTTGCTCTAGCTTTCGGAAGCGCGGGGAAGGTAGTGATATATCAGGGGCAAGCCTTTATAATTGATTTGGGAGAAGAGCATCATAAGCAAGAAAGAAAAGGCAATTGGCACTAACGAAAAAATTCGAATAGCGACGCCTTCCAGAAGCGCGAGAAGGCCAACGAAGACTACGCCATCCGCCAGCGTGAGAAGGAGAAGCTGCTTGAGCTCCGCAAGAAGGTCCACGAGCAGCAGGAGCACCTCCAGAAGCTGAGGGACCACATGTAAGCCGCTCCACGAAACGATTCACGGTTTTCTACCTCTGAATAAAATCGTACGATGCGGGTCCCAGTACTAATGAATACTTTTTTTCCCCGCTACAGTGACGAGTTGACCAAGGACCAAGGCGGCGAGCACAACTAAATCGAGAACTCAGATGGAATGTAAGAGAAGGAAGTCCGGAACTCCGTTGATTAAGATGCCTATAGCATCGTAGCATCGGCGCGCGAGTTTTGGCTGGGTCACTAGAAGTAATTCAGGAACCAAATTTGTCCTTCAGCCATCGCATTTGCCATGTCATAGTGTACACAAATACAGCTGTTGCCCATGTAGGCATTACACTCCTGTTGCTACCTTGAGAATCGACTCATCTCCTACCACAGCATGCCTGTTAGGATTCCCTCCATCCGTAGTACGTGCCACGATCTATGAATTCTCGAATTTTCGTCCATGATTTCCTATGCCGTTAGGCCAAGCTTCCCCTGATGCAAATTACTTCTCAGTAGCCTGGTAAGCACCCGTGAATGTTATACAACTATCTACGTCCCATGTAGGACCGGTAGAAGCTATCCACATTATCTTGCTCCGGGCCGCCATAATGATTACCGATCGTGCTACGCTCCTTTTGGGCAGCCGCAACTTTAGCCTGCAGTGCAGCGGCATTGGTGTCGATCCACTGGAGCTGGGCAAGATGTCCGTTGAGGACACGAACGATTTGACTCAGCTGCGAGGAAGTTAGCCAACACAGGACATAGCACAGATGTTGAATGCAGAAGAAACTTACCGGGTCGTCGGGCTTGTTGCCCTTGTTCAATGTACCAGAGATGTCGTTAATCTCCTTAATCATCTTCGACAGGTCGCGACCCATGTCATCCAGTCTCTCAGTAACCTTCTCGGCCAACTTGTACGTCTTCTCACGCTCCTGGTCGGGTCCTGCAAGTTGCTCCCCATGTCCTATCTGCTTAGCAAACATAGAGTCGMCCTCMCCCTCGTATCTATCGAGCCACGTCTCAAGCTCCTCCTGTTGGCTTTCAATACCAACAAGTTGTCGCTCAATCTCACGGCTACCCTTCTCGGCTTCAAAGGTCTCCAAGTACAACTTCTGAATTCTCTCCCCATTCTCCACCAGGAGGCGATCCCATTGAGCAACTTGGGCCGCTTGATCCTTGAATTCCTTCTGGTACTTTGAGAGATCTGTGGCCCAGCGGGTGATGATCTCGTCCATTGTCTTGTTCTTTAGTCGAGCCATAGATGAGGTAGGTCCAGCAGTTGAGGCACTCAGACTAGGATTGGCACCTGCTGCAGCTTGCGGTGCCGCACTCTCCGTTGATGGCGCGGGTTTTGAAGCGCCACCGAACAAAGAGGTCCCAGCTGGGGCTGCAGTTGTGGCTGTTGTGGTGGCGCCCAAGGCGGGAGTGGCAGCGGAAGCCGTTGCGCCAGTGCTCGGCGCAGTGGTCGCAGCGGTTGTACCCCCCGCTGCTGGAGTGGAAGCGGCACCGCCAAAAAGACTAGATGTAGGTTTAGCCGGTTCGGTGGTTACGGTACCAGAGGCCGGCTGTCCCGTGCCGGAAAACAGAGACGTCGACTGTGCTTTAGATGGTTCAGATGTAGCAGGCGTTCCTGATGGTTTATTAAGATTCGAAAAGAGCGGGTTGGCCTGTGTTGGGGCAGGAGCGGTAGAAGCAGATGTACTAGCTGGCGTGGATGAAGTATTACCAAAACCCGAAAACATTGATGAACCGGCCGACGTCTTTGGCACTGCACTAGCTCCGCCAAAGAGAGAATTTGAAGGCTTAGCCACAGGTGCCTCAGCAGGCTTGGATGGTTGTTGCCCAAAAAGTGAAGATGTTGCTGCAGGTGCCATACCGCTACCCTGTGTAGCCGCAGGCTTCGATCCGAAGAGACTTGGCGCGGAAGAATTCTCGGGAGGCTTCGCCCCTCCGAAGAGGGCCGACGGGCCTGAGCCTGAGGGTTGGTTAGAGCCAAAGAGAGAAGTAGCACCCGGGGCGGAGGACGCCGGCTGGCTTGTCGCCGCACCAGCTTGCGAAGACGCTGCTGCGCTTTTAAACAGGCCACTTGACTGGTTTTGCGTTCCAGCGTTGCCGAAGAGGTTTCCAACAACAGGCTTGGTCGGAGGAGCTCCTGCAGGAGTGGTTGAGGTTAAGGAGGACATCGGTTTTGTAGGTGTTGCCTGAGCAGCACCAGAGGCGTTAGTGTTGCCTGCGCCTGCACCGCCAAAAAGATTACTGCTAGTGCCGGTGAGGTTGCCAAAAAGCCCGGGTTGAGACGTAGGGGTGCCGGTGGTAGCTGGTTTCGAGTTGTCTTTCGATCCGAACAGGCTACCGGTGGGTAAAGCGCTTGTCGTCGAAGTTGGTGTCGTCGAAGCTGCACCGGCCGATGTTGGCGTGGAATTGATATTTCCAAACAGGTTGGTAGATTGCGCCGGTTTCGCAGCGCTTCCGAAGAGATTAGAGGTAGCCTGAGAGCCACCGCCGAACAATCCAGTACTCTGTGTAGTAGGTGTCGATCCAGATGGATTGCTTGACGCTGTTCCTCCAAACAGAGGCTTTTGTTCTGCGGGCTTGGACGCCGTATTTGCAAAGAGCCCACCCGTAGTACCCGAGGAGCTAGCTGTGTTGCCGCTACTTCCACCTACATTTCCGAAGGAGAAGCTTGGTGTACCGGAGGATGAAGCACCGAAGAGGTTGGACGAAGTATTAGGGGTCGATGAGCCAAACAAGCCACCAGTACTGGGGGCACTGGATGAAGTGGCATTGTTGGATTGCGCCCCCGAGCTCGCATTGTTGCCGAATAACGACATGGTGTTGGTTCTATGTGCTAGGTGGGAATGCTGTTTGTTTGTTGGAATGTGATGGCCCGTCTAGTCGGTTATGTTTATAGACCTGCACTCATCCTCAGCCCAGAAAGGGCGGAAAAGGCTTGGGTGCCGGTGTTTGGTAATTCGCTAGGGACTGCGCAAACCGAACGTTGAGGACGAAATAAACGCGGCGTGTTAATTTGCTGAAGGAGAATTAGTATGAATGGAAAGGTAAGGTACGTCGACCGTCGACCGTCGACCGTCGACCAAATATGGGAATAGTTAAGAGTGCACCTACTGTTTGTCTTATTTTTAAGCATGCCTCACACCGGCCACTTTTTGCGCGACAAGCTTCAAAGATGTTTAAGTCGGACGCGACCAGCATGTAACGCACAGGCCATAAGTGCATGTGGGTCTTCACCTCAGGTACGTACTCCGCCGCAGCTTTCATTGAACAGTGCATTTGAAGTTTTACGGCAACTGCACGCTGAGGTTCAGCCACATTAAGGCTTGCGTAATTCGTAACACCTTAACCTGTAAGTCTTATCTAATCGACCCGTTTAGTCCAGGCCTGCCCATCCTCGCCGCCTTCTAGCCGTCTATGATCCCTGAATCGATGTCTCGACCTCTGTGCATTACCTCATCTCAAGGGGTAGGACGATAGGAGAAGTGATTTCCAGCCTTGCCCGTCCGCAATAGATCCTACAGCATTTTCCAAGATCAGTATTTATGAACCATTGTCTTTTTCTACCCCTATATTCAGCCAATTTTTCTTACTATACCCCTCATAACAGCCGTAAGGCTGTTAATAAGGGAGACCGCAAGTCCTAGTAATTGTTATATCTCCAACTTGCGAACCATTCGCTCCAAGCGTCACGTCCTCAATTCGCAACCCGTGAGCTTGTCATCATGCCCGGAGAGCGGAGATCAATTAGCCTTGAGGCTCCACAGAGGAAGGGTACAGAGGATCCCGGTGCTCATGAGCTCGGTATGCTTTAATCGTCATCAGAAGGCTCTATAATTACGCTAACAATTGCCCACTTCAGCATCATCCGACTCTGACGAGCATTTCTCTGACGCGCAGACCTCTCCTAGACGCAGTCCTGGGTCCACCTCTCCAGTACCACGAACACGGGTCGAGAAAGTGGATGACGCACCATCATATGGTGAAGTCCCGGGCACAGAAGCGTACAAGAAGCGGACAGAGGATGCCGAACCAGATGAAATTGCCATAATCCACGACAAGGAGCCAGAATCTGTCTCTCCGGACAGACCTGTAACTCCTGGGGGTCACCCGATTCCAAAGACAGTGGTTGAGGAATCGGTAGACGCTCCTGGATCCTCAACTCATCGGTATCACGAATCTCTTCATCGAGCAGACGCCTCTCCAGATTTCGTTCGCAAACCGGACGGGACTGGCGAGGCGAATCCGATACCTTCCTCGCTTGATACCACCAAGGAAGCAACCGGTACGGCAGCCAAGTCCTCCTAAGCTACCCAGTGCGATTGACCCTGCCCTCGTAGATGACACAACTGTAACCCCATCACTTAAGTCACCCGTAAGACATCGACGGAGAAAATCGTCAGCAACGAAGTCGACAGGAAGCTTTGGTCCAGGAAACGCCGATGATAATGACGAGGATGACTTTGGTGACGACTTTGACGAATTTGAAGAGGGTGATGAAGATGCTGATTTTGGCGACTTCGACGATGGTTTTCAAACGGCTGAGGCTGAAGCATCGGCTCCTATGCCTGCTCAGCCCCAAGTCTCAATACCTTCATTTGTACGTTTAGGACCCTCGTTAGGTAGCCGCATATCAATGCTGACTTCATTTCCTACACCTAGCCAATATTAGATCTAGACGGTCTTGATTCAGAGGATATTTTAACCGCAACAGAACCGTACTTAGATGCTTTATTCTCTCCTGACATACAAGATCTCCCGGCCCTACCATCACCACCAAAGGACAATCCTATATTCTTCAACCCTAGAAGTGCGTCTCTGTGGTCACAGCTCGCGGCGCCACCTCCTCTTCAGCCTCCTGATTGGATCCGGTCTCGGATACGACGTTTGTTTCTGGTATCGCTTGGTGTTCCGGTAGATTTGGATGAGATATTACCAGCCTCGAAGCAAAAGAAGCTTGTGCTACCCTCTATACACCGTGTCACTTCAAACGGCTCTCTGCGGACATCTTCAGACTCCCGCTCTGTTTCCAGGCTCAGAAAAGCGGATGCTGATAACAACTCATCTGTTTCTGTGGATTCCCAAGGCAAAGAGAAGCCAAGGTCGGCTTCGAAACGGCGGAAAGGCCAGCCTGAGGCACCAGAGCTAGATCTGGTTTCTGCGAAGCAGCTCTGCACGACGACTGATGAGGCCTTGAGCGGTATGACGGACAAGGAACTTCAACAGCACGTGAAGAAATTGCAGGACATGGAGGTCTTAGCAAATGATGTGCTAGAATACTGGAAGAAGCGCACTGACGAGAAGATTGGGGACAGGGAGGCGTTCGAGGGTGTCATAGAGAACCTTGTGAAGCACGCTCGGAAAACTAGGAAATGAGGGAAATGAGAAACTCAATATAATAATCGTAATGACCAAACGAGTTTGACTTTCCTCCAGGTTGTGTAGATGTTTCATTGCTTAATCTTTGGCGATTGTTACTCCGTATACGACTTCGACTGACATACATATCTGGTTTCGATTACATGTATGTTCTGTCACTATTATGACTTTTAGGGCTCATGGTACCAGATATCGGCACGTCCATAGCATAGTCAATGAAGCAAGTCCATCGTGGGAATATAGATACCGCGATTAACACGGTTGGCGAATTTAATCAAATAACTGCAGCCCACTCCAAGTATTTTCATTGAAATGAAATACAGGACCAATGTTTTCGGCGAGTCTCTTCTATAGAGAGGGCCGTGACCTTACCTCCGCAACCATTCAAATGAAGCCGTTAACTAGGTACACAGCATGGAACTATTTCATATATACCTCCTAGAATAAAGGCCATCGAGGTACTCGTCGAGATCCAAGGAAGCATAACTTCCTCTCAGACCTATCCCGTACCTAGTCCGAACACAAGTCGTACGCCGTAGAGCGAGCTGGTTAATAGTTTTGATATTCTAGTAGCACTTGTAGTCTCATTTCTACTCTTTTGAGTTAAGGGTATTTCGCCTTATTTACGAACTGCCATTGGAAGCTATTTATCTTAGGATATAACACAAAGTCAGAGGCGGTTGGCATGATGTGTAGGTACTTTTTGCCTCTATTTTCTCTACGCAATCGTCCAAATACATGGCTCCCTCCAGAGACTAGACATCCGTTCCAACCCCAGGAACAACTTGGTTTCAGCTTCGTGTCTCTGCAAAGCGCCTGAGGGTTGCGCTCCTGATGTCGACCCTTCATGCTCAGGAGTACCCAGCTATATTATGCTTCCGACCTATGCCTAAGATTGGAGCATGTCGGACACTCTTCTCAACGTGTTTGGCACTTAACTTAGGTTCACGACTCGGTTGGCTCCAATGTGACACCGCTGTATAGCTCGTTAGTGGATGAAACAATAATATCATGATACGTTAGAGGAACTTACGCTGTGATGGTAGCCCATCCGATAAGACGCCAGTGCTTCTCAATTCTTCGACTGAGAGCAATCTTCTCTCCCAAGTTCGTGCAGGCAGGGCTGGTCAACGATAACTTAGCGGCATCCTGCTTGATGGCAGCGACCTTGGCACCAGTTGAAGTAGAACCGATGTTCACCATGAGGACTTCATTCTTAGCCAGCTTAGCAACCTTGGCCTGCTTTCCGTCCGCTGTTCGGACACCAAGGAGTCGCTTCAGGAGGTAGAAGTTGACCTCAATCTCGCTGTAAATAGCGGGAAGGCGACCCTTGAGACCGAGAACAAAACCAACCAGACGATCAGCTCTGCAAAGGGTAGGATCGATACGTGTGCCAACACCAATGAGACCACCAGGAACGGCGTATTTCAGGTCGTTGAACTCTGAGTTTAGAGAGACAATGCGACTGCAGATGGGCTTGCATTGAAGAGCACCCTTGTCGTCTCGAGTGACAATGCCGGGTCTAATCTCGATTTCGTCGCCTAGTTTCAACACACCGTGTAGAATACTGCCACCTGCAACACCACCCTTCAACTCCTCAATCTCAGCACCGGGCTTGTTGACATCGAAGGATCGAATGACCATCATGTGCGGCTCTTGGGTGAAATCCCTGATAGGCACGGGGATGGTGTTTACGATAGCCTCGTTGATAGCGTCGATGTTGAACTTCAACTGGGCGGAGATGGGGATGATTGGTGACTTGGCAGCAGGTGTTCCGCGGACGAACTTCAGAATAGACTGGTAGTGCTGTTGGGCAGCTTCTTCCCTCATTAAATCGACCTTGTTCTGGAGGATGATGATCTTATCTAGCTTCATAATCTCAATGGCCGCAAGATGCTCCGAGGTCTGAGGCTGGGGCACGGATTCGTTGCCCGCAATAAGTAGGAGAGCAGCGTCCATGACTGCGGCTCCTGACAACATGGTACTCATGAGAATATCGTGACCAGGGCAGTCCACGAAGCTAAAAACGGTTAGGATCACAAGTAATTCGGAATACAAGAAGGTTATACCTACGAGACATGGCGCAGTAATCTGTATGTACCGCTGCATCCATCACGCTCACACGGGGGATCGACCTCCTTTTCGCTCTTGTAACTTCGGTAGCATCCTGGTCTAGGGCACTCGGGGTTATCGCACTTGTAGATCTTGGCATTTGCATATCCCAGCTTGATGGTGATATTTCGAATCAACTCGTTCTTGAAACGGACAGTTTGGACACCGGATATGGCCTTCACGACGGTTGATTTTCCGTGAGCGACGTGGCCGATTGTGCCAATGTTGATGGTTGCTTGCCGCGCAATAATCTCGGGTGTGAGCGGGGTTAGCGAGCCGAGATCAAGGTCTTTCGCATCGGTCTGCGGAGGAAGAGGAGGACGTTGGACGGGAGGGGGGGCAGTCATGGGTGACTTCTTCATGGCCGACTTGAGCGGCTTCTGGTCTTGCTCCTCGACGCCATCGTGGATAGACTCGTTGCCCGACTCGTTGCCAGAATCAGACTCTGACTCGATGTCGTTGCCGAACTTGTCAGGCGCAGACATTTTGCTATAAACCCGATATGAAAATTCGCTTCTGTCTTCTGGCTGCTCTGCGCGTACGACTCACTAAGCCTAGAATGTGAGTCGTTTCTGGGGTTAGCTGGCTGAGTATCTCAGAGTTTATAAAATGACGTTTAGGCGGCGGAGATTGGGATTTTTTCGAAAGTTGTGGTATGAGTCTTCCGCCTGCTATGCGACCGATAAGATAAGACGATGAGGGGCAAAATTCGGCGGGKACAACTGCTTCGTACCTGAGCTTCATACCTGAATTACATAATACGAAGGACGCTTTAATTGAATAATTGCATATACTCGACTAGACTGATAGTATTTTCATAGTCAAGGAAGATGCCCTTATCGGGTGGCATCATTAGCATAAGCGAGCATCATTACACCATCTTTCGTATTATGCCGTGTCTCATTCATGCTATAGTATATTATCACGGATATACGTAGTAATACCAATGTCGACTATTCATTTTAAGAACAGGTAGTTGAGCTCTTTGTCCATTAAGAGTTCCTCGAAAGGAGCTGGGCCGCCTGTGCCAGCTTAGAACTGATTGTTATCCAATACGGACTCCTATAAGAAGGAAAAGGGAAGCTCGAGGGCCTTTAGTGTTGCTACCCAAGAGGGACCATCGTGCTTACGGTGGTGATAGTTTATCCCAGTGTCAGCGTGGTACCGACGTTACCGGCGAGATATATTTACCCAACGTTTGACGATGTCTTGACCTTGAGCCGCCTGAATGGACCAGACGGCCATCTCGATCGCCCGTCACACAGGACTATTCTTGGGTTCTCATTTCAGCAAGGCTGAAACTTATGGTTGCGAAGTGGCGATTAAAAACCTGAATAAGCTACTATATCGGCATGACAACTCGTGGTCACGACAGCCGTTTTCTGCACTAATATATTCATATGCAGCCCTACCATGATTCTTCGTTCGGTGGAGGTTACATAGCGTCCTAGGATTCTATTCTAAAGTTCAGCGCGACGTAAGAGCCATAATAGTGAAATCACTATCATCTTAGTATACATGGCCCGTATGACATCTAGACCGTTCAGGTGTGGTATAACAACCTTTAACAGCCTTGATATATGGCAGAGTTACTCCTTTCCACGCACTTTATCCGTCGAGTCGAGCGCCGCCTCATTGGCCACGCGAGCAAAAGCGCTAAAAATATCCCTCGAGAGCCTTGGCAGCACATTACAGCCTTGATTGTCTCAAGACGCTAACTAGGTGTGGTAGCACATGGCATGCAGATTCATCAGAAATTGGCCTCACTTCCCGCCGTCCGTGCCAACCCATCATTGCGAGGGGTCCGGGGAGGGGGGGAGCGCTTTTGTCGTTAGGGTTACATCCATCACGACAAACCACCCTACCGATTATTTTCCTCTAAATTGACCGAGTAGCAAAATCGACTGATTGAATATTAGCTCCAAAAGGAAATTTCCTGAGCATCAGCTTACAGTTCTTGCACGTTGCATTAGCTGGTGGAGTAGACTAGGTAGGTACTCAAGTGCCGCTATCGAGATCTTTCGTCAGCTCCTTTGCGCCTTATATTATCACGGCCGGGCGAAATTCATGTGAGGGCAATTATGCTCAGGGATCTCGCTAAAGATCTTTCTACACTACGGGCAAAGAAGTGGGCGCGAGAAGACAAATCCATGGATTTGAAGGGCAGGCGTGGGAAAGTCGGGACTGGAAGCCCGAACAAGGCCGGCGGTTTCTTGTCGCAATATGGTGGTGAAGTTTACCGCCCAGGTACAACCGGATGCTGCATCGTGCAATGCGGAATCACGTCTTTACAGCTCCTGATTGGCTGTGTTTCCCACCTTGCAGATGGCACGGGTCCTCGATGGATGGCTATCTGCCTATCAAATCTGTAGATCGCCAACAGGGGTCGAGTAAAAGTGCCTAGCAAGAATCGCGCCGGATAGTCCCACGCGCCCAACCACATTTCATTCTCCCTGGCTTTGCGCTCAACTGGGAAGGGTCCCCGGTCCTTGGAGGGCTTGTCTTCAACCTCATTCGTAAGTATGGTACGTTGAATGCACCCAATTGTCGCCCAGACTGCATCCAAGAGGCAGTTAGCTGCAACGACGGATTGCGATTCTAGTGGATGTACATCCACATGTTCCCAATGATGTGCCGAGTGTACCTAGCCGCTGGTAGGTGTAAGTAGCCTATTCTGCGAGTAACCCGTCTTACCATTATCTCCATGCTTGTATTCCCGCAGGTACGGAAGTATCGCTGTGTCTTGGGAGGTTTTCTTGGGAGGCTTTGTCCTCCCAACGGCGCAATGGCCCCCTCTTCTCTCATATACTGAGCCTTCCTCTCCGTACGCCTTCGAGTTAGCTTCGCCTCTGAGTTCATGAGACCCTTTCTTGTTACCCCATGTTTCTATTCGCGCGGTTGAGCTGGTATCAGAAATCTGTGACTTGTTCCACCTGATATTAAAATCTACGTTGACACGTTGAGCTGGGTATTCCGATACAACCTAGCTAGTGTGCGGCGCCAGACCACTGTCCTCCGGGCGTCTATTTTCATAATCGTACAACTTGGATATTGGGGTTTGTCCAAGCTGCCCTATCAGAGACCTCCGTCCGGGGGATTTCCTGCCCCCGGTCCACCGTGAGCGATCCCATTGCATCTCAAGTAGCCCCATAAACTCACCATCCCATGCAGAGCGCTCCCAGCCAAGGTCGAATGAAGTGGTAGCG
The DNA here is from genome assembly GCA_000931505.1 of Hypoxylon sp. E7406B. Lineage (NCBI taxonomy): Eukaryota > Fungi > Ascomycota > Sordariomycetes > Xylariales > Hypoxylaceae > Hypoxylon > Hypoxylon sp. E7406B. Next base: position 60,442 of record JYCQ01000006.1, on the reverse strand, counting down.
TTATTGCGGCGGCGCCTACTCAAAACCTCTMCCTCCCCCAGCTMCCCGACTCTGGAATACTTCTTTCTTCGTTAGCTGGTCTCTCCAAATTTCTTCACATACTGCTTCATTCCTATCTTTGGGCTATATACATACGGGCTCTATTCCTGAAGCTATCCTACGGACGTATAGTAGCCTGTTCGCATAGACTGGTTCTTGTTCCTTTCCGCTCCTTTCCTTCCTCTTTACACCATCACACATTACCATGGCCCCGCAAGACGATAGAAGGCGGCCCGCCGCCCTCAAGTTAGCTCCGTCACGGTCATCATCTACCGGCTCCTCTTCTACAGCGTCGCTTAAGCCACCGAGGACACCGAGATTTGCGGAAGCTACTACAGTTTACTCGCCAGTAGAAGACCGGAGTATGCCATTTGGAAGAGATGAGAAGGCCCAGCCGGCCGATGTTGGGTTCGGATATATTAACGATGGCTCGAATGAGCCATCAAACGTGCCTATGACGCCGAAGTCGCCTCTGAAGAGCGCAATGAAAGTTCCGGGCACACCAGGAAGGAGGTTCGACAACCCCTTAAGTCCGACATTCAGAGAAGAGGAGATCTTGGAGAAGCGGGAGAAAGACACGGATAAGGAGCAAGCACGGGATTTGGTAGGTTGAATATGGTCGAGTTTCTATAGGTATAGACTAACACGCAGGATAGGGTCTCAAGACAAAGGTGCGGATGGCCAAGTTCGCGCTTCGAGGCGTGAGCTTCAGCTGCAGCACCATCATTCTAGCCATGCTCTCATCCTCTTTTGCCATCTTCCACGCAACCAAGACTCTACCAGCACAGAACGGCTTACCTGCATGGTCAACGGGCACGAACACTTGGCCACAAATCCTCGTGCTGTGCGTTTCTTGCGTCAACCTTCTCATCTGCATTCTCATCTTCATTGGCTACTGCCGAGGTGGTCACCACCGCGCCGAGAAAGTCGGTGTCTACTACACGCTCTTCGCAGTCGGCTGGTTCATTGCTTCTGTTATCCTATGGGCTGCCGCCGCTGGTGTCTTGCAATTCACGAGAAACAACAGTGGCAATCAGGATATGTGGGGATGGTCGTGTGTCCAGAACCATCGCGCCGACCTGTTTTCGCAGAAAGTCGACTACGAACTCGTCTGCAGACTTCAGGTGAGTACTTGTGAGAATGATTCTGTATTGAGCCATGAAACTGACAACCCTTTAGAACTGGGCCCTGATCTGCATTATTATTGAGATCGTGATCGATGTCATTACGATCACACTGTACAGCGTTGTGTTCTACCGGTACTACACCAAGCGACGTCTAGCTAAGTCAATGGACCTGCGAGATCGCGCCAGATCCGATCTATACCTAGCCCAGCTACGGACGCAATCGGCCCCCAACACACCGGGCTTCGGTCCCAAGTCGCCATCGTTTTCTCAATACGCTATGTCGCCGCGCTTCCCACCGAACACTTACGCATCGCTATCTGAAATTGAAGAGGGACCTTCATTCACGCCAGGTGTGCAAATGGCCGAGCCGCAATCCTCTTTTGCGTCACAAAGCAAGCCAGCGCCGTTCAAGCTGCAGGCTCCGCCGAGCAAAGCACCCTCCGCCACCCCGAAGTTGGGCCAGGGTGCGTTCCGAACTCCCACAACCCCCACTGCGCCGAGTCTCAGCTCAAGCTCCAACGTCAACGAGCATGGCCCTGTAGCGCCTGGAGAGATACAATACGACGCAGTGCCTATTCCGGGCGCGTACGCCGACGCAGTAATCAAGAGCCCGCCGCCAGTACAGACGAGTTTCGGCCATGCGCGGTAGACTGGTGTAAACTGGAAAAGGAAATTTTTATTTATTTATTTTGATATAGCCTAATTTCATTTGTTCAGCTGAGCTGGAAAAGGGGGTCAGGTTGACGTTGTTTGGATTCCCTTGTCACACAGGACACGACATTTATTACTACCATATATGTACGACGGCAGGATTTAGGAGCCAACGAACTCAACTGACCCAGCAACAACGACAACAACAACTATTACAACTAACTACTAACTACCACGCGGCGTTCTCGAGGTCATATGATTGGGTATGTGTGGATTTGGATCACTGGCGAACTCAGGATATACCTCGGGGATGGAACGAACACTTTTATATACCTCTTACTATAATAGCAGATACCTCCAAACTGTATAGCAATTTTCTTCAACAAGATATCAATCAGTTCAAACATTCTATTGTTCCCGTACCTAGTGACCGGCCAGGCATTTCCTCGCTTATTACACATATCACCCATGAATCACCTCCACATATCAGCTCATCTCTGCGTGCACTTAGACACGAACACTTATTTGCGAAGCAAGGGAGGCTTGTATACGTAGGCCACTATATTATCCTGCAGGATCGGAATCCCCCACAACTACTACGACAGCCCACGACATCTACGAAAAAGTAAATGTTGTTTACGGAGTAGACTAAACGAGTACGTCAATAATCAACAGCAAGGGGGAATATCAATGAGGTCAGTATGCACTTTCCGGAGGCGCAGTCTACTGAAGACGAAAGCACACGAGGGCTTAGCCTCTAAGACATCCGAGCCCACCGGCTTGCTCACACATCGGGTTTGTCGAAGGTGATGTCACACAATATCAGGCGCTGTTCACTCTTGATGAAACATAGGGGTGGCTGTGGCGGTCGCGTAACACGGCCTCTCGCTTATCAATCGGTCTGTATCCCCCCAACCCCCAATATGGATTCATCTTGAAGGAACAGGTACTGGAAGTGGGCGCGTCGAGTTATGCGAAGACAGCGGTAGTACGGAATCTAGTTGGCACTTATATGGTGAGAGCAGGATTTACTCTGAACGAACACGGATTCTGGGGGCCGAGTTCCTTTGCTCTTGAATTTCAATGTTCCTTTCCGCAGTTCAACAGGATACCTACATGTACATACCTGGCTCGTGTTACTTAAGCCAGAACCATTCCTAACCTGGGTACACAAGGTGATTTAGTTGCCGTCTTTTCTCTGTGGACGTTTTAAAGGACGACAATTGCATACTGACACTATTACCAAACATGATTCAGCGGGACGCTGCATTGGTAAGGAAGCATACAGGTCGGCATAGTGATACTAGTCGGAAGTCATACTGGTAGGTGTGTGTGTGCCGGAGAATGTGGTTTATATACATACCGGTCCGAATGTTATACTGATAATGGGATACCAGCCGGGGTCTATATCAATCTCGGCCGTAGCCTCGTTCGGGTTGAGACACTGTATATGTTGTCGCTAATAGATTTTAAATTATAGTAGTAGAAGAAATACTTGTTACAAGCTACCTTGGCCTGGACGTGTACTGGGGAGAGGTTCTACTGGTAGGCTGTCCTTAATAGCATCGCTGAATTTATATAATGTAATAAGAGCAAAGAAGTGGACAAGCAACGTTTACGTCGTTAATGAGGCGCTGACGACTTGACTTTATTGACCTAATCATAGAACGACTGTCCGCCAGTTGATGGCCAGCTGGTAGAGTTTCATGGGCTGATGGTGGGTCGTTCTAGAGCTTCCCCAAGCTCTCATCATCAAGCTTTGGCCTGCTCGTCTGAAAAGAGTCACAGCTTAATTGTCATTGTGGCGCAATTTGAAGCCTCGAGCACAGCAAGCGACAACAGGATCACACAATTGATTGATTTCAAGCTCTTGTTCAAGAAAAGAGAGACGGCACCCTACCCACCCGTATCCAATGGCGGTTACGACGGCTCGAACTCAGCGGCTGTTCATGCGGCCTGTACCGTCCCTCTGGTTTCGATCGCCATCCTCTGCATCGTCTCTACGAACTTATAGCACGCAGCCTCCAAGAGGCCCGAATAATACTGTCAAGTTTTGGCCGTTTATAGCCATCATCGGTCTCGGAACGGCGGGTTATATCTTCCTGATTAAGTCGCGGGCGGACAGAAGGTGAGCCCTCTTGTTTAAATCCCATCTCTAGCTACCCAGCTTGTTTTCCTAGCTTGAGGGAGGAACATAACTGTGTGTACGTAGGATATTGACACTAACTGTCAATGTATAGGAACGCACCCGTAAGGAGGATACAATAGCTATTTCTATCAAACCTATGGTTATTTGCCTCATATAGGACCAAACGCTGTATATTATATCAATTCTTCAGATGAAGGGAGGGCTCTTCGTTACATCACCAACTTAGTATATTCACCATGAATGGCCTGAGGGCCCCCCTTCATCACCTGTACAGAAAATATCTAATGGCACACGAATTATGATTATACATATAATGTGTTTTTTGAGTGATCGAGATATAGAAGCAAAACCGACTCTGGATTTGTGATGAGCTTGGAAAGAAGTAATCACAGTATCACCTAATGCCGGTACAAGGGAATTTTGGCTTAACCAAGCTGCCAAGGTCACAAGCAATAGTGCGTCAGAAAAACTGGCCCATGTGCAGATAATACTGTGATATACTATGCAATATTCTTATGCTTATGCTAGAACGTACTGTATGTTACAGTATTATTCGCACACGGGCCATTTTTTCTGACGCTATCTGGCGGGGTAACGGCTTCTGGCAGATGCGGTCATTGAAGAAAGGAGGGGCTTGCATAACGATAAGGTACCGGACCCTGGTTACCTAATGCTAGCAAAGAGCGGGACATTGCAGAAATTAAACCGTAGCATTGAATCAACCAGACCGACGAACCCTCGACGGTAAACAAAACCAAGATCGACCGCCTTTTCCCCTTGTTTCTCACGGTCGACTCTGTCCTCTGCTCGTCATACCTATAGACACATTCACTTTCAGAGCATACGTATCCAGCTCCAATCGGTAGGTACACCAATTCCTAAGACTAGTGAATCAGCCATTACTAACCTMCCTCCCTGCTATAAAGACGGGCTTAATATAGATCTCGATCTCAACCTCGACCTCCAACCACCTCTCCCCCTCTCTTCACCAAGAAACCAGCCAAGAAGCAAAGCAAAAGCCAACACCACCACCATCACAAAATGTCCACCATCGACAACCTCAAGGACCGCACCACGCCCGTCTTCTCGCCGGACGACGTGACGGTGATCTTCGTGCTGGGCGGCCCGGGTGCCGGCAAGGGCACGCAGTGCGAGCGGCTGGTGGCGCGGTACGGGTTCGCGCACCTGTCGGCGGGCGACCTGCTGCGCGCCGAGCAGAACCGGCCCGACTCCGAGTTCGGCGACCTGATCCGCATGCACATCCGCAACGGCACCATCGTGCCCATGGAGGTCACCATCGCCCTGCTCGAGAGCGCCATGCGCCAGGTCCTCGACGAGCCCACGAACACATCTGAGGGTGAGGAGGAGAAGAAGAAGAAGAAGAAGGGCAAGTTCCTCATCGACGGGTTCCCGCGGAAGCTGGACCAAGCCCTCAAATTCGAGGAGGCCGTCGTGCCGGCGCGGTTCGTGCTGTTCTTCGACTGCCCGGAGGAGGAGATGGAGAAGCGCCTGCTGGAGCGCGGCAAGACGTCGGGGCGCGAGGACGACAACGCCGAGTCGATCCGCAAGCGGTTCCGCACCTTCGTCGAGACCAGCATGCCGGTCGTCGAGTACTTCGAGAAGCAGGACCGCGTCGTCAAGGTGGACGCGCGTCCGGGGCCCGACAAGGTCTTCGAGGCCACGCAGGCCGAGCTCGCCAAGCGCCTCCAGCTGCCGTAGGTCGGCTTTGCTGGCTTGGTCGCCAGGGKGGCTAGGGCAATGGGCTTTCGTGTAGGTAGATAGGTGGAAGGTACCTAGTTAGACAGATGGAGAAGAGAGGGAGGCGGAGACTGAAGTGGGCGTTGGGGAGAGGGAGGAAATTAGATTTTCGCTTGGCTTGGTTTCCCGTTACCTCAAGTTACGCAAGTGAGGATATAGAGAAGGAATAGAAGAACAAGAGCTACGATCACGAATAAAGGAATCATGAAGACATAATGGAATGGACGTACATACATACATACCTAAGAATTTGTACGTAAAGTAGAAGAGACGGTCGAGAGAGCGTCCATGTTACATATCTACGGTCTACGAGGGAGGGAGGCATTTCACTTGCATTTTTTAATCGTTAGGCAGAAGAGAGAAAGCAATAAGAGTTTTGCCAAAAATTACTTTGCATTGGTCATTTGCGATTAGGAGGAAAATGCGAACAATGCAACCCTGGCGGCGTCTTTCCCTGATGAACTTTTCTGTATCCTCTAAATACAAGTGTCAAAAGAGAAAAGAGTTTAAAGAAAAGGGTATTCAAGGCCACATCCCCAGGCCTATCAAAACGGCATCATTGCGCATGGCAACGTAGAGTGACATSCCTGCCAATATGGCAAGGCAGAGGTCTGCTAACAGCAAATCGATCTATGGTGCCAATGTGGCACACACTCTAGCAACTGCATAAAATGCCTAGGAATAACCGTTCGTAATCAGGGATAACCTTCGCCCTCCGATGCCATAGACGCCGTAAGCCGTACCGATATGCAACCAATCGTAACACGGAAACGCCCAGAGGAGAGAGGGGGAGAATCGGTCGTCTAGTCATCGTCGTCTGTTCGCTCTCGGCGAGGTGCGCGCTCGCTGCGCTCACCACGATCGCCGCCACCTCGGCGTCCACCGCCGCTACCTCCACCGGTGTTAGAATTGCCGCCAATTCCTGCATTGGCGAGACGTCGCTCGAGGTCTTCAGCCTCGCGTCTCTTGTGTGCCTCTGCGTTGGCTTGCTCTCGGCGTAGGTTGGCGATGACGTTCTTGAGGATGCTTGACCATCCGTTGAGGCGGTCGTTCAACTCACGCCATTGCTTCTCGCTGAAGACGCGGTAGACGGTGCGGTGCACCAGGAATAGCTTGTTGAGCTGAGACAACTTGCCCTCGACAAGACCGGCACGGATGACGTCGATCGTCCACATCTCGACCTCCTCTTCGGGGATCTGGAGTGCCTTGGCGATGCTCGCGTAGGGGATCTCGCGGTTGGGAGTGGTAGCTGCGAGAGTGGCGAAGGTGAGAAGTCGGATCTTGCGCTGTAGCTTGTCTCCATCCAGATTCTCCTTCTCGATGAAGCCTTCGTGCTCCTCGTTGAAGTCACTGTAGTCCTCCAGATCCTTCTCGGCGAAGATCACGAGTAGTTCGTGGTAGAGAGGATGCGACTCAGAGAGTGATTGGATGGCTGGTACGGCCAGAAGGTCTTGGAAGTCGTAATGACCGGTGGATAGGATTGAGGACTTAAGCGCACGTAAGGCGAGTTGTTGGGCTTCCTCGGACTTGACTTCCTCGTCGTCAAACGTGCGTAGAGCACTGAGGATGTACTGGTATGAAGTCCTGTAGAATTTCCAGATTAGCAGCTGAGCACGTGAGATAGCTTTGCGAATTTGTTACTTACTCTTCGTCTCCTGCATCGCGAGCCACCTCTGCGACTTCGAGGTACACCTTTCGCTGGTCCTCCTCGTCTGTCTCCCACTGCTTCAGCCAGTCCTTAAGTTCTGGCAGGCATCGCTTGAGGGTCTCGTAGAAGCCATTGAGCTTGACGAATCGCAAGATGGCCATGAAGACGTTAAAGCGAAGCTCGTTGTCGCGTTCGCTGTCGGGCTTAAGTAGGTTAAAGATAGTCGTGAGCGCATTGAGCGCGAGGCCGGGTCCGTGGACTGGCGAAGAGGTAACCGGCTTCATTAGGTTCTCACAGACGCGAGGGAGGAACATGCCTGCGTTGTCGGATTGTAGAACGAGGTAGATGAGGAGGTTGTAGCTAGACTGGAATTCCTTCTCGGGAACCGAGTTGAGAATGGGCGAGGCAATGACAATCTTCTTAAGCGCCTCATCCTTCTGGTCCTTCTCGAGTAGGGGCTTAACTTCGTCGCCGATGTGGAGGTAGTCAGCCATCTCCTTCGCAAGCTCTGCGAACGAGCCGTCGACGAAGACGCGCTGCTGCGACTGGTCCTCTTGAGCCGCCATGATTGGAGCTAGGTAAAATCTAGGCTGCGGGGGCGACGGAGGTCGATTGTCGAGGTACTGCTCAAGGCGCTTGGTAACTTCGTCGAGGACGTATTGAGTGTCTAGGTTCGCGGTTGAATCGTCGTCGCCGTCCTCGTTCTCGTGGCGGGGTGGTGGGGGATATGGGGATGGAGATGGAGGCGGGGTGGGAGAAGGCGATTTAGGAGATGGTGAGTTTGATTCTGTGTCAGAATCTTCTTCGGTTGGACGAGAGGATTGTCTGAGACGATTGCGTAAGTTGCGACGTTCAGGTCTGCGTCGTCGCCCAGAACGCGTTCCTGGATGGCGTTCTGCTTCGAAAGTCTCGTCAGGGTCCGCCGAGTTTGAAAAATGAATATTACCACCGGTTGGTGCCGTGGAGTGGCGGCGCGGGGCCACCGACCCCTTGGCTCTCCTGGACTTAGCCATAGCTACAAGCCGAGGTTTTGCCGGTGGCAGGGATAATAGTTAATGCGAGGGAGTGGAGCAGATGGATGATGGAAGCGGAGAAATATTAATGCGATATGGTGGAGTAGGAAGAATTAAGTCCGAAGGTTTTCCCGGCTCACACGTGACTAAGTGGATATTAATACGGAGGGGTGGGGGGATAAAAATGATTTGGAGCTAGGGCGTGGAGCTGATCCGAGCTAGGATCATCCTAGTGGGTAAAAAATGTTTACGTGTTTGCAATTGGTGCGGCCGAGAAACGCACTGGACGGGACTAGGGCTGATTTTGCCCCGCCCCACCTGCGTCTACGCGGGTACTTCGCAGACTTGGCTAATCCGCATTTAGCGGTTCGCGACACTGCACACCCCACGTACACACCCACGTATCCATGTATTTCTATGTGATTTGTTTAATTCGTTCATGTCGAGTGCACATGTGGGCTTGCACCCGACATCCAAGCTCATCCGTATCTAAGTACTGCTATTGCTCAACAACATCGGATCACAGCTTATGTGCATTGAAAATATTTGGATCTATTTTGAAACGCAAGTGTGTAATAAGTTGGATCAGGAGTATCCTTTTCGGTACTTAGGGCATAGTACCCATTTAACCGCATCAGAATCACCCGAGTTACCTACATGTTTACTGCAGTATTAACTGCGAACAGAAAGGGATACATGTAGCTAACTAAAGTTCTTGGTAGTTCTCTTTAGACTTGCAGGTCTTGTAGCAATATCTATTGATTATCTCTGTATCTAAGTACTTGTGTAGTTGGCCCTGGTACCTGAGTTACTGCTATGTAGATTATGTAGTGGGTGTTGTTGATTCTTAAGCAGTATGTAGCTCGCCAAGATTTAATTATTTGGTTACTGGTAGAGCACATACCAAAGCTTTTATTCAGCACCCACGTACTTTCAATATATTAGATACCTAACTATATGACTGGCAGAACAGCCACCTAGAATGTTTGCAAGGGAGGGAAAAGTTGCTGTCCAATACTTGATCGTCTCTTGTTCGATAGCATTATCAGGCTTCAAATAACCCTAGCCCACACACGTCCAAAGTCTGAGAGGCCAAAGGGGGGCTAAGGAACCCGTTTTCAGAGGGTTAATGAACGATGACCAGGCAGTTAGTGCTCGCAATTCATCTACCACATGAGGTGTTGTCGAAGGCTGAGGTGAGATGGCTGCCGGTAGGTATGTATTACTTTGAATCTGATGACATCGCAATTGCTTCTCGAGATCAATTCATAATGGAAGGGATGTTACAGGTAGATATAGAGAAATTGGGTAAATGGTTTACCTTAATGGAGCATGCTCTTTTATGCCAACCTTATAGCTACATGTTAGTCTCCCCTTCATGTGATAGGCCTCTCATCAGATAGAAATATGAAGGAGCCCCCATCAGCTCACTTCCAGACTTTTGATACACGCAACTTCGGGCAAGACTGTCCATACATGGCAGATTACAGTTATATCCTGCCTAGGTTGTATTGTTCTTAGGGATCTGTCCTTTGTGTCATTGTGCTTCCATCTCACGTGGAGGGTTGTAAGACTTGGAATACAATTCTCCACATCCATCAAGCGCAATCGGTAAGCCATTATGGCTACAGTGACATTAGATGGTAGTACCACTTTCTGATATGGAGGATAAATGACACGACTTTAGGTGAAATTCTCCGAGGCGTGGGTCAAGGTAGCAATGACTCTGATCCGCATAGAGCTCACAGACACTGACCGTTGTAAGAGTTGGAGGGTCATTGCGGGTTAGTGTGCCACGGTTCACTGTAGTGTATGTAGAGAAGCATAACATAAGTGCATCTGTTATCTGCAACAGTCGGAGAATTGCTACGATTTTATATACGGCGACTGATTGGCCGAGACAGAAGAGTCCCACCAACCCACTTTCCTAATCGGGACAGACAAATACGGTTCCTCTTTGCTTCTTTGCGAAGACCCCTGAATGCCATGTTAGGTAACTCAAGATGAAACAGTCCCCACAGGGTCCAGGCTTCTCGGGGCCATTCAATTCTTCAATCTGGCCATGAGCTGAAGCCATGTGGACATGTGATTGACTCAAGGTATCTGAGAATTCTGTTAGGGATGGAGGTACCAGTAGAGGTAGTATGTTGTCAGCTTTGAATCTCACCTACTGGACTGTTGAATATAAGATGTCGAGGTTGTGGGTACACTTAACGGTGATGATACGCTGCTAGCCTCGCCACCATGCGCTGACCAGGCGCTATCGATTGAATTTCTACATAGGGAAGATCATTTATACTAAATCTATAATAAGATTGAAAATGCATACTACATATACCAAATCAGGTGGAAAAGGCGGGAGAAGGATTACTACTAGGCTGACAGAAAGGTGGCTCTTCATGATGACGAGATGTAATATTAAAGGACCAGGTACAATTATACCTGAATGCCCTTTCAAGCGCCAACATACAATATCAAAAGGCTTACAGCCCCTCTCCTATTTTGAGCAAACGCGCCTTCATACGATGCCGTTAATTTACAATTCAGAATCCAATATTCCAAGCGTACGGTATTAGGTTACCGATCTCCAGGAACCAGTGCTTAGCGCGAAGGCCGAGACGCGCATCTGTTGATTTGAACACGGCTTCGACCTGGTTGATAGGTGGAAAACGGCCTGTCATGCGACCGTCTAGCCCCGGGGGTTTTTGAGCGTGTGCATTCAACATTACTATACTTGACAACAAATACATTGGGAGTTTGCGGCAATAGGTCAATTGCGTTGGAATCGCCCCAAATTTCAGCTGAACAATAATAAATAAAGAGGCGTGCTTTTTTCGACAACGCCTTTGCCAAGCAAATAAGAAGTACGAAGCAATTCCAAGGCAAACAAGACCAGATCGCAACGTCACCAGAGGCCAAAATACCACCTGGACCACCTTTCGACTTACATATTAGAGGGGAACTCCCAGTAACCACCAAAACCTCATTCCATATACTTTCCCTCTAAGTGGGACAGACGGGCGATTTCTCGCAAGTTGCGACTATTGCAATTAATGCGCCGTTTCTAGTATCCCTCCATCTGACTAGCCAAGGTCGATTTAGTCTGAAGCATCCCACCCCGGCTGGCGATCTAACACCTCCGAGTGTCGGTAGTAGAGAAGGCAGCGAAAGGGGATATCAGAATCCGGAAGGGCCCCTCCGATACTGCATCGCAGAATATAGCCGTCGCCATGTTCGACCGTCTTCGAAATACCCCAAAAGATCGGGGCCCACAGCTGAACAGGAAGAAACTCGAAGCCTGGCAGAATTCGCGAGATTCGTCGTCGACAGGTCGCGGCGTGAAAGGAGGAGACAACCAATATCAATATTCAATCAGAGGAGGTGGCCCTCCGCCCCCGAGACCTCCAAGGGACCCCAACTATCCGCCCGAACGGTGAGTGCTTTTGTCAATTTGGGGAAATATTCATGAGCTGAATTACCCCCGACACCATGTTGAGCGACGGGACAATGGCGAGGTCGACGGCCACCTGCATATTGTAGTAATCATTAAATTTCTAGCCCCCAAGTGCAGCGGATTGGAGGATTGAACGAGTAATTCCGGGGGCGCTCAAAGGCGAGAAATACACACAAGAGGATTATCATCCTCGCACCGCATTCGTCAGACCTTGTTGCACTCTGTCGCAATTGTTGCACTTCTCACAGATCTAAATCGCATTTTTTCTGACTTACAAGATGCTAACTCCACGGTATCGTAGTCACCAGAATCGCCAGAGCCTCCAACCCGCACCGCCCGTGCAAGCACCGAACCAGTATCGTAGTTCAGGCTACGGCCGCCCTGTATCGTCGGTATATTCGCAACCGTCGCCGGCCGCCGCTACCTTTGCTGCGCAACAGCTGAGACTCGAAGTTCCGCACAGCGATCCGAACGAGATTTCCCCGCCGAGTTCTCCAGACGCCTTGTCGCCGAGGGATGAGTAAGTGCGACCGCTTTCTTTGTTTGCGCTACATGTGGTGATGAAAGGTAGAAAGAGCTATACAGTACATGAATAAGGGGAGGAAGGAGAAGTTCGCTTGTTAAGTTAAGCTCAAGAGGCGAACTCGAAGTGAATGTAGTCGGCGTCACCCATCTTCTGGTCGACCAGACAATTCACTTCGATTCCTCTCTGTGCTATAGCTCGATCTCTTTTTTTGGAAGCTATTTTCTTTTCTTTTTGGAGTGGAAAGACGTTTTAAATCTGGCAAGACGTCTATAAATAGCCACATCTTTGGATACAACATGCGGAACAATAGCTGTCTCGGTCAAGGCGCAGCAACCACGAAGCTGAGGAAGTTGAAGAAGCTAACGTCCCTCCTTTGCTGCAGGCCAAATCCGGGCGACGTCTCTCCCATTGACGAAATCCCAGACATGTCCCAACTCGCAGTAGACCCTCGGGGTCCTAAAAATGAAGGCCGTACCAACATTCCAATGATGCGCCGCGAGCGTCGAAAGAACTCGGACGCCGCCATGAATGCTCTTCGCGAGACTAAGTCCCGCGAGAGACTGAAGCAGGCACGGCCGTATGGTCACGATGTACGCTGGGATCCGAGTACTGGCGAACCCACGACAGACTCGAAGGGCAGACCATCGCAAGTGCATCCGCAAGAGTACGCCCAGGGGCTTGGAACTCGAGCAGGCTCGGTATCTCCTCCACAAGCCAAGCAGGTTCAAGGCCAGATCTCGTTCGGCGACCGTTTACGTCGGGTACGACAACCCAGCGGTGACCCCCAGCCTGAGCCAGCACCACGGCCCGAATGGCGAGGAGCCAGTGGTCGAACAACGCTCGTTGCACCGGTCAACGACAAGAAGGATGTAGCCCCATTGAAGCTTCCTCGTAAGAGCAGTAAGCGGGCACCCAGTGGACCTAATGTTCTGTCACCTGTCGGCTCTGTCGATTCTGAATCTGCAGCATCTCCGGCGCTTCAAGGTTTAGGAATTCACAACGCAGGCTATAACCGTCGAATCTCATCCCAGTTCCCCTCTCACCCGGAGTCTCCAGCTTCGCCCAGCATTGCAATCACCAATTCGAGCGCCAATTCACAAACTTACCCGAGCCCACCTCTATCTGACGATAATATGGCACCAGCTAGAGATTCTCCTACACCACGAGGACAGGAGAATCAGCCTCCTCCACAGCAGCAATCCCTGCGGATTCCATCCAACGATAAGGCAATTCGTAGGAAACCTGCGGGAGCACCTGGTCACTACCCCCACCCGTCGACCTCGTCATCAATATACTCGCAACCAGAACCCCATCCCCACCCAGCCCTAGCTTCCGCTCCTCCACCCCTTGATACATCCCTAGATGGCTGGACACAGCCGCCCTCCCGCTTTAGTGTAACCACATACGCGACATCCCAGCAGTCATCAACTCCTAGAGAGAGCATGGACATCAGCGAAAATGCACCGCCGGTTCCCACCCCACCTCAGCAATTCTTAGAGCAGCAGCAGCAGCAGTCTACATCTGCACCAGGCCCCTCAATCCTCGATCGCAAGCGTCCCATAGTGTCTGGCTACGAAGGCGCTCGCACGCGGGATAGCAGCCCGGTCGAGCCCGTCAAGATCAGCCTGGATTCCTCCTACTACATGACGTCCGCAGTATCGCGCGCGCGCCAAGCATCCTCAGGCGACAACAACGCCGCCAAGGACAGGAACGCATCGCGGCTCTCTATCGCCTCGCTCCCAGACAAAGACAAGTCGCTCCCGCCGGCGCCGCCGGAGACGCTGTCGCAGACGCAAGACCGGGTGGCGCAGCTCAACGCCAAGCTGCAGGCGCTGGGCAACCGGCGCATCAACCTGAACACGGCCATCAAGCAGATGACGGAGCTGATGCCGACGGATAACCTCCTGGCGTCCGCGGCCGTGATCCAGAAGCGCGAGGAGGAGAAGCGGAAGGTCGAGGCCCTGAGGCTGGAGCTCGCCGAGGTCGAGCGCGAGAGCTACGAGCTGGGCCTTAAGCTGCATCGCGCTTATAAGCGCATGGATCGCGATGCCGAGTATGAGCCTACCACGCTGTGGGTGAGACGGGTTACCGGGTCGTAGTTGTTGGTGTTGATGGAGGAGGCGGAGTTGACGTTTCGGGTGGGATAGTCTGCCTTGCATCCTGTTTACCGGGTCTGGGACTTAGCCTGGCACCAGCAGGGCCAGCGATACCGGTGTGATCGGAGGACTAGATGCTTCATCTTCTACACCGTAGTATCGGGGGGTAATACCGAATGAAGTACCGGAACTCCCAAGAAGGGACGAAGAAAACCCCCGGGTTTCATTGGTCATGTTTCTCATCCGTTTGCTTTTTAAATAAGATCGTCCGCCCACGCCCCGGCAGACTACGTCATGTTGTGTGTTTTTATTTGTTTTACTTTTTGCTTTTTGCTTTTACCGACGACGGTCTCGAATGCGTCCGTCGCCGAGGTTTAAGAACCCAACCTCCCCAAACCCCCCCAATCGAGATACCTCTGTATGTAAGAAGCAGGCGAAGCATGGAGTTTTACGGGATATGCATGCCTCCTTTTTTTCCCCTTCTTTTTTCGTCTTACTACCCTACCTAGCTAGGGCCTCGATGAGTGTACGATGGAACATAAAGTGTAATTCCTCATAGCTTAGGTTAGGTGCTTAGATATGAAACGCGAATGCAATTGTGTATATCCAAGCTGGGGCTCTTAAGGGTGGTTACGAGTAAATGATAAATGATGAGAATATGCAAATCCCGTACGATACGGCATTATACGGCATTTTCGGGGTTTCTGTATTCTTTCGTACCAGCAGTTCGAAGCCGTCGAGCTGTCTTCTTACCCCCTTCAAAGGATGTAGACATACTCGGCTGTGAGATTAGCTTCATTGGATCTCTAGTGAGGGCTCAGAAAAGAACGTGAATTTCACCATTGCAAATTAATAAAGAGTTTCGGATAATGCACATGCACGATGAATTATCAACTGAGCTTGGCTGCGAATCTAACCCTCTTAAGAGCCTTAAGATTTACCCCTTAGGAGCACCCCTTTTTGCAAGCTCGTAAGAAGCAGAGCTCAACCTAGGTTAGGTAGGTAGCTAGCTCCGCAATCAAACAGCAGTGTAAGCATCCTAGAGTATAGTACACTAGACGTCCTGTCCCTGACCCTCCGTCTCTGGTTTTTTTCCATCCTTGTCCTTTCCTGGGTAAAGAGTTTCCTGACTTGCTCGAAGAGTATAGTCCACGAAAGAGAAAAAATGTAAAGAAGGGGAAAAAAAAAAAACTGAAAAGCTACGCCATGCCTCGTAAACTCCAAATGGATGCAATGCAATGCAATGCAGATGCAATGCGAATGCGGAACAGCCTGCCCCTAGCCGTACTCATACAATATACTCAAACAAAAGTTACAATTTCCACAAGTGGAACTGAAGGGGAAGGGGGAACGGGGTTTTCCAACTCAAAAGACGTGTCGGTATCGATACTTTCATCCACTATCGATCATAGCCAGGATCACTACCTAATCTCGCCGCCTCCCCGAACTAACGCGGGGATCTCGGGCGAGGGGAGGAATAGCACTATCCAGTAAAGCCCTTCGAAGGCGTGCCACTAGCTTTGCGCGGTGGTAAGCTTGCAGGAATGTCCTCGTCCTCGTCGCTATCTGAGGTTTCCTCGTCATTCACGACTATGGGTGCTGTAACCGAGTTGCTTCGTTGGGGAGTAGAACTTTCCGTCGTGCCGTCCGTGGGTGAGACTTGACTTGGCTGTGCAACGTGGGACGAGACGCGATAGCCCTTCTTTTGGAGTACCGCGAGACTAGTCAGAGCAAGTGCCTGGTGCTCCGAAGGAACGGATGGCAAGGAAGTTGACTTTGGCTGCGTGGGATCGGTCGTAGCTGCCGTTGCACTCGATCCACCTAGACCCGCGTTCATGTCCGAGACCGCCAGATGGTTGCTCTGCGGCTCGGAAGCGCCGCTGCTAGGAGCTTGCGAACTCACTTGCGAGCCTATATGTGAAGGCCCGTCGCCAGTCCGAACACGTTTGGCGCTTGGCATACCCTCCGGCTGACCTGGGCTGTTATGCTTCCAACCCATACGCTGGCGTTCGTTATCGATCTCGGCCTTAGTACGGCGATTGCGAAGACGGACACCATACTTCTTTCGGATGATACTCTGTTTCGTGCTGAAGCTGTTCTGAAGGCCTTCGAGCTTGACTTGGCGTTTTTCCGGATCTTCGATGGCTTCTGCTTCCTTAAATCGAGCAGTGTACGTAATCTCGGCTTGTCGGAGCTCTTCATCTAACTTCTCTCGTGTACTAGGAGTTAAATGACTATACGGATCGTTCTGCTCCTTGTGATTGGAATTGGGAGTCCTGACAGCTGTCTCCCTAGGCTGCACTGGCGTCGCAGCGTGGTGAGGTTGAGTAGAGTAATGATAGTGACTTGTTGATGCCCGAGGGAGAGTAGCTGGAGCTTGAATTGGGCTGTTGTTGCCCGATGAAAGTGTGATAGGAGATCCTGAAGTTGCGTAGGCTTTAGGAGTTGCCGGCATTGTGCCATGTTCTCCGCATACGTGGTTGGCAAGATGCTGTTCGTGTGAGTATCCTGTTAACGGGAGTATGGCAGAGACACTTACATAATGCTGACCAACCTTGGTTGTAAAGCCAGCGCCACAATGTTTACAGGAAAATGGATAGCCTTCCGTGCTCGGCGGTTCCTTGGTGCAGACTTGTTTCTGAACGTGCTATTTCGAAATCAGCAGCGAGCTATATAAGGGAGCCAGTTGTGACTTACATATTCATAGGGTTGTGTGCTGTCGAACTTGCGCCAGCATAATGGGCATTGCAAGACTAGGGGGCCGCGTCCTTGCTGCATAGATGGCAGGCTTTGCCTATGCTGTAGCTTTGGGCCCGGGTCCGGGACTAGATGTGGCGTTGGGTCGAACGTTGGTGCTGGATTGAATTTAGACGTCTTTTCCTTCTGATCCTCGAGGATGTCACTACTCTCGTAACCGAGACGTTCAGCCCGAGCAAGGGCATTGATGAGAGAGCGAGCATCAATCGTCCTCAGTCTCTTCTCCAGTGCTCGATCTAGGAAGTAATCGCTGGCCTTGTCCAGTATGTCATCCGCCACTTCATCCAGGTCGGATGTTGTGAGATGCGCGATGATCTCATGCTTCGATTCTGACACCATCTTGGAGCCAAAATCTTTGATGGATCTACGAATTATAACCCCGTTTGAATGATGGATGACGGCATTCAACTAGTCATCACATTAGTATGAAAGATGGATCATGAAGCAATGGAAGTAGAAAGCCGAAGTGGCAAGGGTGATGTTTGCATACGGACGTAGGAAAGTTTTAGATATCTGGAAAATTAGAAAAAGGGTGGGCTGAGAGAGGATGATGAGTGGAGAGTGGAATGGGTCTCATCAGCTCCGTATAAATGTCAAGATACCTTGATGGGTTGCGAGTGTTGTCGGCTTAACATGCGCCCTGTGCTTTACACAAGTTTGAGAGTGACTTAAATCATCTCAAAATTGCGGCTTGAAAAGAAGGTAGTGACAAATGATACTACCCGAGGGCCGAAAGGCAAACAAGACGGGATGAAAGGTGGGAAGGAACGGTAATCAGACTGAAAAAGAAAGCACCCACAAGAAATGCGTGATGAAATTCCGAACCGAGCAAGCACTTCTCCCAATTATCACGGACGACTCTCCTCGCAGCAGAGGGAACGGCTTGTTGTATAGCATGCGTAAGCCGTGATAGGTCGTCGGAGAATTTGGGGTTGTCAAGATGATGCTCTTTCTTAGGCGAAGGAAAGCCCCGGGAGGAAATGGACGAGGACTGAGGGCTAGTTCTCTGTCGGAAATATGCCCCGGGCGGATCCACGATGGCGATCTTATGAGGTACGCTAGAAGTCTGGCGTTGCGGATGTTGGCGTGGCTGAGTTGGTTGCGCAGGCTGTGAGACAGACTGTGTATACATGACTAATGGTTTAAGCGGAGCTGCTGCTATCGGAGGGAGTGTGATGGCCGGAGCTGATGCCGGGGCAGTTATTGCCGGCAGTGGAGTTGATGTTGCCGGAGGCGGCGCAGCTGGCTGGCTCGGCGCTGTTGCCTCTGATTTCTCAAGAGCAGGAGATGCCGAGCCAGATCCATTAACCCCATTGCTTCCATTGCCCATGAGACCATTAATGCTCCTGGGAAGGCCATTCGGGTAATGCGTTGTGGGATCAAGTTGGGGGTTAGCCGGCGACGGAATCCTAGCAGGAGTTGGGCTAGGTCCGGATCCTAACCCAGATCCAGATCCAGATCCAGGCCCGGGTCCAGGCGGCGCCGTAGGTGGTTGCGGTTGTGCCTCCATGATAGCGCAGCTCAATTGCTAGCATTAGGTTATGGCGGATTCCTCAAGGGCCCACGCAGATATGTAAATCGCTAAATACTTAACATGTATGGATAGACCAGGAGTTATAGTATTTAGAGGATTTTTGTTGTGGAGACGCGTTTTACAGCGTTTTTGGCGCAGCGGGCAACGGGCACTGGTTGCACCTTGCCTATCACCCAAGAATCCTCCCAAAGTTAAGAAGGTACTCCGGCCGGTGCAGGAGCCTGTTAAATCAATTAGCACGCGTGAAGCCCCTAACGGCGTGGATAACAAACCGCATGAAACTCGACTTACTGCCACTATACAAGAAATTTAATGAGCGTCTTTACAAAAGTCTAACGTGTCAAAAGTCCAGCAAGAATCGAATTTAATGAATGGATAGCAAACGGACAAAATAACGAGGGTGACCGGGATTATTATGTCTTTTTTTTCTAAAGGGGTGGAGCCACACAATTTATTAGTAGCTGATTTTACCTCCGATTAGCATCGATTAAATACATAAAATGTACTTAATATTCGACCAACTTATAAAGGACCCACACTATTATAAGATAGCCGACCAATGATTGGCTTGTTCATTGATTCTGCTACGCGAAAGGTGTGACATTGGTTTTTTTTTAACATGGAAGGTAAAATGTCTTGATCCGGTTGAATTATTAGGGTTCCAATCAGATCCGTTCTCTTTTTGAATAAGGGTATCCTTCCCTTTACGCTTTTCCCCCCTGGCCACTTGTCCTGTGTCTCTCATGTCCTTGTCTGATACCTCACGTAAACGATCTTAGACTTATTAATTTATTGTCAGTTATCGCATGGCCTTTCCTAATCTGCTTTATACATACGTACATACATACATATATACATGTGCGCATAGCACTCCAGATTTATAATCTATACATGGGCATGCATAACAGACCGGTTCATCCCCCAACCGATCTCCCCATGCATTAAGACCTAGACCTGTAAATGGACTGGCTGAATCGGTCTCGGGAAGTAGTGTGAGACAGCAGAAAGCTAGGGCATCAGTACTCACTCCTATTGAACAGGCCCTCCCGTCCGATATTTCTTTGAAGAAATTATACAGTCGCACAAGCCTGCAATTGGTTTGACACGCTGAAGAGGGTACTTCACCACTTGTACCCATCAGTTTAGCCTGTTTAACACGTCATTTGATAAAAATGAATATATATATATATCTGCCTAGCGACATCATACATACATGTATGAAAGGATAATTAAATATCGATTAGATTGATGACGAATCATCACCTATATGTGATTCATCGACAATACGGGCCGCGTGCCTGCAGGCTCCCCTGGGGTCCTTTTTCTCGGGACAGATGAGCATGGGCCTTGCTGTGCCACTTGCCCCTTTTCAAGCCCCGCGGACCCTGAACTTGTACTGCTCTCTGCGATCAAGATAAACCACTCTCTTGCTCCAACCCTCCTCGTCAACTTTCTTCTTGAAATCTGATAGAGGCGACAAGAAGACGTTGTAGTCGTCATAGTGAATTGGGATGGTCAATTCGGGATTCATGAGTTGCATCAACTTCAATCCCTGTTCTGCGTCCATCGTGACCATCACTAGCGGCACTGATGGGCTCGGTATTGTCGTCCCTCCAAGATGAACCAGCATGAGGTCGATCTTCTCGTTTTGAAGCCGCTTTGGAATCTCTTTGAGCTCATCCACGAACAGCGTGTCGCCTGAGATGTAGATCCGGTATCCCGTCTCAATAGAGTCTGAATCGGGGCCGGTTGGGGTGTAGCCGAGTTCTAGGAGCCACCCGTTAGTCGGCGGCACTGCGTTGAGTATGTCGTTGACCTTGGCGAGTGGCCCCGGAGGAACGTGCTTCCCCGGCATTCCCGTCACCTTGATGGCGGGTACTTTGCCATGTCCATCTGTGTGAGCAGGAGTTTTTCCATCAATATGAAGCATCATGCTATCGAAGAAGTCTAGAGCGTGAACACGTTGGAATGGCTCGTCCTTGGATCCGCTTGTGAGACAGTCCTTAGCATGCGGTGTGGTTATGATGTCGAATTCTCTGTTCAACGAATTCTCAACCAGCCGGTCAAAGTGGTCTTCATGATAATGGGATAACAGGATGCAATCGAGTGCCGGAAGCTCATGTATGTCTACGGCAGGATTGGTCTTCCGCCGAGCGGTCACACCGGGTCCTAAGTGTACGTGGTTACCAGCATGCAAGAAATTGGGGTCGGTAAGGATACGGATTTCTTGCCACTCGATCACCGTGGTCGCCGTGCCAATGAAGTAAATGCTTGCATCTTCGTCGTTCTTAGATCCTTGCGGATCAGTGAACACATTTTTAACTGGCAATGGCGTGGTATCCTCGCCAGGGGCTGCCTGATCCTTGAGCAAAGGCTGCCTCTTGGACGCATCAAGATGGAGATGGCGCATTGAAGGCATCTTGAATAATACGGTCCGGTTAATTGATTGATCGAGAGTTATACCAGCTTACTGTTGGGAACATCAGATGGTAACTATATAACAATGTTGGAGGGTACAAGTGTCATGACGTGGACGTTCGTTATGGATGATGTAATGCAACGACTACCATACCAAGCTCATTGCCTGATTATATCAACTCATTTAATTGAAATCGATATTTAATCTTTATCTCCCATAAACTTTAAGGATAATTAGGGCCTATTTATGTGTTTGTGGTTCTATGGTTTACCCTCTATGTGTCTAGGAGTGCCTGAACTAAGGATATTTCGGCTACCAGTGAAGAGCTCCAACTTTGCATTCAAATGTGGCAGACAACTTCAATATTGGGAAATTTTATTTATTAAGTCTATACGCAGTGGGTGGGTGTAAACGCATCGCGAATTCTTGTCAGAGGCATCAACAATCCTCATGAGGCTGCATGATTCGAGCAGAAGCTCAAGCTCCCTTTGATCCTCCGCCACCTAACACCTTAGAAAATAAACTCTTAAACTCCTCTCGCATAAACGCCCATCTATGCTGCCTATAGCAGCTACATCGAGATAAAAACCAAAGCCAATACAGCGCAGGTGCGCATTCACGTTAAGTGTGCTCTTTACTCCTGTGATTTGCGTTGGTTCCCTCACGACTATTCTCCTACTTCTGTCCCTTCCTTTTAGGGCTCGGGGGGTCTTCGAGGCTGACCTTCTCCAACTTCGGCGAGATCTTCTTTTCCACCTCTTTATCAAATTCCCCGTCGGCATTGGCAGGCTCCGTGTTGGTCGGGGTTGTGAGAACACCGCGTCTCTTCAGAGTGTGTTGGTTACTCGAGATCTTCTTGGTGAACTTTGTGTATCTCTTGAGCTTTAGGTCACCCTTGCTGTCATAGCCACTATCATCAGTAGCGATCTCAAGTGCCCGCTTGTCGACAGGAGTCACACGAGGCTGAGGTCCATCGTTCTAGAACAGATCCTGCACCTTCTGAGGTGTCCACTGGTTCCAATCCAACAACCCAAACTTCTTCTCAAGACGAGGGCGCATGTCGGTTAGCTTCTTGTCAATGGGGTCAGCCCAGTTCTCATAGGCAGATATGCCCATAGCCTTGTGACGGTGGCTTGGCAGCGGATCTCCCGATTCTGTTGATCCCCAAAACGCTTGGAGTAATCTCTTCGCCGTGTCCTGTCGAGCCCTCCACAATGCCGAATTGTAAGATGCCTTGTTTGCCATGCCAAGGGGAGGGCCAATCTTATCAAAGTTTTCTTGATGGATAACGGGCGACACACGCGAACCAAGCAAGTAATTGATCAAGAGCGCTCGCATCTGTGCAAGCTCGGCGACCTCATTCAGGATGTCCTCCTCTGGACGGGCTGCAACCTCTAGGAGCATAGTGGTGCTTATGAATTGCGCTAGAGTACCCCCCTCGCGATGCGACTCACAATCGTGAAGGAACTTGTCGATGTTACGTAGATAGATGTTGTGCTTGGTTGCTTCCTCGGCGTCCTCGGGAAGGCTCCAGTCAAAGGCTGATGTCAATTGACTGAGAATGGATTTGATATCGGCAAGATCGGGCAACTTGGTGAAGGGCAGCTCACATTCCCGTCTATTGGTGCCCTTTGAAGGGCAATTGGCGAGCAGCATCGACATCTTACTGACGGTTGATGTAAAGATTCTCTAAAATAAAGACGATGTGTGGGCGATGAAGAACGTTGTCGCGATTTTGTTGCGAAGCTCCAAGGAGACAAAAAACGCGCTTTGTCCGTAGGAGATCGAAATGTATAGGAGAAGGATGACTGGTAATAATGATAATCAGTCACCAGTCCCTGGTAAGGAAACACGGGAATAGAATGGTGTTCTCAGCTGGCAAGGGGTGAAGGCTCACACTGTGTTAAATCTATGAATTAGTAATATCATGGATATAATAATAATAATACTGATGAATCCTCTTTGATTGGCCTTTGGGATGAGTACCTAAGAATATTTGAATATACTGTAGACAAACCCTTCCGGTTGTTGCCGAGGAAAGTTTTGGTCCTTGGAAGAGTTAATAAGAGTCAATAATATGGCACTTGGTGAGGTGCTGGTCTATGTGTCAGGTCCATCGTGCCTTCCTCCCCGTGGTAATTCACCGTGCATGCTTATAAGGTTATCATTCAATCTGCTATGTCTCTTGTGATTGCTCCTTACAGGTACCGGCGCCTTCTACTTTGATTCGCCGGCTGGACCTGCTTCTATCAGGCGCCCACCATCTAATCTAATAAAGTAAGTCGCGTCCTTAACCGCTTCCAGTCGATGGGCAATCGTGATCACAGTGCTATCCTTCAATTCTGCCAAAAGAACATCCTGAATTGCCATGGCAGTCTTCTTATCAATCGAAGCAGTTGCCTCATCCAAGATGATAATAGGGCTCTTTCTAAGAATAGCCCTACCAATACCGACTAATTGACGTTGACCCTGGCTAAGATTCTTGCCTCCAATGTCAACAATTGAATTAAGAGACCACTTCGGTCCCAGAACTCGGAATAGCGCCTCTTGGCATTCCTCATCCGTGTGTTGCTCCAGCGGGTCTAGGTTCTCCCGGAGCGTGCCTGGGAATAGTACCGGGTCTTGTGCCACGAAGCTGATACGTTGGCGCCAAGTATGGACATCGACTCTGGAGATATCCAGGTCACCAACTCTGATCTGCCCCTTTTCAGGGTGCATTGTTGCGAGAAGAGCAAGAGCGAGGGTAGACTTTCCCGACCCTGTTCGTCCCAATACTGCACAAGTCGCTCCACTGGGGATCGTGAAGGAAACATCAACTAGAGAAGGTTCGAGGTGCGGTGCATACTTAATCGTCACCGAATCAAACGTGATGCTATCCTGGTACGATGGCCAGTAAGCAGGAGGTTTAATGTCTCCGTTGGGTTCTTCCTCTAGGTCTAGGAGTTCAACCACCCTCTCCACGGATACAAAGTCCATCTGGAGCTGACCGTATGTTTTGCACAGGACGTGAGTAGCCTCGACCAACTGAGCAGCGCTTGTGAGCACGAAAGCCGTGAGGCCAGGAGACAGTCCTTGGTACAGAGCCAATATCGTCAGAGCAAATATCGAACAAGCTGACAGCAAGTCATATCGGTATTGGAGCCACGCCTGCAAGCTCCAGTAGAAGTGATCCATCTTCTGAAAAGTATCCGTAGCGGCAATATTACGGTTCTGAAAGGTCGGCTGCGCCTTGAATGCTCGAATAGTGGCTAATCCGTCAACGAGAATGCCGAAATTCGACATTAGAGGGCTGAGTGTGACCATTTCCAGTCTGCGTAGACTTTGCGAGGTCGGCAAGAATCGCATGAATATGACAATAAACCAGATAGTCATCCCGAGTGCAAAGATGAAGAATATCGGTGTGGTCAGGGCGATGACAATCATGGAACTCAGCCATGTTAGAGACCAAAAAGCAAAGTTTTGAAGCGGTTGAATAACACCACCATCTAACATTCCGATGTCAGATGTCAAGCGGTTCATCAAGCGCCCGACTGGTGTAACATCGTAGAAACGGAACGTCGCACTGCTGACTCGGTTGATAACCCTAGCGAACAAGTCCTTGGCGGCTCTGTATAAGATAATTGTAAGGCCGCACTGTGTGAGAACGAATAGTATCGTCATGACGAGCCCGAGGACGGCATACCACAACAGCCATGGCCGAACATCATCTTCTGGTCTCGGCAAACCGTCGAAGATACGATTCGCAATATCAGATGAGCTTGACAGGGATCGGGAATTGACACTTCCGTACGCTTCACCCCACGCTTTGAGGAACCAGTAGTTCAAAATACGGGCGAAGCGGAAAAGAGAAAATATCCCAATGACGGCCGCCCAGTACGTGAGCTTGCCCGCTTTTATATATGTCCAATAAACTCTGGCGACAACTCCGCCCGACGCCCGGTTCTCGTCCTCGATGAACTTATCCGGAATTGCGGCGTTCGCTAGTTCTTCCGAAACCACTGGGGCTTCATCCTCGATAACTGCGCCTTGCTTTTGTGATGGGATGTCAAATTCTCCGGGGTACTCGTCGGAATCGAAAACGCGCGCCTTGCCGTCAGTGATCTCGATCACTTGATCCGCGAGTGATAGACATAGGTCAACCCGATGCGTAACGAGCACCACAGTACGATCCTTCAAAAGGGATCCGCGGAACAATTTGCGGACGATGGACTGAGCCGTCTGATGATCCAGTGCGGCGAGTGGGTCATCCAGTAACAGTATGCGGGATTGGCAATACACAGCTCTAGCTAGTGCTACTCGAGCCTTCTGGCCTCCAGAGAGACCAATGCCGTTCTCTCCGATGTTAGACTTGTCTCCATGCGCGAAGTTTGCCAGGTCGGGTAACAGTTCGCACGCATCCAAGACTTCGTTATATCGGTTCTTGTCCAATGGGAAGTTAAAGAGAATGTTGTCTTGAATGCTCATGTTCTGAAGCCACGGAGACTGAGCACAGTAGCCCACCATCTCATTGGGAAGTGTGCAATCGCCTTTGACTTTATTGAGCTCGCCCAAGATAGCTTCCAGCAAAGCCGTCTTTCCCGAACCAACCTTTCCATGGATGAGAGTGAGGCCAGGCGGAAAACATAAGTTAAGGTCTTCGAGGACAAGTTTTCCGTTGGTAGGCCACGCAAAGGATGCTCCTCGAAATTCGATCTCGGAGGGAGTTTCACCATAAGCACCCTCTTCTTTGTCCGGTTCACGCATAAATGTCTCGAGACGTCCTATCGCGATGGAGGCATTCAGGAGTACCGTTATTAAATTGGGAAGTTCCTTCAAACTCGACTCCAGCATCGTGAATAGCTGCAGGGCAGGGAAGGCCACGTCGACCGGTAGGGGCCGCCCTGCGATGTATGTTACAGCGAAGAAAGTGAACACTGGGAAAAGGGCACTAGCTGCAAGGTTAGAAGCACCGACTCCGATAGTCCATAAGCTGGCGACAATCCTCAGATGTAGTTCTTTCGCCCGTGCTTGCATGATGTTTCCTAGCCACTTAGACTGCCAATCATACCATCGAAGGGGTCTGATGGCCTCAACGAACTGCGTGGTTGCTTGGAGCCTAACATCTGCTGCAGCTCTTCGGCGCCTCTCGACATTAATTAAGGAACGCACGCAGGCTGCGTTCAAAAACTGGAGGATCACTGCCCAGGCTACGCCAAGGAGACAAGGCCATCCCAGCAGTTGCCAGATAAGGACCAAGGAGAAAATTAACTGCAATGGTTTCGTAACAATAGATGGAAATTCCCAAAATCGTTGCGCCACTTCATAAACGTCGTTTCTCATCAAGTTGAGGATCTTGCCCATAGTCGCTGGTTGCTCCTGGACGGTCTTGGCTTTGCTCTCATCCTTAGCTCTGCGGAAACCCAGGAACTCGAGAAGACGAGTTAAGCGGGTTCTCTCGGGCGGTTTTGCTCCAGACAGCGGTACGTCTTCACTAGGCTCATCGCCATTGTCTTGACCATTCTCCTGAGGAGGTGCGCCCAAATCCGTGCGAAGTCCAAATGATTTTCGTGACAACGTTTTCGCATAAACTGCTGTAAGTAACTCCCCACGCGACCTTTCGTAAGCCCGCCTACTGTACCACAGTAGGAAGACACCTGACTGGCAAGCAACCAGCCGCACCAACAAAATAGCCAACGCATAGAAGAAAGACTCGTCCCTGTAGGTAAGACCTTTCTCGATAGATTGTAACAAGCGCTGCAGGAGAGCCGGGTTCGAAAGATTCGCCGCGGTCTCTATAAGTCCTAGAAAGGTGATGATGATCAGATCCAACCCATTTGCCAAAACCAGACGTTTTATTATAGAGCCCTTTAGATCCCGAAACAATAAATGCAACCTCTCGTGTTGAAAGTCATACGGTAGTAACCAAACATCTTCGTCATTTAGCTGGTGTTTATATCCTCTGGAGATTAGTGAGCCCATCCATGAGACGGTCATAAATTGCCATAAGCTTAAATTGTCCTCAGGGCTGCGCAGTTCAGACGTCGGGGGGTAAGCGGAACTCGCAATGCCAGTCGGATCGAGCTCCGGATCTCGCATGGGCATCGAGAAAATGAGGAGCATGGCGGCCAGTGCCACCCCGACAGCGCCGACATGGACTATGTTCACGCGTTCCGTCTCACTGTACCACGCTGCCAGCGACACGAAGCCGCACACGGCAATCGTGGTGAAAAGGATTAATAGAGCCTTCGGCGTCTTCCTGGGGCGGTCGACGACCGTGATGAATAGCGCTACAACCCATGGCGCGAGCTCCAAAATTCTGGCGATATTAAACGGCGGTGACACAGCGGCCGCGATAGCCAAGACGAGTCCGATCGCGGACAAGGCCAAAAGACAAAAAGTCCAAAAAGTCCAAGGTCTCGTACGGAAGCTAGGCAGAAGCGCCTCTTCCTTCGCGAAAGGGCGAACCCATTGCGGTCCCTCGGGGAGCAGGCCGTGGGCGATGTACAGCAAAAAGCAGGCCCCAGCAATTGCCGCCTGCGCGATCGAGCTGCGGGAGACGGCATCCATGGAAATCAGGCGCTGACCCAATTGGACCTGGGAGGAAGAGGAGGAGGCAGAGAATGGAGGGGAGTTGGTCTCGGGGAAAGACACGAGGAATTCATATTGACCGGTGTATAAAAAACTACTCATTGCGCGTGACGGGGAGAAGAAGAAGCCTGAGCTGCATCCATTACCATAGTTCAATAGCGAGCGCCCCAACGACTCTAAAAGCGGGTGATCGTCAGTTAGGTTAGCCTTGGGGGTGCGGAGATTAATAAGCCTAAGGAGAATTGGAACTCTATGTAGGGCTCTTTGTAAACTGGTTGGAAAATGCTGGGGAATCGGGCTGCACGTCCCGCACGCCCTGCTGTGTATTAGGAGCTATACTCACTTAGTTGTTGGTAGTAGTAACGCAAAACCCCAAACTAGAGCAAAAGTCTATAGGACAAGTCGAATAGGCAAACCCGCGTCGTGACACAATTCGAAGCTAAAAGAGAAAATGGCGGGKGGTTATGTGATTAAAACAGCATTGTGTCAAAGGTCAAAGTTCCAGTCTGTGGGGGAATAAGCTTCAATGTATGTATGTATGTACCTCTTACCTCAAGGATTTTCCCCACATGCAAAGTGTCAGCTGAGGGCAGCTGGGGTCTGTTTGATTTAGGTATAACGCAGGTCCTTAGGTCTGTTCTGAGCTTGCCGACGCGCCCGATGCCAAGGGTGAGCTCGGTTGGTAATTCCGATGGCACCATTCCCGAGGCACATTGTGTGTTCCAGCGACTACCTACACTCGCTCACATTATAGGTATTGTACTACGCAGTGTGTTTAGATCGAGATTCGGAAGCATAGACGAATCAGAGCACACGTATTTAAAGCATGGCATTTCAATAGGTACATCGGAGTGCGTACACTCTCCGTAGCCACGGCGTTTTGAGCAACTTCAATGTTATGTAGGCATAGGTATCAGAAAGAAAGCCACCTGCCCTCCTGTACTACGTGTAACTGGCATTGCGAACACAACATGAACAACAGAGCGTCATCGCGTTGTACGAGAATTCCCCGATAGGATATCACTTGACGCCAAACAAACCCCAACCTCCCCGACGCGCATTTATTAGACCGGTTCCCCAATGCAGCCTAGCATAAGCCTCTGGTAATCCCCGCTCGTCTCGCCTTTGATGCGACTAGCGAGACTTCGTCGGTACCGCTGCTGGTAGGCTCCCTTGACGTTTGCCATCGTCTGCTTGTCCCAGTGATACCGGACCACTCGAGATACAAGCAAATGGTCTTTTGTTCCCATGCCCGCCATCGAGTCTTCCAGTAGAGACGCCGCGTGCATGTACTTATCGACGGCATTTCGCAACTGGAATAGCAAGGCCTGTTCCATGTGTCCGCTGAATTCCTGCAAAAATTGTTAGTAGTTGGTAACACAAGAATGGCCTTTGCAGAATTTAACTCACCTTCTTGATAACATCTTCCAACCGCCGTCTAAACTTCTGCTCGTAGGCGTGATTGATGGCCCGGATTTGATTGTCGTTTCGCGTAGATAGAATTGAGCATACCATCATTTCGTCTGTGCCTAGTTTACCCTCCGTAGCGCGGTAGATTTCCATGACGTCCTGGTCTACGGCCTGGGGGATAACCGGGGCACTGTCCTCCGCCCTGTTTGCTCCTAGCACGATCAAGAAATGCCGTTCGGTCTTCATGCTCAGATCTCCCTTCACCTGGCTCTCAAGCGACTTGTGGAAGGTTTGCTGGTACATGCTCTTGATGGCACGCATATCTGCGTTACTCCGGCCCAGCAAGACGTCGTTGAGCACCTTCTCCTTCGTTCCGGGGCCATCCATCGCGGAATTGAGAAGGTGGACATCGTGGAGTAAAGGTCCCCTGACAATCGCAACCAGCCCCGTCTCAAACCATCCTCTCGTCTCCGATACGATATCCTTCTCAAGCGAGCGGCTGAAGGTTCGGAAGTAAGCGGCCTTGATTGCCTCGATTTGTAAAGGATCTTTATTGCATAAGACGCGGATTAATGCTTTCTCATCAGTACCGAAACCTTTCATTGCCGATCTCAGTGCCTGGGCATCTGGAGTGGCATCCCATTGAATGATCTGAGGCGCGCCATAGCCGAGACTCGGCGGAGTGGGAGGACCGCTGGCTACAGGCGGAGGGTATTGGTATCCTTGCTGGGGCGGAGGCTGGTATTGGCCCGGAGGCGGGCCGGGAGGAGGAGCTCCATAGCCTTGGGTCGGTTGTGATCCGTAAAGCTCAGCCGGGGGAAACTGACTGGGCTGGCTGGGATAAGGATTCCCTTGTGGGGGAGGATAATAGCCACCACCCTGATGGTATGCTCCGCTTTGAGGTGGCTGCGGAGGGTAGTATTGACCTTGCGGTTGAGACGGAGGGTATTGCGGCGGGTACTGCTGTGGCGGTGGTTGACCGGGATAGTAACCCGGCTGCCCGTATGGGTATGACATGAGCTTCAGAGCTTGTCTGCCTTTCAATCCTGGATTGGCACGATATTGCTGGCTAGGATAACTTGGACTGTGATACGGCCGTCTGCTATGCGATTGGAAGTTTGCAGGTGTTGGATTATGTACGCGATGCGGGGTTCGGACAGACCAATAGCAGCGGAGGTAGTGAACAGGTGGATGGAAGCGCCGTGGGTAGGTAGACTATGCTATGAGAGTAGGTAAAGATAAAAGACAATGAAAAGCGAAACGTAGCTTGCTTGACGACAACCTTATAAATTATTCAAGTTGACTCTGCTAGAGCTTGCGCCTCACACGCCGTTGCTATTGAGGCTGTGAACCAACAAAGAACCACCATTCCAAACCATCAGGTAGGTACGTCAATTAGCTTGATGGCGGGGGGCGCAGTCCGCGGGGCAACTGATATCTGCAAGTAGCGAGTTGGTACCTACATGATAAGCATTTAGCGGCCTCCCACTAATTATGCGCCTGGGTAAGGATCCCGGTTCGCCGGTACAGGCACCCAAATTCGAAGGCGCATGTTCTCTATACTAAAAGAGTACTTACGACACAGCGCAGCTGATCAATACCAGCACCGCCAAGACAAGGACACGCAGCTCCCGCCACAAGGAAATAGGCAGCATCAACACCCAAATCTTACTAGCGCGTGCAAGTCTTAATAACTGGAAGATGTTTAGAAGCAAATGACGTATGTATATTTCTATAAGCGTTTAAGGAGCGAATCGAATAACAATTATGCACAACCAAATGCTCCCAAGTCTATATGTACCCATCATTGTCCTCTTCCTCCACTAAGCGCGCGCTTCCACCGCTTCATAACCCTTAAGTCCAACTCTCGACATCATTGCGAATGTCGTCAGCCCGCTTAGGAGGTGTGGCAAACAATGCTGCCGACCTGGACGGTGTTGGTCGAGAGGCGCGAGGGAGTCGTGCTGGTGAAAGCCAGACCGTGGGTACCAGTGCTGCGTTACATTAGCCAATGGTTCTGTTAGTTGTGGTCGAGATGCTTCTACTTACCCATCTGTAGACTGGTAAGGAGTGCAAGTAATAGAGTCAACCGGCACACCTGCGGTGGCGCCAACGAGGTAAAGGGTAGAAACAGCGGCCAAGGCCTCCGAGTTGGTGTAGGTGGTGTCGATCGGCACAATGATGGTGTTGTTCGTGAGGCCGCTGCCGGCGCCGCCGTGAGAAGCCTCAACGGTGATGTAGGCACTGGGGGCGGCAGCAAGAGCAGAGCCGGCGAGGGCGATGGTAGCGAAGAAAGCGGTGGCCTGCATTTTGAATGTTGGGTTTGTTGCGAGGATTGAAGTGGTGAGGATGTTGGCGAGTTATTAGTAGTTGACTTGGAAGCTTGATTGATGATGTTGTGATGATGATATCGACTTGAAAATGCAGAGCCTGGACGTCGTCTTTATACGAAGTCGCATGAAGTCGTCTTTGACACCTTAGGTAAGTCTTATCTCCGCCATTAAGCTACGGAACGTTCTGACGTGGTAAGCGCTAGTGCCTACGTGGATCTAGGGGGTGAGATTGCCGGAGGCTGAGATGACGGGTACGCGGCGCAGACAGCCTTCAGCCCAGCCGCAATTCGCTTTCAGCGGGGGGCACCCACACGGTGGCGGTCAAACACGAGATTGAGTAACCAGCCTACCATGGGATGATGCTATTGGACCCGAGTCAATGGATGTACGGTTACATAAAATCTCAACATTTCATTTGCGGTGAGTACGATATGAAAGCCTATATGGTCGCATAGTGGACTGAGCCGCACGTGGCTCAACAACAAACCTCCTACGAATATAGTTACTATATTTCGATCGGCTTTCCCTAAGGCGTCGTCGGACGGACATGGACAGCGAGGTACCGCCGCGCCGACGCATCCGACCCGACTTGGCGGCGGTTTGCTGTCCTCATAATAGCGAACATAATAATGACGATCATCAACGCTTTTGTCGCGATGCATTTTGTAATCAAGACTTAGGCTATAGCTCTGGCAAGACGTGTTGATGAAGTCGTATTTCGACTAATGGCATCTTGTCTCTATTACCTCCCTTGGTAATTCTAACAATCTCCCGCTCGGCAGCGCATAAACCAACAACCGCCGATCTCATCAACCCCTGTTAGATATATGTTGAAAGTTTACCAAGAACCAGAACCTAGGCAGTCATGTAAACCCATGGTAACGTTGTAGTATCCAGTTGACCTTCAGTCTGGATAAACGTTGTGGACGTATGTTTACACGAACACTAATACGCTTAAGAGCGCCACTCAGGTACGAGTCCCGGTGATCCACATCCGATTCGGCCTTTGTCTGGGAGTCCGTCCCCTTTTACGGCTTATCCGAATGCGAGGTCGAGCCCGCCAGAGATGAAGATTTATCATATCATACGTCTCATTGAATGTTTGCTACGAAAGAATCGCATAATGGTTCGACGTTGCCCGATCCCTGGGTCGAAACTAGTTTAGACAGGAACAGATCATATCGAGGTAAGTTGGTGCCTGATACGACAGGTTGAGTGGCGGAATAATGGTTAGCGGTGTGATTGTGGGAATGAAAAGGGGTAACGCAGAAGACTCGAGAGAAGGGAGCGAGAAGAAAAGAAGGGATAGAATCATGTAGGTACCCAACTTGCATGAATCTTCGTAACTGTGAGTACGTTGCTACTACTCTGGACATCGGTATCTATTTCGCCCGACGAGCAAGTTGTCTGCAAATGAAACAATCTGCCCATCAGAGGTGAAAAGCGACAGGTGTTGACGTAAAACACTTTCCAATTCTCATATGTATCGTATCATACACAGCTCGGTGTGAAGTCCCTTGCAGTTGCACTGCCTAAGTTGAGAACGACCCTCCGAAGCGACCACATCGCATCGATTCAAAATAGTGCATGAACTGCGTAAATTACGCCGTATTCTTGTCCATATGAAGGCTACCGGATTCAATCGCTATTAAATCGTATTCGAGTGTTTAGCGCCACGTGTTCTAGCATCTAGTACACGAGATACGTAAGAAATTAGTCGCGAAATGTCAGCATTTCCATACCAGCACATGCGGCTAGAGAAGACGAGAATCGAATGATTGGTACATGGTGTAATGTTCTCCTGCTGGAGCAAGAATACTGTATAGAATACAGGAGTCAGTGCTAGTTCTGTTTATGATACAGTTTCCTATCTGAAGTACGACCTCACAACTGCTGGCAGAAATCCATCAAATACAATTAAGATCACTTAATCATAGAGAAAATTTCCAGAGTTATCCCCTCCCTAAGAAGCGATACAGTTCATCGCAGTTTGATATAAGAGTACAGCATGTATTAATTTTAGGATTATCTAACTATAGGTTATCTTACATGAGTACGCTGCTCAGTTGCTGTCATGGCCACAGCAATTCCCTTACTGAGCAACAGCATAGAAAGCACCAAGGGCTAGAGCACCGTAAAACCCAAAAGAGCTACCAGAAATCTTGCCGGCATTGTTGACTACGACAACTCCGGAAGACTGAATATTCATTAGCTGAAAGCCCTCTCTATGAATAGAAGGCGGAAGGGCGGAGGACTTACTGTGGGAGCCGTTCCATTGCCACTGCCACTTGCGCTGCCAGTACCAGTGGGAGTATGAGAGGTAGAAACGGTGGTTATTCCAGAAGCTGACTCCGTAGCAGGGGCGGTAGCGTGTCCGGAGCTAGATCCAGTACCAACGGGCCCAGATGTCTCACTGGAGGTAGAAGGAGCGGTCACCTCCGCTGTACTAGAAGGAGCACCGGCTCCCTCCGACGAAGATTCACCGGCTGTCGAGGTCTGGGTGGCTGTCGCAGAAGACCCAGATGAAGGAGTCTCGGCCGCTGATGAAGTAGCTGAAGCGGTCGACTGAGATGCACTAGATGAGCCGGTGCTTGCCGGAATTGCCGGTCCAACATCTGGCTGCTTGCCAGAGAGCGGTGTTGTGGAGAGACCGCATGGTGTCGCATCCTTTGTCAAAGTATTTCCATAGTACTGCCAAATGTCCTGGTTGTCGGGACCAGCACACTGAAGACAAGCCTTGTAGTCGGTCAGAAATGTGTTGTCGTGGCACACATCAGCACTATTGCGCCCCTGGATAATGGCTTGGCCTGGGGATAAGGATAACGTTAGTGACGCGTTACTCTTATATCAGGTAGTAAACATGTAATGCTAACCGCAGTTATCATGGCAATTGTAGGCAGGCGACCCAGGATCCTGACGCTTGAGAAGACGAGCAAAGAACTGTAGCTCGTCCGTAGAAGCGGAGACTGCCGTGGCAGCAAGGATTGCGCCCAAAGCCCAGCGTACAGTGATCATCTTTGGTGTTATTTGTGTTGAGAACGAACGCGTAGATAAACAAAAACGAACGACTGGTTAGATGTCCAATTACACTTAGGATATCGATGTATTAATAGGTGAATAATATGAAAATTTACAACAGCGGTTACAGCAGTTTTATAATTGTGTAGGTAGTTTGCATGCAGGCAGCTTCTGGAGCTAGTATTCGGAGCACTCATGCAGTCATTCAGCTAAGGCAAGGGGTTCGACCAGCTTCGGCTAGGATTCATTAACGGACAATGCGACGCCAGCCGACGCTCGGAGATTAGGCTGAAGGACTTAGAAGTAGTATTAAGTTGCTGCTTTTGGTAGTCGGCCTGTCCTCAAGAATTCCCTTCGCAAGGGAATCATGCCCCAGTTACAGCCTAGACCCAATGGCTGCTATCTATCGTGAAGGCTCCGAGGCACAGCTAAGTAGTACTGCATGTGCTATAACTTGCTTAACATCGCCAAGAGGAGCCATCTAGCGGCCCAACCGAGGAAGACCTTTTTATCCTTGTTACATTTAGTCATGCCATTGCTCGTAAACAGGGCAGCGCAAGCGACTTCATCTAGTTCGATCAGTCAGTTCCTTGAACGTCGTCTCTCGACGCCACCGGGACATTTTCCTAGGTAGCGTCGGTGTTGTGTCCGTACCCTGTGATCTCTGTGGCACGAGATTATCCCTTGCTCTCGTTCTACCAGCTCTCTTCGGAAACTATTACAAAAATATTGACGTTCTGGACCCGTATTGGCTGTCTGATCTGATTAGATTGATAAGATTAGATGGAGTGCCACACCCCGCTCGTTGTCTCCGCTTTGGCGCCGGATTCCTGCAGCTAAAAGCAAATCAACATGGATATTAGGCAAGGATTTTCCCTTAGCGCCATCAGATAAACCAGCGTGCGGGTCACAGAATCAACGATGAACTTGAGCTTCCGATTTAGTACGTGTATCTAAGAGCTCCATGTCGGTATCGTTCGATATTAAAACAAACGAGATTGTATATGCGAATTCACTGCGTGTTCCGATATTGAGCTGAAATAGTTTTGCCTTCGGAGTTAACTTTGGCCGGTGTATGCCATGCAGGTTCGAGGATTTTGAGACATGTTGTGTAACTCTGACTCGATTTTATTGTTACGCGAGTAACCTGAAGAAAGCTCGCTTGCGTGGGAACTGGGGTCTTCACGATCTAAAGGTTGGTAAGAAATCGTACCMCCCGTCCAGCCTAGCCATTCAGATCCACCCGTCAAAGTGTCAACATACAACCCGATTCGCCCATTTGCCTCTAGTTCTATGCCGTTCTACACAGTCTAGCTAGATCTAGCCGTTTAAATCCACGCCATTAAGTAGACCGCCATGTGACGGTGATGACGGATTTAGCTACTACGTTACTAGCTGTGAGTTACCGATCACTTGTTACTTACCAACCCCCTTTCACTGACATCTATAGCCTACCTCCTGACACCTTGCAATTGTCATTGCTAGCGCTATCCTCGAATACATGAGATGTTTGCCATGACATCAATCTCAAGTTCATCACTTCACTCCTCAAGCATTCAACATATTTTGATATTAACTAATATCTATCCGCGAGGCTATGATACAAGATAGCTTTGGCCCAGGTACTTTTAACGATGTATACTGGGGTAGACGACATAGAACTAGACGCAATTAACACTTTAGGTAATAGAAAGCTCGGCAGCTCGTTACCCATCCAAAGCCCATGTACCTTGTCCAAGGCGGTGTGGAGTGAAAATAGCTCTCCCATCTCACCTGAAAATAATAGATGAGTCTTTTGTAAGACCTTCCTAACACGGCCGAGAACTATCATGCTCTCCACCAACTAGTCTACCGTCATCGGATCGCCACCATCCCCATATCTTACAAGAGGGTAGAGGTCCTTATACACCCACGGTGGTTGTTCGGCCAATTAGCTTCGGAGACCGACCTGTCTAACTCCTTGGGCGTGAAGGACTGGCCAGATCTGGCCTACCGATGAACGGCAAGGGACATTGTGCCATGCCGAACTCTGGAACTCTCGCTTCTCGCACTTACTAACTTGTATTCTTACCATAAGATCATGATATCGATGTACCGTAGACTTGGGAGTAAACCTAAGGCGTCGAGGCACTACATGTCAGCCCACCCGCTCATAACTGCCTGGATAACGGCGTTGCCATCCAGAGGTAGGGTGCTAAGTCATTAACAGGCCGTGTCTTGCCGGCTTATCTCGGACGAATGACTGAGCGCACCAGTTGACGCCCAGGCAGTGGGATTTCTAGCTTGGCAGTGAGTGATTGGCTTGTGACGAGGGGCCGGTTATATGTGCTTAAATGAATTTCCCATCGATTATAGTAAATTGCTACTGTTGCACAACTAATACTTATAAGATCGACTCTCCACTTCACCTACGTTTACCCTTCAAAAGCCACAAACACCTCCCCGCAGGCGTATCGACGACTACGCGCTGTACCACTCTCATTCTTTCAGTAACTGCTTGCAGCACTCAGTATACTCAACATGAGATTCAGCCAGCTGTCTTGTCTTGCTGCGCTGGCTGGCAGTCAGCTCGTCGCTGGCGATGGAGAGGCTCATGGTCAAGGCCTCGAAGGCACCGTTATGGGGCCTG
Source organism: Hypoxylon sp. E7406B (assembly GCA_000931505.1). Lineage (NCBI taxonomy): Eukaryota > Fungi > Ascomycota > Sordariomycetes > Xylariales > Hypoxylaceae > Hypoxylon > Hypoxylon sp. E7406B. Next base: position 23,314 of record JYCQ01000006.1, on the reverse strand, counting down.
TTGCTTTCCTCTGGCCCGACGACAGGCCTTGGAGTGCTTCCGCCGACAACATTGCGCCCTGTGGAAGCTCTAGCGGCGTGAGCAATCGAACCATCTTCCCACTGAGTTAGTACCTACCTACTATCAAGGATATACAAGTACATCTCAGCTGATATGCTTGATTTCTATTCAGGCCAGGGAACCGTTGCTCTGTCAATCGCAGACGACGCTTGGAATGTCAACTTCTCTATTGCCTATGACAATGGTCAGTAGTAACACTAGTGGCATCATAGATCATAGTACTGATAGGTCATCAGCCCCGACCATTCAGAGCCAATTCACCCAGCAGGTAGTCAGCGAAGTCACAGAGATCGAGCCTGGCCACCAGTGCTACAAGATCGCCAATGTTCCCAGTACTGTGACTGCAGGAACCAACGCCACGATCCAGCTCGAGTACTGGTCGAACGTCGCCAACGAGCTCAGTGGCAGGAACCAGACCTTCTATGCCTGTGCTGATATCGTAAGACACCATAAGAATTAACCCCTTAGCCTAGGGACGCTACTAATATTTACTTCTTTCAAAGACTTTTGTTAAACCCCAGGATTTCACCATCCAGCCTCCTTGTTTTAACGTCACCGCCTCTGACTTCGACTCCGGCGCCTCATCCTCATCTACTTCTGCGCCGGTGCCAAGTGCCACCGGCGCCACTTCCGAGAGCCCGTCAACGACTAACAACCAAAACTCGGATGGATCTAGTGGCGATGGTCTATCAACCGGAGCGAAGGCGGGTATCGGTGTCGGTGTTGGTGTGGCTTCCCTTCTTATTGTCGCTGCTATCGCATATGTTGTCTTGGGTAAGCGCCAGACCAGGCCAGTCGACAGTGAAGCAGCCCTAGCCGGCTCGAAGGGCCAGCCCGAGGTTGCCTCCGTGAACAGCCGACAGTAGGTTACTGAAGCTTGGATTTTTTGACACTTCAGGGGTCGGAGAGAGATTAGAGACGGAAACATGGGATGACAGCAATGAATCAGATTGGATATGAGATCACGCCCTGCCATGTTCAATGAAAACTGAAATAGCCCTTTGCCTACCTAGGTACCTTCATGAGCGTGCTAATGCGCTAGTGACTATCCTCGGTAACTAAAGTCGCTTGCTAACCTAATACCATGTAAATTGAGGGATTATGAGCTGGTTACTATCTACGACCGAGACCTATAATTTAAGCGCAGAAACATTTTTTATTATTAATCCGTACTTGTATTTATTGTAACAATATCGAATCTTTATAATACGTGACATAAGGGAACTTCTAAGGGGCTCGTGCTATGAGCCATGTTACGTCCGATCAGAACTTGCAAGCGCCGGCTCTACCAAAACCGGGATACCATAAAAAGTCACTATCGGTTACTTCTGTATAGAATCATCAAGTATCAAAAAGATCGTACTAGGGGAGGGAGAGAAGAAAGAAAATTTAAAAAAAAAACATACAACACCAAGGATTCGCCGGTCGTCACCGACCCGACTACTAGTTCGGCTGTATCCGGCTTGTCTAGGGGAGAGCGGACGGGATCCCGAATTTTCCAGATCATATGGTCGTATGTGATAGTTCGTCGTCAATCTATGCTTATATACCTGATGATGCTTCGATCCGTGCCAAGCCGTCAGACAAACTTGGAATTTTTATAAGACATTTCAAGGATGGGTACTTTCAGTCATAGTTACTTCACGATTCTTGATGAAAGAGAGCACACGGAGTAGTTTAGCTTGAAGTATCCGAACAAGCCAATGGTGTTTATCTGTGTAAAGACAAGGTATCTAGAGTTCGAGGTGAATAACGGAGGTGGCGCGGCTAGATGCCCGGGTGCTAAACAGCGTAGAACAATCTGTTCACTTTATAGGCTCGTCAATTATTCTTTAAAAGAACCTTATAATATTATGAGTCCACATGAAGCTACGGAATGTGCACCTGTTTGCTTTCCTCCCCCGTTCGCCTTCTATACGTATAAACAGCTTACTTTTGCTACCCCCTTTTTGGTACTGAAAGGAAAAAATAGGGGTAAACAAGGACTTTGAAATGCATTAAAACTATGCCTCCTCTTGCAATGGCTCAAGATGCGCCAATACTCTAGATCTCAAAATAGTTCCATTGACTTAACTACCTAATCATAGACTACATGCATCTCATTTACTTCAAGTACTTGGCATATCATTCCGAAAGAGTTCATTAAGAGGTAGTCTATAGTTCTATTAAAGCTAAATAATATTATTATCTTCCCGCTAAGCTTACGCGAGTAGACAATGAGAATCCTGAAGAGAAAGAGGTCTGCCTCATGTTGGGCTCACGACCAATGATACTGAAGCTAATAGACATGCCAGGATTCCAAAGTCTAGAACCTCACATCTAGTAAACCCTCAAATCCCCGCATTCTCATGATCGCGCAATCTCCGCCAACCTTATCGGCACGTTGTGTCTTTTATCTTTGACCTTCCCCTTTGAGTTACATTCTACCTGAATCGCTGGCTGCCAAGAACGTCGGTGCTCGTTCCAGAAGAAGCAACTGCCGTTCCATTCAGGCGTGGTCTTCGTAGGCTATAAAGACGGAATGATACATCTTCGGTGCTTCGTGCCTTGCGAGGAAGGAGGATCGTCAGGAACGATGCGTAGAAGATATACTATCGTTGAGTATAAATATGAGAAGTATCGCTGTGACAGGTTGTTTCGTTTCATCCTATAGCTCATCTACTTATTTAAACCAATTTTTGGACCGTCACCCCGCTCTTCATACACAGTACATATTAATCTTTCAAAAAACACGATGTTTTCTGTTAATATTCTTTCTTTTCTGCCTCTTGTGGCTCTCCTCGCATCCGTTGCCGCTGTCCCGTTAATCGAGGTACGCGTCGAGCAAGCGGCTACGACTTGCGGCTCTACGTACTACTCAGCCACGGCTGTAAATCAAGCGGCACAGAAAGCGTGCACTTACTATAATTCCGGGAGCGCGCCCGGCGGCTACCCGCACACATATAACAACTATGAGGGCTTCTCCTTCGATGTGTCAGGGCCATACCTTGAGTTCCCGCTCTTATCAAGCGGCAGTGTATATACTGGTGGTGAGTTTCGCTAATCTTCCTTCTGACCGTGACTTGGAAGTTAACAGGCCGAAGGATCACCTGGAGCAGACCGCGTTGTTATCAATACGTCCTGCAAGTTGGCAGGCGAAATCACCCATACTGGGGCTAGTGGCAACAACTTCGTCGGTTGTTCAGGGACATCATAGTTTAAGGGGGCATCTAAGTTAGGTATTTGATATGATGTACAAGCGAATAACTCTAAGCTCGACCAAGTTGCAAATAGTCATAGATTGAATATACTACAACGGATGAATACCTCTTGATCTGAATCGTCATTTCTAGATACCTAGTTATGTAATCTCAGACATACCATTCCTTTCGAGAACTAGTATGGATATCCGGATAACAATCGTGACATGCTGAAAGGTAGAAAGGTAGAACTGACCTATATACCCCAATTTTCCTAAATGCAGTTCCTGGCTGTGAGGTATTTGTCTCGTCCGTTGCATGTCATCTGCTTGCCCTGATAAGGTCACAGGCTCCAAGACTGATGCAACGCAAACATGTAGAATTCGCAATATCTTTGCCAATGAAGCTTCTTCTGCGTTGATATGGGTTGACTGAAGCCCGATTCTTTATMCCCGCCTCATCTATAGTTCACCACTGCCTGGTAACAGGAATTCCGAGTTCGTAGCAGATGCCTGTGGAATTGCGACGCCAGTTTCTATCGATGTAACGCTCTGTGTTGAAGACTCGCCGGAGGGCTCTTCAGGATCTTCTGGTTCCACGAGAAGAAAAATCGAGAAGAATCCCCGACCGCCGCCTATTTCTTCCTATCAGCTCAGGCCTAGGCTGGAAAGACAAGGGCGAGTATGCCACATACATATATCTTGCGCGTATCCCGTGCAGGGCGAGTTGCACCACGACTCTTCCACGACATTTTCGGACGGAGGGACTGAAGCGCCGCATAAGCAATCGGTGCCGTTTGTCAAACCCATCACGGGGAAATTTGAGGCCGTGCAGCTCTGCCGGCAAGCACCGAGAGACTGAAAGATGTAATGTCTGTTAAACTCGAGGTTTGTCGGTGAGCCGAAGCAACCCACGTATGTGAGAGAATGTGTTGTAGATGCAAACGCCAAGAAGGCAAAGACTGAGGTCAGTTGAGACAGCATGTTGGCGGTAAGATTTAATGAACTGGTAGCTCAGACGAGCATGAATGAGCGGCACTGAAATAGCTGCCTGGACATGGATGGCCGGTTGATCTCCGGGCGCCACATCTTGTCTCTGACCAATCGAGTGCGAGATATTTAAATGGGCGGCTCGTCGCATAAGATCTACGGTTCGTTAACGTATTTCGTGCTAGCCAAATTGAAGATACACACAAGATTCCTTAGGTACCTAGGCTGCTAGGTATGTAGACGTTAGGGGAGTGTTTTGTGTGCTAATGTGCCTAATTTGTAGGGCAATTTGTGCAGCACGTAGCCCTTGAACTGGTACGAAGAGTCGAGACGCTTCTAGGATGTTTCCTGAATTGACGTCTTTGTACTGGTAATCGACAATCACCGGGAACGGTGCTGGCATGTTTAGATGCTTTTTACCCTATCATCATCGTTATTCTTAACAGAAGGGTGGTAATATCGTCGCAATCTAATTGGAAATATATGGGAGGTTCGTTTCCTATTGCTGGAATGGTTGCAAGAAATGTGTATGTATAATTCTCTTGAGTCTAGATCATTGATGTTTAAAACGGTAGGCATTTTGGACACGGGACCCGTAGCGATGGGGAAGTACCGCGAAACTGGGGCTGAACTCGAGATGAATAGCCAATGAGCGTCGAGCTAATACCAATCATGATCGCCAGCATCCCAGCTCGTTGCCTAAAAGAGAATAGAGTGACGTAGGGCTTAGGGCGGGCTCGAAGATGGGACCTCTAGCTCCCTTTGTGTCGACCCTCAACCTTAAATAGATCCCTTTCCCCCTCTTTTTTAGAGCCTCTTTCACTCGTCAAGCGGAGAATTGACTAGAGAAATATTACGAATTACACGAACTACCTAATAAACCAACTCCAACCGTTCGATCAACACCTCATACGACAACATGGCCGCTGAAGTCTGTCCCGTAGTCGGAACTACGAACCACACTCTACCGCCCTCACACCCTCAGATCGACCTTTCTAAGCCGGGTCAAACCTGTCCAGTCGTCGGCGCCAAAACCGAGCACCACGGAAAGCTCCACCAGCACCCCTCCGTCCCCAGCGAAGAGGTCACGTCCAAAACTACTAAGTCCGTTGGTTCAGCCGATGCCCAGGCCTGTCCCGCGCTGAAGAGCCTCATCAACGAACCCAAGAGCAAGGAGATGGGTATGTATACATCCTAGTAGCAAGTCATCTGAGGTACAATCGTAACAATGGCTAATTTATGGGTATAGATGACCGCGTGTGTCCCGTCGTCGGACCCGTCACGACTGTCCTCCCTCCTAACCACCCTAGCACGGCCAACAAATCCGACAGCGATGTCTGCCCTGTGACGAAAGCGAAGGTGGGACACCACAAGGACAAGGTTATCGTCCACCCCCAGGTTGAAGGATCATCGGGTGTCTGTCCTGTCACCGGAGCGAAGCAAGCATAAAGTTGCGCAATTGGGGCGATCCACGCTATATAGGGTGGAAAATAGCGAGGCGTGGCTCATTGTACAATACGAGATGTAATTCAATGGTTACAGGTTGGCTTATTGGTTATACCAACATGGGAGGATGGTTACATTCAGGGATGGTCTACTCCTGTACTACTAGGTAAAATACGAATTAAGAATGAAACCTATGTAAAACCAAGCTGGCTACCCTTACGCATTGTCGTAGGTGGTAGAGTCTAGTACGATGGTCGCTGTAGATGTTCACTCACAATTGGCCCGATTGAATTAGGGCTAGCAGAGAGACAGAATTACAGTCAATTGGCCCGTAGGCCCTGTCCTGTGAATACCAGGTATTAAAAGGTCGTACGTACACAAAGTAAGCTCAGGTAAAATAGAACATCCTGATCCTTCCGTACCCTAAAGGTAATCCTGTCACATAGAACTCAATGACTTATAGCCTGATTACCAACCTCATCACAGCCCAAGACCTGCTTCCCGAATCACGGGGCAAGGATAAAGCGGTCGATCTTCCAACCGTAGGCTCTGCGGAGGCGACGGCCGTAGTCCTTCGCCATCAGGAACGATAGCTTGCCAGTGGTGTGTGGTTCCATGAATATAATGGCGTCTGCGAATTCCGATCCCTCTGAGATTTCGAACAGCCAGGCAAATGCGAACAGCTTCGTGACTTCAAATCCAACCTTCTTCATGGCATAGACGAAGTCATTCCAGCTAACTCCTCCCAGTCGAGAAGCATCCGGTCCCTCGAACAGCAGGATGTTAAACACCTTGAAGGAGCGCTTGTCGACCTTGAATATATCCGGGGAGTTCTCTGCTAGTTCCTTCTTGATAGCTTCATTCTGCTTTCTGGTTTCGGTCATGAGCCTGTCGAAAGCATCCTCAAGATTCTCTGTCTTATTCTTTTTCTTCCCGGTTGCCTTGGTCGTCTCGGGTGGCGCTATCCACTCGGCAGTCCTCTGCACCTTAAGAGAGAAGAGAGAACGGACTCCCGGAGGGAGTGCTCCAGCATTCTTCAGACTGGGGACGACAGATTCCCAGAACAAGTCGAGTGCATTCTCCGACTTTCGCATGGACTCGATAACTTCCCGGCAGGGGGGCTTTTGTGCTGGGTACTCGAACAGCTCATCTTTGAAATGACCTAGCAACTGACACATACTAGACCAGTGGCTGTCCTGTACATTCATTACTTGGGAACAGCTTCTGTGCGCCTTCTCCCAATTATCCTCATGGCGAGCTCGATGCTGATTCATATGTAATTCAAGGCCCGAGACCCAGGGTTGGAAAAGGTCGAGTTGATGAAGGCAGTCGCCGAGGACACCGATGGTCGAGATTTGGCTAGCCATCCAAGGAGTTATAAGGCGCTTCAACTCAGGGTCACGCTTAATGAGCAGATCTAACTCGACGGCTAGACCCCTGCCACCCATACAGAATGCCACGTCCAGATTCGTTAGCATGCTGACAAACGTTATCAGGCTATGGGGTCTGGGGAGATCAGATTTATTATACCATGCAACTATCGGAAGTCGAAGTTGTGCATTCTCACCCGGGGCTAGACGGCGGAAAAGGTCTCGTATCGGGGGGGAGCTGAGGAAAGCTGCTTCGAGTCTGCCTCCCCATAAGAGTGCGTGTAGAGAACGCGTCATACTATAGTATGTGTCGAAGAGCACATCAGCCTGCTTCGGTAATAGGCCCATCTCAGGTGAAAGGTCGGCGCTCTGCGAATCGATGACTTCATGGAGATGAGAGACCTTCTTGAAAAGAACATGCAGGAGGCCCACATTCTCTATAGCTTCTGTGATTTGAGTGCGGACCATTTCTGCAGAGAATGCGTACAAGTGAGGGCGGCGCGATGTAAAGTCGGCTTCATTCTTGGTATTGAGGAGGCGCGCATTCATATGGTCATATCTACTCTTCATAGATTCCACGAAGTAAGCCGGGTCCTCCCTCATCGCTAATAGGTGATCCTCTGCGCAAGAAAGTTTGGCTTTAACAAGAGTTACGATTCGCGCAAAATTGGCATCTTCTGGTTTTTTGTAATAACCCTCAAATGCTGTGGTAGAGAGGACCCTAACGTCTCTAGGGTTGGCTATGGCCGGTATATCTAGAGGTTTTATTTCGAAGTCCACGTCCACGTCCGGCGCCGGCAACAATGTTTCCTGAGATATATCGTGAAGAATCAACATGCAGCATTTGACGAGGAATTCGTAAATGCGGCTCTGTATATGTAGGATGCAAAGACCGTTGCCTGGAGTGTGCCAGAATTCAGGCGGCTCCAAACTGGTCTCACCGGTATCGTAGGAGTAAAGCTGGCCGTAGGTTTCTGGTGAATCACGCCTCCAGAACACCATGTAGTAACCAAGAAGGTCTAATCGATGGATGAAGGAGGCCCAGACACCAAAATTAATCGACTGAAGGTCAATTAAGGCAAACGTATCAGGCGTATATCTTGCTCGTGAATTGAGCATCAACAGGAGCGGTTCTGTCTTGCACATGTCTTCTAAATTGATGTGAGGCCAGAAGAAAGGTCCTAGGAACTCATTAAGCTCTTCCTCTTCAACTCGAGTGGAGTTCATGCTCTCATCGCGCCAAACTTCGACGTCGGGGCAATGCATTGCCGGCATATCGGGCCAAGCTTGAAGCAACAGGGCCCTGCGCTTGGGCTTTGACTTCCGAGACCAGCGCCTTCGGATGATTTCTTCGTGTTGAGCAACGATTGTAAACAAGTTATCCTACTTCTCGAAAATATCCGTTGCCTTTTGCACAGCCATCTCTCTGACTTGGTCTGGTGAACGCCGAGCGTTGGTTTGCATTGGTGACATCCCAGCTTGATCTCCTGCCTGGCCGCTATCCTGACCGCTATCCTCGTCGCTATCCTGGTAGTTCGCCTGACCGGTCGCTTGATGATTCTCGTGGCCGTTCGCTTGATCGCTCGCCTGACTAGTCTTTTGGTCGTTTGTTTGGCCGTTCGCTTGACCATTCGCTTGATTGTTAGCCTGATCGTTGGCCTGATCGTGATTCTTCTTCTTGGCGGCCATGGCTGCTTCCTTTGGGAAGAGGTGTTCGAAGCCCGGAGGCGGAGCTATACACCGATTGACATCTGGCGTTGCCATGTTAGCCTGGCCCTGAGCGTTACCGTCGTCCATCTCGCTCGTGATCTAAAGCATAAGGCCTTTGTATGTGTCGGTAAAGCTTATGCTGTCGTATTATGCTGTCGTATCCTGAATTGCTTTGAGGGATGGATAATAAGGCAGGCGGTTGGGAAGTGTAAGGATGTGAGTTTGGAAGAAGAGGGCTGAGTTGAAGGAAGCTAGTAGAATTCAGGTGCTGTTTATCTACAAGTGTGTAGCCTGTATAGTCGCATAGAACTTTCCGGATGTGGAGTCTCTCGGTACTTTCCCGTCCTTGAGAAAGTATGCAGCTGAGAGTCCTTTCCGAGTTAGGCTGATCACATCGTCGGGGCCGACGATACGGAGGTGACGATAATGTTAAGCTGTCGAACAGGCCTCCAGCATCGGCGTTCACTACAAAATTGTTCATCCTGTTCTTCCCCTTATTTACGTGGCATACAAAGAAGAATTAATTCCATGTGTGAGTATAAATGATAGAATATGCAGCTCTTGGTGTACATCATGGTTATGGTGCCTGAGAGTGATAACCTATAACATTAGGAGAATGAACTGGGTTTGATATGAGAAGCTGTTTAGAATCTGACGAGCGTCAGCCTCCGATACTGATAGCTCATTCATCTTCTGTCATCATAAAAGGAATTGGACATACGAAACATGGGTTCTTACAAGTATCCATTGAACAGTGATGTTTATATGACTTGACAGTTTTTATTCATGGATATATTCCACGGTGAATTAGTTGAGCTCCTATGTGAAACTGGGATGGACCGGGATCACTTCCGATGTAAAGTATTCGTAGTCCGGTTTGTGATGCTTCATTTCGTACCATCGGTTAGTTATAGGGATTGCGTAATACTTTGATTCAAGGCATCTTTGATTTTAGAATCAATATTTAAGTTGAGCACCCAATTTAGAAGGTAGTTTTGTATTGTGAGCGTTGTAGTGTTCATGGCTCAAGTCGGGACCCTGTATCTTGAATCTCTCAGCGGGGTTTAATGCAGGTACGGATAGGGATTGTGGCACTGCTACCCCGAAATAGCAAAAAGTCTGTGGCGGGTATAGGGACTGGTGTGGACTGGCCAATCAGTCTACAGCGCAGTATTCGTCTCTCTTCAATAGCCCCACATTCCCAACCACCGATTATACATAGTCGATCCCCCTCATCCCCAGGCTCCGAACAAACATCATGCGCTCCCCAACCATCTGAATATCATCAATTGCTATGTCGCCCATAATAAAAGGTAATGTGTGTCATGGTAAGTTTAGATCTCCTTCTTCCTCTTGCAGATCCTTCCCCTCCGTCAAACCGTAGGCCAGGTGCAAAATCTCGCAGCCCTCAGCCGTCTCAAGCAAGTATCTTGAGGTGTTGACCAAGATGCATCCGAACCTGCTGATCTCTTTCCTTCTTTTCTTTCTCTCTGCCGTCGATTCTTCCTCAGCGCTGCCATTCATTAGGCGGAGAAGCCAATCGTCCAAGCCCTTAGCAGCTCGTGCTACCTATTCTGTTGTTCCGATTGATGGAAGTGGAAGCGGTTCGGATGCGACTGAGACAGTTGTCGTAACTCCGACCCCGACTACGAAGACTGTCGTCGAAACCTCTCCGCCAATCACCGACACTATAGTAGTAACCGCCAATCCCGCCACGCGTACTGTCTCTACCACAGTCTCTGTCGTTGATATCCAACCTACGACCAACATCGTGACGACTACGGTGACCGAAGACAATGATACAACAACCTCATCTGCCGCATACCCGAGCACGGAATCTAGCACAACAGCAACGCTAGCATCCTCTACCACGGCTACCATTTCGTCAACTGCGTCTGCCACGCCATCAAACACGGCAATTACTTCGGCCTCCCTACCAACAGAAACCTTGCCAAATCCTACGACTCCGACTAGTGTCTCCTCTATAACTCCCTGCACGACATCCATTCCAGTATCAAGTTGGAGCTGGAGTTCTAGTTCCTCATACGATAACGGTTATTGGCACACATCTTATCCTGCCTGGAACGGCACCGTCACTCGTCGATTTGCTCGCCAGCATTGAGACTGTGTTGGAATATATCAATTTACAACAATGAAGTGTATATATAGAAGATGATATCTACGGAATATGTGGGAGAAATACTACGAAAGGATGACATGACGGGACTAATGTAATGATGAAGACTGGGTATTACATCTGGTCGTGGAATGGAGTAATGGATCACACGCAACCCAAGCGCTGGAACGCGTTCACACTAGTTCTATATAGCTGAAAAGAAGACAGGTATGAAGATAAGAAGACCCAATTTAATCCATCATGCTCTACTTTTAAGATCGCGACATGTAGGTTCAATGTAAGGAGTCCTAAGGAAATGTAGGATGTATTGGTGGATGCGGTATATAAAATCTACCTTGATGCTGTCTTTTCTGCTAAAGAATGCAGTATGTCCTGTAAATTTGAGAAGACGGTCATAATCGCATTGCTCTTCTTCAGTATTCCCGCTATGCCCGCCGTGCTAACCAAGGGCAATTTCCTAAAGAGGTAACACAGCTCAAAATATAGCCAATCAGGCTTTAAGGGTTGCGACTGTAACCAAGGCCGAGGTCACTTCTATACTTTTCTTTAGCACCATAGTGACATTAAACAATTTAGTCTGGTTTGTAACGAAGGGTTTAATTTCGAAGACGAATATTCAGATCACGTATATTGAACTTATAGCTCACCTAAGAGAACCTTGTGAATGAGCTTGATCCATGCAGAAGTAGTTTGGAGTGCTTCAGTGCCAGGCAAAAGCTTGAAGCAGTATATTCCAGGTGACTATTATATGTTAATGGAAACAACTCCCCTAAAGCATTAAATAATCCCACCAATCCTTTTCCTTCAAAACTTACGATAGTATATAATAGAGAGAAAATCAGCAATTCCTTTAGATCTTTCATCCAAAAGAGGCTGAGAGGGCAGACCAATATAGTGGGGTGCATGCGGGGCTTAATCAGCCCTATAGATACAGCACCTTGAACGTAAAGCGACACCGTTAACCAAATTAGAGAGAATAGGTATTGGAGTTGAAATTTATCATGCTCTTCGTGGTATATAACTCCTGACGCGATATACTAAATGCTATCTATATCCTTAGATCCTACCATCCTTCAGCTGGAAAACCGCACTGCCATTCATCGGCCGACTAACAACGATGGCCTCCTCCAAGTCCTTTGGACTCAACTGTCGCTTCGAGTAATATTTCTCGAGTAATGCCTTCTTGATGCCATCAACCTTGTCAGCAGGCACCAAGTGGACACTGCATCCMCCCCAGCCAGCACCCGTCAACCGACTGCCGTAGCTGCCGGCCTCGCGCGCAATCTGACACAGCTCGTCGATCTCGGGGCAACTACATTCGTACAGCTCTCGGCATGAGTCTTGGGTTTCATTTAGCAGCTTTCCGAGCTTTTTGTTGTATTCGATCGTGTGCTCGGAATCAGGGGCCTGCGCCGGGTCCTCAAGCAGGGCCAGGAATTGGAGGACACGCAGAGCCTCGGTGAAGACATGCAATGCTCGCTGGCGAAGCTTGAAGTATTCGCCGCGTACGGGGAAGCTGGACATGAACCGAGCCTTCACATCTTCAACTGAAATTCCGATGCCCGAGGCAACCTCTTCCAGGGTGTAACCCTGCTCTTGAGTGAGCGTAGACTTAGTCAACTCAATCAGTTCATTCAGCTGTTCGGGCATCGACTTCTGGGTGTCTTTAAAGTAATTTTGGTGGAATCCGCGTATCGATACGCCTAGCGGACCTGCGTCTTTGGGGAGTTCCGTCCCCTTGGGACATAGCTTCGCATTCAAGTATGCTGCGGCCATGCTACATTCGACAACCCGAAGGTTGTAATGAATTGGACCTGTTTCCTGCTTGTTGGATGTGACAAATGATTGTGCAACCATAAAGCAGAGCTCAGGGTTGGTCTTAGGGAAATATACCGGTCGCGCTGAGAGGGACGGAGTAAACGAGACCAGTAGAGCCGACCCTCGTTCAGAGAAAACGGAAGCGGATTGGTCCATACTGCATATAATCAGCAATGTCCGCAGATGTATAAGTGGTAGAAGCAGACTCACCCTCCGGAGTTGACACCAACAGCCCGTTCACTTACGATCGCAACCTCGGTCAGAGCTTTCTTGTCGACCTCGCGCTCGCCGTTGGCAATCATGACAGCCAGTGCGCTGGCGCTCACAAAGGCCGCGCTGGAGCTCAAGCCACCACCAGCGGGCACTGTTCCATCCATCAATACCTCCATGCTCTTGGGTTTGAAATCAGCTCCATATTTCTTCCTGAGCAACTGCAAAGCTCCCCTTAACCCGGACTTGAAGTAGTTCGTCCATTCGTGTATCGTTGCGTCGATTTCGACGTCGGTATATGGTATGTCGAATTCGCGGGTCGGGAATCGCTCGTTGTCGACGTTTGCTATTTTGATTTTATAGGTGCCGTCCTGAGAGGGCTCGAGATCGGTGGATACGGCGAGAATGACATCAGGGGTCATCCCCATAGGCAGTACCGAGTAAAGCGAGTAATCGATATGCTCGCCAATGATATTCACGCGGCCTGGCGATCGCGACACAAACTGCGCGGGGCTGCCATAGAGGGCTTGGAACTTGTCCAAGAGCTTGTTCCACCGCACGGTCTGGTCAGCCAGAGCCTGCTGGGTGTAGATATCACCCAGAGCAGTGACTGTAGGTACAGGGCCCGACATGATGTTCACCTCAGATGAAGTTCTAAAGAGTATACTGAGAAAATGGGAACTGGAGAGGAGGAAGAGGGAGCTTCGTCTAGGTATAGCCCGGGATGCCCCGCTTCACGCTTCAAGAGCTTGGCTTAGCTACCTAGGTAGTATCTGCTTCCCTGTCAATTGAGTTTCCCAGTCACGAATTTGACTTTCTCGACCAAACGGCCAAAATGATATGTTGTTTATAGGATCTATAGAGCCAACCGTCCAAGAAAACGCAAAGCGGATGAAGATATAACGAGACTCAGGTTGGACAATTCAAGAAGAATGGGAAGTCACAAGATCATAAAAGATCGCAAACATGTTCATTTTTCCATGATCGTCATAAGGTACCTGCCCACCTAAGCTAAGACTAAAAATACCCCGCGACAAGCCGCGCCGAGAAATTGGCCGGCCGCCGTCGATATGTACCTCATATACAGCAGTACATCCATCCCATACCCCGCCTTCTTATTAGCCATCTAGAACAGACAGAATGCTCTGTTGACTGTGTTATATATCACTACACCCAAACGGTGGAAATGGCCTCGAGTGTTCAAATCGCCTCAATCGGTTCAGCACAAAAGATTGGTTGACCAAACCGATCGCCGCTTGGATGGGCCAACCGGAGTCCACCGTGTTTCCCCAAGGAAACGGTATCAAGCGGCCCACCCGTCAGGATGGAATGCCATGAGATCATACCATTGGAAGACGGAACCGACCAAAAACGTCCACGCGCCAATGAAGGTAGCGATTGCCGACGTGCTCATGTCCCCCATGAAAAGCGCGAATCCAGTAAGTGCGAAATTGAATGAGCCAACCGAACTCCAAAATGCTGCCTGCCAGGACGCCGAGCCCGGCTTGGGTTTGTACCACGAATCTTGCAGCTAGATGAGAAGACTCAGATTGGCGAAGAAGAACATGGTCCCTCCAACAGATAGCGGCGTAAATAGAAAGAGCTGTAAACTCATGAGATCATCGGGGGGGAAGACTCCAGGCCAGCCACCCACGATAGTAATTGACAAGATCAGACCGCCGAAGAATTGCACCAGGGACGATAGGAAGGGCACCGTTCGTAAAGATGCTTTGAAATCGGCAGCTGTGGGTATCCACGACCAGGCGCCACTGCCAAGCAGAGCGGGCTTGTACATCTTCGTGCTACCATCGCCCGTCTTATACTCCACGGGCTCAAAGGTGCCCTTGTCGGCATTCCAACCTGCCGCTAACGCCAGAGTGCCTCCCGAGAGGAACATGGCGGCCCCGAAAAGGGTTGTTAGAGGCATAGCGAGCTCTATCTCGCCTGGAAACACGGTCGACGGAGCAAAGGCAGAGAGCAGCGTAAATGAGGCGTTGACCGAAAACGATACAGACCCCACCACGAATAGTATAGCAATGATCCAATTCGCATCTCGATATGGCCAAATGGTGAACATCCTCCCGAGTTGACTCCTTGTCGTGGGCGGTTCTGCTTCTTGTTCGACTTCGAAGATGGAATCTTGGCTGACTGTCTCCTTAATCTCTCGGCAATACGAGCTGTAATCGGCGTAATTCACGGGCACGAGAGTTCTACGCCAGCGGAGAGCCTCTACGTCGCCATTCACCGTATGCCGTCTTGGGTCTCGTGGATTTTGGGGAGGCAGTCCAAGTGGGCCGTCCGCCCCATAGAAGGAAGCCCGGAGTGATGCTGCGGCGTTCATGGTGAGCTGATTAGGCTGGACTTGTCGGGCACGCTGTTGAGGAACGAAAGAAATATTAAACCATCGGAACTCCTGGTTCGTATAATCGCAAGCGAGCCGGTCGCACAGTCGAAATAGCGGAAGAAAAAGAAAGAAACCCGAATGGAAGCGAACTGTGAGAAACTAGAGCGAGAGAATGAAAAGGCGGCCTGCGCGAGTGACATGAACTGAAGCAGAAGCAATTCCTCTATCTTATGTCATCGTCTACTTCCACGAATGTCTATTATACGACAGAATATAAGCCCCATACATGATCGCTAGGCGATCGCCTGTTGGCTGCATTATTAACGATCTCGCCGCAACGATATGATCGAGCATCTTTGGATATGCCTTGCCTGGACTCGTGATAATCGAGGGGATGTTTTACAAACCTTCAGAGAACCAAAAACGAAACTTCAAGACGAGATTAGCTTGATCATCGGACGGCTTGCCGGGGKGTCATATATCCCGTATATTAACAGCAGAGCCCCGTTTCATTGATACCCTTCAATAGCGTCTCATCATTTCGAAGACGACAAACATATGCGCGAGGATGGTTGTGGAAGAGTCAGGCTGTTAGGAGGTAGCTTACGTCTGCATGCGACGCTGTCATGGTCATTCTTAATTGCCCAACTAGAGCCCGTTTCAAACTTGCAACTTGGCTTCCTATAAGAGTAGAGCGTGGAGACGGGAACTATCTACGGGCTACCATGGATAGCACCAACCAACTCCAAGATGGTGGATCTGGCGGCTGAACACGATCGCCCTCGACCTGTTTTGGATCTGTTGCTTGGCTTCCTGATCAGGCAAACCAGCTGCATAGGTAGCTTATGACATCCCTGAGAGAATCTAATCAGATCTACACAGGTTCGGCACCTATTCACTAGCGCCATGCTGACGGATGTTGTATTCGCATTACGATTGAACCAGCCTTCTACCGGTAGGAGGCAGTGTCCGTATGCGGACTAACTGGACTGGATGGGATCACGTACCTCTTAGGAATCCCGGACGCACGTCTTGCGTCTTGGCTTCTAGTTTGGTCTATGTTACGTTATTCACAGTATTTGATCCAACGCTTCCACAGCTTGAAACTCACAAGTATTTACCATTAGGCAACTTTGTACTTAAATATGATCAATCATCATGGATATCATGGCCGCAACTTTGCTGCCGCAAATCAATCCTTCCGTGTTAGAGCTCCCCAATACCCTGAACTGGGCCGCAGCCTCTGTATCGTATTGGCCTTTTCAACAACCAGAATATCAAAATGGCCGTTGACATAGAATCGTCGGCCAACACCGCCTCAGCAAACCTCACCGACAGCGAGAACCCACCTTCATCATGCGACAGTCCTATCAACACCGAGGAGCTCGGAAGACGTAGGCCTGACATCTTTGCTAATACCTGGGTGGAAATAGGTTTCTGCGCCTCTGTCCTCGGTTCGATGATGATGGCGGAGTTTCTCATCAGCGGGTTCAGCGTGCTCCTCCCAGTGCTTATTGAAGATACCGGTATCGACCCGAACCAGAGAACCTGGCCTGTCACCGTCTTCTCCCTCGTCACCGGCTCATTATTATTACCTTTCGGCCGACTTGCCGATATGTTCGGCGGCTACCCCGTTTACCTTGGCGGCATCGCTTGGCTTACGGTATGGGCCGTGGTTGGGGGTTTCAGCCGTACCTTGCCAATGGTACTAGCCACTCGGGCTCTTCAGGGGGTCGGAGCCGCCGCTTTTCTTCCCGCCGGCACGACATTGCTTGGGACTACCTATCGTCCCGGTCCGCGAAAGAATACCGTGTTCAGCTTATATGGAGGTTGTGCCCCGTTAGGATTCTTTTCGGGGATCATTATTGCCGGCCTTACTGGCGAGTTCCTCTACTGGGGCTGGTTCTTCTGGATCGCGTCTATATTGCTGGGTATATTATGCATCGTCACATTCTTCTGCGTCCCCCGCGAGGTGAAGCGTGGTGACTGGTCTTCAATGGATTGGTGGGGTTGTCTGACCAGCATATCTAGTTTGAGTCTGCTCACATATGCTATCACTGATGCTTCTCACGCCGACGGCCATTGGTCATCACCTCAGATCATCGTCACGTTTATACTCGGCATCATCGCTCTCGCGGCCTTCATTTATGTGGAGGGATGCGTTGCGACCTCTCCCTTACTGCCGTTCGACTTGTTCGCTACCAAGTACATCGGCCCGCTCTTCCTCGCTCTCTTCTTCGGGTGCGGCTGTTTTGGCATCTACCTCTTCTATGCGAGCTTCTAGTAAGTTCCAGTCCCATATACATTGAGAAAGTCCGGGACTTAGGCGACTAACTTGTACTAGTATACAGACCGTCCTAGAAGTCCCACCTCTACTCGCCGCGGTCTGGTTTGCTCCTCTTGCTGCCGGCGGAATAATCATTGCTCTTCTTGCTGGATTTACGCTACATCGCTTGCCTGGCACCATACTACTTCTTGTCTCTGGAACAGGGCTTGTACTTTGCGCCTTGCTATTCGCCCTAATACCCGAGAACCCCAACTACTGGAAGTGGGTCTTCCCAGCAATGGTGTGCACCACGATAGGTATTGATATTGGATTCAACGTCAGCACCATATTCATAACTACAAATGCACCCAAACACCGGCAGGGCCTGGCGGGKGCGTGTATTAACGGTCTGGTGTTCCTGGGCATCAGTTTCTTCCTCGGCTGGGCCGACTTTGCCGTCCTAAGCAGATCCAGTGACGCATTAGGCGAGAGCTACAAGGTTGCCTTCTGGTTTGCCGTCGGTTGCGCAGCAATGTTCATTCTCATAGTCCTGGGATTTGTCAGAGTTGGTAGAGCTAAGAGCGATCTAACAGTAGAAGAGAAAGCTCAACAACGAGAGCCTAGTCACGAGCATAGGACGGGTATCACGAGTACCACGTGAGAGGATAGTGTCTAACTACACAGCTACTAAACATAGTGGTAATAACTTTTAGAAAAATGATGATAGAATCTGAATAAGGCCTTTGTATAGATGCATAATAGTTAATATATAAATATATAACCAGATATATGCACCAATACGGAATGTGTATAAAATGGGGCAATTCAGGGGTAGCTTTGTCTGTGCATTTGTTTCGGAGATCTTTAACCAGCATCAAGCCAAACTCCGCAACTTCATCAACCTTATCCCTTCACGATGGAGAGGACAATACGATCCTCGGAACCTGCTAGGGTCCACATGGACGAGCAACTGAAGTTTTCGTCAAGGCCTTGTTGGACCTGCCGTAAGAAACGCGTGAAATGCGACGGCTGTTTGCCGACTTGCTTTAAATGCAGGATGAAGGGCCGCGAATGTCTCGGGTACAGCACCAATAAGCCACTGGTGTGGGCTGGGCTGGCAAGTAGAGGTAAAATGGTGTACCGAGGCTTTGGGGAGCAAGCCACGGAATCGTTGACAAGAACACCAAAAGCTACCTCTCCCAAGCAGCTCTTATACATGACTCTAACAGATCCTGTCTTCCAAGGCTTGAGTCCCCGGTCTGGACAATATATTTCTTATTGTATGAGTTCCCCCTTTCCATGTCGGTGTATGTTCTGATGATCATCGCAGACGTCCATCGGTGCTGCGTTGAGTGCACCCTATACGAGCCCAACTCTCCAAATTGCTTCAAGCAATTCCTTACTTTGATGCCTGGCAATCCGGTTTTAGTTCATAGTATTCTAGCCATTTCTGCATTCCATCAAGCGCGAGCAACAGCGTGCGCTCATAATACCTCGCCAGATCCTACGATACCAGTACAGCCATTTTTCAGTTACATGAGCATCGCAACAGGCTCCTCCAATGACTTGGCTTTAACTCAGTACTCGGATGGCATCGCTCACTCGGCGTTGAGTATGAGTGCGCTGAGGGAGGCTTTAGCAAACGCTGCCGACTCCCTAGATGCTCTGCTTGCTACAGTGTTCATACTGATCTGGTGCGATATAGTGGATTCCGGCAAGACGGCTTGGAAGCATCATCTAGACGGGCTGAAGGGACTGATTTCATTACAGAGGGTCTCACAAGGAGAAGCCACAGACTCATCAATAAAGGGTCGTGCCCGCTCACCGCTCCGAGCCTTTTTTGAGGAGACCTTTGCATTGTGAGTTAATTACACGGCTCATACAAGAACAACCATAAATTCGCCCATCGCTGACAATTGAGAAGACTGTCGCTTATCGGTTCAACATTTGATCCTAGTTTGCTGCGACTATTTGATATATTTCCACAGTCCGAATTAGATGAATTATTCGGAGGGACAGAGTTGCATAGCTGGACGGGCTGTCCCTCTAATCTCCTCAGCTCGTTACACGGTCTTATCGTTTTCGCACACTGTAATAACCATGCGCCACCAGAGGAGATTAACGAACGTTTTCACCGCTTGCAGCGATTCGACACCAGGAACTGGGCCGCGGGATCCCCGCAACCCGCCTCGGCGGAAGTCCGAAATTCGCTAGGTCAGGCCTGGAAAGGGGCAATCGAGATCTACGGGCGCCGTATCCTAGCTGAACAGTACCCAGATATCCAGGCAGTGTCTGAAGATCTAATCGAGGCCACACTCTTCCACCTGAGGCAGATAGATCATCGTGATACGCACTTCAAGGGAATAGTATGGCCGGCATTTGTTGTAGGAGCAGAAGCTCGAACGACCCAACAACGTGAAGCCATATTAATTATTTTCGGACATTTAATCGATTTCTTTCACATATCGATGCTCGACATAGCAGTTGCTCAGTTGAAAAGTATTTGGGCTCGCTCGACGCCGTACCCGCCTGGAAGTTCTTGGATACATAAAATTTGGGAGCGTAACGAAGGTCTCTTACTCCTTTGATTAACAGAGTCTTTCGAATGAGGAATGCTAGCAGTAGGAGGACCGGAGACATCAATATTCCAGCAACCTTATAATGTAAGAGTCACCGGATTATACCAACCTAGCAAGTACTCGTACAGTACCTGCCTATCTAAGAACCTATTGGCTAACACGAAGTGCACCGTATAGCATGAGTGAGCCAACAAGTGCGGCTGTCTATGGTTATGATTAAGGATATGCTATATAAAACTCTAAATCACTGGGCGATAGCTTCATCAGCACCATTGGCGCCATTCTTCTTCCGTTCTTTCGCTAGCTCGCGATCCCGTTTTTCTTTCCGCCACTGAACGCCATACTTCATGATGAGCAACAGGGACGGGGCGAAAACTATGTATATGAAACCAAGGATCGTGAATGCCCATCCAACGCCAATCCCAGTTATCATAGGTCCGATTACTGCAGTCGCTGCAGCACCAACTAAGCATCTAGTTAAGTTGTTACTCGCAGTAGCAGCACCCGCGTTACCTGGGTTCACATCGACGAGTAGGACGTTAACAGTATTGCTAAAACCTACTACACCCCAACCTAGCAAGAACAATAGAACGCACGGTACGGCTATATGAGCATGGTACTGGAATGCCCAACCCCAGCCGAATATGACCGCTATCGACAGAGCAAGCATTGGGACACCGATCTCCAGCCTCGCTCGTTCAATCGGGAAGTCGGATAAATCCTGCTGTTTACTCCGTTCATACGGCACACCCTGCAGCTTACAATGCCGTCTGTAGTTCCAGTTCATTAACTTCCCATTGATAAAGGCGGCAACGAGACTACCTCCAACCATGGGGAGGTACATAAGACCGATTTTGACTTCATCGAAGCCGTAGATCTCGGCCAACTGCGTGGGCATAACCGTGGCAACGCAGTAGAACCCCGTGAACATGATGCTGCCAATACCAAGCAAGAGGAACATCTCCTTCTCGGCGAGGATGATTAGGGATTTCCAGATGTTGAATTTCCCCAGGCGGATGCTACGTCTCGTCGACGTGCGTGATACCGTGTGGCTTAGAGAGCCACCGCCAGATTGCCCCTTGCGCCGCTCACGGCGTTTCCGCAGCGCGTCTTTGCATAGTTGCCAGAACGTACGGTACGCTGGATGCGGCCGGATCGATCCGTCTCCCACGATCTCACGACAGGTCTCCGGCAGGAAGAAGGCGTGGATGAGGAAAACGAATCCGGCTAGAATTGCAAGGAGCCAGAAGATCCACCGCCAACCGACATACTGCGACAGGATACCTCCTATAATAGGCCCTATAGCTGGGGCTAGGAGAATAGGTAACGAGGTGTACCCGACATAGTGGCCTCTTTCGGCCGATGTGATACAGTCGGCCACGACAGCTTGGCATAGTGCTACGGTCGTGCTAGACCCCGCGGACTGTAGCATACGAAGGACCAAGAGGGCTGCATAGCTAGGGGCTAAAGCGCACCCGATATTGGCGCAAATGTAAATAACGAAGCAGATAAAATACGCCGGACGCCGGCCCGCGGTATCGGCCAAGGAGCCGACGAACATCGGGGTCAGGCCTTGGAAGATCTGCGGGTTAGTAGGTAGATGTTAGCGATTTCGGTCACATCAGCGAATCACACCAACCAACTTACCATATATGTCGTCACAGTCAAGTTGATCTGGCTGACCGTTACGTTAAAATCGGCCGCCAGAACATTGAGGGCCGGCAAGTAAATCTGCGCCGTAAGAGGAGAGAAGAAGGCACCGATAGCAGCTCCTATCACGATGCCCCTTTTCTCCCAATCCGTGAAGGCGGAGTAGTTGGCCCGCTGCTCGACGACGGGCTGCTCGCTCGGGGGCTCAGCGTCGGCGGCAGCTAGCGGGCCCGCATCCTCCTCCCGCTTCTCGGGCGCGTTGCCGTCGAGGCCATCTTCGACCTCCAAGCTCTTTTCCGCGGCGGTGGATTCGATTCTGTCGTTCGTCTCGCTGGAGCGCGATGAGGTTTCGGACATGGCTTGGTTAGCTAGCATTAATTGAAACTCTCTGCCTTTGGAAAAAGCTGTCCGACTACAGCACTGCTAACCTAGTCTGCATCGGGACACGCCTCTGCTTAAATATATTTCTCCATCGCGAGCACCAACATTGGCTCCAGTCCGGTGATCCTGTTAGCCGGCTTCGCTTGACGAGATTTCCGATTCTGGTAAAGTTTTCCGGCCTTAGAGCGTAGCGGTAGGCTATTATCCTGGCACGCCACAGCTTAATGTGGACTGTCGGAGCCGAACGCGGCTACGTGACCCCTGTCTGGGGCGGCAATGCGAGTAATTGACGTATTGGACCTGTAACAACGGCTCGGTATTTATCGCCCCAACCACTTTCGTTCCCATGCGATGGAAGGGTCCTAGAAGATTTACGAAACATCTAATCAAATTACCGCATTTATGTGACTCATCTCGATAGGCTGCGATCTGTACGATACCTGCGTCAATGCGTCGTCATGAGTGAGTGACCGATGGACGAGATCAGACTGACCGCTTGATTCCCCGGCGACGGATACTAGATGCGCGCGGCTACGGAGTCTAGTACTATTCTCCGTGTACACGGACTTAAAGACTGGCTATATGTAGGACTTGGAAGATATTATCACCGTGCTTTATCTCTTTAGTTGGAGTTCTGGGATAGTAGAACAGAACGTCATGGAAAGGACTGACAAGAGAGATTTCTTTTTTTTTCTCGACACAGTACGCTCTATTCTTTCTGGCTGGTACTTGGTTAAGTTGAAGCTTAATACGATTGATGGTATTTATGTGTTGTCTTGTAGAGCAATTGGTGCATCTGTTCAGCGTGTAGTAACCCCTTAGCTGGAACGACAGGTTGCTAAGTAACATAGCAGGTAGTATGGAAAGGCAACTTTAAGATGCTACGTATGGGTCATGATCTTTTATGAGATATAATCAATCTGTGTACTTCATTTCTATACCGGTGTCCTTTTAAGTTGGCTTTGATATTACTCAAATACCGCAGGCATCTCAAAGGGAATGTAGAAGTTACCTGGTACTTGATTGAGGCAGGGAGCGTCTATGTTTATGGGCATGAGGCAACTCGTTCCTCTCGTTGAAATATCGAGATAACGGGGAGGGATAGGTAATACGGAGATTACGCCACCTACGTAAGGGGAAGGGGGTATGGTAACGGAGGAAGCAAAAAGGAAGAA